>CM046660.1:173893957-174493957 GCA_025594165.1 Tamias sibiricus
ACATAATTGCAGGAGCTATTTCAAAGCCAGCCAAGGGCTGACTTCACTTAGAACCACATGGAGTCTATTTTGGGCTTTCAGATTAAAAAAAAAAAAAAAAAAAAAAAAAAAAAAAGCTGAATAAAATAGTTTAAAAAGATGAGGCTTCAATGCTTTCTGCTACTTGCAAATTGGTGTGTCTGATGGGGAATTTTACACAAGCACCCCTTTGTAAGTGCGTCTTGGGCTTGGAGGCACTATTCTGGGTTAGCTGGGTGTGAATCCCAATTGCCCTTCCATAAATAAAATCCATCCCAAGTTATTTCCCAACTATTGCCAGGAGCAAGAGCTGGGGCAATGACCGAATGATCAGGCCACTCAAAATCCCTATAAATAAAAACAACCCGGTTGCCCGAGAAACTAGCGTATGGCTTGGGTCTGTGCGGCTGGCGGGGAGACCAGCCGCAAGGCCCGCAGGTTTCCAAGCGTCCACAGAGATCCGGGGTGCCCCAACTGCGGCTGGAAGCGGTGCTCCTCCTCCTGCCTGGGCTTGACAGGCCAACGCAAGTTTGCTGCATGAATATTCATTTACTTGTGCGTTTTATATTTTACACTCAGCCTTCATACCCCTGCATGCAAACGCTGACTGGGGCAGCCCCTTGCCATGAAGCCAACCTAATTACCATCATTTCTACTGAACATCTAAGCCGCGTTTCCAGTGGTTTAATAGGATCCTGATATTAGCTTGACACCAGCGGAGTAAAGTGCCCTGGGTCTGGGCTATCTTCATCTGCGAGGGAGGTTTCAGTAAGAAAAAGTTCCCAGAAGTTAACTGGATCGAGGACCCAGCTCTCTCTGGGCGCGTCCAGCCTTTTTCCTAATTGAAGGGAGGCGGGGCTCTCCTAGCAAAGTTGCGAAGATCTGTGCTGGGTGGTTTTCCCGCGCAGCCTGGGCCGAGCTCAGTCGCGCAGGACTCTGCAGTTTGAGGTAGTTACAAGCTAAGTAGGTAGGAATCCGAAGGAGGGACAAGCGGTGTACCTGTCTCTCCCTGCCCATAAATCTCTCCCAAGAACAGAGGTCTCTAAAGGCTTTTGTTACCCGCAGTCCCCACAGTCTGAATGTTTTGCAGGTAGCTGAGGTGCCCCAATGAATCTAGTTAATCACGCCGAGACACAAGGAATCTTTTATGACGGGAACAATCGTTTTCTAAGCAGTTAAGCATTCGACGAGAAAATATTACTGCCTTGCATTCGAGAAAAGCACACTAGTAAATAAAATTCATATTGATGAGAATTATCTGAACTCACTAATAAAAGATTAGTATTATAACCCCTGCAGTCAATACTTTTCATGGCAATTTATGGATGCAAATAATATGCCATCAAATTACTTCAAGTGTAGCTATAATTCAACGGACCTAAATCTTCTTGCTGAACTTTAAATGTGGAATCATCACCAAAATAATCAGAGGAATCCCTGTCTCTCTGGGAGTAATCAGGCAATGGAAGCCCCTAGAACAATATTTTTGCCCCCAATAGTAAAGTGGCTGGCAAACCTGCCTAGGTCAGATGACTAACAGCTTACACGGATACAGCCGCAGCCGGTGGAGTAGGAGAAGGGACCCGGCTGTAGCAAGTAAATCAAGGAAACGTTTATTCTTAGTATTTGAAAAACAAGGTAATGGTACCCGAGACTGTTGCTGTAACTATCTCATAATGAAAGAAATCAGCCTTTTGCCCTGGGCTGAGATCTTTTCCCCTTTTTCCTTTTTCTTCTTTTGTGGAAATGCAGAATGAGGGATAGGGCTTAGAGACCCCACAGACACCTCTTCCCTGTGGATCCCAATGGGAATTAATTTCCCCTCACCCTGCCTCCTCCACCGCGGGTCTGGGCGTGAAGTGAGTGGAGGCAACACAGGCAGCGTCCTAATGAATTCCTTTCAAGCCGCCTGCTGCCGGAGCCATCTATTACTGCGGCCCGGAGTGGGGAAACGCGCTCGAGACGTCTTTGTCCGGGTGACGGTGAGGAGGGGAGAGGAAGCTAGGAGGAGGGCGGGTGGCAGCCAGGCCAGCGAGTTTTCTCACCACCCCGGGGTGCCGAGAATGCACCCTCCGGTCTTACCTCCTGGTCCTGACCGGTGGGCAGTGGCTCTCTGGCCAGACTCCTGGCTGAAGAAATGGTCTGGGATTAAGACGTCCCCGGGGTGGGGGTGCTTGGGGTTACAGCGAGAGAAAGAGCAAGAACGAGAAAGAAGAGCTTCAAAGAATCGGGTCGATAAATTCATAAAGATCGATTTATCTTTATCTCCCAATTAAATGTGCTTGTAAGTGATACATAACACACGTCCAACACGGGCCAACTCCCCACCACTAGCTCCTCCGGCGTGAGCTGGTTTTTAATGACCGATGTAACAATGCCCTCTTCTCTTCCCTGGCCGGGTGCTGTCGGCAATCCGGTAGGTCGTCTAGACCCAGGAAGTTGAAACCGAGGCCCTGGAGATGCGTGGAAGCCCCGCGCGCGCGGCACTGCGTTTTGCACGGTCTGCCCTTGCCACGAAATCATTCCTTTCTAAAATGGAACACGAGAGCTGAAAAGTTTGTTTTAACATGAAGGAGGAGATAAGAACATCCCAAGTCCTCCCTGCCCCCACAATTCCCAAATTCCAGGATCTTTACCATTGTCGAAAACGGGGGAAATATCTTGAGGGAATCGGCTTCATCCTGCAGTCGAAGGGGAATCGCGTGCCCTCGAGTCCTGTCGCTGGAAACCGGGCGGCGGCGCCAGGGTGAGCGCTCCCTCCGTTCCCAACGTGCTTAATTAGCGCCTATTTACAAAACGCAGCTTTTATTTGAGCAAACATCATAAAGCTTTCATCAGGATAATCTCACGTTATACAATCCGGGGGCATAGCAACTCCCCCTTCCTCCCTCCCCGAGGATGGAGCAGATAAAGGACTCGCTTTATTATCATAATTATCGTGGTTGTTATTTTGGTGCGCGCTGGCAAAGTGGGTAAATAGGTGCGATGATTAAGAATGTCATGAAAAATGAGAAGGGATCGTTCACGGTAGGACCCAGCTCCGAATAGGGGACCAGCAGCCTACCCGCCCCGCGGGGGCGTGGGGATGCGGCTAGCAACCCGGCAGGCTCCCAGCAGCAAGCAGGGCTGACAGCTCCCGGCCCGCGCCCTGGGGGTGGGTCTGCAGGGGCAAGACCCTCCCCTAACTCTAAGAACCTCGTCCGAACCCCTGGTTCAGCCAGAGCTCCAGAGATAAGGTGAACCTCAGGCTTGTTCCATTGCAAATATAAGAGGAAATAAAATGCTCCCGGCCCATCCATGGCGGATGCGAGCACGGAAGCCGCCTTTTGAAGCGGCTTTAACACGGCTGCATGGCCCTAGGGTGTGAGCCTGGGTACCAACGGCCCCTCTCAAGTTTGCTCTGCGCGGTCCCAGCGCTAGGGATCCGGCTCTCTGGCTCAAGCGCTCCGACGGTGGCGCCCGCAGCTAGCTCTCCGCCAGCCAGGATAGAGGGGCGGAGTCTGATTCGCCCCTCCCCTCCCTGCTTAGCCAATGGGGGACGGCGCCTGGCCCCACGTGAGACGGGATCTGCTGGGCAGCAGGCAAAATGTGAATGAGAAAGAGGAGCGCGATTTAAAGGTGCTGGCGGCGCCCGCCAGAGACAAGTGCGCCGGCTTCCCGCGCTCCCCAGCGGCCCGCGGGAGGCATCGAACTGCGGGACGGACAAACGGACGCACCGACGGCTGCTAGCTGGGAAAAGAGCCGCAGACGCGACGCGCTCGGACTCCGACCGACACGCCGCGGGCAGCGGCTCCAAAGAGCCCGCGGGGCCGGAGCGCCCTCTCCAATCCCCGGCGCACAGCCTCACCCCACGCACCTCCCGCGCCCGCGCCCGCCGGACATGCAGCGGATCCAGGACTGAGTGGCTGCGGAGTCTGCTCTCCGGGTCCCGCTCGGCGCCTTCCCGGCGCTCCGGGTGGTGCTCCCGTCGTCCGGTGGGCTTCCCGGCAGCGGCGCGGCGCGGGGACTTTTCGCTTCTCCCTGGCCTCTCCCCAGCGCGTCTATGAGCGCAGCGTTCCCGCCGTCGCTGATGATGATGCAGCGCCCGCTGGGGAGTAGCACCGCCTTCAGCATAGACTCGCTGATCGGCAGCCCGCCGCAGCCCAGCCCCGGCCATTTCGTCTACACCGGCTACCCCATGTTCATGCCCTACCGGCCGGTGGTGCTGCCGCCGCCACCGCCACCGCCGCCCGCGCTGCCCCAGGCCGCGCTGCAGCCCGCGCTGCCGCCCGCGCACCCTCACCACCAGATCCCCAGCCTGCCTACCGGCTTCTGCTCCAGCCTGGCGCAGGGCATGGCGCTCACCTCTACGCTCATGGCCACGCTGCCGGGTGGCTTCTCCGCGTCGCCCCAGCATCAGGAGGCGGCGGCCGCCCGCAAGTTCGCGCCTCAGCCTCTGCCGGGCGGCGGCAACTTCGACAAGGCGGAGGCGCTGCAAGCCGACACCGAGGACGGCAAAGGCTTCCTGTCCAAGGAGGGCTCGCTGCTCGCCTTCTCCGCTGCCGAGGCAGTGCAGGCGTCTCTCGGTGAGTGTGAGGCGCGCGCAGCCGGGACTTGGGGACGAGAGAACAGGGGGCGGTCCAGCTCCAGCCCCCGGGGGAACCTGGGGGCTACACCGCGCCCCCGCCCGACCCCTGAGGGAGGAACAGGCGGACCCGGCTGCCGCGTAAGGCCACGCAAAACCACTCAACAAGCAGGATCTCTGGGGAAGGGGCATTTAGCGCCCCCACCCCCACCCCCAGCCAGCTGCTGCTCGGGGATGCAAATTGGTCTGCGTATTTAGCCCAATCCACCCCAACTACACGGTGACCTGGGGTCCCGGGTAGGTTGAAGCCTAAGGGGAGGCCGGTGGGCAGTGCTTCTCATCTGTTCATCTGCCCAGGGGCGCCTAGACTTATTAAACCCCTTCACTGGGCTGTTGCTTGCCCCGGAGACCCGAGTTCTTGGGAGACTCTGTGTGTGGTGTGTTGAGCTGTCTGGTGGGAACTTCTCCTAAGGCTACCGAAACATTTCTGTGACCAACATTATTATGGGTCTCATAAAAGACAAGGTCTGGCTTTTGCACGTGCCTCAACCCCAGCGTCAGCTGCGATGAAAATGAGATTCACTAAATTTTCACTGTGCTGGGGGCAGAGGCAGGATGGATGTGAACCCCCCAAGTCCTCATCCATCCCTGACTCCCCCCTTCCGACAAAGGAGCCGCTCTCTTGGGCTTCATGCGCCCTGCTACTCTCCTTAAGCTGACCGAGGCTGGGAGTGTGTGCAGGAGGCTGGCGGCCCCTTGAGTGATGGTTCTGGGCAAAGGGCCGTCGCCTATGCTGTCTCCTCCTCTCCTTTGAGCTTTCTCACGCTCCCCCCTCCTCCTCTACTCCTCAAAGGCCAGGAAATCACAATGTGTTAATGTCATAGAAAGACAATCCGCAAAGGGGTGGGGGATGCCCAAGTGACGGTGGGAAGGGGAAAGGAAGGCCAGTGTGCGAAATGTAATAAAACGCCGTTTGGTTTTGCTTTCAGTCGGGGCTGTCCGAGGGCAAGGGAAAGACGAGTCAAAGGTGGAAGATGACCCGAAGGGCAAGGAAGAGAGCTTCTCGCTGGAGAGCGATGTGGACTACAGCTCGGATGACAATCTGACTGGCCAAGCAGCTCACAAGGAGGAAGACCCAGGCCACGCGCTGGAGGAGACCCCGCCAAGCGGCAGTGCTGCGGGCAGTACCACGTCCACTGGCAAGAACCGCCGGCGGCGGACTGCCTTCACCAGCGAGCAGCTGCTGGAGCTGGAGAAGGAGTTTCACTGCAAAAAGTACCTCTCCCTGACCGAGCGTTCGCAGATCGCCCACGCCCTCAAACTCAGCGAGGTGCAGGTGAAAATCTGGTTCCAGAACCGCCGAGCCAAGTGGAAACGGGTGAAGGCGGGCAATGCTAACTCCAAGACAGGGGAGCCCTCCAGGAACCCCAAGATTGTCGTCCCCATCCCTGTCCACGTCAGCAGGTTCGCTATTAGAAGTCAGCATCAGCAGCTGGAGCAGGCCCGGCCCTGAGGGCCCAGCGAAGGCTGGCAGCCGTGGAGAAGACCTAGCACCCAAGGGAACCCATGGTGGACTCCACTATGTGTGAAGCAAAACTCAAAATCTGCCCAGACGTGGACATCCCAAGCAAATCGAGAATATATTCATTAAACAGGCTTAAAAGACTGCTTTTGAAGGGGCTACAGCCACACCTGAAGATACACTAAATATTTATTATACTATCCTACTTTGTACATAGATATCTATATAGACTGGATCTCAGCTGCAGTATTTTGAAAGTTATAGGACCAAATTACCTAGTAATATTCTCCACTCACATTCCAGAAGAAACCAAACCCTCTGCTGTAACCTGCCGTGCTTAGCAGCCACCTTTCCATACTTTTCCAAAGGTAAACATGAAACACAAGAACAAACACTGGGGCTTAAACTTATTTTTGTTTCTATTCTGGCTTTTTGAGTTGACCGCAAAGCAGAGATTGTTGGGCAGCCTGGAATTTGTTTTTTTGCTTTGCTTTGCTTTGCTTTGCTTTGCTTTGCTTTGCTTTGCTTTGCCTGGCTTTCTTTCTTGGGGTTGCATATCCTATCTGAGCCATGTCTGAAGCGCGTCTCCGTTGTGTTTAATTTATTTCAATGTAGTTTATTTTCTTATAAGTTATGACATTTAAACAATCTCAGTCTTGTGAATAATAAAAAGGAACAAGGAAAAAAAAGATTAATACTTGGGCCTCATAACTGTGTCCAGAATTTGTTCCAAGGGCTCTCTACAAGGGTGTGGCCGGGCAACTGGTCTGGGGCCAGTACTGGATAAACCCCCAGGTCCAGCTGTCCTCAGGCCGGCTGGGCATGATTCATGCAGCACCGTACCAGGTCCTGAATTGGAGGGCAAGAGCTCCAATGGGATTATGAATTTCAGAAAACCTAATTCCACCTTAGATGTTTAGCAGGTCCTTTTCTGCCCAGCCTAATCAATACCTAGGGAGCCAGAGGCGAGGGTGCCTAAAAGAGGGAACGCGAGTGTGGGTGATGGTGGCTTTGCGCAAACTCCGGGTGCTCTATAAATCGACTACAGCCAGGGAAGAAACGCGTCTCCTTAAACATCCTGGGCCCGAAAAGCAGCGGTGCTTGCTCGCCAGCGCGCCGAAGGTCCATAAATCAGTCTTCAGGCGTTATCTTCCGACAGGAGCAGGAACCCAGCAAGCCAAGCCCGGCTTCCCGGCAGCACTCGGCTCGGAGGCGGAGGCGGGCGGGGAGCTCCGGCGGGCCGGGAACCTCCCCCTCCGGGCGGGGTCGGAGGGGGCGGGTCCCGACCACCGCCCCACCCCAAGGGCGCCGGGGCGGTCAGTACTACAAAAGGGGAAGAGGAGAGGAACGCGGCGAGTTGGAGATCCGTCCGCCTGGGCCTGCGAGCTGGGCGCCTCCCAGCCTGGGTGGGGCGGCCTGCAGGGCGCGGGAGGGGCGTGCCCGGCCCCCAAGCCCACTCCTCCCCGCCCAGTGCTGCGCCCCGAGCCCCGCCCGTGCCCCGGCCCCCTTTCACACCCCGAGACTCTACGCGGAACCAGCGCCGCCAGGCCCTCGCGAGGCTGGGATGGACAGGCCCCGGGTGTCCCGGAAACGTGGAGAGCGCGCGAGAGGGTGGTCGTGATGCCAGAGACCTTCCGGCCACCAAAGCAGCCGCCGCGAGAGCAAGAGAAGCCGGTGGCTTCGCCAACCCAACCTCCCAAATGAAGGGAAGGGAGCCCGGGGAGCTGGCTGCAACGCAGCGGCGCGGCACTTGCTGCTGCTCGGCCCAAGACACTGCGACATGGGTCAATACTAATATTGACTTAATTTATACGGCTCACAACCCGTCACCGGTTGGGGGACCGAGGCCTCCGCCCGAACTTCAGGCGCGGAGTGAAAGCCTGGAGCGACGGAGTTGCGGTTTCCCGCCGCGTTCCGGACATTTCCGGTGGTGGAAAATGGCCCGGGCTTGGGTTTTGAGCACAATAAATTCGAGAGGCCCGGTCCTCCGAGGGCCTCAGCAGGCTCTCTGAGGTGTGGAGAACCGAGGCAGCTCCCCCCTAAGGGAAGAGGGGCAGCGCCCGGAAGCGCCCTTCCCAGGCGCCTGGCCCATAAGGCCCAGCTTCTCATGCACCCACAGCCTTGCGGGCCCGTGGGCGCTCTCTGCGTAGGGCAGGTCTCCTCTGGCCGCCCGTTGGTACTGCGACGTTTGAGACCCTCAGGGACGCTGTCCTCCCCTTCCCCTACATACGTACACCTGGACTTCCTGGGCAGTATATCCTTGGGCCGCCTATGCGCCCCGAAGGGACTATGGCTAGTGGCTGCAGAGCGCAGCCCAGTAAAGAGGAATATGTGGACTCCCACCCCAATGGCACTCGGGGTCTAGGAGAGAAACCCTGGACCTTGAAAGTCCAGCATTCCCTGCAGATCCTAGGGTGCCCTCAAATGCCCTTCCACTGTACCCGTATGAACCCTACTTGGTCTTCTCCAAAAGCCCATGGCAAAGATGGGCGGAGGCGACCTTGGTGAAACTCCCCAGGAGTAGGAGGGCGCCCTCAAGTAGCCCCATTCCGGGACCCAAGCTTCCCAGCCATCCCCAGCCACACTTCTTGCACTTTGGAAGCACCACGAGTGGACAGCCATGCAGTCACCGCAGGCCCTCCTGCCCTTTGAGGACGCAGTTTCCTCCCTCCCACCCACTGAGCACCATAGGCCCAGAGAGCCCAGCGCGAGTCAGAGGCCCTGGAGACAGGCCGAGGGGAGGAAGATAAACAAGCGGCGCTTGATGGCCGCTGTCATCATGGCCGTCATCATGGCTTTCATTTGGCTGCCTAATGAGTCACATCACAGGCAGAGAGAAAAAATTGTCAATCGCCCGGGCCCTAATGAATTTTTTTGCAAATTGTAATCAAGCCAGGCCGTCTCAGCTGGCTGATTAATGAGACCCACGAGGCTCGGCCAGCACCTCAGCTTTTTATTCCATCCCGTCCTCCCTGCACTAAATTAACAGCAACTTGTCTGAGCTTCAAATTAACTCCCAATGATTAATTCTGATGGGGGGGCCTGAAGAATAGCTTGTTCTAATAGGCTCTGGCCTGAGATGCTGTTGGAAATTAATACACTTCCCCTTTGGCTGCCGGCTTTAATCCAAGGTTGGGTTTTGACATCACTATATTTGTTGTTACAATAAATTCCACTTACATCTGCAGATCAAATAATTACGCTTGAGAGCACGGTGGACCTGCGCCCCCAGCTGTGCAGTGGGATGCCTGGGGCTGCCTGCAGCCTGGGTCCATTGACCCAGGCAGAGGTCCAAGGGGGCCACCGGAACAGCCATCTGACCCTGTGTCCCCTGTCCTCATTCCCCGGGAGCCCTTGCTCTCAGGGAAAAAGGCACCTCCAACCCTTTGGAAAACCGAGGATACTTTGAAAAGCTGGAGTCAAATCTTTTTGGTCCTGAGCCTAAAGCAGCCTCCTCCTCTAGCTACCTTTGGAGGCTGGGGTACCCTGCAACTGAAGCCACCCTCTCCAAACCCAGCCTACACTGGAATTTTCAAGACGTGGTGCATGCTGTGCAGCCAGCCTCTGCGTCCTAGTCTTCAGTCCCCAGAATGGTTCTTCCACCGGCACCTTTTTAGCTAAACGAGGGCTAGGGAGTCGTCCAGGGCATCTTCAGCTGGGATCTGCTTCCCAGAACCATCCTCTGTGACCATCTGCATGTACTGCCTTCCAAGATGTCCTTTCTCTGGGGATCAAGGCTTGTCCCCTTGTTTCTGCTTGCTGCAGCCTAATTGGGCCAATCATTTCAGCTGCTTCTGGCAGAACTGGCACCGGCCTGCTGAGATTGATCCCTCTAGCCCAGGGTTTGGTCAGAGCAAAGCTGCATGCTGCCCTCCTCGGTGCATGAAAGCCTGGAGGAATATATGGCTCCCAGCTTGGGGACTGTGTCCCCACTGAGTGCCACAGGCCCCTCCTAGATCCCTGTGGTTATCCTGAGTGGTTGTAGCCTGCACATTTGGCAGCCCTGGTAGTTGATGTGGGCTTGCTGCCCTCTCCTTTCACCCACTGGACTTGGGCTATGAGGTAGGAGAGTGGCCTGCTTGCTCCTTCTTGTACCGGGAAACCCTCAGCTGAAGCCCTGGTGCACACAGTCAGAGCAGGCCACCTGTTCTGACCTCTGGTGCTCCAGAGCTTCCAGTTGGCTTGGAGAGGTGCAGCTTCCTTCCCCACACAGCTCGGAGGATTCTGGGGTAGCTGGGCTCGGGGTCTGGGGGTAGCCTTGAGGTCTACAGGGATGGCCTGGACAAAGGGAGGCAACATCAATCTTCATTTGGGGCCCTTATGGTGTAAACAGGAGAAATATGATCTTGGTAACGGAACATGAATGCAAATCACACCGTCAGAGTAATAAAGCACCTGAAACCCCGACACACAAAAGCAACACCATATGTATGAAGACAACCTGCATAAATTATAAATTACATCATAAAAATTGATTGCCTATTTGAACAATTTAGAAGTAGGAGACCTAAGCTGACTTCTGCCCTCTGAAGCTTTGGAGGAAAGGTCAGGCAGCCCTTTTCCTTGACAGTCTCCTGACACAGCGCTGCGGTCCTGCCTGGTTTATGCCGCGTCTGGTGGCTCCAAGCCTGCACTGCCTGCTTCGTTTGACGGTGGGAAGTTGTGGGCACAGGCCCCAAAGCGTGAAGGCTGCAGGACCTACGCCATTTGGACTGGGGCGCCAAGGGCACTGAGACTGTCATGGCTCCACCGGGTCCTCGCCCTCGCCCTCGGAAAATCTGCAGAAACGTTCTAGCTCGGACCCAAAGGTCCCCGTGAGCTCCTCTCTCCCTGAGGAGTTGGCTCCATGATAAGCAGGGTGGGAGTGTGCTGGTGCGGTGAGAGTGTAAGCGCTTGTGCGTGTGCGCGCGAGCGCGTGTGAGCACGTGAGTGTACGACGTTGTGCGATTCCCCTTCCAGCTTCTACCGCTTTTTCCACGATCCTGGATCCACGAGAGCCAAGAGCTTGATCCCGCTGGCAGAGCCCAAAACGCCGGGCGGAGGCGCCCTACGCGATGGAGCGCCACTGTGTGCCGGGGCTGCTCCCTTCCCCGCGCAAAGCCCTCCCCGCGCCTGCGCCCGGCAGCTCTCGAGGTTCCCTCCCAGCTGCTCGAGGTCCGGGTCTGGTCGCCGGTCCCCAGCCGCGCTCCGCAGGCCGCGTGTCCGCCTCCGCTCGGCCGCGTGCTCTCCACGCACAGCCGACCTCCACTGCGCGGAGCACCCCCACACCTCCTGGTCTCTGGGATGACCCCTCCCGCGGACCCCTGGTTCCCCATCCAGTCTGCCTCCGGGTCTGGCCTCTGCGCGGCTCCGCACCGCGGCCCAACCCACCGCCAAAGCGAGCCCCCACCCGCCACACGGGCAAGTTAGGGTCCCGTTCCCCTCCGCCCGAGTCCCCCCGGGTCACCACCGCGGCCAGACACCCTTTCTGTCTGGAACTGGCACCAGGAACTCGCGCTACGCTCTGGCTCGGGCAGCCGAGACCCGGCAGCCCAGGCAGAGGCCGCCCGACGCGAGGGGACCCGGCTCCTGCCGGAACCATCGAGCACCCCGGGCCTCGCGAGAGAGGCAGGCGGCCAGGTCGCGCAGGGCTCGGGCGGCCCGGGGCTCCGGAGAGCCAGGGAGGCCATCGGGGACCGGAGCCCGAAATGGAGCCCGCAGCAAGGGCGCCCCCAACCGGAGCGCGGCCGGGCGCTGGCAAGGGCGGGGGCGGCGGGCCCTGGAGGGAGCTTCATGCGGGGCGCCCACCCCCAGGCCTTCATCTCTTTATTTCCCGCCACTGGATCCCTCGCGGCCTTTGTCATGCCGGTGCGTCTCTGGTGTGGCCGCGCGTTGTCTTAAAGGGCCCGGCCTCCCAGCTCGGGCTCCCGCCGCCTGAATGACAATGGCTGAAATGGGATTACACTGACCTGATCCTATTAAGTCTGCCCGCCAGCGGCCGTCCCCCGGGGCGGGCTCTGACCAACTCCGATCCCCCACCCCTGGCCCTTCCCACTCCGCCCGCCCCCGACCCGGCTTCAGCGGGTGCACCTGGCTTGGCCGGGACCCGCGGAGAGCCAAACACCATGGGGGTTTGGAAGTGGCCGCCTGACCCCAGGAAGGGAGCTCAATCAGGGCTCTGAATAACAAAAGCGAGACCCGCCAGGCCAGGGAAGACAAAAAGGGAGGGGCGGCCCCACCCCAGCCCGTACTGACCTCCAGGCACCACAGGCCAAGCTGTCCAGGCTGTCAGAACCCGTGCTGGGTGGCTCTGCCCCCGGTTTCCAGGGCACCTCTCCAGCTTCCTGGTCCCTGGACTGGGCACCTCGCCTGCTTGCTCATATTTCACAGCAGCCAGCTGCAAGGATGAGGCTCCCTTTCCCAGACGCAGCAGTCAGATGAGGCAGGGGACTTGGGCAGGCCACACACCTGCAACAGGACTGGCCTGGATAGCCCCAAAGTCTGCATGCCCTCTTCCACAGGCATTGGGTTCTGTGGGCAAGCTGCTGGTCAACTCCTTCCCTGGAGTCCAGGACAAGGGCAGAAGGTTGGCCTGTTGGGGAAGGGTGGAGAGGTGACAATGGACTGGGAGCTGGGACTCTTCCTGATGGTGGCGGGTCGAGGTGCTGTGCCCTTGTTTCAGGGTACAGTGGCCCAGCCTCCAGGAATCCTGCTTCCTGGGGGGTTTGTAGTACAGATGAAGCACATTGATGACACGGGACAGCCTGCTTGGGGCCAGGAGGCAAAGTGTTGGTCTTAGACCACCTGATGGTCCTATTCTTGGGCACTGAGCCTCAGTTTCCCCATCAGCACCCACTGGGCTGATGCAAGCAAGTGGCGCTGTGCAGAGCTGGCACAGCATGAGTGTCTGCCAACATCAGCCTTGTTTCTGTCCTTCCCCTCACAGAGGCCTATGCTCTTTCTCTCCTTTAGGGCTGCCTTGTGTGGTTCAAGTTCTGCAGTGAGCACCCTTCTGCCTGCTCGATGCAGAGGCCCTCCCTGCTCCCTTTCAAGGCCATGCCACTCAATTCTGTTCTTTGTGGAGGTGTTCTAGAATTAGTGACACCCTCTCCATTCACCTGCCCAACAGGTCTCAGGTCTCTGGCGCTTTCGTCCCTTATGCATCTGGAGGTCAAGGTCGGGTGGTGGTGTGGGCCAGTGACCACTATGCCAAGAGATTCCTCAGCAAGATGGCTACTGTGCTCTTCAACCCACAAAAAACCATCTCAGCTCAGGGTTTCCCCATTAAAAAAAAAAAAAAAAATAGCTTCAACCACCCACACTCTTTCAGCCTGCTTTGATATCTTAGATACAGAGTTGGGGGTCCCCAGGGCTGGCATTGTGCTCGGTCCTGCTGGAGAGGGTGAGTGAAGGTGTAAGTTATGAACAATGTAGTGAAGTCTCCTTTCAGAGAGACCTTCCTCACTCCTAATATTTACATGGTTCCTCCTTTGCATAGACCCACCCATCTTGCTGCTGAGCAGTCTGATTTAGAGAGCTGGCAGGAGCCCTGGCAGTATGAAAATGAAAATAAGAATTTCAGCACCATCCCTAGTCAAAGAGTCTCCAAGCTGGGAAAAATCCATCCAAACTCATCGTGTGGTTTTCCAGTAACACGGGGAGCTGTGCCATCTGGATCTGGAATATCTACCTTCATGTGATACCAAAGCAGCCATTTAATATGTACGTACGTGATTATGACATTTGAACTTTAGATTATTGATCGTTTTCAATATGTGTATCAGTGATGTTGAAGTGGATTTCCATGACCACAGCTAGGATCTTCCCCCCAGTAATTTTCATGTTTCAGGAAATTTAAAGCTATAAATTGCCAAAAAAAAAAAAAAAAAAAAAAAAAAGAATGATAATCACCCATCTTTAAATGAGAAATTGTTAATTTGGGGTTTATAAAGGACTTTCCTTAATGAATAGGAGTAAAGACAGATTTGTCTTCCAAGCTCATTTAGCAAAGTCCCATTTGTAAAGTCAGGAGATTTCCCTCCTTTCCTCTAACTATTGTCCCCCCGAAAGGCGTCTGTACAGCAAAGTGGAGGCCACACGGGGATGAGATGGGTGGGCTGTAGTGATGCTCTTGGTTCCTGACAGGGGCTGCCACACAGCTGCCCTGGAGGGGGCTCCTTGGTCACCCCAGTGCCGCTACGTGCAGAGCTTCTCCACCAAGGCTGAGGGCTCCAGGGTCAGGACAGTCTTCTTTGTCATGGGACTGTCCATGCATGCTAGAGGTGCATCAGAGTCATGTGACCTCCAGAGGAGCACAGAACTGTCCCCAGTTGAGCACGTGTCTGCTGGCACTGTGCAAGGCAGGGGGACCCACAGGTGCCTGGGTGCAGTTGATGCCCTAGGCACTCAGCCAGGGCATGATAGGGAGTTCCAGTGTTTGGGGACTAGTGTGCCCTGAGGCTCGTGCCCTCTTGTGTCCTCAGGTGGCATGGGCAAGAAACATGCTGGAGCAGGGCAGCTGGGGGCAAGGCGAGGGGTGAGCAGGCATCAACCCACCAGCCCAGAGCTGATGTCCCAGTACCCGAGTGGAAGCTGCTCTGGGACCCCACGGCCCTGAGCTAACATATTGGTCCTCACTGGCTGCCTGGGGTTCAGGCTGGCAGGGGCCTTCTGCCCTGGCGGTCACTGGTCTCTGCTCAGATGCCCGCCCCTGGTGAGCCTCCTCCTGCCTCAGAACCTTGGAGCCGCTCCGTCCACTCGAGCTGGTGATCATGACCAGCCCAAGTGGGGCAGCTGCGGGGGGTCTCAGACAGCCTTTGACCCTTTGACCCCTGGCTTCAGAGTTGACAGATGGGGATGTGGACATGGGGCAGCGCCTCAGGGCTGGGCCCCCCACTCCCACCACAGGGACCCTCTCTCCCCCAAATACCCCCTCTGCAAAGGTTGGGAGAGCCCTTAAGTGGTTCAAGCTCCCACACCCTTGGTGAAGACCCTCTGGCAAGTCAAGGGGGCATGAAGGCCTTCTTGTGTTCTGCCTGGCTGCCCGGAGCCCTTGAGGGGCTGGGCTGGCCCTGCTCTCCACCCGGCCACCTCGGGAGACCAGTCATAAGATGAATGAATCAGTGTGAGGAGGAAGGAAGGGGAGGTCCTCATTGTTGCCGCCTGAAGCGATGGCCGCTTGGAGCAACGAAGCCGCGGGAAGAAGTTCAGAGGCAAACTGGAAACAAACAGCTTTTTATTCTGATAACTTTTCTCTCTGGCTCTAACAATGACTAACACGCGCCACACACACCACCAAAATGGCGCTGACCCGATCAGCAATCTCAGCCAAGTCACTCGAGATCCCGGGCCAAGTCCCGCGAGATCCCAGGCCAAGTCCTGTGAGACTACGGAAGGCAGCAATGCCCAAAACTCCATGGCCCATAGTCAACCCCAATTTAAGCCATCTCCCCAAACAGGGCTCCTGCACCTTATCATAATAATTAATGAATAATTAGAATCCTTCCACTCCATGTTACCCAGCCCCGCCACCTGATGGCCAGGGAAAGGTAGGGGTGGTCGCGGAGTCTGAAGTTGCTTAGACAGGCCGTTGGCCAGGTCGAAGCCCACAGCTTCAGTGTGGTTCACCCATCCCCCTGGTGTCCCCTTCCACCTTAGGAGTGGAGAAACCCAGCTCCCATGACCCCGCTACAGGGGCTGCAGTAAGTGGGAAACCAGCATGTGCAGGTGGGAGGCCCGCGAGGTGACGATGACAGGGCTGTCCCAGGTGATTTGCTGTGCAGCGCCACCCAGTCAGAATCCCAGGGGAGCTGCCTTTGAAACTTGACCAAACGGTTTTAGGTACGTCCAGAAGAGCAGACAGTTGAACATAGCCAAGGAGCTCGTAAAGGGAAGCAAGGTGAAGAGGGGCCCTGGCTTCTGTAGGAGCAGAGGCCCGACACTCTCAGTGACAGCCACTCTTCCAGCTCTTGATGCTGATTAATGCAAACCTCGCTCAACCCTCGGCAGCAGTGTTGCATTAAATCAAAAGGAAGTTTGTGTTTTTGTCATTCACATTTTACAGATGAGAAAACAGAGACACAGAGACGTTGGCCCCTGGCCTCACAGACCCAGGACTTAAACTCAGACCAGTTTATAGCTGCAGGACTGCTGCCTGTGCAAATGACAGCTTGATTTACTCAGAAATAGACTCTAGAGTATGTGAAAACTTACAAGAGTTTCTGGAAAAGGAGGAATGGCTGCATACAAGGTGTTTGGGAAAACTG
Organism: Tamias sibiricus; assembly: GCA_025594165.1. Lineage (NCBI taxonomy): Eukaryota > Metazoa > Chordata > Mammalia > Rodentia > Sciuridae > Tamias > Tamias sibiricus. The sequence goes on from CM046660.1 coordinate 173,910,306, forward strand.
GTTAATTAGGGATAGGACGGATCAGGTCTTCACCGCCCACCTTCCCACAGATCAATTATAGATGGATTAAAGAGTTCAAGGTACTAAAGGAAATGTTCAAAACCTGTGTAAGAGGATTAGCTGAATCATTATCTGGAGTGGGAAGGACACGAGGAAAGACTAGCAAATCTGGTTGTATGAAAACGGAAGCTTCTGTTCATTATCAAGAGCATCAGTGATGAAAATATGTAGGAGCAACTGGGGAAAACACTTGTCAGAAACACAGGTAGGTGCGTTAATATGTTTCTGTATAAAGAGCTGGAAACAAAATGGAAGCCCATTAGAAAAGAGAATTGGTGGATGATTCACAGGAGGCAAAAAGTGAATTCATTGATATCATGAAGATTTTGGACACTTGGCACTTTCTGGGCACTGTTCAGCCTTGGGGCAAAGCTTGTAATCTCTGAGGCGAGAGTGACCTGGACAAATCAACACATGGCATGTAAGTAATGCCAGGGGCCATACAGCACGTGAGCCACCGGAAGGAGAATAAGGCAGTCAGGAAGAAGGAGGTGGAGGTGCTGTTTTAGATGGGATGGTCATGGACCACCTGCTGAGAAGATGCCTGTTGGTAGCCCTCTGGAAGAAGTGAGCGAGTAAGAAACACAGATCTGAGGGAAGAGCATTCCAGACAGAGCGATGGGCCCGATAATAATGTGAGGGCATACACTGCACAAGAGGACCACAGTAGAGACATAGATTCACAGAGGCAACTGGGCTCTTGATCTTGGAGATGCTGTGAAACTCTGGGATGAATTTTGGATTTTATTTCATGCAATCCAGGAAGCCACTGGAAGAGTTCAAACAGAAAAGTGTGTATGAATTATTTGCTAATAAACATAAAATTGTTCAGACTCAAAGAGGCACAAATGAAAATGAAGTGCCAAAAATTTGCAGCACCAGACACTGATATGGTACAGTGGCTATCTATTAAATATCTATTTAATAGATTTTCATGGAGTAATCACCAAGATCCAGATCATCTCTGAGAAGATGGGGAGGCAGCAGTGAATGAGAGAGACAAGAAATCCACATTCAGGAGGCAGAACAAATATTTTCTTAGTCTATTTTATATTTGTTAAACAGCAGAAATAAACCTTACAATCAAAAATAGGAATGGGGAAACCATATTACTTCTTTTATTCAGAATTATAACTAAAGGTGTTAGACAAAGCAATAAGGCAAGAAAAACATAAATAAAGATAATGGAAAAGTGAAAGCATATTTTTGAAAGACGCATTTAAAATTATACAAGTTTCTTAAGACATATTAACAAACATCAACACAGAAGAGTGAGATACCATATTTATTAGAATGACTCAATGTCATAAACCTGTCAATTATTCCCAAGCTGCTCTTTAAGATTTAATGTGATTCTAATCAAAATGCCGTGAGTATATTTCAAAAATTTGGGTTCAAGCCGGGCGCGGTGGCGCACGCCTGTAATCCCAGCACTTTGGGAGGCTGAGTCAGGAGGATCGCGAGTTCAAAGCCAGCCTCAGCAATGGCGAGGCACTTAGCAACTCAGTGAGACCCTGTCTCTAATAAAATACAAAAAAGAGCTGGGGATGTGGCACAGTGGTCTAGTGCCGCTGAGTTCAATCCCCGGTACCAAAAAAAAAAAAAAAAAAAAAAAAAATTGGGTTCAGAATAGCTTTGACATAAATGAAGAGGAAGATAATGTGAAGGGACCAAATGTTCTACTAGATATCAAGACTTATATGATTCTGGTGATTAAGAAATTGATGTGAATACTGACATGAGAATAGACAAATTGGATAATCAAACATAAGGGAAAGTCCAGAACATATATCCCAGATAAGTATTTGATTTATGTAAAAAATTTAAATAAATATTGCTGAATCAATGGATCATTACTCCAGGAAAGAAAGAAGTAAAGAAAGAAAGAAAGAGAAAGAAACTCACACATACAACACACAAATTAATTACAAATAGATTAAAGACATCAATATAAAAGGTGAACTTTTTTAAGCTTTAGAAGAAAATAAAGAATATATAGAATATATTTTCTAGGGAAAATGATTTCTTGAATAAGATGTAAAAGCACTATTCATCAAATGAAAGTTTTTTTTTTTTTTTTTTTTTTTTTTGTTCTTGTTCTTGTTCTTGTTTTTTAAATCAGTACTAGAGATTGGACCTGGGGCACTAACCCTTTTTACTTTTTTATTTTTAGACTAGGCCTCATTAGGTTGCTGAGGCTAGCCTCAAACTTGTGATCTTCCTGTCTTAGCCTCCCAAGTCACTGGAATTATAGGTATGAGCCATCACAAGGGGCTGAAAACATTAAAAACAAACAAGAAAACAAAAAATTAAAAGAAAGTCTTTGCAAGAAATTAGCACTAAGAACAATAGAAGAACTGCTACTAGTGACTGAGGAACAAATTAATCAGTAGGAAATGGTTGGGGGGGGGGCGGAGTATAGAGACAGGCAGCCATAGAGGAGGGGACACAAGTAGGCAAGTGTGAGTATATTTTTCAATTTGATTAAATTAGCACTAAGAACAATAGAAGAACTGCTACTAGTGACTGAGGAACAAATTAATCAGTAGGAAATGGTTGGGGGGGGGGCGGAGTATAGAGACAGGCAGCCATAGAGGAGGGGACACAAGTAGGCAAGTGTGAGTATATTTTCAATTTGATTTATCATCGGAGAAATTCAACTGAACGCCACAATGAGATGATTATTTTCACCCACCAGGTCGGTATATATCAAGAAAACCTGACAACACCAAGTGTCAGAAAAGATGCAGTGCACCTGGAGCCCTCGAGCACCGCTGGCGGGGAGGTAGACAGTGGGACAAGGCCTGGCTCTGATGTCGTGGCGTGCACCTCCCACCACACAGCAGCTCTTCTTTAGACACGCCCTCTACAGCAGAGGTCTCAACAGGAGTGAGCACAGGACTTTCCAAGGAGGTAAGAGAAAACGATGGTTTTCGAGGAATCTATTCAGCCAGCCCTCCAGACATCCTCCTCAGTGTCTCCCTTCCCACCTCCCTGCTCACAAGTTGTGATTCCCCCTCTTTCCCTTCTCCACGCTCCAATCTTTTCTTTTGTGCATCCTTCCAGACTGTAGAAAGCGCTTGCTGTCACATGCAGGTAGAACGAACGAGACACACCAACCTCAGGGTTGGGAATTCCATCACCTGAGCATCACCTGGCAGATCTCTCCAGGCGGGAGCTTCCAGCGCACCAGGGGTAGCGCCAGGAGGAGGGATGAGGACGGATGAGGACGTTGTCAGCTGTGCACCTCTAGCGACAGTGCTCGGAAAGTAGAGGACAGAGGCCATGGCAGGTTAAAATAAACCCAAGCTCGTATTAGATACATCTTTCCCTATATAAACAGGCGAGCAATGAATGGCATTTTTTTTTTTTTTTTTTTTTGTGGTTCTGGGGATTGAACCCCAGGGTCTTGTGCCTGCAAGGAAAGCACTCTATATCCCCAGCCCCAATAAATTACTTTTTTTTTTTTACTTTTTAAAAAAATTCTAAGTTGTTATAAATGACAGCAGAATGCATTACATTTCATATTACACTTATAGAGCACATTTTTACATATCTCTGGTTGTATACAAAGTATATTCACACCATTCATGTCTTCATACGTGCACTTAGGGTAATGATATCCATCTCATTCTACCATCTTTTTTTTTACCCTTTTACCCCCTCCCTCCCACTCCCTCCCCATTGGCCTTTCTAGTGTTCCTCTAATCCTCCTATGTTCCCTGTCCCAACTCCATTGTGAATCGGCCCCCTCATATCAGAGAAAACATTCGGCATTTGGATTTTTGGGATTGGCTAACTTCACTTAGCATTATATTCTCCATCTTCATCCATTTACCTGCGAATGCCATGATTTTATTCTCTTGTATTGCTGAGTAATACTCCATTGTATATATATGCCACATTTTTTAAAAGTTTTTTTAAAGATATTTATTTATTTGCTTTAGTTGTATACAATGTGTTTTTAGTTTTACGTAGTGCTGAGAATCGAACCCGGGCCATGCACATGCTAGGCGAGCACTCTACTGCTGAGCCACATTTTCTTTATCTATTCATCTACTGAAGGGCATCTAGGTTGGTTCCACAGTTTAGCTATTGTGAATTGTGACAGCATACTACAGGGACACAGCCACATCAATGTTTATAGCAGCCCAATAAATGACTTTTAAGAAACAAATACTAAGATAAAATGTTGTGGGGCAAATGAAACAAAAGAACAATTTCAAAGAAAAAAGTGGGATAATGGAAGACAGTCCGGTGTTGAAGAGCTGGCTCATGGGATTCAAGTGGGATAATGATGGGAACTATTTGCCAGGGTGCTTAGATTTCATCAAGCATAGTTTGAAATGTCGTGGCCTGAGGAGCTGTGAGAGTTAACAGTAAGCCAGAGCTGTGGCGCACACCTGTAATTCTATGACTCAGGAGACAGAGGCAGGAGGATCCCAAGTTTGAGGCCAGCCTCAGCAACTTAGCAAGGACCTGTCTCAAAATAAAACAAACAAACAACAAAGGGCTGGGGATGTAACTTAGTGGTAGAGCACCCCGGGGTTCAATTCCCAGAACCACAAAAAGAAGAAGAAGAAAACAGAGCTAACTGTGAAGTGTGGCAAGCAGAAATGTTTTAATCGGGTGGGGGCACAACTCAGTGACAGCACGCTTGCCTGGCACTCATGAGGCCCTAGGTCCCATCCCCAGCACCACACACACACGCACACACACACACACACACACACGATAAATGTGTATGTGTATGTATGTGTGTATGTACATATACACACAGCTTTAACCATCAGATTAGACCTATTTATACTTCGTATGTCTGATGAAATCTTTTTGGCATTCCTTATAAACTAGGAAGAATATTAAGTATATTCAAATGGAATACCATGAAAAAATGACTATCTCAAAAAAACCAAGGGATGGTGTAATTATTGTTAAGTATTAATATTTCCAATGAGCCAGGCATGTTGGTGCACGCCTGTAATCCCAGCACTTGGGAGGCTGAGGCAGGAGGATCGCGAGTTCAAAGCCAGCCTCAGCAATGGCGAGGCACATAGCAACTCAGTGAGACCCTGTCTCTAATAAAAATACAAAAAAGGGCTGAGGATGTGGCCCAGTGGTTGAGTGCCCCTGAGTTCAATCCCCAGTACCAAAAAAAAAAAAAAAAAAAAAAAAAAAAAAAAAAAAAATTTCCAACGTACGTGCTAGGCAAGCGCTCTACCGCTGAGCCACATCTCCAGCCCCTCAAAATTATATTTTTCTCAACTATTAAACTTGTGATTTTAGAAAATCAAGATTTCAACTTTAAAGTATGTGAGAGGATTGGAATTTTTCATGTTCTTTAGGGAGCCCACAGGGGACAGTTGGAACGCATGCATCTGGGGAAGCTCTGGCGCACTGGAGAGGTGGTGAGAATGTTCCAGCATCCTGGTAGGTGATGCAGACCTGGAAAACAGGGAGGAGAATGAACGAATTGTGACACCTTCCAGAATCTCACAATGAATAAGCAGTAACCCAGTGTGGACAGGTCCTGGAAAATCCATTGAGTTGAAAAAATCGTGAGTCCAGAGTTGGGGATGTGCCAGTGGTATAGCACTGACCAGGCAGCCCCGGTTCCACCCCAGCATCACACACACACACACACACACACACACACACACACACACACAGATTCTAGTTTTATGAAGTTCAAAAACAAGTAGAACTAATGTTACGCGACTAAGCTATTTTTTTAAAGTAAGGGAATAATTGACACAAAACTACTCTTATTGAATGGGATGGTGGATTTTTATTAAATTATTCCCTTTCATAGCTTACAAAGATGTCATGCCAACATTACATCTTGTCTACTTAAATATGTCTCCCAATTTGTCACTATTTTTATTATCTTGCAATATGGGGGTTGGACCCAGTGATAGGCAAGTGCTCTACCATTTGGCTACATCACATCCTTTTAGCTTATTCTGAGATAAGATCTTGCTAAGTTGCCCAGCCTGGCCTCGAACTTGCAGTTCTCCTACCTCAGCCTCCTGAGTAGCTGGGATTATAAATGCGCATCACCAGGGCCAGCCTAATTTTTTACTTAGAGAAATTTCAAACATACAGAACAAGTTAAAAGAAGAGTAAGCACACACTAATATACACTGTACCTACATTTCACAGTTGCTAACATTTTTATTGTTATTTGCTGAATTCTTTGGGCATCTTTTGAGAATAGAGACATTAAATTGTGTTACTTTGCAGGAATCACTCACCTAAGACAATTGATAGTAACTTTCTAATAGCATCCAACATTCAGTCTGCATTTGGATTTCTTTGATCATATATATATATACATATATATATTTATGAAGGAGCCCTAATTAGGAAGGGCTGTTGTAGCTAGCTGGAAGCCATGGGCTCCACCTGATATGTATGTGACGCACCTGTAGGCACCCGCAAACCTGAAGGTATATAACCGGGTGAAAGCGGTCCGAGTTAGGAGAACGGAGAATTCAGTCAGCCGGGCAGTCACTCGGTCGGTCAGAAGAATCAGAGCGGCCAGAACGTAGGCAGAGCGGTTACAGAAGAGAAACCAGATAGAAGAAGTAATGACTGGCCAGAGTTAGGCCGAGGCTCCAGAGGACTGGTCAGAGTAAGGCCGAGGCTCCCGAGGAAGACAGAAGACAGAAGACAGAAGAAGGAAGAAAGAAGAGAGAAGAAAGAAGCTCTAGTCTTTCTCTAAGCTAAGCTCTATCTTTCTTTAAGCTACTCTACTCTAAGCTAAGAAGAAAAGAAAAGCTAAGCTCTATCTTTCTTTACTCTAAGCTACTCTACTCTAAGCTAAGAAGAAAAGCTAAGCTCTATCTTTCTTTACTCTAAGCTACTAAGCTAAGAAGAAAAATCTTTCTTTCCCTCTCTAAGCTCTAAGAAAGTAGAAGTAAAAGTAGTAAAAGCTTAACTCTGCCTCCGAGAGTTTTTCCTCCCGGTTTACGGTACCAGGCAGCTTACATATTTATATATTTCTATATATTTCTAAATCTTGGGAATGGAACTCACAGGCCCAGTACCACTGAGCTAAAACCTCAATCCTTTTTGTTTTATTTTGAGACAGGGTCTCCCTAAGTTGCTCATTCTAGACTGATACTTGCAATCCTCCTGCGTCAACCTCTCCTCTAGCTAGGATAAAAGATGTGTACCACAGCTCCTGGCTAAATATTTTGTGGCGTTTTAAAAAACCAGCTTTGGATCAAGGTTCATAAACTGCCCATTGATTATCATGGATTGTAGTCCATCTTGTTCTAGAATAACCCTTTCCCCCTTCTTATGACCTTGACCTTTTGAAGGTTTCACGTGAGTATCCTCTGTGTGTGTGTGTGTGTGTGTGTGTGTGAGATGAGAGAGAGAGAGAGAGAGAGAGAGAGAGAGAGAGAGAGAGAGAGGGAGGGAGGGACTGGGAGTGAACCCAGAAGCTTGTGCGTGCTAGGCAAGGGCTCCAGCACCCAGCCACCAGCCTCCTGAGTGTTCTTGGAGGACGCACTCCTGACTAGACCTAGAATTGTTTCTGCTCTGGCTTCTGCACTTCCTACTGTGACGCTAGGCTTGATCCCTGGATGGAAGTGCTGAGGGTAAAACGCCAGGGAGAAAAGACAAATGATGCATTTTATGGCACACTCTTGATGTGGCCCAATCTTTCCGTTTTTCTAAGCTTTTGGTTTTTATATCTTGATGAGGCAAGCCTTTTTCTGCCCAGAATTACAAAAATATTCCATATTTTTCTAGTATCTTTGTACTTTTTTTTTTTTTACTTTAATCCATCTGGAATTTATTTCTGCCTATGGTGGGGTAGGAGTTTAAGTATACTTGCCCCCAAATGGCTAATCAATTGTCCTCTTCATTTGTTAAAATAGAGGGGTGGAGAGGGTGAGAAAATAGTTTCCATGAATCAGAATTGCTACTTTTCTAGTACCTTAAATTCCCACATGTCTAAGTTTCGTATCCTAGAGCCTAGATACGACTGATCAGTCTTTTTCTTCTGCACCCACATTAATCATATCACTTTAATCTCTGTAGTTATTTCAATATCTGATAACTTCTTTCTCATTGTTCTTTATTTTCCACTTTTTCTTAGCTATTTTTTCATATTTTCTCTTCCAAAGGCATTTCAGAATCATGTCTGAGTTCTTTTGAAAAACCCATTTGGGTTTCTGACTGAACTGATTTGTGGACTATTTGGAGAAGTAGCATCTTTACATACTGTCTTGTCAGACACCACCCTGGTGACTTTTCTGTTCCTCATATCTGTAAAGATTAACAATTTTCTTTTTACAGACCTCATTTGTAGTTTCATAGGTTTGTTACAAGGTATTTAAGAAACAGAAGCTTTTATAAATGAGAATTTTTTTATATGAAATGTCTTGTAGTTTGCTGGTAATGTTATTAGAACAGTTGATGTTTTTGTGGCTTTTTTTCTCTTTTTCTTCCTGCATTTAGACCTCTTTTTTATTCCTGTCTTATTGCATTGGCTGAATACTCCAGTATAATTAATGAACAGCATGGTGATAATGTGCATCTTCCATGTGTTCCTGACTGTAATGGTGCTATGATTTGGAGGAATGTTCCCCAAAGGTCCATGAGTTAAAGCCTTGGTCTCTAGGGTGGTGCAGTTAGGGAGCTGATGGAAGCTTTAAGAGGTGGGACCTAGTGGGAAGTCCTTGGGTCACTGGGGGTCTTCACTGGACCCTAGCTGCTTCCTCTTCCTCTTTTGCTTCCTGGCCATGAGGAACAGTTTTTATCTGCCACATGCTTCTGTTGTGATGTGCTGTGTCATGTGAGCCAAAAATAACCTGTGTCTTTATAAGTTAGTTGCCTCAGGTATTTTGTTACAGTGAGAGAAAACTGACCAATACAAACAGGAGTGCTTCCCTTTGCTTTTTAATAATCCATCGCTATGGCAGATTTGACTGAGGAATGTGTGTATACATGCACGTCCCAAAGTCAGGACTTAGGCCACTCATGCAGGGTATAGCGAATCACATTCCAGAGGAGGTGCAGGTCTTGGCATGGACCTCAGCTTTGGCTCTCCACAGAGTTGTATGGCCTTGGGCAGTTCCCTCACCTCTGCAGGCCCACCCTGCTCCTCTATAAGATGGAGACACGGACACCTGCCTTCCTAAGAGGACCCCTGGGTTCAATCCCCAGCACTGGTTGGGGGGCAAGAATATGCAAAGGTGATATGTCAGCAACAAAATACAAGTAACCATTAAACACTGAAATTTTTGCCTGTGTTGGGGCACACACTTGTGATTCCAGTGATTCAGGAGGCTGAGGCAGAAGAATTCCCAAGCTGGAGTCCAGCCTCAGCAACTTAGTGAGACTGTAAGCAGCTTAGCAAGAACCTGTCTTGAAATAAAGCCCATTTTTTAAACTTTTGAGTTGGAAAAAAAAAATTAGCACATGGTGGTGGGTCTTGGGTACCCAGCTGATAAGTGTTTGTTTAGCTAGATAGATTTTTTTTTTTTTTTTTACCTGAAAAGTTGTTTGGGTTCATTTAAGTTTAAAGAAGTACGTTGTCATGGCAACTAAGAGCTCTGTGTGATTACTGATTGGATCTTGGACAAGGAAGAAGTCAGCCGTAAAAACATTATTGGGACAATTGAGGCAATGTGACTGCAGACTGCACATTACATCATGTCAATGGAAACAGGCTGTCCTGGGTGTGCTGGTGGTCCTCAGTGAGGAGGAGAAAGTCCTTGTGTCTCGGTATTTATTTCAGGGTGAGAGAGCACGATGTCATTTATTTACTTACTTATTAATATTTCTTTTTTAGTTGTTGATGGACCTTTATTTTATTCATTTATTTCTATGTGGTGCTGAGACTCGAACCCAGTGCCTCACACATGCGAGGCAAGTGCTCTACCCCTAGGCCACATCCCCAGCCCAGATGTCAGTCATTTATGTTCAAATGGTATGTGTGGCACAGCTTCTGCCCATCCATCCGACTATGAGGGAGAGAGACGGGAGAGACGGCAGATTTGAGGGCGTGGAGCAGAGCAGAGCGTTAGCAGCTAGTGAGCACCGAGGCAGCATCTTTGAATGTCCCCCAAATATTCTATTTTTCAACCTTTCTGTAAACTTGAAGTTTTTCAAAATAAATATTTGAAGGGAAGTACAAGCTATAGAATAGTTTGAAGAATGGTATTTTATTTATTTGTTTGGAGATAGGATCTTGCTATGTTGCTGTGGGTTGTTCTTTTTTTTTTTTTTTTCTGTGTGTGTGTGTGTGTGTGTGTGTGTGTGTGTTGCTGGGGATTTGAACCCAGGGCTTTGTGTATGCGAGACAAGTCTCTACCCACTGAACTATAACCCCAGTTCCATGGGTTTCGAGGTAGCACTGACCTTGAACTCCTGGGCTCAAGGATCCTCCTGCCTCAACCTCTTGAGTAGCTGGGACCATAGGGGCATGCTACCATGCTGGGCTGAGGAATGGTATTTTGTTTTTAGAATAAATTAATAGATATATATTTTAAAGGTTGAAAGGACATATATTCAAAATTGAGTGCCTATCTATGGAAACTACCTGTTCATTTCGCTTTCTTTCCTTCTTCTTTTTAAAAATAGTTATAGAACTAATAAATATTCAGGGGCTGGGGTTGTGGCTCAGCGGCAGAGCGCTCGCCTCGCACTTGTGCGGCCCGGGTTCGATCCTCAGCACCACGTAAACATAAATGCATTGCATTGTGTACAACTAAAGTAAATAAATAAATATTTAAAGAAAGAAATAATAAATATTCAGATGAATCAGAAAATTCAAATAAGCACTAATGAATTAAAATCAAGACCCATCCTGAGGAGAGTTGGCTTGTCGGCTGCGTGTTCGTTGGCGGGCTGCTCTGCTTGGCAACAGCTCTGCTTTTCCCTGTCCACACCGCCTGGTGACTTGCTTTCTGCACATTCTGCTGAACAAGCATCTTCACGCTTGCCCTTGGGTGGGGCACTTGGTGTCCTGTCCCCGGCTGCCGCGGGATGGCTCACAGTGTCTGTGGTAACACGTGTGAGCTCATGCGGGGCCGCTCCGCATTCTGCACACTGACCTTGTCCCTGGCACCACCCCCAGAGGGGCTGCCCTTGTTTTGCAGAGGGGCTCAGAGGATGCAGATGGCTTGGGGCGGGTGTGGGGCCCATCCTTCCACAGCCTGTGGATTCGGCAATGAGCGGCCATTATGTTGATACAGGCAATATTAAAATCTTGTACCCTAGCCTGCTCAGGTTGGTGTTGGGGGTGGGGTGCTGTTCCTCTCTCTGGAGAATTCTACATTGGGCCAACTCCCTCTTTAGGGGACAGTGGCTTTCCTGAGTCCGGTTTGGCATAGCCAAGTTGCTGTGAACTTGCTTCCCAAACCCACCCAGCTGGGCACCATCCTGGGCAGTGTTATTCTCTCAGCCTCATCCCCAGCCTGCGGGCACACAGGTGGCTCCTGGCTGCCCTGGTGTAGTCACCTGGGTGGACTGTGTCTGTTGAGTGCTTGGCAAGGTATAGAGAGGGCTTTGGCCCACAGCCTCTGCTCAATTCCTTAGGCAGAAGCAGAGCAATGCCACATTCCCAGGGTCCCTGCTGAAATGTGTGTGTGTGTGTGTGTGTGTGTGTGTGTGTGTGTGTGTGTGTGGTGGTGGCAGTGGAGTAAATTAGGGTTTTTCTTTTTATTCCCTTCCAGCATTAAAAATAAACAGATCTTGAGAGTGAGTTGCTAGAGATTGGTCAATACCATATGCAAATAAATAAGTGCTAATTGCCTGCAGTGTCTTTGGGTGTCAGCTGCAGTTATTGGACCACATTTATGGGCCAATTAGGCGCCTTACCGGACTTTAGTGGTGATAAATTGTAGCTTGGCGGCTTCTTGGAACGTGCTGGAGACACTGGGGCTGGGCGTAACTCTTCCACCCTTGCCGGTGTGGGTGGCAGGGCTTTTGTCTCCGAGGCAACTGTGCTGGGCTCTGTGTCGTCCCATGCACACCAGGGTGGAGGCTGGGCAGGGTGCAGCAAGGACCTGGTGGGAGCCCGGGCTGGGGCTCCACGTCCAGGGAGGTCTGAGAGTCCTTCACACCCACAAGTGGGGCCTGGCCCATGAGGGGGCTCCACCAAGTGCCAGGGAGGGCTGGGGAGAGAGTGTGGGCCCTTCTGGGGACAGGCCCAGCCTGGCTGGAACTGGGGCGTCCCCGGGTCACCGGGTGCATGGCTTCAGACCTCTCCTCCTCCTCAGCCCCATCAGCTCTGTGAGGCCTCGTGTCTGAAGATGGACTGGCCCGAGGAAAGCTGTCTCCGCAGCTGGGCGCGTGCCACCCAGGTGCTCCAGGACAGGCGATGCCACCGAGGGCCAGAGTGTGCCGCTTGTCAATCACTCCTTCCCTGGGCGGGCAGGTGGGCGGGCTCCAGGGGAGACCCCACAGAGACAGGCTGTGGAGCGGGGGTGGAGGCGCAGCAGCAGCCCGCAGGGCAGGCCAGAGCATCCCTGGAGCACTGTGGAGGTCGAGGAAGGTCACACCCAGGTGCAGGGAGGCTGAGGGAGCACAGGACAGGGAGGTCTCCCCGAGGAAGGCCTACTTCATCTGAGACCTCAAAGATGAGGAGCTGGCCACTACGGGGGGCCTCCCCAGGGAGAGGAAAAGGGGACATGGGGTCTGAGTAGCAGAGGCCAGGTGTGGGAGGGCCCTGCACCAGCGAGGGGCCGGGTGGGCGCAGGATGAGGCTGGGGGGGAGTGGGCGCAGCCGTCCCCGGGACTACCTCTAGGTTTTGGATGGAATCTTCAGGATAACGGGGAGCTGGGACGAGGTTTTGAGCAGGGGACAGTTGGATCCGATTCCTAGGAGGAGGGCCCCAGGAGGCCGTGTGGGCAAGGGGAGAACATTCTGGAGCCAGCCAAGGTACCCCGGTGGGAGAGGCGGGCTGGGAGGGAGGCAGACAGCTGGGAGGGCACTGGGGCCCGGAGGTGGAGGGGCAGGAACGGGCCTTCTGGACCGTTCCCAGCTGCATGTGCCCAGGCTGCCTGGAGTCGGCTTGAATTTCATTCCTTCAGGTCCCACAAGGCCAGGTTCCTGCCCTAGCTGATTGTTTCCTAATCTTTAATCATAAGTAGTTTCTCAATTAACCAACGTGTCACCAATTTCAGCGTGAGTGAACGTTGTAGTAGCACTCCCTGCCAGGTCGGGGCGAGCCCTGAGTGCCACACACCGCGACAGAACCTTCGCAAACTCCTTCTCGTGGACAGAAGGAGAACAGTGACGTAGAGTACGGAATAGGAGAACCACTAGAGGCTGGGGTGCTGCTTGGTGGCAGGACGCTCGCCTGGCACGTGTGAGCCCCGCGTCTCCCCAGCACCACGCACCCCAGAAAAGTGCCTGGAGTCCCCCAGAGGCAGCGCCTTGTCTTTATTTCTGGATTTAAGAATATCTTTAATAGAGATCGGTCTTCCTTGTGTTTTTGTGTCCTTGTTTTTATTTATGTTGCTTCCTTGTGAGACGGTTTGGAGGGGTGAAATAACCCTAAATGACCTTCACAGCTGTGCGGAAGTCTGGGCCTCACCGCCGTGCTGCCCTGGGAGCCTCTTCCCATATCTGTGGTGGCCACCCTCTGCGGGCATCTTTGTGCTGCTCCCTGGCTGGACTCCTGGCACTGGGCACACTCTGCTGTGGCCCTGCTGTGACAAGGTGCTGGCCTGGATTCCTGGGGTGCAGGAGGATGCCCTGGGCCTTTGTGCACCCGCAGCGTGTTCCTGTCCATCCTGAGGGGACCTGGCCTGCACTGGGCACCGTCGCATTAGAAGACTCGGCTCTGGAATCTGAATATTGGTGCTGCTTTCATGACTGACCTTAGGGCGCCCCCCCAGCACTGGGCACCCTGGGTGGGAAGGGACTCGGTCCCTGGCCTGGGGCCCGGAGAAGCTGAGGCCTGCTGGGAGGGAGGCCCACCCCGAGGCTGACTCAGTGCTACAGGAGAGTGGGGTCAGGCCCAGGAGGGACGCACAGGTCAGGGGGGAGCCACTGAGCAGCAGCAGCAAGGTGCAGACAGCTGCCCACTGGCCTCTGTCCCATGGGGGCGTCGTGTGCGGGTCACTGGGTTTGCACGTGTGGTGACAAGTGAAAGGACACATAGGCAGAGGCCCTGGGCTGCCTGCTCCACACCTGCTGTCCCCAACTCTGTGGTCACCAGCCCTTACCCCGCCAACATCGTGTTTCCCAGGCTCCTGTGTGACCTGAGTGACCCCAGCTGGTCTGGCCACTAGTGTAACAAGGGGCCCCCTGGTTCACCTCTTCCTCCTGTCCCTTCTTCCCACCCGGGGTGTGGGAGCTGGAGTGAAGGATACGGAGCAGCAGGGAGGAAGGTGGACAGGGCCCAAGGGGCCGGGCCCTGGGCGGGTTCTGCCAATGTCCAGCCAGCCGCAGCTGGCTACCTCCAGCTTCTGATTTTGTGAGGAAAAGGAACCTTTTAGCTTACTTAAGCTGTTTTGTACACATGACCAGCGTGCAAGGGGATGCCCTGACCCTTCTGCAGAGCACCTTCGGGGACTCTGGCCTGCTGTGGTGTGACGTGCCACCGCGAATGTGGGTCACATTCTTGGCTGGGACAGTCAGGAGGCATCTGTGCACTGTGAGCTCTCTGTGTGCTGGGAAATTAGCAGGAATGCCAGTGTTTGGGGCGGGGAGCACGTCCCTGATGTGTGCAGAAGCCCTGGGAGGCGCTCGCCACGCTCCAGCTGTGATGACGCCTGGGTGTGGCACGTAGGGTCTATCCTCCTTATACTTCTCCGACTTTGGGGGAATAAATGAACGTTGTGTGAGAACGTTACAATAATGCTCGTGACGATAATGGCGTCAGGCATGGAGCCCTGGCCTGGTGTAATTTCCTGGCTGCCTGCTGCGTCCCTGCCACTCATCTGTGGCAGCCCGGGACAGTGCAAAGACACAGCTCAGGCACCTGGACTGCCTGGTCCAGTCAGACGTGCTGGCCAGGGAGACCACGCCCTCGGGAGTTTCTGTCCCTGAGAATGAAATGAAGCAGCTGGCCTGTTCCCTCCTTCCACAGTGCAGCCATGGGGCCAGGTCCCTCAGGTGGGGCGGCCTGGCCCAGGCCGTCCCTCTCACACGCAGTCCAAGCCCTTCTCTGTGACATACCTTCCCTGGAGTGGAAACCCAATTAGTTGTGACGAACAACTGACACCAGACACACACACACAGGCCATGGAAGCGTCGTGACGTATTTTCATTTCTTTATTAGAAAGAGGCCTCTACTCTCTAGCCACCTCTCTCCGTGACTTTACACAGCTTTCTTTTTCTTTCCCCTTAGAATACTGTACAGCTGACACAAAAAAATCCCAAGGCAGGAAAATACAAACTGGCATATTTAATCCAAACGAGGTCATATGAAATAACAAGCAGAGTGAACTGTCCGTCCATGGTTTTAATTACAGTACAAACAACATAAATAAAGCATCGTCGAGCCATCGTGAAGCATGGAGTCGCCGGATGAGGTAATATAGAAACGACCCAAATGACCCGTCTCTGGATGGACCCCTGCCCTTCCACCTTCTGTACATGCTATTTACAGAAACAGAAACGTGCTGCAAGATGGGCCGAGGTGCGGCCTTCCCTGTCCCCCCTGTTAATGTGCCTCCTTGTCACCTGATCTGCTCCCCCTTTCAGAAACATGCTCCCACGCAAGGTGAGGACCAAGGCCGGCCGGCGGGTGGCTGTGGCCGCCTTTGGCGCTCCCTCCGCCGGCCTGGCTGAGGGTGCAGTGCGGTGACTGCTGCTCTGGGACCCTTCCCCACATAAGGTCGTTCCCCGGCCACTACGGAGCAGTTTCTGCCTCACTGCCTGTCCGTCTCGGGGCAGCCTGGACCCTGCTCCACTCCCCGCGTGCCCCTGGGGGAGGTGAGCAGGACATGAGCGCTGCTTCCTGGACTGGCCCAGCTCACGGCACCTTGGTCCCCTCTGCTCCCCACTCTGATGACCGGCAAGCAGCACAGGCATTTCCACTGGCTCCTCCGCTGAGGGCAGCGGGCCACCCGGCCAGTGTCTCTGCACCAGGCCTACCGAGACCTCCACTGCTGGCACTACACGGTGTAGGAGGGTCTGGGGCGCCTTCGTGGAGCCCACTCTGAGTGGGTGCCCTTGGTGGGCACAGGTCTTCTAAGAGATCTGGAGTTGGCTGTAGGAGTTACTGTCGGGTGGTGTGGATGCCACCGGGCCCTGGGGCGACGGGGTATTATGTGACCCGGGGGGCTGCAGCCAGCTGCTGGTGTGTCTGGGGGCTCTGCTCTCCCCCCTGTGCTCTCCCACCTCATGGTCCCTTCTCCCACCTGCATCTGACACCCCAGTGCACCCTGACAAACAGCCCCGAGCCAGCCTGGCTCTCACTTGGGGAGGTGCCTGCCTTGGACCTGCAGCAGCTGAGGGCTGGGGGCCCACCCCTAGGCCCAGGCACTGGGTGGGAGGAGGCCCCCAGACAGGGGCCAACCCCAAACCAAAATTGGCACCTGGTGGTGGAACACGGGAGGGCAGGCTTCCACTGTCCCTTTGGCTGTGCTGCTGCAGGCGGGAGGTCACCGCACTGATGAGACACCAGTGCTCCTAAACCAGCTTTTAAACCCTTGTTTCACAGAATCTCTTTCCAGAATGATCCATGGAGAACAATAACCTCTAAGTTCAACTCTGACACAGGATACAAACCCCCGTTTAAACAGCAGCAGACTTACGACATATGGAGGGAATCTGTTAGTATTTTTTAAAAACATGGGGCAGGGTTGCTTCCCTAAGGGGAAGAGGACTTCTGGCTTGAAACACCAGGCTCTAAGTTGTTAAATGTCATCTTTTCCCCATGAAGTGGGACATGGGCCCTGACGCCTGGTTTCTCTGGTCGGGGACGCCTTGGGTCCGGGGTGACCTCCTGGTGGTGACGGAGAGTCTGAGGGCTGCTGCTTGGCAATTCATCCACCCCAACTAGCCAGGCCCCTCCCCCTCCGCAGAACTGGGAGGAGTTTGACATTTGGGCTGAAAACAACCTGATTTAGATGCTTGAGTGGCAAGGACCCACCAGGCAGGTGCAAAGCAGGAGGTGGCAAATCAGAGGTGCAGCCGGGTCCAGGAGTCCCCCGCCCTGCCATGTGCCAGCACCACGCTGGGCAGGCGGGCCAGGCCTGGGGGGACTGCTCAGGGACCCAAGTGACAGGCTTGAAGGATGCGTGAGGCCACGGCCCTGGCTTAGCTTCCTGGTGAGGGAGGAGGGTGGCAATCACCTCAGATGTGACTTCAGGACGTGAACAACCCAAGTCCCAGGAGGCGGCTGGAGATAAATTCTGTTCCCCTTGAAGGAAAGATGAGTCTCCAGCACATTTCTATTCGAATTCCTTCCTGACTGCTTTTCAATCTGTTTGCTTGGAGGCCATAAATACAGCTCAGGGGAGTTCTAGAAAAGTCTCAGTGACCTTGTGGGGGAGAGGGACGGAAGCAGAGCAGGTGAGTGGGGGAGCCAGGGGAGCCCAGGCATTGGCTTTCCAGCACCTTTACCCCCGTCCTGTCACCTCTGCTGGGCAGAAGCTCCACTGAGGCCAGGCTTGGGCTTGTCCAGGCAGGGGTGCGGACTGCCCCCTCTGATCGGTTCCCAGAACACCCTAAATGCTGGAAGGAAGAATAGGGACCCTGACACCTAGGACAGGCTCAGGCAGGGGGTGTGCAGGTCCCCTTTCACCAAGTTCAGACACAAGTTGACCTGGGCCTTGGCGGGTAGGGTGGGTGCTTCAGTGAGCTGGACGCTGGTCCCCCAATCAATCACACCAGCTCGCTTGGTGGGCGGAGCCCAAGGCCACACTCGGCCAGCCCAGGGTGCCTCCAGTGAGCACTGATCCTCGAGGGAGGAGAAAAGGGCGCCAGGTCGAGGACCAGCCAGTGCTACCAGAAGGTGGCCTTGGCCTGGGCAGCACGGTGGACGGCCCAGGGCAGTGCTTGACCCTCTCCTCTGGAGATGACCACCAAGAAAATGAGCAGCGCTCTGACACGTGGGGCTGAGGAGGTGGAGGCAGGTGGCTCCAGGGGCTCCCTGGACACTGCCCTCTGCACGCAGTTCCTCACTCCTGCACCACTGCCACCTCCCAGGACATGGGGCGTGAGGACGCAGCGCCAGCTGGGGTTGGGCATCCAGGTGCATGCTGACTTCACTTCTGTTCCTACCAAACGCTCCCTGAGCATCAGCCCTGCCAGGTGTGAGCTGGCGTCTCCCAGGCTGCAAGGTGCACAGATGAGGAAAGAGCCTGAGGGCAGGGTGCCTGCCTAATGCTGCCCGCGTGCTCTGGGGAGATGGCAGAACCAGGGGGACTCGTCTGTCAGCCAGGGCTCTTTCTCAGTAGACCACGTTCTTCCAGTGGAGTTAGTAACTGCTCAGTGCAGATGTCACAGGACGGCAAGCCTGGTGTCCATGCCGCATGGCAGAGGACACCTCCATCAGACCTCATCAGGCTGGGAGGAATCGTGGCAGAGGGAGCGCATGGGCGTGGACCTGTACTTGAGCTGAAAAAGGGCGCTCTGCCCGACCGTGGCCTGCAGAGAATGTGCTCATGTAGGGACTACAGGCAAGAGTGACTCTGGCTCAGTGACAGTGTGTGGTCCGTGTGCATGGCCCTGGATTCCACCCCAGCACTGACAAAAAAAAAATAGTGATTCAATAAGAGCCCGCCCTCTTCTTCCTTTCTGGGCCACGTCAACACTGTGCACCATTTTTGAGACCAAAGACTCAGGAATCTGTTCCTCCCTCTTGAGCTGCTCATCTCCTGGGGCCATTACTGGGGTGCTGGGCTTGGTACCCTCCCTCCTCTCCCCTGGCACCTGAGGTCTGCTCATCTTGGTCAGAAACGTAGCCCCTTCCCCTGCAGGGAGCCCCTGGCTGCTGAAGAAGTCCTGCCAGGTCTGTGCCTCACACTTGTCATGTCAGGGACCACCGAGCCAAGCTGCAGCACTGCCCGTGTGCCATCTAGATCCCCACGCACGTGGGCTGCTCCTGGCACCCCCAGCTGGCTCTCCCCGAGGGGGGCTCTGCTTGAGCAGAAGGGTTGCATGGGCCCCGCGGTGGGGCTGCTCATGTCCTCCTCACTTCGGGGGCCGTGGACAGGAAGGACCAACCCTTTCCCCGCTGTTCATTTCTAACACTGGCCCTGCTCCGCCCAGACTCGGCATTAGTGAGCTTTCAAATGGGAGCAAGAAAGGACGGGGACCTGACGCGGGGGGCGAGAACACATCAGCCACCACTCTCCTTTATTTGAAAAGAAATCCTTGAAACCCAACTGCTGCTTTTCCATCTGCTGCCAAAATGTGGGCTCCAGAAAGCAGGCGGCCTTGGGCCAGGGCAACGTGGCCACAAAGGGCAGGGGTGGAGGAGGGTGGGAGGGAACGGGTCCAGCACTCGGGCCGGGGAAGGTGAAGTGAGACAAGACGTCATTTGGGAAAATATTATATTATAAACACATATAGTATGTACACACTCATATACATCCCAAGAGAAGCCTTACAGGGAATTCCGTTTCTTTTCAAAAGAAGGCTCCACTATGATAAAGCATTCCTAGAGTGGGAATTAACTACAATGAAATAATTTAAGAATTTCATTTATATTCTATCTGTGTTCTCTACAGAAGGTCTACGGTAAAGGCTATGTTGAGGCAAATGTGTATAGCGGGACTGGATGCTAATGTATTCTTCAAAAATAGGCAATGACATTTTATCTCTATTCACATTTAAAATAACTACACAGTGATGAAACACAGAATTAGAAGCCAAATGGAGGGATCATAGAACAGCGGTCGAGGCTCTCGGAACTGTGGCTTGCTGCACCTGTGACAGTTCTGGGTACTGGTCAGTTCCTCTGAGCTTAATTAACATTAGAAATCTCCGAGAAACACTTACCCACATATAAATTCTGTGTAAAGCTTTATTTTCCCCCACCTACTTTAAATTTTTTTTTTTTTTTTTTTAAAAAGTGAAAGAAGAGGAAAAACTCTTACAAAATATAAGGTTTAACATATGAGAGAAGGAGTTTCTCCAGAGCTGCTGGGCAAACGAGGCTCCGTGTCCCTGTGCTACGTCAGCGTGCCCCGTGTTTCATCGGACAACCCCCTTCCCCGCCACGCGGCGGCCACAGGGCTCTGGGCAAAGCCGCCCCTTTCCTCGTAATGTAAGGTGCTCTGTGGTTTGCTTTTCTGCCCTTGACCACCACGTTGAAGGGGGCCTGAGTCTGAAGCCCCCCCATGTCCCCATGATGGCAAACTAGTAGGACGGGGAGGGCCTGGTGCCAGGCTGACTGGGGTTCTCTGGACCTGGGCCTGGCCGGCAGCTGCTTCCCAGGTGCCTTTGCCACAGAGCAGGGCCTGGGGTTCAGAGAATCCCTCGTCCTGCCAGAGCCCCTTGTTCTGGGTTGGCAAGAGTGGTCTGAGATCTACAACATGCCTTCAAAGAATCACGCTCCTCCACCCCCCCTTCCTAATACCATACGCTCCAGCGTCTTTTTTCTTCCCTTTCTCGATTTTAATAAGCAAATTGTACCACCATCTTATTTTGATATGCTCCTTTCTAAGGGCTGTATATCACATTAATGGAAGTGTTTACTGCTGGGAATATTTTCCATGTACAATGATCTGTAACCCTCTTATCCCAACTAGTTGCACATTATTAGTTCACATCCAGTTCAATTTATAAATTAACAGAGGTGCCATTTGTCTGTACAAAAATCAATGCATATTTATGAACTTCTTTTATTCAAATAGATTTTCACACATCTTATCTAAGGGCCTAAGACAGAAGCCTGGGTAAGGCAGGCCGTGCGGCCCAGGAGTGACTGAGGCCCAGCACATCCACCTTGGCCAAAGGACAGAAAATCTCTCTCACTTTCAGGAAAAAAAAAAATAGCCTTTTATGTATTTACTTAGTTTACCAAATGCACTCAAGAAGCTGCTGTCAGCCGGATTTACCATTTCCTTTTGAATTTCCAAGTTATTCTTATTTATTTTTTCCATTTTGTTTTTGCACCAAGGAGACTGCAGTCAAATAATACTCAGCAACTGATTTCCTCTCTTTGGACTGAAAAATTAAACAGATACTAAATTATGACAGTGAATTTAGAAAGGAGGGCTCCGAGGGCTCGAAAGAACATGCCTGGGATAATACGATGCTTCTCAGAGTATTGCAATCACATCGCGGCAATCACCGGAGCGTGCCCGTGACTACCTCCTCGGCTAATGTGCTCTCTCCTCAGTGATGAGTAATCATGTCCTATTAAACAGCGGTAATGCTGGAAGAACTCAACTATACAGGCGTAATGAAGCCAGTATTCTCCCTGGACAGATTAGCTACAACTGATTTGACACATACCATCATAGGGGCTTCAGACCTGACAAACTCTGGGCTTGCTCCTGATTTATGCCGTCAAGCTCCTGGAGAAGAGATGAGATCCCAGCGCTCCGCTCGGTCGAGGTGAAACGGCCTGATGTGCTTAACTGCCAGTTAGGGGAGCTGCCCCTTCTCCTGCGCCTCACCTCCCGCGCTCCTGGCCCTGGGCCCTCGCGCCCTGCTCTGACCGCAGGCCACTGGGGCAGGGCTCCCGTGCCGTGTGCTATCGTCAAGGGGCCGAGGCCGGCCTCCCCTGCGCTGCGCCAGGAGTCCGTCGAGGAACCGCCTCTGCAGCCTCCTGGCCTCTTCTTCCACCCTCGAAGATGTCCAGGTTTGGAGGATTCTGGGGTGAGTGGGTGGCTGGGCGGGAGGTGACCACCAGGAAGAGGGAGGGGACGTGAGGGGACTCACGTGCTGTGACTTCCGAGAGTGGGCGGCGAGGTGGGGTCCCCGGCGTGGCGGCAGGGGCAGCTTTCAGATGATGCTGGGCACCCTCCCGCTGCTGTTGTTCCGGTTATTGTTCTTCCGGGACAGGTTGGGCGTGGCCATGAGCACGAAGCGCTCGTCGGGGCAGCCGTACTGCAGCAGCACCTCGGTGCACTCCTGGCTGGACGCCTGCCGCGCGTAGGCCAGCGCCGTGTTCCCGTGGGCGTCGCGGGCCATCACGTCCACCCCGTACTGCGGAGGCAATGACATGCTTTAGTGCCCCCGGACCAGGCGGCAGGAGGTGCGGGGGCACTTCTCTCAAGCCCTGCACGTGGGACCAGAGCGGAAGTACCCCTGAGTCAGCGCTGGGCCACAGCCTGCGCCTCTAGAGCCTCCCCTTTCCCAGCTGAGCCCTCCTTCCACGCGACACCGATGGGCCTGGGACAACTCTAATTTTGCTGTTTCTACTTTGACTTTTCATTTGTAAATGAAAAAAAAAATAATCACTTAAAAAATCTCAGAGGCAATTCATTTTCATGGTAGAAAATACATAAGTAGCACATTAAGAACACAGGAGGAAAATGTCACCTGTGACCTCAATGCTCATGATAGATAGGCGTGGGCCAACAGGCCACATCCCCCATGGAAATTTCTATTAGGAGCAACCTGGTTTCATTTTCCCCAGGCAGGAGCCAATCAGATTAAAGGTCGCCCTGTTTACTGGGAAAAGAGCCAATCGGCTTAAAGGTCGCCCAGTTTAATGGGAAAAGAGCCAGTAGCATTAAAGGTCGCTCAGGCACACCCACCCCCCCACCAGAAATCCCTACTTAAGTCCCTGCCTGCCTGGAGCTCAAACACAACAGCTCCTCCCTGCTGAGAGGAAGCAGCTGCAAGAGCTCCAGACTGACCACCTCTAGCCTGATGGCAGCTGCCCCAGCCTACAGCTCCAGAGACCACAGCCAGTACGGCCAAGCACCAACCCTCCGTCCAGAGCTTGCACACTCCCCTCTCCCTGACTCCTCTCTCCCCGTGCGTCTTCTACCTCTGACCAGCCATAAAGGCTGGTGAATAAATCTCTTGGCTGCACGGTGGTCTCCGGTGTGATTTTTGCCCTTCAGCTCAGAGGTCACCTTTGCCGAGAGTTCAGTGTGTTTCCCTCCAATGGTTCTTTGACTCTAAATGTATACAGACGTGATTGAGATAGAACTATATATGAATACTTTGTACTTGTTTTTACTGAACACTGGGCGTGATCATTTTCTTAGGTCATTAAAAATTACAAGCACGGCTCCTAAGAGCCACAGGGTACTGAGCCATGGACCCACTCAGTCACTCCCTGTTACACATTCTGCTCGAAAACTGTCACTGGTAGAAGAAATGGAACTGTGGTGTGTGTGTGTGTGTGTGTGCACGTTGTGTCCTTCGCAGGATTCGTGACTATTGGACAGAAGGCAAGGAGGGGAAGTCCCTCCTTCAAACATGACATTCTTAGGCCTGTTGCTCATGAGGAAGGTTCTCTGCTGCTCCTGCCAGCTTGCAGCAGCGTGAAGCACAGCCACTGAAGGGCTCCTGGCCAACCGGAGGGGGAAAGCCCTGTGCACTGGGACAGGCTGAATCCTGTGCCTGACACTGCTGTGATAAGAGTCCCAGCCCCCAGTCCAATTTGACTGGTGTCCTCCAGGAAGAGCAGGAGACACTGGGCATGCATTCCACAGAGAAGTGACCACATGAGAACACGGCAAGAGGGCAGGCCCCAGAGACAGCAGCCCTGCTGACACCCTGATCTTGGGCTTCCAGCCTCTAGAGCTGCAGGAAAGTCTGTGTTGGCTGCGTGTGCCCCCAAGTCCTGGCATGTTGTCCTGCAGCCCAAGCAAACTAAGACAACTGCTATTTAATTTGCATTCAATCACTACTGAGCCAAAGTGAGGCTAAAGATTTGACTGATTATTGATTTAGTATCTGTGTGTCTAATCTAATTCTTGTATTGCAACCATCAAAAAAATAGATTAGGGGGCTGGGGCTAGGGCTCAGCGGTAGCGCTCATCTCACATGTGTGAGGCCCTGGGTTCGATCTTCAGCACCACATAAATAAAATAAAGGTATTGTGTCCACCTACAACTAAAAAGTATATTAAAGAAAAGTAGATTAAAGGCATGGAGGAAGCTGCGGTGCTCCTCAGTGGTGCAGGACTGGGCTGCTCGGCTGCCTTGGGTGGAGGCAAGAGAGCCCCAGCAGGGCATCCCTCCTCTGGGCAGTGACCCCCACTGTGGATCTGTCCAGGTGCTCTGGGAGCTGGTGGGGGACCACAGGCAGGGCCTCTGGCATGATCACGGCATGCCACTTGAGCTTCCATGTTAATGAAAAAGTGTTTCCAAGTAAAAATTACTCAGAATATTCCAGAGGAAGCCCTTTGACGAACTCCCACCACCTCGAATCTCAGGGTTTAGGGCTCTACTATTTTTGTGTTTTGTGAATAAAAACACCCAGAATTTGGCAATGGGGATACCCCGTGAGCCATGTAGATTGCACACTTCCTCGGTCCCCCAAAGAGGGGGGAAATGAAAAAGGGGCCGCTGCCATCACGCTTGACTTGAGGGGCCATCAGAAAGACAACCCTTCAGACAAGGGCTACACCAAGGGGACCACAGGAGGGTGTCCCGTGGGCTGTGCCACCCCCGCCACAGCTAGGCATGTGCTGTCGGGGACCACGCCCCAGCCTCACTTCTGCCTCTCATCCTCCCTCCCTCTGGCTCTGTGCCCTCACACGGGAAGTCCAGAGGGCCGGGGCCACCACGCTTCAGTCCAAATTCCCTCTTAGGACTCCACCCCCATTTCCGCGCTGGTAAGGATGGCCTCCTACCAGAGAGGCTGGAGGAAGCACGACGGTGCCCACGGAGCCCAGCACAGAGGGGGCACACCGACACCTACCCAGATGAGCAGCTGGGCCAGGACCACATTGCCCTTGCGGCAGGCCAGGTGCAGCGCCGTGCGGCCGTCTCCCTCCCCGCAGGTCTCGTTCACCTCCTCCCGGGAGCCGTGGGCCAGCAGCAGGATGACTGTCCTCAGGTCCTCATCGGCCGTGGCTCGCAGCAGGTGCTGGCCCAGGGGCAGCTCAGTACAGGGCAGGGGGGCCAGGAAGAGTTTCTGCTCGTATTTGGCCCGGATCCACCGTTCCTTCTCTTCCCTGCAAAGACCACCAGAGCGGCATGATCACGACCAGGCAGGAGAACCGCGGCTGCCACCCCTGCCCTGTTAACCCCGCAGTGAAGTCTCAGGGCACAGGTGTGTCCACGTGGCAGAGGAGGCCTGGTGGGGTTGGGGGGATAGCCACGGTTCCCAAGGTGGCGTCCTCACCTGCAGCATGCGCCACCTGGCAGTAGGAGAAGTGCGAGTTCCCTAGCCCCACCCGAGCCCCTGGGATCAGAACCTCCGGGAGCTTTAACCAGCCCTGCAGGCTTGGGATGCCCTCAGAGGGTGAAAGCCACCTCTCTAAGGCCATGGCCTTGACACACCCACTTGAGTTCTTTGGCTTTAGTGCAGCGGCTGTGACCTTGACAGAGAGCTGTCAGGAGTGTGCCCTTCCTGTGTGGGTCTACTGTGGGGTTTCCAGGGTTGGGAGACCCTGGGGAGCTCACACACAGCACAGGCTCCCAGAGGAGGGGCCCACGGCTGTCCCTCCCTGGGCTCTGGCCAAGTGTCCTCCAACCCTGACTCAGTTTCAACCTTGTACAGCGGCACTGGGCCCTGGGCCTGTGGAGTCCACTCTCACACTGGGCTGATCCTGGGCAGGATGGCTCTTCCTACATATCCCTGAGGCCTACTCTCTGGAAGGACCGAGAGGCCAATGGGGAGGTTTTAAAACAGACAGACAGACAGACAGACAGAGCTGGGTGACTTGTGGGCACATCTGTAGTCTCTTCAGACTTGGGAAAGGCTTAGTGGAGGAGGCAGGATGCCAAGCATTCCTTACACGACACAGAACAGCTGGGGTTTCTGAGGGAAAGTGTTCAGGGCCCAGTCCAGGAGGCGGGCAGGTGGCTCTCTGCAGCGAGGGCTGAGCCGGGGAAGCTGGGGAGGCCTGGGGTGGGTTCTGGAGTATGGAGAGCAGGTAAGGAGGGCAGTGGGTCCCCGACTCCCAGCACAGCCTGGCAGGGACAGAGCTCTGGAGCTGGGTGTCGAGGAGTCTGCAGAGCTGGGACCCTGTCTATGACATCAGGTAGGAGGCTGAGGAAAAAGAGGAGGGGACACAGTGGGGAGAGAAGCCAGGGCAGGGAGAACCCCAACAGCAAGGCATGTGTCCTGGCCGAGAGGGAGGGCCCAGGCCACAGTACCTGGGGTTGGGGTTGGTTTCTCCAAAAAAAAAAAAAAAAAAAAAAAAAAAAGATATAAGACAGAAAACTCGGGGAGCCCTAGACTCTGACATTGCTAGGGGGAGAAAAGGGAGAGGGACAGAAACCTGAAAGGAACAACGTGGATCTTGCAAGCAGCTCCTGAATGGTACAAGGAGCCTGCATCAGCTTCTTGATGAGGGTGGTGAAGACGGTAAGAAACCCCCACACGTCCAGAGCAAGCCACAGAAGCCCCCCAGGACGCTGAGCTGCAGCCAGCCTTCCCTGCAGCCAGATGCTATCCTGGGCATCGCCAGGGTACACAGCTGCTGGTCAGCAGGAATCAGGCCTTCCGCCCTCCTTCCGCCACAGGCTCGGAGAGCTCATCACTCAGGACGTCCAGAAGAAAGGCCTGCTCCCCCTTCACCCCTGTTTGCACTGTGCCCGGTGATCCAGTGTCGGGTGAGCCCTAATCTGTCTTTAAATACTTAGGCAAACAGATTCTTCCAGGAGCAAACCTGGATTAGTTTTGCTTCGCTTCCTGGTACATGCAAGTGACCCCAGAGTGACCCCTGACTCTTTCATTGGGAGATTTCCAGGACAAACACTGGGCCGCAGCTGAGGATGACCTGTGCTCCACCTGGGCAGAAACCCAGGTACGAAAGTGGACCCTGTCCGGAAATTCTGGTAATGGACAAGAGACAAAAAAGCCCAGTGGTTTTGAAATTATTTTAAAAACCTTACTTATGTTAAACATTTGTTGATGCATTTCATAAATCACAAAAGAGAAAGAGCAAAACGCGAATTAAATCGAAAGGGATAATGGCGTGGGATACGTCCAGATTTCCAAGTTCCAATTTGCTAACTCTCATTTTTTCGGTAGGCATAAAATCAGACCGTATTATTCTGCTCCGATTGATTTTAATAGCCATTGCTAAGCCATCCAGGGTAAGCTGGAGAACTTAGTATAGGAACTCCAGTCCCAACTGCAGTTATTAAATGTTCTTTTTAATATTCAAATACCCCAGCCAAAGACAGACAGCAAATCCCACACTCTGACCCCTTCACTGGGGTCTGAATGTTCTCTGAGGACCGCGGCCACCTGTCCTCCAATGGGGCCACCACAGGAAGCTCAAGGGCACTCACTGACAGCAGCACAGGGTGGGATGAGCTGCCCACTGCTTTTAAAACCTGCGTCCTTTGAATACAAAGTGAAGGGGGCTCAGGTTTTGCAGGGCTGAAAACATGCTGTTTGGGGAGCCTTCTTTAAGAGGAGGGCTCCAGCGTTATGTGCCTGAAACAGGAAGAGGGCCTGGCAGAGGCCTATAGGACAGCCTGGCTCCCAGGGGACTTAAGAGCCCCCAGCAGGGTGCAGCTGCTGACAGAGACTTGAACCTCTAACTCCAACACAGGTGAGGGGCCAGGTGTCGGGACCCTCACTGTAAATACTGCAAGAAGAGGGGGCCTCACTGACTCTCCATGGGCTCTGCCTCTCCTGGCCTCAGTCCACATGGACCTTCACCCTCCACCACGGATGTCCCAGATCTGCTCAGCGTGTGGCTGGGATTGTGGCATGTAATTGTGGCGCTTCACTGAGACATCATGGGCTTTTCCAAAACAGGCCTGCAAAGTCAACTCCTGGGTCCCTTGGGACTGTGAGATTTCAGCAGTTTTTTAGACACCAAGAGGTGACCTTCAGGGAGCTAAGGGAGGCTGCTGGCTTCCTGTCTATCAGCCACGACTCTTTTTTCTTTTTTTTCTTTTTTTGTGGTACCGGGGATTGAACTCAGGGGCACTCGACCACTGGGCCACATCCCCAGCCCCTTTTTTGTATTTTATTTAGAGATAGGGTCTCACTGAGTTACTAAGTGCCTCGCGATTGCTGAGGCTGACTTTGAACTCGCGATCCTCCTGCCTCAGCCTCCCAAAGTGCTGGGATTACAGGCGTGCGCCACCGCGCCCGGCCCAGCCACGACTCTTGTTAGCAGTTTTAACCTGGTTAGTACAAACACAGGGCCCAGGCAAGGACAACCATCTATGCACTTCCTCCAGTGCATAGGGACGGGGAAGAAATCTCCTGTGGATGCTGGGCCACAGGCTGCGGTTCCAGCAACAGAGACATTGGGCTTCAGGGCCTGTTCTCACCCTCCCATAACTTGGACCCTCCTTTGCTCATCTGTAAAATAGGCCCAGAGATATCTACCCCAGGCCATGTGCTGGCCACAGAGGCCCCTGTGAAAACAGCTGCTGGTGTTCCTGTAAAGCACAGAGCGTTCACAGCAGGGCTGCCTGTGCACCAGGGGTGCTGCTGGCCTGGGCTGGGCTCCTCACTGCTGCTGGGTGCTTGAGGTTTGTAAAGGGCCGCACAATTCCACGTGCTCAGTGTGGCCAGGTGAGTTGTTCTTGGCCGGGGCCTTGACAAGCCCGTGGTGTCTTGTGGGCCCACCAAGGGTACGGAGGGCTCAGAGACACTGGGGTGAAGGGTGGTGGGTTACTGAAATGACCCTGTGCCTGTCAGAGTGGCCAGGCCTGAGTCTGACTGGCCTTTGCCCACAGATGAGAAGTCCAAGGTCCTCTGTCTGTTATGGACTGAATCGCGCTCCCTGTCCCCATGTTGAAGCCTACCCCCAGTGACAGGAGCTGGACTCGGGTCTTGAGGGCAGTGGCTGTGGCTAAATGAGGCTGGGAGGGTGGAGCCCTAAGGCCCTGGGGCAGGCATCCACCTGGGAGGAAGAGAGGCCAGGCCTCCCTTGTTCCCGGTGAGGACAAGAAGCCACCACTTGCCAGACAGGAAGGGGCCTTGCCAGAAACCAACCCTGCTGGCCCCTCGACCTTGGACCTCCAGCCTCCAGAACTACAAGAGGCAAACTGTGGGTACGTGGCATTTGGATAGGGCAGCCTGAGCCACAGGCCTCCACTGCCCTCGCCAGGTTCCTCACGGTCAACAGGTGAGAGGTGGAAGCCGCCGGGTATGAGGACACCCTGTCTAAGCATCACCCTGGGCATCCACGATGCCGGGAGCAGACAGGCAGTGGTTACTCTGATGTCCGCTCTTCTTCTGGATCCCCAGCTTGTCTCCCGGCACCCTTTCTTTTCCCCAAGGAAGGCCAGTTCAAGAGCAGGGAGCGGGCAGTACATCACCTCGCCGTTCCGGTGCCCCGGAGGACCACTGCTCATGGCCTCTGTTAGCTAATGAGCTAAAAAATGAATTATTGGCACAGCTGCCGTCAGCAGGGAGGAGGGGCTGGCTGCTCATCTGATCCGGGTGCTGACACACCTTTAAATAAATCAGCCACTCGAGCGCCAGGGAGAGGGAGCGCCCGCTCATCAGAAGACAGACGCCGCCCATCCCCCCAAATGAAGAGAAGACACCTTCAGAGGTGCCTCCGTAGGTGTTCTCTTCCTGCCCCCAACAGAGCTCTTTGTGGGTGGCCCCCACCTCCCTCTGGGCTGTGATCAGGAGCTGCCTGGTGCATGGACCACAGTCCTGCCAGGGAACAAGACAGGACTTGGGGTCAGAGGGTGGACGCCAGGTCCTCCTGGGCTGCAGAGCCAGGAGCCCTCTGGGTGTGTGGGGGTCCACAGGGCTCAGGCATGGACGCTCTGGCACTGCAGCCTGGTGGCTTTCTCGCTCCTGACCTTAAGCAGTGGTCACTTGGCCAAGTCCCCATGTGTCCACCCCAAAGGTGACTCCCTTGAACACATCCCTCCTGCCACCTGCTACACAGAATCAACTGCTGCACCAGTGAAGACCAGGTGCTGTCTATAGAAGTCACAGCCCTGACCGTGACGGTGCTGAGGGTAAGGACAGATGGCACCTGGCTTCATGGGTCATTCCCGATGACATCAGACTCTTCAAGGGACCCTGAGCACGTCACCCATCTCACAAACTAATTGCATATCAGATGCAAAACAAAATGTGCGTGAGTTGAGGCCACATTTTGGGAAATCATGGCAAAAAGGAGAGACTTCAGGAAGAGACGGGTCAAATGGAGTCCAAGTGTCAGTGGAGGGGGGGACCTGAGCTGACGGACACAGCCCCTCCTCTCTGGCACCAAGGAGGCCAGTCAGCGCACACCACCCTGGTCAGAAGGGGCTGTGGGGTGGAGGCCAGCCTCCCAGTCTGGCTTCATTGGTTTGGTTCTAGGGATGCAACACCGGGATGTGTGTGTCCTTGGAACATGCTCTATGTGGAGCCACAAGGCAGCCCCGGGCCTGGCCCTGAAGACTGGCTCCAGGCATGATGGGGGCAGCCGGGAGGCTCTGCTCCGCCTGCCAGGAGGGCAGCTCAGGGCCAGGGTGGAGGAGCGGGAGGGCTCTGTGACCATGTGCAGGCCTGAGTAAGAGGGGCGCAGAGTGCCAGCCACGTGTGGGGATGTGACAGGACTGTTCCCACGTGGACGTCATGTCAGGTGTCCAGATGCAGGCAGCGACCTCAGCAGTGACAGAGCCAGGGTCCAGAGTCCAGCAGCAGGTGAGGTCAGCGCTGTGGGGCAGGCGCCTCTGAGGCCAGCACAGAGACAGGCCTGTCACCATGGTGGGCTGCACCAGGCTCCATCTGGGGGTCATGGGCCCAGTCCTTGCATGAGACCCCCATACCCAGTGCTGGAAGACCCTGCAGGGCTGGGGAAAGATATCAGGGTAAGACCAGCCCTGGGTGGCACCCTTGAGGCTACCATGACAGTACAACCGACTGATGGTCCTCGCGTGACTGAGGGCGTGCCACGGGAATGGCTGCAGGGCCACGCCAGTGAGTAGGCACGCTGCGGGGCTGCTCCCTCCACGACGCCTGCCGCAGTACCCACCCCCCACCCCCACCAAACACCACCTATGATGTGTCGGCCACTGGGCTGGGCCTTCTGCACAGCCATCTGGTTTACCTCTGACACTACCTAGTGTGCGTGTGCCCTTTCTGGAGGAAGTGAATAATGCGGTGGTGAAGGGTGCTGCCGAGGCTCCAGCTGCGACAAGACAGCTGAGCGTCTGAGCCGTGGCTGCCCGAACGCCTCCTCGGGGAAGCCCGCTGCCACGCGCAGGCCTGGAGGCAGCACTCAGCACTGCTCCTGTGCGGCGCCACTGGCCCTGGCAGCTCTAGAAGGCTGACGCCACCACTGCCTGGTGCACCTGCTGCTGTGCCGAGCACGTCGTCACTGCAGGCCAGGAACTCCCTGCCACTGGGAGCCAGGCCGACAGGGCTGTCTGCCAGTTTCTCCCTCCTGACTTTGTTCCTTTCCAAAACTATGCACAGAGCATTGTGAACAACGCTGATCATTTGTGGAGCAGTGACAGAATGAGAGGAAAGGAGATGACAGTTGTGGGGGGAGTGAGGGTGAAGGAAACAGCCGAGACAGGCACCTGAGGCCAAACACAGAGTGCAAGGTGCCCAGTGCTGGATGCACCAGGCAGGCAGGTTGCTGGTGGTGATGACCTCAGAGACTGGCCCGTCCTGGTGGTCAGTGAAGGGCATGGCGGGAGGTCTGGTGGGAGGGGCCGCACCTGGCCAGACCACCTCTCCCACCTTCCCCCGAGCAGGACCCTCTGAATGTGGGGCCCTCTCTTTGATCCTCGCTCCCTGAGGGCTTCGAGGACAGTCACCAGGAACCACTGCCATCAGCTGCTTGGGCCTGGCAGGGAGGGCTCAGCAGGCTGCCAAGGGGCGACAAGGTTAATGGCCAGATTCCCAGAAAGAAAGTTCTTGACGGATAATCATGCAGCTTTGGACCGGCTGTCCTGTCTTGTGGCCGCCTGGGAGACGCGTTCTTAGGAACGCTGGCACGGCCCCCAGGGCACCGTTCATGCCCGGCCAGGCACGCCGGGGAGGGGAGAAGGGCATCCCTGGTGGCGTGGTCCCAGCCTTCCAACCTCCGCGGGCTTCCCAGATGCTTCTCTGAAGTCCCGAGCTGGTACCAGCAGCCTTTCCCGAAAGCCCTCGCCCTAGATGGGAAAAGGCCGGGAGGAAACTGGCACGTTGTGCCTGTCGTGTGCAACCCTGCTCCTGTTGGAAACATTGTCCCCCCCACGGGATGTGAGAGGGTTTCTCAGCGGTGATTTTCTAGGAGATTCTGCAGCAAAGTGCAGCGTAGCACAGGAAAGCCCTCGGGGTGAGGAGGCGACCGGAGAAGCTCCGAGGTGGTGACAGGCCGAGAGGAAGGCCAGAGCGTGGCTAGCAGTAAGGAATTTCCAAAGTGCTTCCTGCTGCCAGCAAAACAGGGCCGGGGCGGGGAGGCACGGAAGAGGGGGCTGGAACAATGTGCTGAGGAGCGGTTTCCTCCCGCAGGGGAAGCCAGCCTCATGCATGCCTTCCCCAGCCCGTTGCTAGGGGTCAGGCCGCGGGACCAGGACGGCCAACAAAGACCGATGGATATTTATTCCTTAATTACTGAAAGCTTTTAAGGAACTGGCCACTGTAAATCCCGCACGCAGGGAGCAGGAGGCAGCGGACAAGGATTTATGCTTACGGGGCAAAGAAAAAATAAATATCCCACCTGACCCTGGTCGATACTGTGAGTGTTTTTGCCAACCTGCAGGCTGTTTTATGAGCGCGGAGGAACAGAACAGGATCATTATTAATTAAATAAAGTCGACCATATTAGGCTTATTACTTCTGAGTTCCACCACTGGGCTGCAGGTGCAGGCCCGGGGAGCCCCAAGGGCGAGGACTGTGCTCTGGTGTCCCGTCCACAGAGGTCTTTGTGACTCTGCAGCCTGCGCCGTCCCAGGTAAGAAGAGGGCTGACCCCCGTGGGCTGAGCTTGTTGTCACCCATGCCTTAGTCTGGGTTCAGGTGGAGACCAGGGACTCTGTGACCTTGTTGTCACTGGCACTACCCTCTACCCAGGAACACCACTCCTGGTGTGAGTGGTGTTACGAATGCCATGTCCTCCGTCCCACGCTGCCAGGCAGCCTGTGGACCTTCACCTGGAGTCACCAAGGCAGGCGTAAAGACGAGGAGGGGCCAGGCCACCAGCCCATTCTGGCCCTGGGGCGAGACAACACCAGGCTAACGAGTGAACAGACCCCCAAGACCTGCTTGGAATCTACAATGTGCTGGTGCCCACGGGGCTGCGAGCACTCAGAGGAGCAGACCCAGGCCTCTCTGTGTAGCCATGGCTGGCCACGGGGCTCCAGGCCGGGCACCCACCCTCTCCTGGGCCTCAGTTTGCCCTCTAGAGAGGACGGATGATTCCAGGGCCTGCTGCCTGAAGTGGGGGTCCCGCGGAGATTTGCTGCAAAGGTGAGGACAGTGCAGAAGGTCTTCCTGCCTGTGGGGAGGGAGCGCTGCCCGCCAGCGAGAGGCCCATGCGTCAGGCTGGTGGCCACACAGGCCTGGCTCTCACTGGGCCTGTGCAGAGGAACACCTCAGCCAAGCTTGCCATTTTGACAAAAAAAATCTGCAAACTATCTGGCATGCCAGGGAGCTGCCCCCTGTCATCTGTAACCATCTGCACGGGCCCAGAATGCTCACCCTGCCATGAGCAGCCAGGGGCAAGGAGGCAGCCAGGGGGTCCTGGGGTCCCCTCCTGGGTCCCAGTCTTTAAGCCAGATGTTGGCCAGTCCTCCGGCCTGCTTCTGCAAGAGCTGCAGGCCCCTCCTGGTACCACTAACACCAAGCAAAGGCTCCGCACAGGGCTCTAGGCTCACCCTCCGCCTGCCTGCTGGGAGGGGCACCAACTGCTTTCTCAGGCTCCGCCCATGGAAAAATCAGTCCCAGGATGAAAACACTTGTTCATATTTATTCTCGGGCCCCCAGAGCCCAGCATGGCCTTGGAGCCACCAGCCTGGAAAGCGCCCAGGGTCTGCTGTATCACACAGGTGCCTAGGCTGCTCAGCCCTGCCTCAGCTGCCCCTCAGGTTGGCTCTTGGACAAATGCAGGCAAAGGCCCGCAGAGGCTTGGAGGCCACTGCTCGGCAAGAACACAGGCAGTCTTAGGGTCTGGGTGTAAACTGCTAGAACTTAGGTCCATTTTTCAGTTCCTGCAATGGTGACTTCTAGTCTCTGCTCTGAAAATGGAAAACAAATGCAGCAGACATCCCGCTGCCTGGCTCCCACAGGCCGCCAGTCAGCAGGCCAAAGGGCGGGAAGAACATGAAGATTTGCTACCATGCAAGTGTGGGGAGAGGCCAAGGGAGCGCGGTGGGCTGAAGGCCTGGGCCCTCCCTGATTCCACAGGAAGCCCTAGCCCAGGTGGTGGTCAGGAGGCTGGCCTTTGGGGAACTGGGCTGAGGGTGGAGCCCAGGGAGCAGGACTCGTGCCCTTCAAAGAGGAGACAAAACAGAGACTCCTCTCTGCACCCCGTGAGGGTGCAGCAGGAAGGTGGCCGTCCGCAGGCCAGGAGGAGGGTCCTGACCAGAACACGCGCCAGCCGCACCTCGACCCTCAACTTCCAGAAGAGTGGGAAGTGCGTGTCTGCAGTGTCATTACTGGTACTGTGCCACGGAAGCCAGGCAAGACAAGGAGCTGCTGCCACTGAGGACCACGCGGGGCCTTCCACACTGTCCCCGGCCACCCTCGCTTGGCTATGATGTAAAACTGAAGTTGATTCAAGAATTAATATGCCCTGTTCTTAATTTTAAAGGCAGGTGTTTTATATTTCCCCATTCAGATTAGTGGACCACTGTGGTGTGGATCTAAGGCTTTCCCTGTTGGTGGCCTTGGTGGATGGCACCCTCCTGCTGGCCTGTGGGGAGAGCCCCCCCTCAGCCTCCTTGGGCGAGAGCCACGCCTTCCCCATGGAGGTGGATGGCCTCACTCATGCCCACCAGCCGGCGAAGCTGTCCCTCTGGATGTCAGCAGTGGGCTGGGTGAGATCTGATCAGAGTGGCGGTGACGGTGAGAGTGGCGGTGACGGTGAGAGTGGCGGTGACGGTGAGAGTGGCGGTGACGGTGAGAGTGGCGGTGACAGTGAGAGTGGCGCCTGCTGTCCTGTTCTGACCCCATCAGGGTATCAGTCTTTGTCACCTGAGTCCTGTTTTTAAATGGCCAACACTGTGGCTTGTGACAGGGTTCTGAGTGGGCCTGACCCCCAGCCCTGGACCCCCGGGAATCAGAGGAGGGAGAAGGTGCTGTGAGTGGTCTGAGGGGCAGTGAGGTCCCTGCCTACTTGAGAGCACAGCTTGGGGACTTCTCAGCCCCGTGCAGCTGTCCCACTGAGGCCCAGGGCTGTGGCTGGACCTGCACCGCGTCCTTGCTGCTGGAGGGGCACTGGGCAGCCTGCACACAGCCCCTTCTCCCAGCCCCGGGCCTGACGGTGGCTGGAGTGCTGCTGGCACGTGGCAGGGGCACGGCGCTGCCCAGCCCGCGCACACACTGCAGAGCCCCTCCACGTCTGGGACTTAGTTCCCTCCCCTGAGAAATGGGGATCTGAACCACCCACCTCCCGGGGATCTGGTAAGGACGGAGAGGGTGGAGCACAGTGTGTGGCCTGGACAGAGTGTGCAGGGAAGGGGCGGAGGCCAGAGGGAGCGTGCGTGCCGGAGAAGGAAGAGCGAGCCAGGGACAAGGCCGGAGTGCCCAGCGGGAACAGGTCACCACGCTGCAGAGGACAGGAGGAGGACGATGCCTGGCACATGGGCCGTCTCAGGGTGGGCGCACACCCCTGGGTGTTCAGGGCCTCCAGCAGATGGGGGTGCAGCCTGGGTAGCAGAGTGTGGCACCTGGGGTGACTCACCAGGGACCTTGGTGGATGGGGATTTCTCCTTTTCCTTAAATTTTATCTTTTATCTTATATGAATGCAATGGGGAGCTGGGAGAGGAGAGGGCAGGAACCCCAGGCTGGAGGGGCAGTGGAGGTGGATGATGGACACAGTGCTAGAGGTGGGGACTGAGAGCAATTTGTGACTTTCAAAAAAAAAACAAAACAAAACAAAACAAAACAAAAAAACCCAAAACAAACACTCTTAGAGAAAGGCAAAACACCTGGACTGACCCAGAAGCAGCCGAGATATTTTCATTTTTAGGTTTCCTCCTATTTTCTAATCTACTGCAAAACAATACAACAAGACAGCGGAACTTAAAGGAAAAAGGGCCCTAGCGGGACCACTTTGCCTCAGTCTCTCCAGGGGCCCCGGAGCCCTTCCTGCCGCTTTCTACCTGCAGACAGCCTCAACCCCGCAGGTGCCTTCCTGCTCTGTGGAGGGCTAAAAGCATTTGGACTGCGTGTGTGCCCAGTACCTTGGCCAAGCTACACTAGCCCACACGCTGTGGATGTCCCTGCACTTCACCACTGGGAAGAATGTGAAGAGCTATTTGAAAGCACCAATCCTGAGAAGTTGGTGCCAGGCGGGGAGGGGCAAAGTGACCTGGCGGTCCCAGCCTCCACACAAAGTGGCGTGAAATGCAGCTGCACCTTGGTGGCCCTCCCGGCTGTACTGGCAAAGAGCCCATCAAAGTGAACTGAGTTCATACAGCAGTGGCTGACGGGATCGGCTCTGGAACACAGGAGTCATCGACAGGCGAGGGCCCTGGATACTGTAAAGTGGATGTGAGCCCGCAGGTGTGCTCCAGTCTCTGGAACAGCAGGGACAGGAGACCTGAGCCCCTCTGGTGACAGAAAGCAGGGACACCACAGAAGGACTTCAGAGCCCTGGGCCAACCAGGGCTTCTCGAGGAGCGTCAAGCACAATGCAGAGAAAGTCTTAGGTGACCAGTGGCAACGCATTTGGAAAAGCCATGGAAAACTGAGGTTTCTGGTAAAAACTGGCAGCTGGCTTTAGGACTGCAATCCTGGTTATACTGTGCTCTGCAGACACAAGGCCTTCTTGACGTAGTTTTCTGCTGAACCTGGGAGTGGGAGGGGTTAGTCACGACTGCCAAATACAACAACAAGGAAAGAAAAAAGTTGATTTTGGTACTACAGATTGAACCCAGGGCATTTTACCACAAAGCTGCCTCCCCAGCCTCAATCAGTTATCTGTTTATTTATTTTTGAGACTTTGCTTTGCTAAATTGCCCCGCCTGGCCTTGAACTTAGAATCCTTCTGCCTCAGCCTCTTGAGTTGCTGGAAATATAGAAATTTAAGAGGAGAAAGGCACCAGGGATCTGCAGACAGGAAGACGCTTAATGGAAATTTCATCTTAACTTTTCCCACAATATGAACACACAGAACGTGCAGGAGGCCAGAGGGACTCGTGGTCTGGGGCCTGGTGGTCCCCGTGGGGCTGTGGCTGACCTCAGGGGGACGGCATGAGCGCAGCCGGCTGGCTCTTCTTTCTCAACTAACGTTAGATATGAGAAGCACTTGGCTCAAACCCACATCCACTAGGTCACTTCTGCTAAGTGTGGCCGCGTGGTAGGGAGCGGCGTGAGAATTAATTAATAGACACATTAATTCCCTAGAGCGAGGAAAGCACTATTATTTAACAAGCTAAAGTGAAATTCTTTCACTAAACTCACCAGGCCTCTAACCAACGGCATCAGGAGTCAGAGGCTGGTCAGACATTTTATCTTCCACAGTTGACACAGGGGCTAACTTGCCCCATGTCATTGGCCTTGAAAATGCAAAATCAACTGCCTGCCAAGTGTTCTGGTGGAGAAGACATCCCAATAGTGGCCAGGGAGGCCCTCGGGGTCTGTTGGTCGAGGGATGCTGTGGACAACCACAGAGGTGCAGGAGGCCCCACGCTCAGGGCAGGCCCCATTTGGTCTAATTCCCTGCAGTCTAATTCACCTTGAATTCCTTGATAATTACTGGACAAGGGCCTCACAGATTCCCAAGTTGGTGCTGGACAGGCCAGCTGCTTTCCAGGATCAGGGCAAAGTCATCCCCAGTCTCTGAGAAGCAGCTGAAAGCAAACCATGCAGTGAGGTTTGCCTGCATGTATTTTACACCTATCCTTCCCCCTTCCCTTTCCCCGTAGAGATGGCCCCGCCCAAGCTGCTCCACTGCTGGGGCTTCCTAAGCCCATGTTCCTTCCTCTCTGTCCTTAGGCACCAGGATGTCTGAAAAGCCTTTAAGAAAGGCTTCTAGAATAAAGGATTTAATTGAGAGGTGATACTATCTTCAATGTGTCACCAGGTGTGGTGGCGCATGCCTGTAATCCCAGCAACTGGGGAGGCTGAGGCAGGAGGATCGGGAGTTCAAAGCCAGCCTCAGCAACTTGGCGAGACCCTGTCTCTAAATAAAATATAAAAAGGGCTGGGGATGTGGCTCAGTGGCTAACTGCCCGAGTTCAATCCCTGGCACACACACACACACAAAAAGATAAAAAATCCAGAATCTAGGAAAACAGTATGGTAATTCTTCAAGTAATTCCACAGAGTTATCATATGACCCACAACCCCACTTTGGTGCACATGCTCCAAAGATCTGAAGGCGGGCACTGGAGTAGGTGCTTGGGCCCCATGTTCACAGCAGTTGAAATATGGAAGCACCCAAGTGCCCTCTAGCAGATGCACGGAGACAGGAGCGAGGTGCACACATACTGCACACTATCCACTCTTGCTCACAGGAAGGGAGTTTTGAGCGCACGACGCATGGATGAACTGAGGGCCTATGCCGAGTGGAATAAGCCAGACTCAAGAGCACCCACGCCACGTTCCACTCAAAGTCCCTGCAGCGCTCAGATGCACAGACACAGCTTGCGGAGCAGTGGCTGCAGGGGTGGGGTGGAGGGCGGGCGGGAGCTGTGTTCAACAGCTGGAGTTTCAGTGTGGGATGACGGACAGTTCCGGAGGTGGGCAGTGGGGACGGCAGCACAGCAATGGGAAAGCTCAGCTTTAGAGCAGTTAAAAGACAGGTTCATATTATGTGCATTTTACGACGACTTTCCACAGAATCCAGAATCTGAGTACTCTCGCTTCCCCAGACACCACCGTGGGATTCTTTGACGGTGCATGCCAACATTTTGATGGCCCACATTATGATATGCAAGAAGCTTCAAATTCAAATCCAACAATATTATTGATAACATGTGGTCTGCGTTCGCTTTCTCCAAATGGTCCCAAAATACGCTTGAGAGCTGAGCTTGCCTCTCCTGCAGGGTCCACGCTGGACTGCACTGGGGCCCCGGTCTCTTAGAGCCCTGAGGCCGGGCATCCCTTCCACGCCCCAGCCCTTCCCTGCTCCTCTCTCACACGGGCACTTGAGGAGCTGGAGCGCTTTCTATCGTGGGTCGGCCCCACACGTGTTCGGTCGGCTCCACTTGGGTCAGACAGGAGCGAGGTACACACACGGAGTGGCCACAGGTCTCTCTCCTGCCACCGCAGGAGGTACAGACCCCGGGTCCTCCCACTGCTGAGACTGAGCTCCTGGTGGAGGCACTGGCTGGGGACCTGACCTCTGTGGGTCCTTCTGCCCTCTGTGACTCGTGGGTGGCCCGCAGGCTGGTACCTTGAGAACGGCAGTCTCAGGGGATGGTCCCTGGCCAAACACCTTCCCTCCTTCCTGCTGCGAGGTGGCCCTCTCCCAGTTCTCCTGCCGTAAACGTGAGGCCCCCTGCCCCCCGCAATCCCTCCTTCTTGGAGTCTCCCTGGGGAGCCGTGGATGCTTGACAGGGTGCCACACGAACTGTTACCAGGACATTATTTTGATGCCTCCCCTGCTCCAGGTGTGGTCTGGGAGCCTCTCCAAGCAACTCGTTTCTATTTGACATGTCAGCCCCCTGGTCCAACAGTTCCATGCTTTCTTTCTGGCTCAAAAGAAGGTTCCAGAGCCAGTATGTCCTTTCTCTGGCCATGAGCCCCCCAAGCACCCCTGATTCTTTTCACTGAAGCTACCTTTTATTTTGTTTTATTGAAAATTTTTTTTAAATTAAACTTTTTGGAGAACTTTTTGATATAAGTATAGATTCACATGTTGTTTAAAGAAGCCATGCAGAGCCAGACACAGGAGTACACACTGTAAGCCCAGCTGAGGCAGGAGGATGGCAAGTGCCAGGCCAGCCTGGGCAACTTAGTGATACCCTGCTTCAAAGTCAATAAAAAGGCTGGCGATACAGCTCAGTGGTGGGGAACCCCTGGGTTCAGCCCCCAGCACCACATACACACACATAAAATAAAGCTAAAATCTTGGAGTCGGACTGTGCATAATCTTTTGAGACTGACTTTTTCTATCAATGTGAGTCCCTGCAGGTCCCTCCAAGCGGCCGTGTGGTGAGCAGCGCCTTCCCCCTGCCTGTCCAGTGGGGCCCCACATGGGAGTGCACCACAGAGTGTCCACTCAGTCACCACTGAAGGACATCAGCTGCTACAAACGTCTGTACCTGTGCTTTTGCATAAACTTAAGTCTTTATTTCTCTAGGAAAAACACCCAAGGGTGCAGCTGCTAGGTCATGTGGGAATTGCACATTTAGTTTCATATAAAATTGCCAAACTGTTTCCCAAGAATAGAAGCAACCAATTTTAAAAGTGATATCTGATAAAAACCAGATCCCAGGATGAAAAAGGAACAGCGATTTAGAAGAGGGTGGTATCCCTGCACTCAACCGTGTGTCCTGGAGATCTGGGCGGGGGACAACCACCTGTCTTCACACCTCCAGAACTTCTGGCCCCAGAGAGGGGCAGAGATGCCTTCACATCTATTTTTGGAAGCAGATGGGACACAGAAATGAATACAGATATGTGACTGTGTATGTGCGCTTAGGAAGCATGTGACTGAGGCGATGGCGCGCGTCTGCGAGAAGGGTTAAGTTTACAAGCTGGTGAGCTACATCGTGAAACCCCTTCTCTGCCAGCTTTCAGAGAAGTCCTGCAAACTAGGACGATCTGAACCACAGAGAGCCGGGTGCAGGGCCCCGTCACGCCTGAGGTCTAGGCCGCAAGGCGCCTCTGCCGCCCCGCCTGCTTTTCCACACCTTGCTCCCTCCCCTCCCTCACAGTCTCCTTGGGGCACATTTGGAAATTATTTAAGAAGATAAAATGCCTCTAATCTGTTACCAATTAGAAGAAACATGTGAATATTATTTTCTAATTTGTGACTGGAGTGTGTGTCTCAAAAACCAGAGAGAAGTAATTGAAATAATTATGCCTGCTCCTGAATATTTCTATTATGCTCTTGAAATAAGAGGGTGGATCTGTCCTCTCCGCTCGGTGTGCCCGAGGGCTGAATGTATATCCATAAGGACATCAAAGCCCTGGACCGCACTGCCAGGGCCACCAGCCCCAGCTCCAGTGCAGCTGCTCACCGTGGCTCCCTGCAGGGTGGAGAGGGGCGGGGCAGGGCCAGGGGGCTGTGGCCTCCTGGCACCCCCATGCTCCTCTGTGCGGCTCCCCTCACCCCAAACTTTCCTATCCGGGGGACTTATCTGCAGCGGGAGAGCTGCCATGCGCAGAAGCCTGACTTATAATAGGAGCAGGGTGGTTTTTTTTTTTTTTTTTTTTTAACCAACCTAGTTATAGTGCGACTTGAGTGACTAACTCCTGAAAATTGGTAATTTCTTGGTGCTTCACAGCAGAAGGTCCACCAATGAGAAGTGCGACGTGCTAATAAATTTATAGGGCGTTATAAGCCAATTAGACCTCGTCAGCCATTCAAGAGGCAGGGACGCCAGTCAGGCCATGATTCTTTATTGCCTACACTCTTGCCGTCCAATCCCTCATTTATATGTTTGAAAGCAGCATGTTAATGCTGACTGTACAGGAGCCTGGAATTTGCTGAGGGCCTTGCTGGTGAAACACCTCCCCTTCCTAGTCAGTGGTAGATGATTGAACTATCTACAACGGAGCCAAGTCACTGCAGTCTCTGGGTGTCACCAATGGTTGCAGGCCACCAGGGACCTTCCTGTTCACCAACACTGTGGACACTCTGTCTTCTGCGAGTACTTGGGAGTCTAGTGGGTGCTCTGTCTCCACCACACAGTTACAAAAAGGACCTCTGCTCGGAGACAGCACAGTGGCACCTGGGAGACCCAGAGGTACTGAGGTAAGTAAGCGTGCCCGTCTGGAGCACTAAGGAGCACACAGAGCTGCCAGGAAGCAGCCTGTGGGTTTGCTCTTCCTGTTAGAGCAGTGCATGGAAGAGACTCGGTGTTTCACAGGACAAACGAATCACTGAAGTGCAGCTGTCCTTGTAGGAATGTACGAAATGGATTGGACACTGCCCCCCGAGTGAGCCATCTGACTCGAGCCCTTTCCTTTTGGACATCCTAGGACACCTCCCAAGCAGGGCGCCCTGGGCCTTCTCTTTTTGCCCCACCAAGTGGTACACGGGACACCGTCTACCTTTTATGCTTCCCCACGCACAGACCAGCTCTGCCCTTCTCCTTCTCTTAGCTGGAGTGAGTTCTTTGACCTGCCTTTGGTCTTCACAGCGATCGCCTCTTTGCCAGCAACAGCCTGTTAGTAAGCACTTGCCCTTAAAGAGCTGAGGCTCCAGGGTGTGGGCTCCAAAGGGTTTGGGCTTTGACAAAGGTGCACCAAGGCAGGTGACACAAATGTGTGACGGTGGGAAGGCCATGTTCATGGTCTAAGTGCTGTGATTCACGAAGAGTCTACATTCTCTGGGTTCTACTGTTCAGACAGCCCTGGATTTAGCTTACAGAAATAAAAGAGTGGTCAAGCTCAGGCAAGGAATTCAAACGGTTTCCTGCAGTGTAAGAGGACACAGGTATCAGTGGACACCTGCGCATCTGTGGTCAGACCACTAGACAGGGAGGTCCACAGAGGGACCAGCCTCATGACACACCCACTGACTACCAACCCAAAGGTGAAGACAACTCTCTGGACCTGCCACCAACGTAAAAGCCCACGAGAGGCGCCTGACTCCACAGCATGGTGGCTGCAGAGCACACTCCAGGTCCTCAGCCTCTCAACGGGCCTTCCTGCTGTCCAGCAGAGCTGCCTCTTGGGCGTGCACGTGAGCCCCGCCGAGTCCTGCATGAGGACACTCTGCAGTCACCAACTCCAGAGTGGAGATCCTGACGGCCTCCCAGGAAGGCCAAAGGACCCCACTGTCCAGGAACATGGGTGTAGTGAGGGGTGCTCTGAGGCTGGGGACCAGAGAGAGAGCATGGCTGGGGTCCAGAAGTCCAGCTGGGTGAGGTTAAAAATAAAAGGCACACCAGAGAAGGCCCCGCCCTTCTAGGAAGGACCGTCTTGGAGAATGACCATCTTTTTTCCTCAGAGGGGCATCTCGCTCGGTGAGCAAGTCACCAAACTGGACACTAGGCATGTCTCTTTCCTCTCCCCTGCCCTTGGCTGTGCTGGATGCCACCATTTAATTGGAGTTCCTGCGTGTGGCCACTGTCCTGAGGACAGGACAGACAGCCTCCAAGGTCTTCCCCCACCTTCAAGCAGATGGCAAGCCTCAAACACAGAGGCGGATCAGAACGGCCCAGCCCACAGACCTCTGGTCCGGCACCTCCATCAAAGCCCCTTCTAGACCCGTGCTAACTGACCGCAGCTGGTGCCGCCTGAAGCGATGGCCGCTTGGAGCAACGAAGCCGTGGGAAGAAGTTCAGAGGCGAACTGGAAACAAACAGCCTTTTTATTTTGATAACTTTTCTCTCTGGCTCTAACAACGACTTTAACACACACCACACACACCACCAAACAACCAAAACACCAAACGGCGCAGACCCGATCAGCAATCTCACTCAAGTCCCGCGAGATCCCGGGCCAAGTCCCGTGAGACTACGGAAGGCGGCAATGCCCAAACATCTCCATGGCCCGTAGTCAACCGCAATCTTAGCCATCTCCCCAAACAGGGCTCCTGCACGCAGCCAACTCCCTGATCTGGACAGAGAAGATGGATGACCTTGCTTCTCATCTGCGGATCATGCCACTGTCAACAGCCTTAATAGACTGCACCACATGTAAACAGGGAAAAGCTTCTAGAAGCGCTGGGTGATCATGGTCCTTACAGAAGGATCCCTGCTCACTCAGATCACAGGGCAGGAGCCAGCTGTGAATGTGGCCACTCCTGGGCCAGTGTCCACTGAGGTCCTAGGCTTCATCTGCCATTTCAACAGGGACTATAGGGGAGGGACAGGCTCTCCTGGGAAGATGGTGTGCGGGTCATGACAGATGGATGGTCCTAATACAAGAGGTGCACAGTCCTGAAAGATGAGACTCTCCTTCATCCAAGGGGGTAGGGGACACAGACTCTTTCAAGGAACACAGAGCACTGTCCCCACCCCTACCCCCACCCGGGGCTTTGGCTTCCTCTCATTCCCACCTCACCCCCTAAACAGCACTGGAATGCCCTGTCCCCTGATGGGCTTCATAATGAGAAGTGCTGTCAATCACAGCTCCATTAGCCTGGACAGACTTTCACTTCCTGAAACAATTTATTGGATTCCCAGAAGCAAATGGGCCTTCTTCCTTTTCAGCTCTGTTTTTAGGGAGCTATTCAGAGGGAGTGTGTGTCCCTTCTGCCCCTGCTGGGCGGCCTTTGTTTC
The DNA here is from genome assembly GCA_025594165.1 of Tamias sibiricus. Classification (NCBI taxonomy): domain Eukaryota; kingdom Metazoa; phylum Chordata; class Mammalia; order Rodentia; family Sciuridae; genus Tamias; species Tamias sibiricus. The sequence continues at coordinate 173,954,856 of CM046660.1, forward strand.
CTTCATTTGCTCATGAAAACAGTTTCCTGAGTTTACCTACCTCCTCTGTCCTGGGTTTCCCCAGTGTTTGCCAAAACTTCTCCCCTCCACTGTTCAGTTGCCACACAAAACCCGCCAGCTGTTTCCAGCTACTGAACCAGGGAGGGAGCTGTGAATTTTATTTGCAGAATTTTTGGAGGGAGGCCGGGCAGGGACTGGGGGAGGGGAAATGCACATACTTGAAGAAATTAAATTAATGCAAAGAAAGAAAGGAAGGAAGCAAGAGTGGGTGCCGGGCGATGCCCTCCAGGTCTGCAACCCCAGGGCCCTTGCCTGGCCCCACTGTGGCCTTCCGTCCCTCCCACTCTCCAAGAACTACAGAGCACCTACAGATGTCCCTGCTGGAATTTTCTCCTGTGAGTTGGAACATTTTTTGACTATATTCATTACACTTGTAAGATCTATGCAGATGACGATTGAAGTTTGGCTCTGATAAAATTTCCAACTATTTAAAAAAAAAAACATGTAAGCTACAATTAAAGTGCTGCCCAAAGAGGCTGAAAGATCAGTATCTCTCTTGGTTTCTGAACTGAAAAAGAGGATCTGAGATTGCATAAAATAATATTTTTCTTCTGCTGCTCTTCTTTCAGAATAATGTACATTGTGCAACTGCTCCTGAGCCATCGGTGACGGTGTCCTTGAAGCATAAATCAGTTTAACTCCTAACCTGGGAAAACAGGCTGTAGGAGCAGAGCTCTGGCCCGCCTTCTGAGAATTCCAAGTCAATAGTAAATTGGGGGGCACGTTAGTGCCGCTGAGATCCAATCAGGGTAAAATTATGCAGCCATGTAAGAAATAATATCTATTAGGCTAATTTAATCACCGAATACTTTACAGATGAATTAGAATTTAGAATCCAATTATTTCCAACATTCGGACTGTCAGAGCCTGTTTCTGGGCAGGAGGAGGAAAGAGCGGGGAAGATCAGGAAGGCCTTTTAAAGACGCAGTAAATGGAATGGACCCTCTCCTGCTCCCAGGCCGTGAGCGCAGCAGAGAAATGACAAGTCTGATCAGGGTTTTTGCCATCACATCACCCCACCCCACAGGGGCCCAGGATGCTGGGATTTGTTATCCCTGATGGACAGCCATTGTCCCCACCAGGAACCCAAACAAACCCCCAGGAGACCTCCTCCTCTGAGCTGAAGCTGCTAGAAATCAGCAGGGAGCCCCCAGAAGTCACTATAGCCCAGATCATACCCTCTGCAGTGTGGGACCCTGCCTATCCCCTTCCCAGCCCCCTGCTCCCTGGGAGGCTGCATTTCTCTTTATTGAAGTAAAGATTGTCTGGAAATGGGAGAAATGCGGGGCGGGGGGTGGGAGGGTCAGGAGCCTTTGGGAGCAGGTCCCACCATGCATGGGGAAACTGAGGCCTGGGAAGGAAGCCCAGCACTAGAGACCAAGCTCAGCTGGGCGAGAGCCAAGCCATCCTGGAGAGCCTTCCTCTCCCAACAGATCCAGCCAGGCCGTGTGCAGGGGCGGGTGGTGGGGCAGAAAGGGAGGGACTTTCTGGTGTGTGTGTCACAGGGGTGTTCTTTGCTCCCCTTTACTGCTCTGGGCCAGTCCAGGACTTGGAAAAACAGTTCTTACAATGAATATTTGAGTTAAAAAATGGAAAGAGAGTTGTTTCAGGATTTCTGTTATTTAACTCTTAACAGAAATTTTTCTAAAAGAAAATGGCTGAAGAATGAACCTCTCTTTTTTCCGGGAGCAGGCTACATTTTCTCCAGGGAACAGAAATACGCAGAAACCCTTTGTATTATGACTCCTTTGCAATTCTCAGGAACCTCCCGCATTTCTAGTAGAGTAGGAATGTTAGGGAGAACCCGCCACTTAGGATTCATTCCAGAATGATCCTTACAGTGTGAAATGAATGGATGTACCTTGCATTTACATTTTAATATGCTAGCAGGTCACGGGGCTGGCCATCAAGACTGAGCACAGTTATGTACGTTTACGGTGGCCATGGAGACCCCTGCTCTCCAGCAGGGCAAACTCCCGTGAGCCACCATTAGGGCAGTTACCCAAGGGGCCTCCCCAGCCCTCCAAGGGAGAAGGGACTCTGGTGTTCACAGGCCACTGGGGTTTTATGGTGGGGTACTTCCTGCCTGGCTGAACTGAAGGCGCAATCCTGCACTCTGTGTCCTCCTGCCTGTTTTCTTCCACCTGGCACACAATGCACCCATATTGTCCCCTTAATTACTAAGCTGGACGGCTGTGGTCCCTCTCCACCAGGATGTGAGTGTGTCTGTGTGTGTGCGCGCGTGCACCCACATTTATCTCTTTGATTCATTTAATTGAGGGCAGGGCATGGGTTAGGATCTCAGCAGAGGCTTTCCTTGTTCTGGGATGATTTACTACACTCTTAAAAAACACCTGTTCATTAATTTATCTTTTTGCAAAAAAAAAAAAAAAAAAAAAAAAAAAAAAATCAGACTTAACATCATTTCTTGTTCAATGCATTAAAAAAATCTTCCTCTACGTCAAGTAGAACTCCCCCTATTATTAAAAGAATAAAAACTCCACTTAAGAATATCATAAGAAAGCTTCCCAATTGGGGGGTGATGATCTTCCCAGTAGGTATCTGTGTGTACATGCATGTTCATGTGGAATTCTCAGGGCGACTTCCTAGTGATGAAAGGTAAGTTGGTGGCTGAAAATAAATAGCTCTTGTGGGCTGTGGCTGTGGCTCAGTAGTAGAGCACTTGCCTAGCATGTGTGAGGCCCTGGGTTTGATTTTCAGCACCACATGTAAATTAATTAATTAATTAAATAAAGGTCCACTGACAACTAAAAAAAAAATATTTAAAAAATAAACAGGCTCAGAGATGGGATTGTAGCTCAACTGTAGAGCGTTTGCCTACCACATGTGAGGCACTGGGTTTGATCCTCAGCACCACATAAAAATAAATGAAGTTATTGTGTCCATCAACAATTAAAGAAAAAAATTAAAATAAAAAAAAACAGGCTCTTTTAAGACAACAGAAGAATCAGTTGCAGCATTTCTGCACCAATTTTGATAGTTTCACACAAAAAAGTCCCTTCCCCACGACACAGGGCAACAGCTTTTCATCTTTTCTTTAGAGAAGCATCAACTGTGGATGTCACACTGTCAACGCCAGGAGCCCCTAAGGAGGACAGAGCTTCTGGAGGCTATGCCAAGCTTCTAGCCCACCAGGCCCCTCACTCTGGGGGATGCACAGGCTCACCAGAGAGCCCAAGACCAAGGCCACTGTGACCAAGGATGGCTGCTTCCTAGGCAAGTTCGAGAGCCTTCTAAGAGGAGGGTGGTGCCTCTTCCTCAACCAGGACAGTTAGGCCAGGGGCCACCACAGGTGCACGTCTGCCCTCTGCAGCCTTCAGGAGGTGTGTTCCTGGAGGGACGGATGCCCAGGAGCAGCTCTGCCTCCTGCAACCCTGTGGGCAGCAGCCGCGTGGCAGGACCTGGTCGTCAGCTCCCGCCACATGCCTAATTAATGACCCTGCTGGTCGCAGCTGGAAGAGCCGAGCTGGGGGTGATTAATTAAATTAGCTGGCAGAGGAAATTACAGTGGAAAAGCCAAAGTTTGATTGCTCCATAATTAACCGCAGTGCAAATAATATCTGCATCTATAACTTCCAGCGATGAGATCAGAAGCCAATTGAATCTGGCACTGATTGAAGCTGTAAATATCCCGTGGTGAAAAATGATAGGTTTGTTCTAGAGGGAAAACTTAGAGAAATGGACATCTAGCAAATGGGACCAGGGGAGAAGGGCACCAGAGGAAGCTGCGGGAGGAAGCTTACCTTTCATATTGCCTTTTCCCAACATTAAAACAACTCTTTTTTCCTATTTCTTTTGGATAGTGACGAGGCGTGCGATCCTCTGTATCCCGTCTCCACATTTCAGATTTGACTTCCCATGCACGGAACCTATGCTGGGGTTCCATCCCCTCTCTCATTCCAGGGATTAAAACCAAATTCTAAAATAATTCCATAGGCTAATAGGAGGGGACTGCTTTCATCTCCCTCAGAAGAACAAGAATGTTCTATTTAGACCATCAAATGCGGGCACTATTGCTGCTCCTCTGGATAATGACATTTTTTCTTCTTCGTAACAATTTCATGACCAAAATGCGGTTTCATTAGCAATAGGATTCTACTTAAAAGAGAAAAAGTATTTCATATGGGTAATTGCCTTGCAAAAAAACTGCAGAACTTTCTACAGATGGAAACATTACTTTTTCTACTGTCCACATATTTTCACTAGTGAGTTGTTTCAGGGCCAAAGGCGTGCCATCCCTACCTAGCTTGGTGGCTTTGGGGTGGGAGGTGTGGCTTCTGCCTGCCGCTGGTCAATAACAATTTGCCCCCATCCTGACACATGAGAAGCTTTCATTAAGCAGAGGAAACACTACAGGCATTGAAATGCAGCGTGAAGAGGGTCCATGGCTCTGAAAGAGTGCCATTCAGATGGGCCCGCGGGTGCCTCCACTGAGCTGCACGACCCCACAGTGGAAGACAGGGAAAGCCCTGGCACTCTCCTATTTTTTTTTTAATAAGAAAGTTGAGGCCCTGGGTGGTCATTGGCATGGCAGGAAAGGGTGCAGGTCCTGTGCGCAGTGTCTTCAGACTGGCCATGATGCCCCTCCTGATTCTACATGGTTCTGCCTGCAACAGGGGCTCCATCTGCACCTTAGACCAAGATGTACCCACAAGCACCACAAATCTGAGTGGGGAAAAAATGAGCAGGCAGGGTCGTGACTGTCATGGTGTTGGCAACATGGGCTACAGCATCAGAGAGGACAGAATAATGTGGTAGACAGGGTACTGGCCCCCAAACACGTCCACATCCCAGTCCCCTGAACTGTGTGACCCAATACAGCAACATAACTGCAGAGGTCTTTGAGTTAAGGGCCTCGAGGGCAGAGGTGATCTGGGATCGTCTGGGTGGCCCAAGGTGATCACCAGCCTTCTTGTGAAGGGAGGGCCGCGGTCCAGAGCCAACGGCCCCATTTTGGACTTCTGACCTCCAAGACTGGGGGAATCAATCTGTGTGACTTCAAATCACTGAGTATGTGGTCATTTGCTAGGTCAGCAAGAGGGATCCATGCCCACACCACCAGGAGGAGAAGGTTAAAAGCTGGGGTGTGTGAAACCTGGGTGACATGGTAGGGGCTGGCCTTGGCGGCAACAGCCCCTCTTGACCATGCATCTCCAGAAAACCCCTTCCCTCGGCCTGGAATTCCACAGGCCCCAGACTCTCAGCTGCAAACAGACAAGGGGGCTCTGGGTCGCTACAGATGGGGAACAGAAAGGGCCTCCTGGTCCCTGAGCTCCTGTACCTGGTGGGAACCACCTCCCAGCGTCTCTCCACGTCTCCCCTCCCAGCTCCTTCACATGGAGGGTGAAGAGGGCTGACGGGCAGTGGGAACTGATGCTCTCGAGGCCACAGCCCCTCCTGGTACGGGCTGCATCTTGCTGTCATTCAACAGATTCCACTGAGCAGCACAGGCCTGGACTAGGAGGCACAGCTCCTCAGGGCCCTGGCTCTCCCCAGGGTGGGCTGCTCCAGCAGACTTGCTCAAAATGCTTTTCTTCTCCAAATAAATGTTGGATTTTGGACCTTTACTCAGATTTCAAACCCAGGACTGATGGCCATAGTCACGACCAGACCAGCTAACTCGCACTGCTCTGCGGCGGCTCTAGGGCTGTGGCGGGCCTTGGCAAGCCCTGTGAGGTCTGGGGAGAGCCTGAAGGGAACAGGCCCACCACGGCAGCCAAGGAAGGTTCCTATGTGGGCCTTCCCCGGAGGGTCCCCCAGAGCCCACTAAGGGCTCCCAGTCAGCCATGGCTACCCCCAGGGCTGAAGAAGCCCAGAGGTTTCATATTTACCTGGCAGGCTTTGAAACCTAGGTGAAGAGCAGGCCCTCACCCCCACTGGACTCCAGCTGCCATTTGAGGGCCATGGTGAGGGTAGCAGGGAGCTTTTGTGCCTCTGTGAGCTGGGGAGCTCACACTGCCTGCTTTTGTCTTGTGTTTTCTTGGTAGACCGAAGCCCCCTGGGGCGGAGGCGGGCAGTGCTAAGTCTTTTTTTCCTTAACAGCTTTATTGTGGTGTCATTTACATACCATGAAATTCTCCTGCTTTAGATACACAAGACAGTCCTGTGAGATCTTTAGTGAACCCACAGAACTGGGCCACCATGGGTAGGCTCTGGTTTTAAGGCCATTTCTATCATCCCAAAAGGTCTGGCCTGCCCATTTGAAATTCCTGACTCCACATCCAGCTGCTTTGTCTCCACGGATTGGCCTTTTCTGGACACTCCATGCACAGAGAATCATATGACACGCAGGTCTTTTGTGCCTGGCTTCTTTCACAGAGAACTCAGTCTTAATGCTTGGTCCATACACCGCTAGGTAAATGAAAACAGGAATTTGAAATAAAAGAATAATCTGAGAGTGCTTTGCACACCAGGAACTTTGGGTGATGAGGTCAAGGTATGTTTCCCACAAGGCTGTTTTGGTTCAGGTGGTTCAGAAATACCTTCCGCATGGAGGTTGGCCTTCGTGTGGACTTTGATTAAGAGCAAATGAGCTCTTCTGATGTTCACAATGGACTTGAAATTGTTGGGTTTAAACTTATGAAAATTAAGAACAGCTTGTGCCAGGCTGGATAAAAAAAAATGACCTCTACCTGGCAGGAGTGTGCAGTGGACACCGGCACCTCAGCCTCTGTCCACCTGAACCCAATGACCAGGCTGTCCCCTTCCATAGGGGCCGCTAGGGCCCTTACGTGGAGAATCGGAGATGCCATTTTCCTGCGGTGTCTTTGTCTATACTCTAACACGCCAAGGCCACGCCCAAGCCTGTGTGGTTGATGAGACAGGTGTGCCTGTGCGGCTCTGTGGGCGAGAGAGGAGGAAATCCAGACTTCCAAGCTCGAGGGCGCTCCTGGGTGGTGTCCTTGCTCAGCTGCAGGGGACACCGAGGTCACAAGAAGGCAAGGCTGACCTGTGGCCCAGATGGCCGAGCATTCAGGCTATCTCACTGGGGTCCCTACCCTGTCCAGCCAGCAGAATGCACAGCACGCCCTGGACAGGGCTCACTCTCGAGGGCATCGGGACGGGCTGCCAATGAAAGCTGCCACTGATCTCTAATGAGCGGAGGGCATCTGCTGTGCAGGGCTCTCTGCGAGGTGGCTCACGGCCTCCATTCAGAGCAGACAGCAACCTCCTCACGGGCAGCGGGGGGTTTCCTCAGGACACTGGAACGCTACTGCAGGTGGCGGCTCGGACTCTGGAAGTGAGTCAGCGCACACGCTCTGGTATAAAGGGCACTGCAGACCAAGCCAGGGGCTGGAAGTGTGGTAGCACCTCCAGTATCAGGGCTGACTTAAAGGCCTGTGTGGAGCAGGAGGGCACGGGGGCAGGGGCTGGGCAGGCTGGGGGGCGGGCCAAGGGAGATGGCTGCGCTGGCCAGGACCACTGTGACCACTTGGTGTTTCAAGCCCAGGCAGCCCCCACTGACTGAAGGTCTTGGGGTAACCTGTGACACAGGTGATGCCCACAAGCTGGGGGCACAGGCAAACCTCACCTGAAGGTCCCTGAGCAGGGAGAGGGCACCGTGAGCAGGACCTCAGGTCTTGGAAAGGAGATCAGGTAGGAGGCCTGTGCTATGGTGTGGGGAGGATTTGTCCCCCATGAGGTCAAGGTGTTCGAAACTGGGTTGCAGAAGTGAGAGGGGGTGGGACTTGAAGAAGTGCAGCCAGTGGGAGGTCACGGGGCTCAGGAGGCACCATCTTCAGGAAGGGATTGTCTGCAGAGTAAGGACTCGGTTCTCTCAAGCCTGGAGGGACTGGATTAGCTGCCGCACGCACGCCAGGTGTGACAGAGTGAACATGGCCCTTCCCTCCTTACACACAGGTTCTTGCACCAAGAGCTGATGTAGCACAAAGCCCTCACCAGAAGCCAAGAAGATGGTGGCCATGCTCTTGGACCTCCTGAATTGTGAGCTAAACAGACCTTTTAAAAAACTCCTCAACCTCAGGCATTTTGTTATAGCAACAGAAAACAAAGATGGCATTTTACCAAAATTTTACCTCAGGCATTGTATCCAGGTAGAAAGGCAGTGCAGCTGGGGCACACGGAGGCAATAATACCACATTTGTAGACCTGGGTTTTGTAGTGTTGCACACCAGAGCTCAGAACAGCCTAAGGGGGCTGACATTCTCATCTTCCTGGTTCAGAGGATGACAAGGTCCCAACAGATGAAGGACCTTACCAGAGTTCCACTGGTACTCGAGGGAGCCTTAACTCGGGCGCTGCAGCAGCAACATGTGCAATTACATGACACTGGACTGCTGCACCTGGGTAGAGCAAGTGTGGGGCACAGGTCCAGAGCCCCTCAGCCTTCCCCAGTGGGGTCTGGGCATGTGGGTGGGGATCCTGCTGGGCCTCAGGGGACAAGCAGAGACCTAACCTAGCCTCACCTCATCTTTCACGCCCGTGCTGTGGCTGATTTGCCTAGGGACAGCAGGTGGATTCCCTGAGGACCCTGGGGCCCACCTGCACAGGGCTTTCAGTCCCCTGGGCTGCTTCCTGGTCAGCTGTGGGCTCCAGCAGCTCCTTCCTGGATCCTCCCTCTGCCCCGCCTCCTTCCTACCTTAATTCAGTTGTCTCAGGCTGACTCACCACAGCACCCGGGAACTTCTGGGACTCTGGAAGGTGCCCTCACCTGTCAGTCACAATCTGGACTGGGGGACTCTGGGAGAGGTTGGGCATTGTTTCTGGAGCCCCCAGAGAATTCCAGAGAGCAGCCAGAGCCCAGCCAGTTCTTGGGAACTTGTCAGACACACAGATTCCTACCCTCCCTCAGGTCCACTGAAGCAAGGCCCTGGGCTGGGGCCCAGCCTTTGGGTCTTAAGAAAGCCCTTCAGGTGACCCTGAGCATTGACTCTCCTGGGGGTGAGCTCCCTAACCTGGGGATGCTGGCGTTGTGGGCTCTGGGAAGCTTTCCTGTGTGCACTGCAAACCCTTTATAGCTTCCCTGGCCTCTAGGGTTGAGTGGCCTGAGCTAGAGTTTGGAAAGGCCCTCAGGCGACTGAGGCAGGCCCACCCTGGAGGCCAGACACCTGGCTTGCTCCACTTGCCATGAAGAAAGACAAGTTCTGAGGACTAGTTGGCTTCTAGGCACCAGGCTGCTGTGGTGACACTGGCATTGAGCCTGGGCTGTGTGATGACCACTCCCAGGCTACTGCTGAGACTTGATGCGCAAGTGTAACTCTAAGGTCCTTGGGAGGGACCAGCTCAGGACACAGGACCTCTGTGTGGCAGAGCCAAGAAGTCCTAACCTGACATCCACTCGGCAGCTCTCTGAAAGATGACAGAGCAGTGCCACTCTCCTGACCAGCAGCTCAGACCCACAACGTCCCTATGGCAGGCCACAGCTGCACGTGACCACTGGACACCTGACGTGTGGCTAGTCCAACCATGGCGCGCTGTGTGGAGTGACATCTGATTTCCACAGCTCGGCACAAAAGAAGAATATCGGTACCTCCTGACACTTTTCACATCGACCACTATGTTGAGGTGACGTTTTAGTGATATGGTTCAATGAGTTACAGTACTAGTGTTACTTTGACCAGGCCCTTTTGACGTTTTAGCAGGAGTACTAGAAACTGATGAGGACCCAGCACAGCCTGGCTCGACGGCGCTGCTGCAGACTGGTGGAGGCAGGTGGGAACGAGGGGGCACGGCTCCTAGGCCTCCTCCTGTAGAAGGCGTTTCTGATCAACCAACAGCCTCAGGACAGCTGAGTTTGTTTTTTCCCAGTGCTGGAGTTGAACCCGGGCCTTGAGCATGCTTAGCAAGGCTCTGCCAGGAGCTGCCACCCAGCCCTTGAGTTTGTAGAGAGTCTAGCTCTCTCCTGGAGATGGCCAGGGGCACCATTTGAAGAACAATTCTCAGTTCTTGACAATGGCGTGCAATTCCAAAATCTGGCTTGTTTCCTAAAACAGAGGAGAGTTGTGGGCCCACTGTGCACAGCTGTAGCTCCGTGTGTGCAGGCTCTGGAGACGCTGATTGGGACTGAGCCGCAGAAGCTCCCTGGGTACAGGTGCACCCCCTTTCTTCTGTGTTGCTATGACTACTGAACAAGTGACCCCCCCCCCCCGATGTTCCCCGCAGATAGGCCCTCAAACCTGCCTGGGCAGCCTCAGCTGTCCTCCTTGCAGGGACTGATCCCTCCAGAGAGGACAGGGCCTCTGAGGCGCTGTTACGAGGTGGGTGCTGACTCGGGCCACTGTCCCACACAGCCAAGCCTTTCTGTGTCTCACTTCAGACCCTGCGTGTGTGGCTTGAGCAATTCTTTGATGTTCTAGAAAGGACCCACGGGGTCAAGGCCATTGGTGCCAAAGGAAGGAGCCTGCAGTGTCTCTGAGCCCGTCTTCTCCCCCATTCTGGCAAGGCCTTGGGTTTCTTGAGCAGTTACTATTTGTCCCAGAAACACAGTTTTCTCCAGCTTCATTTAAAGCTTCAGAACATGTGGTCTTTGAGTTTTCACATCTCTCAAAATATGTGGTCTATTTCATTCTTTTCTCTATTGAGATGCCATTTACATAACCTGCCACTCACTCAATCGGACTGTGAAATTCAGTGGTCTCAGTATTTCTCAGAGTCAGGTAACCATCAAGACAATCAATTTTAGGACATTTTCATCTCAACAACAACAATAATCAGAAACTCATTAAGAGTCACCCCCGATTTCCCTGGTGCCTCTCTGCCCCCTCCCCAGCCCTCACCCCCAGCAACCACCCATCCACTTGTCCTGATGGACCTGCCAATTCTGGACATTTCCTATCGGTATCATACAACAGGACTCTTCTGGGCCTGGCTTCTTCCACTAGTGTCTGTCAAAAGTTCATTCTTGGGCTGGGGTTGTAACTCAGCGGTAGAGCGCTGGCCTAGCACGGGCAAGGTGCTGGGTTTGACCCTCAGCGCCACATAAAAATAAATAAATAAAATAAAGGTACCGCGTCCAACTACAACTAAAAGAAAAAAAAAAAAAAGTTAATTCTTGTAGCGTGTGCTGGTACGCCATTCCTTACAGTGTTGGACGCCATTCCATTGTGGCTGGACCCCATCCTGTTCATCCATCCATTAGTGGGTGGCCGTGCTGGCTTGCTTCCACTTCTTGGCTATTATGAATAATGCTGCTACAAACACTCCCGTACAAGTGTCTGTGCAGACACATGCTTGCATTTGCCTTGCGTATATACCTAGGAGTGGACCTGCTAGGCCATGCAGTGACGCTCTAGCTATATTTAACCCTTTGAGGGACTCGTGATCTTACAGCTGCTCTCACCTGTCTAGAGTCCTTCAGAATCAGCCCGCCAGTTTAAACACGGCTCACTCTCAATATTATCCGTTATCCTAATGGTGGGTGGGTGAGCGAGGTGTCCTGAAAGCTGCCTGTAGCCACAGCCTGTGGAACAGGTGGCCAGACCTTCTTGGGAATGAGGAGACTGAGGTGTGGGGAGGCAGGCTGGGGGCTACACGGCTCCCACGCACAGCGCAGGCTCCAGTCCAGTGGGCTTCCTCCCAGCTCAGAGCTCTCAGCACAGGCGAGGCCAGCAGCTGCAGGGCTCCAGAGCCACTGAGAGCAGACAGGCGTGCCCGTGGGGTGGCCCCAATCCACTCACACCCCGTGAAAGGCACGGGCATGCCACTCACACTGGTGACACCCCTGTCCCTCTCAGGTTTCTATCTCATAGACGTTTTGAGAACAATCTAACCAAAAATTTAAAATGGCAGAAAATTACAAAATAAAGATAAGCAATGTAAGAATAGATCAGACGTCCATCCTCTAGAAATAGTTTAAATGAACATTTTGGGTGCAGTCTAACTGATAAACTTTTTTAAAAAAATTCTATTTTTTTTTAGCTGTTGATAAACCTTTATTTTTTTAAATTTATGTGGGTGCTAAGAATCGAACCCAGTGCCTCACACATGCCAGGCAAGTGCACTACCACTGAGCCACAGCCCCATCCCCTGATATACTTTTAATTGACTTTACTGTTACCATCTGTCCTTGTTATTGCATTTTCAGCTGCATCATGTATAACGGTTAAAACATCACAGTATATACCACGTGTTCTAATCATATGTAAATAAGTATATATTTATATCACAACATGATGTGTAATGTATATGTGATTATAATCATATAAACATATAATAGAAGTATAAATATTTTCATGCTAAAGTGATTAGTCACTTATTTTGGATTTTTTTGCTTTATTTAAAACTTCTACTCACATAAGCAGTGATGCAATTGAATACTTTTGCAAATAACCCTCTCTGCACACGCCCTTCATGTTTTAGGATAAATGTGAGAGAGAGTGGCCGGGTCAAAACCCATGTCACTTTAGAGGCTGTGAATTCAGAGTGCCAAGTTCCTTCCAGGAAGGTCTCCTCAAGCGCCACTGTTACCAGCAGAGCAGGGCCAAGCTGGGGGAGGGGCAGTGCAGGCGCATTTCCACTCAACCCCGGCCAGCACCGAGGGTCAGTAGGCTCAAGAAACAATAAAGAAATTTTTTTCCCACTAGATGTTTCACACTGATATGAGCCAATTTTCTGATTTCAGTAAGAGCCACCCCATATTATGGGACACACCCAACATGCCCTTCTCCTGTCAGCAGACCTCAAGACTCTCATGGCTATGACTTGGGACAGACAGTGAGGCTCCCTGGGGTGGCCATTCCTCCTTGGCTTCCACGAGTCACCTGTGACAAGCAGTCACACTGCCGCTTCACTCACTAGAGCCCAGCACACCCTGAAGGACACACAGGAGGTCACTGCTGCAAGGGCTATCCCCTCCCCAGAACCAGGGGAGACGTGTATCACTCTAGGCCACGTAACTTGGTGACAAGTACCATGCGCTGTTTCCTGTGACTTGTCTTCCCTGGGGTTCGCCTGGGATCCAGGCCTTCCTGCAGATACTGACGCAATGTGCCAGTCACCTGATTTAGGACACTGTGGCAAACAGGACACGCACACACTACACCTTTGGGTCCCAGGGAATCCAGCAGGCCAGGCCAGGCCAGCTCTGTCATGGAGCTACACCACCAGAAACTCCACTGTGATTTTTAAGTGAAGTTTCTGGACTTGCTGAAAGTGTCTGACTCTTAGCAAATTTCCCCCTTGAAAAGGCAACTTTTCCTTAAAAAAAAAACAAAAACAAAAAATACCAAAAGTCATTTATGTACAATCAAGAGCTTGATGTGGAAGGTGAGGACGCTGCACTGTGTTGCATACATTGCTCATTTGGTTCTCAAGGGCACTGTCAGGAGGCAGGTGCTGCCCTTGTCCCTCACTTTACAGATGGGGTAGAGAGGTCCAGCACCCAGCCTGGCACAGGAAGGACGAGACGGGACCCCGCCAGTTTAACCCACGTCGGAATTTTGCATCCTGACACGGAACCAGACCCCTGGGACCGCGCCTGCTGCACAGCGGGCTCCCGGGCCTCAGAGGGAGGAAACCACAAACAAGCAGGGAACACGCCACTGGTGGACACATAGAGCTCTTCAGCTGTTTTTCTGAGTGACAGAGGCCAGGCACAAAATCACATACCAGCTGGTTTCCTGTATATGAATGTTTAGAAGAGGCAAAACTAACCTGTCGATAGAGGTCAGACCCATGGCTTTTCTGAACAAGGAGGACAGACCGGAGGGGGCTCTAGGGGACTCCCCGGGGTGATGGAGGTGTGAATACCTACTAATGTAGGTGTACACAGCTGTCGAACTACCCTGACTGCATACTCAGGATCTGCTCAGGCACTATGTGAATCTTACCTCAATATAAAATTCTTTAAAATCTCAGAAAAAAGCCGGGCGCGGTGGCGCACGCCTGTAATCCCAGCACTTTGGGAGGCTGAGTCAGGAGGATCGCGAGTTCAAAGCCAGCCTCAGCAATGGTGAGGCACTTAGCAACTCAGTGAGACCCTGTCTCTAATAAAATACAAAAAAGGGCTGGGGATGTGGCCCAGTGGTCGAGTGCCGCTGAGTTCAATCACCGGTACCAAAAAAAAAAAAAAAAAAAATCTCAGAAAAACATACCACCTTCCCTGGCTAAGCCAACTGCAACAGTTCACGATTCAGCACAGCAATCGGAACAGGATGGCATGACATGGGACGTTTGGAATAAAGCATCCAAATCACTGGCATGACCTTTTGCACATTCACGGAACCCAGCCAGTCAGAGCTTCGCAAGGTCTCAGGCCTAGGGAACAGACTTGTGAAGCGAGCGGCCCCTTCAGAGTGTGGGAGGGTGGCTGGGGTGAGGAAGGTAGGGACCTGTCTCACAACAGGGAGAAGGGTTTTTCAGGATGCCTGGCCAAGTGAGGCCCCAAGAGGACATCCCACAGGGCCACTGGCGGCGGCTTTTGTGTGCACATTGACCATAGTGCCACCCTGGCCACCAGAGAACCACTGCATGGAATCTCAGCAGCAGAGCTGTGGGAAAAGTTCACAGTGACTTGGAATTTCATATTTAATGGCAGAGGGACTTTCCTAGCAGAGGAGGAGCTTGATGGACAGCACGGAGTGCTTTGGAGGGCCTTGCTGCAACAGGCCTTGGAACTGGGTCCTGGCCTTTCATTTAGCTTGCAGTCCCACTGGGGAGCACCGAGCTCTTCAACGCCACACGGCCACCAGCCCTGGTTTTGAAGGGCCATTCCAGCAACAATCCGGCCCCCTGCCCCTGCCTCAGCAGCAGGATGTTGTTGCAAACATGCACATTAAAAGTGTCAGTCCTTGTTCCACGCGTGGTCCACCCCCGGGAGCCTCCCTTCCGGTGACCCCCTGTGGCCCACCGCGGGCAGAAGCTCCCATCTGAGAGCGCCTGGCACAGCGCTGGCAACGTGTCCGCAGAGGTTTCTGGGCTGCCTGTGAACAGCACATTTAGGGTAGTTTTCTTTGATGGTTGCTTCACAGCCGGATGAAAACCAGCCCGGGGCTGAGTGTATTTCAGAAATAAAACGCATCCCAAGAACGTGGAGTAACAAGCAGACGGTGACGACAGGGGTCCCGGAGCTGCGGAAGCCACCGCCGCCCCTCCTAACTCAAAGCAGGGACGTGTTCCCGTGTGAGTCACTGCACCTCCCCTGGCCTGGCGATTTCAAAACCCAAGTGGGGACGCCAGGAACAGGACCTTTCAAGGTGGCTCAAAACCAGGCAGCATCTCCACGACCGTGGTGGAGCAGGAGCAGTGGCTGTCACCCCTCTGGGGCTGCAGCTGCCACCCCGCCTGCCCATGCCTGGGGAGGGCGACCCCTGCTCTTCCGTCTGTGCCAACCACAGCCTGAAGGGCTGGGAAGCGCCGGAGGAGCTGGCCTGGCTCTCTCCGCCACGCCCTTCGCTGTCCCGCGCGTCAGGCTCTCGGCCGCTTTGAAGCCGGCTGGGATCAACACAGGCAGTTTCATCTGTGTGCCCTTCCTGAGGCCGACATGCTTAGTGGGTTTCAGGTGAGGACAATGGCTTCAGTGTCTCCTGGGAGCCCAGGGCGCAGGAACTGGCCCCCAGGAAGACAGTGTAATTAGCACTGGCAGCTGCGGGCAGACAAGGCCAGAGGTCAGGTCTCTCCTGCCAACAAAGTGCCACCACACCTGTCCCACCGATGGCCACAAACCACCCCAGAGCCGCAACTCCCCCAGAGAAAGAAGGAAGGCACCCAAAGCCACTGGAGTAGAGGACACCCGCTGACCTGGGCCACTGTGGCCCTTCAGGGCTCACAGGCAGCACAGAAGGGCTGTGGGGATGCTAGAGGAGAGGACTCACCAGCATCAAGGACATGGCCTGAGTGGGGCCTTGGACCTGTGTTGCCGCCTGAAGCGATGGCCGCTTGGAGCAACGAAGCCGCGGGAAGAAGTTCAGAGGCGAACTGGAAACAAACAGCTTTTTATTCTGATAACTTTTCTCTCTGGCTCTAACAACGACTAACACGCATCACACACACCACCAAAAAAATGGCGCTGACCCGATCAGCAATCTCGGCTCAAGTCACTTGAGATCCCAGGCCAAGTCCCGTGAGACTACGGAAGGCGGCAATGCCCAAATCTCCATGGCCCATAGTCAACCGCAATTTAAGCCATCTCCCCAAACAGGGATCCTGCATCTTCTCTGACATGCAGATGCTAATTCACAATGGGAGGAGGGGAATAGAGGTATTTTGGATTAGACAGAGGGGAGTGAAGGGAGTGGAGGGGTAAGGGGATAGGAATGATAGTAGAATGAATTGGACATTATCACCCTATGTGCATATGATGCATGACCTGTGTAAGTAACTATACACCATGTACAACCAGATGAATGAAAAGTCATACTCCATTTATGTATGATGTGTCAAAATGCATTCTACTGTCCTGTATAACTAATTAGAACAAATAAAAATTATGCATTTAAAACAAAAAAGAATGCCAGTATTTCACCTGTCACTTCTCTTTTTTGGCCGCACTGGGGATAGACCCAGGGCCTCTCACATGCGAGGCAGCTGCTCCACCAGAGTGACATCCCTGTCCTTGTGTCTGCCTTGCTGCTGCAGCAGGTGGGTCTGGCCGTCCTGCCAGGTCAGAGTCCCTTGTGGGAGAAGAATGCCGTTTTCACCGGTGTTCCCAGGACTCCTGCTTTATGAGCACTGCATCTCAGGACGCCTGTGCCTGGAGCCCTCGCAACTGCCTTGAGGCCTTTAAACAAGCTTTGGTTTCGTGCAGCAGTGAGGGGCTTGTGATGGCCATGTGGCACCACGTTCTCTTAAGTACTGGCTTGTGCCACGTTTTGGATACAAAGTCTTCTATAGGACCAATGCTCTGTGGAGGCTTTGAGATGCCACACACTTTCATGTTCTTTTTATCAATTATGTATCATCATGCAACTTTAGTTTTAGGGGGAAAAAGAAATTAAAAAGTAATAATAGTAGGGCGTGGTAATGTACACCTGCAATCCCAGCTATGCAGGAGGCTGAGGCAGGAGGCTGGCAAATTCAAGGCCAGCCTGGGCATCTCAGCAAGACCCTGTCTCAAAATAAAGTAAAAAGGCCTAGGGGTATAGCTCAGTGGTAGAGCACATGCCTAGCATGCATAAAGTCCTGGGTTTAGTCCCCAGCAACTCCCCTACAAAACTATTTCTCAAATATTTATTGAGCACCTACTGTGATTTCCCTGGGATGTCACAGAACATATTACTCTTATTCTTATTTTTACCTAATGTGTTTAGGAAGGTATAGCTTGGCCATGCAAAATAAAAATGCTTTGTTTTTCTCTGTGTGTCCACCCCAATCCCAGGAAGGATAGGCGGCTCTCAGAGGCCATGGTACTAGCTATCAAGCGGTGCCAACCGTGTGTCTCTGCAGCATGTGGGGTTAGGTGTGGGTTTTCTCCATGTGTGTCAGCCAGGTGCTGCTGGCATTTTGGACAAAGCCATTTTCTGTTGCACAGAACTCTCCTGGGTGTGACCATCCAGGCTGAAGACCAGTTGTGGTGTGAGAAGGCCTGTTTTCTGCTTGGAACCCACGCATTCGGCTTCTCCGGGGCCCCAGGGACGGGTCCACAGGCTGCCTTGGGCCTGGGCCAAGCCATGGATCACAGTACAGCCGCTGTCCCGGGGGCGTGGTCTTCTCTGATCCCAAGCAGATGCCTCCTAATTTCATTAAGGTGGCAGAGATCAGCGTGGAGGCACCTGTGGCCACCACTGGAGGTCCTGGAAAAGCCCACGTGTTATCACACGATGCATTTGTCCTCCAGGGTCATCTGTCCTTGTCCTGTATGCCGGAGGTGTTCCTATGAGTGACTCCCAGGACTGAGGAACTGCACGTCAGGCCGCAGCTCCTCCTCCCACCCCAGGCATGTGAAATCCTGTTTCATGACCAGGAGCATTAACGGAGCTGCCGCTGCTGTCCCCAGCCTCTGGGCCTCAGGTACCTTCATGACAAAGTCAGTGTTCTGCAGCTAGGGGTGGCTTGCTCCATCCCACTGGCTTTGGAGGGTCTGTCCCTGAGGCCCAGAGACCTCGCCAGGAGGACAGGCCTGGACACTCTCGGCTCAGCCTCAGCTGTGCTGAGCAGTCCCTGCATTTCCCAGCCACCTGCAGCTTCTACCTTTGTGACGTGAAGACCCAGTGGTCAGGGTTTTAGGACCTCGTTGCCTTGCCTTGGCTGCCTGTTCTTGTTCTGCCTGTCATTTCAAGGCCTCCCGTCTGCCCAGGGCCCAGGAAAGGGTGCTGAGCACTGTTTGGGGTGACTGTTTCTTCCTGCTGCCCACCTCAGCTTGCTGCAGTCCCGAGTCTGCCCCTGGAATCCAGTCAGTGGGACTCTGGCTCCCCATCCTCCCCAGCGCGTCCAGCCATGGTGCCCTGGAGGGCTCTGCAGGACCGGGGTGGACTCTGGCTCCTGCATTCACAAGTGCAGGGACTTGGGCCCCTTCCTCAGTCTGTCAAAGGGGAAAACGGGATCAGCTGATGGGGATGCCATGAGACAGGGCCCTCAAAGGCCCCTGCTTTCTGGTGGCACTTACCGCTGGCTCAGCCCCACGGGCCACCAGACGCAGGCCCCTTCCGCCCACCCTCATGCTCCCCTCAGGTGCCCTCTCCGTGCACAGCCAGCTCAGGTCCTCGCTCCAGGCTGCTCCTCCACGGGCTGCCCACGCTGGAGGGGGGAAACCACCTGGCCTGCCACCCACCCCCAGCACGTCCCCTCTGCACCTCTGCCCAAGGGCCCTCTCCTGGGGAATTTCTTCTCCTTTGAAAATTCTCCCTTGTTTTATTTTTTTAATTGATAAAATTAATATACCATAAAACCCACCCTGAAAAGTGTCCAACCCCGTGGCCTTGATGGTCTTCACAGGGCTGTGCAGCCACTGCCACCAGGGGGTCCAGATATTCCATCAGCAGGAAATCCCCCACGCACCCCGCAGTCACCCCACGCCCACTGCCGCCTCGCGCCCTCCCCGCAAGCGCGGCTCTCCTCTCTGGCTGTGGAGCTGCCTATTCTGGTGCTTAGGTGTAACGTTGAGTGTCACACAGCATGTGGCTTCCCGTGTCTCCTGCCTGACTCTCTCACTTAGCGCGTTTTCAGGGTGTGCCCACGCTGTAAACAAAGGCCTGGGCGTGCTTTCCCTACCAGGCACACACGCCAGGCACCTCTCCGTGGCGCGCTGACGTGTTACGTGTCTTCTCTGAAGAGATGTCTATTTAATTCTGCCAATTTAAAAGCTGGATTATCTGTCTTGTCGAGTTGTAAGCAAGCTCTACACATTACGGATACTAGGCCCTTGCCAGATATGTGATTTTCAGATATCTTTGCCCATTCTTTCCACTTTGTTGATAATGCCTATTGAAAATAATAAATGTTTAGATTTTGATAAAATCCAATTTATCTATTTTTTCCTTGTGTTGCTGGTGTTTTAGATATATCCAAAAACAAACAAACAAATAAACAAACAAAAAAACAAACCCATTGCTCCCTCCAAAGTCACAAAGATTTACTCCTAGTTTCTCTTATAAGTTTTATAGTTTCACTCTTTGCACTGAGGTCTTTGATTCGTAGGGTTAATTTGCAAAGAGCATGACATAGGGGGCTGACTCTTTTGCATGAGGATATCCAGTTGGCCCTGCAGCATTTGTTGAAAAGTCAATTGACCACAGATATTGGGGTTTAAAAAAAATTTTTTTTTTTTTTTTTTTGTTGTAGATGGACACAATGGCTTTATTTTATTTGTTTATTTTTATGTGGTGCCAGGGCTCAAACCCAGAGCCTCACACATGCTAGGCAAGCGCTCTACCACTGAGCCACAACCCCAGCCCAGATACTTGGGTTTATTTCTGGACTCTCAATTATATTCTGTTGACCTATAGGTCTATTATTTTTTTTAAAGTTATTTATTTTTGGTACTGGGAATTGAACGCCGGGGTGCTTTGACACTGAGTGACATTGCTAGTCCTTTTAAAAAATTTTGTTATTTTGCGAGTTTTGCTAAGTTGCTGAGGCTGGCCTTGAACTCGCAATCCTCCCATCTCGGCCTCCCAGTGGCTGGGATTACAGAGGTGCGCCACCACGCCCAGCCTATCTGTGTATTTTTATGCCAATACCACACAGGTTGGGATTACCTATGGTCTTGTACTCAGTTTTGAAATCAGGAGGCATGAGTTCTCCAACTTCGTTATTTTTTTAGAGTGCTTTGTCTAATGGAGGGGCTTTTACATATCCATCTGAATTTTAGGGCTAGCTTGCTGAAGAGGAAGCGAGGACTTGGAAAGGGCCCTGCTGACCCTGCACGTCAATGTGGGGTGCTGCCATCCCAACAAGGTGAAGTGCTCTGTGTCTTTCCATTCAGTCTCTGATTTCTCTCAAAGATGCTCTGTCGCCTTTTACGTACAGGGTTAAACTTATTCCTAAGCATATTCTTCTTCTTGCTGCTATAGTGAGTGGAATTGCAGCCTTGGTTTTATTTTGGCTGTTCATCACACTGCATAGAAACACAACCGAGTTCTGCATACTGATCTCTGTCCTCCAGCCTTGCTGAGCTCATCCGTTAGTCCCAACAGTCCCCCGAGAGTTCCTTACGATTTTCTACATGTGAGATCACGTCATCTACAGAGACGGTTTTACTCCTTCATTCCTAATCTGGATGCCTTTTTTTTTTTCTTTTTTCTTTTTCTTCTTCTTTGCCTAAATCCCTGGCTTGAGCCTCAATCACATGTTGAGTAGAAATGGTAACATTTTTGTCTTGTCCCTGATCCTAGAGGGGAGAGCTTGTGATAGTTAACCATTAAGACTGTTGTTAGCTGTGCGTTTTCACAAACGTCCTTAACTGTTTCAGAAATTTTCCTTTTTTTAAGTTTTTTTTTTTTTTTAAAGTTGTAGTTGGACACAATACCTCATTTACTTTTATGTGGTGCTGAGGATTGAACCCAGGACCTCAGATGTGTTGGGTGAGTGCTCTACTGCTGAGCCACAACCTCAGCCCCTGGAAATTTTCCTTTTATTCCTGTGTGCTGAGTATTTGTACCACAAAAACATGCTGGATTTTGCCAGATGTATTTCCTGCATCTCTTTGAGATGAACATTTTTTTTTTTTTTTAATCCTGTGAATATGGCATACTGTGGTGATAGTTGTGTGTGTGTGTGGGTGGGGGTGGATGTTGAGCCAACCTTGCATTCCTGGGGAAAATGCCACTAGATCATAATGCGTAACCCTCCTGCATGGGAGTCCCTGAGATGTCCTCTGCCTGTAACACCTGTGGGATGGCATTCTGGACATGCCAGGCAAGACTGGAGTCATCTGGTAAAGGATGGAAGCACGTGGCTTGGGTCTCAAAGGGGGAGAAATGAGGGCTAGGGCAACATATCCTCAGGCAGGGTTGTGGACCTTCGTTTATACTTCTTGGAGCAGAACAAAGCTTCCAGAACTTTACTGTGCATCAGAACTACCTAGGATTAAAGGTACCCCAGGGCCCACCCCAGGGATGCTGACTGGGCAGGCTAGGGGCTGGAGAACATGTGTTTTCAGGGGTGCTGATGCTACAAGAAGTCACTGCACAGATATAAACAAGATCAAGAGGGACCACATCTTCCAGGTTGGCACACCTTCCCAGCCCTGGGGAGGACATGGGCCGCTTGTCCCATTCACCAGCAGCACACAGGACCCAGGCACAGAGCTGGTTTTATTTTCCAGATTGAAGGGAGAGAGGAAACTTCATAAATATTATTTTCTTTTTCTATTAACTCTACATGGTAAATGGGTGGGAATAATCACTACTTTTAACTTATACCAATGAGAAAACACCTTGTTTTTTAAATTAAAAACCACAGAAAATGCTGGCCGTGGAATTGAAACTAGAAATCCAAATGCAGACTAAAAATATGATTGCAAGGCCTTTGAGGGACAGGCTCTCCATTTTCAACTGATGGTGTTAGGCTGGGGACAGCAGGAGCAGGATGTGGTTATGTTAAAGGCTGGAACACATATGGGTGTTGGCTGATCCTAGGTCCTTAGCAATGTTCCCAAAGAAGCTTTATAGGATTAGCACCGACTGCAGAGCAGTAAGACTAGAACTGTGACAGCACCACCTCGAAGTTCAGGTCTGCAGCTGAATCCAAACTACACCGAGGCTCTTACTTATTTCAGCTCCGGTAAGGGAGGCTACTTGCAGGAGTCCTGTTTGGGGATTGGCTTGAATTGCGGTTGACTATGAGCCGTGGAGATTTGGCCTTTGTCGCCACCCGTAGTCTCACGGGATTGTTGCGGGATCTCGAGTGACTTGGCCGAAATTGCTGATCGGGTCAGCGCCATTTTAGGGTGTGTTTTTGGCGTGTGTTAGTCGTTATTAGAACCAGAGAGAAAAGTTATCAGAATAAAAAGCTGTTTGTCTCCAGTTTGCTTCTGAAGTTTTTCCCACGGCTCCGTTGCTCCAAGCGCTTCAGGCAGCAACAGCTACTTGATTTCATCAGGGAGAACCTGCAGGCACGCTACACAAGGTAAGCTTGCACTGATGCCCATGCCAGACCCAGCGTGGCTAAGAGACAACCTGAGTATGTGCTGGCTGGCAGGAGAGGGCGGTGCTGCCAATGCCAGTGCTCTTCTAGACCCCGTGCCGAGGTGGAGTCTGGCTGCGAGATGCTAGGCAGAGGAGAGATGGGCACAGGGACCCAGGATGGGCGTCAGGGGTCCTGGCTCAAGTGGTTTGTGTGGCCCTGGACAAGTGACTTATGGATCTCAACCCTGCATTCTCCCCATTCGGAAAGAAGAAGAAATCCCAAGAAGCCGGCTGGTTCTGTGCTAAGCAGGACGCACAGGGCACAGCGGACTCTGTGTACTGACCCTTCCCCTTCCTGGTGCAGAAGAGAGGAGCGGTCTCTTAGAGGACAGCTGCTGCTGCAAACCAGGGAAACAGCCCTCAAAGATGTGGCTTTCGATGGGAAGAGAGGTGGCTGCCGCAGAGAGTATCTCTTTCTATTGGCTCATGCAATGCAGTTGAACCTGCAGAGGCACATCTTCCCATCTGCCCTCCACACCCTCTCCCAGCAGACCCTGCTCCACGTGGCCGGGCACCTGGAGGACAGCTGGCGTGCTGAACACCTGAGCTCCGTCACTGGGAGGATGGAAATTCTCAGAAGCCAGACACTCCTCATCGGTCTCCATGGCTACGTTTCAGAGAGCAAATGACACAGGGTTCCAGCCCAAGACAGCTCTCTGGTAGCAAGGCTGGCCTCCAGCACACACTGGTTTCCTGCAGGATCAAATAAATAACCGAGGATCGTGTGTAGCAGGCAATGTACTAAGCCCGTCCCATCATTTTGGACCATCGGGTTCAAAGGGAAGTGTCAGTACAGTTACCCTCGAAAAAGCAGGTCCTGTTATACTTAACCTTGCAGAGGGTCTTCTTAAAATCACCTACGACTCAGTGCCTAGTGGCACGACCCTGCAGCCGAGTGAGCCCTGACCTCGCTGGATGAACTGCTGTCCCCACCCTCCCTGTACGCCATAGGCATTATTTTTAAGGCAGCGTTAATGTACTTCTCATTTGTACATTCTCCTAATTGGCTTAATATTTATTGTGGAGTATTTCTGATCTGGGCCCAGAGCTCTAGTAAATGCAAGCGTATTTAGCAATGTGCTAATGAGGGCCCTGCAGTCGCGAGGGGTCGCTAGGTGAGTTACAGCTCTCCAACGGATTCCGGCTCGGCCTGCTAAGGGGACCTGCTAGGATATCTTAAGTCAAAGCTGAGGTCCCTGAGCAGCTGTTGGGTTTGCAGAGCTGCGGATGTATAAACTTTATCGGCAGTAAATGTCACTCCTGTGAGCAGACGGCGTGCCTGCACACCCACGGCCCCTTGGAGGGGCCTGCCACCGCAGAGTCTCGCACAGGGCACAGTGCCTGCCTGGACACCCAGGGACTGGGAGGGTGTCCCCACTCTGTGGCTGGGGCTGGGGGCATGCCCGCCGGCAGGCACGCCATGGTGACAGAAATTCGCTTTGAGTTGCAATTAGTGGTGCTGTCATTTTCGGGGGCTCCTGCCAATTAATTAAGCCTGTCAAACAGAAAAACCACAGCGTTCACATGATAATTTATATTGGAAGAGACGAGCTTCCTGAGCACAGTGGCTTCTTCCACAAACAGAATTCTCCCTCAGAGCACGGAAATAAACATGTGCAGATAACTGAGATGAAACCACATAAGAAAGCGCGTGTGTACGCGAGGGGGAAAAGAAAGTTAAACTGTCCTTGTTGTAATTGTTAACTCCGATCGCCAGAGTAGGAGACAGGCTGATTAAAACTCCAAACGAGCCCCCAGTTCCCTGAACCCTCTGCGTCCGGGATGATAGAATCAGAGGAGTTTATTCATACCATTAAGCCCCAGAGAACTTAATTGAAAGAAGAGCACAGCCCGGACCTTGACAAGCGGGAGGTCACAGTAATTGCTGCCGGACATATTTAACATTAAGATAATCAGGCCATTAATTACCCTTTGGATCATTAAATCAGCCAGTTGCAAAATGAAATTTCTGCCTCTATTACTCACTTGAGAGACCACAGGGGTGGCCTTTAATTTATCAGGGAGCTTGAGATACAAAGGCTGGGGCTGGGGGAGGGCAGGCGGGGAGGGGGCCAGTGCACGGTGGTGGCGGCGGGGCAGGGCATCAATCCGCCATGCTCGGTGATCGAGGCAAATTAACTAGGTAAGATAACCTCCGCTTCCAAAGGCAGAAGCTGGGGGTATGTAAATAGATGAGGGCAGACAGGGAGATCAGAGTCTGCACACCACTTAGCAGGATAATAAAGGAAATCATCCTTGATTATCAGTGCTAATTTGGACACTGCCGGTAGCTTGTTATGCGTGTTCTGAGTAGCATTTAATTAATTCAATTGCTTGTTAATGAGGGAAGTGACATGTGGGGAGCAGATGCCACCCAACTGCAGATGGACTCTGGTCATCACAGCAAAGTCCTTTCTTCTACTTCTCCTAGTTTTTCCCCTCCCCATTTTTTTTTTTTTTTTTTTTTTTAAGAAAGAGAATAGGAATAGGTGTCAAGCGTAGAGGAACACTCAAAAGAGACAAAACATTGACCCCAGCAGCCAAGGACTGTTGAAAAATAATCAGATGAGACAGCCCCGGGGCTGCGTGGGCAGGCACGCTCCCCGAGGCCACATTTGGAACAGTGCATCTTTGGGGCAGGAATCTGTGCCTGAGATTACTATATTGTGATCTTATGATCAAACCTAACAAGACAAAGACGTGGCCGAGTGGGGCTGCTTTTAATATTTCAGAGTTGGCTGCAGGGATCCAATTATTTTCAGTTTGGATACATTTCCCCTTTATCAATATCTCCATGTGCATAAATAAGATGAAAGTGGCATTGCAGAATCAAAAGGAGACGGCACTTCATCGCCAGGCAGACTGCTTCCATCTGCAAGTGCGCAGCCAGTCTCTCCCACGCGGGTTTCTGATGTGGGCACCAATCTTCCCATCCAAGGCGACATCTTTTTATAGGTTAAAGACAAGAAAAATGTTTAGGCATGGAGGTGAACTTACAAATAATGAAAAAAAAAAAAAAAAAAAAAGAAAAGGAAGGAGAGAGAAGGGAAGCTAAAAACAGGAGAAGAACGGAATGTGTACTAAATCAGCCAGCGAGCCCCCTTCCAAGTAGCATCAAAGAGGCAATGGGCGATTTCAGCCGCGCTCAGAGCTCCTCTCAAGAGCTCTTTCATGGAATTGAAAACACAGTTCTGCACTTCCAGGTTCCTTTGATTTCCTAGTCCAACGCAGCAGGCTCCTGAGCACGCGTAAATAGGCTACCTGCGCTGAAATGCAAATAGCAACGTCCCCGCAGACCCTCCCGGGCCAGATGCCTGACACTCAGAGACAAAGATGGGAGGCAAAGGGAGAGCCACACAGCCAAGCCGAGGGTGGCTTCTGCCCAGAGGGCTCTGCTTGGTCCCTGCAGTCAATGCAAAGAGCTTCCACGTGAGAGGGGACGACAAAACGGAATGCTGTCATGGTGTTGCATGAGGCCCCCAAACGCTGCCAAGTGCTGTGGCACAGATGGGTTCATGGGGACAACTGCCCCTGTGCTGCAAAGGCCGAAGGCGCGCTGCCCTAGGGAGCACAGGAGGCCCCAATACACACCTGCCCGGGTTCCTGGGTGACCACCTGTACCCTCCCTGTTCACCTGTCCCCTCACTCGAGCAAGGTCTACCTGACTGTTTTGATACCTTTGCCCCTATGGTTAGTGTTCCTGCATTTGGAAAAGGAGCTCGGCCACTTCTCCGCACAGTGACAGGCACTGGTGCTTTTACACAGGGAGCCTCCCTGCACCATGACTCCAGGCCCAGCTGCTCAAGTGGCTACAACGGACTCATCCTGGTCCACAACCCAAGCTCACACCAGAAATCCTGGCCCTCAGACAGCAGTGCGCCCCCTGCTTAGCCCCCTACAGCCCTGTCACCTCTGCCCACTGTCCCTACCTGTGCACCACTTAAACCTCCTATTCAAAATCAATATTTTAAGTGTGTGCTTAAATGGTATCAATAGCAATTAGAGAGGGGGAATTCTGATTCTGCCCCAGATGTAGTTAATTGTTGTCTCTTCGATCTCGCTTCTGACATGATTCCTTCTCCAAATTAAACCCCCATTACAGAGGGGGACAAGGGCATCTTTTCCCCTCCTGTGACAATAAATTTAATATCGAATGCACTGGACAAAATGGCAGCTGTTGCAGAATCCATCCAAAAAGATTTTTTTTTTTTTCCTTCCTGGGAGTAATTAAAAGAAGCTTTCCTTGACTAATGACTGTGCTGTCTAGGAATGGGAAGTCAATACTGCTTCAGCCTCCGTCAGCTTCCACTGATCACGATGCTGCTCAAGTCTGAACGGCAGTTCTCAGGGCGGCCGAGAATCACGGAACCAATTATAAGCAGTCCAGAGCAGCTTTAATAGGACACAGGGACAGCAGGCCGAAGGCCAGTCTCTGTGCCCAGTGCCTGTCCTCCTGGGCTGCCTGTGGGCCTGGGCAACTCCAGGTGCAGCTGTTGCAGGGGACCAAGGAGAAAGGTCGCTGTGCCTGCCCACGGTCCCGTGTGTGCCTGTGCCCAGGTGGCGAGTGCCCTGTGGGGCAGGGCTTCAGCTTCTCGCTTCATTCCACTGTCAGAACGGGTCCAGACCAGGGCGTATCCGCACCCTTCTCAAACTGTCTGACTCTGGCTTCTTTGTGGATAAACATTTATTTAACTGTATTTCCACATCCTTATTTATTTGGCAGTACCAGGGGTTGAAGCAGGGCCTTGCACATGCTAGGCAAGTGCCACACCACGGGTACACCCCAGCCTACTAAAAGGTTCTTTCTGGTATCCCCTCAGGGCCACATCAAAAGCCCCGTCAAGCCTAGATTCTGCAGAGAGAGGGAACAGATGGGTGGGGTTGGGCACCAGGACCAGACACGCGCCCTCACACGGCTACGGAGCCCCTTGTAGGGATGCTGGCGCAGACTCTCTGGCTTTCACCTCCACCTTGGGGAGGCGTGGAGGTGGTGGGGGAGGCGGGCTGGACCCACTGCCGTACCGCTGGGCTGTTGCCTTGCTGTGCCCGTGTTGCTGAGGCTTCCTGTGTCCCGCCAGGACCACAGCCTTCCCCGTGGCCTCCCACTTTGTCCCTGGCTAGCTTCCCTCCTCCAGGTGAACACACTCAGACACATGAACAGACCAAAGCGCCCCCATGCCTCAGTGCCAGTCCTGCTGCCAGTGCCCAGGCTCAGAGGCCCTCGCTGGATTTTCCTTGGCAGTCTCATCCCCGGGAAGGTCCAGCCCCCGGGGACAGACGTGCTGACATGCATACCTGC
This sequence comes from Tamias sibiricus, assembly GCA_025594165.1. NCBI lineage: Eukaryota > Metazoa > Chordata > Mammalia > Rodentia > Sciuridae > Tamias > Tamias sibiricus. Next base: position 173,982,756 of record CM046660.1, read on the forward strand.
AGGCTGAGCACCCCCCACCACTACCACTGCACTCCTGCCTCAGCCCAGGCCACCAACCTCTCCAGGCACACCTCCACACCCCACCCTGCCTTGGGGACCACCTCATATTAAGACACCAGCTCCGGCAGCCTTCACCCAGTGACACTTCCCTGAAGCACACCAGCTGTGAGAGTCTCCCACCTGCCAAACTCTGCCAGCCCTGGCATCCCCAGCGGGCCCCAGGGACGTCCACTCGCCACTGCAGTCCCAGCCACCATTCACCATCTCTTCCATGAGCAAGTGCTCAACGGACATTTGCTGAATTTAATAAAAAACAAAACCCCCTGGGAGAATTATTAAAGGCAAGAAAATTAAAGTCAGTTCTCCTGTACATTGATCTTAGCAGCGGACAGATGTAGAAATTCAAGAGCAACCTGTGGAAACGCCGTGGAACCGCGTTACCATCTCCATGGCCTTGAAGAGGAACTGCACCATAACACTATCCCCCCCCCCCCCCCACCTTTTTGGTGGCACTGGGGATGGAACCCAGGGTCTCTCATACGTTAGGCAAGTGCTCTACCACTGAGCTATACCCCCAGCCCTCTTTATTTTTTTGGTTTGAGATAGGGCCTCCCTAAGTTGTTGAGACTGGTCTTGAACTTGTGATCCTCCTGCCTCAGCCTCCTGAGTTGCCGTGATTACAGGTGTGCGCCAATGCGCCTGGCTATTGGCACTTCTCTTTAGGAAAGACAGTGTGACCCAGGAAGAGATGGGGTTCTGCAGCAGCTGCCCCATTTGTGAGAAAGGAAGACTTCGAGATGCGCTTCTGAACTACAACAAGGATGTGATGGGTCTAATGTTCTGTAGATCAGGAGCTACAAATGCAAGAGCTTAACCAAAGATATGAAGAACTATAAAATACCTGTGGTTTTCACTTACAAACGTGAAATGAATGTGAAATATTTGTCAGTTTAAACACTAACCCACAACTTCATTTCTAATCATTCTAAATGGTTTCTAATTTTAATGGACAGAAAAACAAGCTCTTCTAATTCATGATATTAAAACAGTGTATGTGTTCCTTTGGAACCTGAATGGTGAGAGGTATAAGGGTAACTTTTCCAAACTTATTTCAATGTTTTGTTCATTCAAACATTAAACTCAATCTAATTTCCAATTATTTTCCATTTTCAGACTGAAATTCTTTCAATGATTAAATGGAACATGATTTAATCTTTTAAGAACATGCATAGGAGCTGGGGCTATGGCTCAGGGGTCGAGTGCTCGTCTTGCATGTGTCAGGCCTTGGGTTCAATCCTCAGCACCACATAAACAAAAATAAAGGTATTGGGCTGGGGTTGTGGCTCAGCGGTAGAGCGCTCGCCTAGCACGTGCGTGGCCCGGGTTCGATTCTCAGCACCACATAAAACTAAAAACACATTGTATACAACTAAAGCAAATAAATAAATATTAAAAAAAAAAATAAAGGTATTGTGTCCTACAACTAAAAAAAAAAAAAAAAAAAAAATGCATAATTGATGACCCAGCTGTTTGTAACTTGGTGTTCAACACATCAAGGTAGCTTTAACAAGACGAGGATTTCTTTGGTTTGGTAGAAAGTTACCTGTGTCTACACCGCACGGTACAACCCACATGTAAAAGGCCTGCATATGGGACCTGTGGGGTTTCTAACAGGCCCAGCTGGCATGCCTCTGTGGTCCTCTGCCCCTCCCCAGAGCAGCCTCAGGGAGAGCAGGACCAGCAGATGCCAGCTCCCTCCTCCACGTGAACCCAAGGTGGCACCACACTCTCACACTGCAGTGTAGGTGACACTGAGTCTGCCAGCTCTTGTGCCACCGAGTGGTCACTGACGTCTGCAGCTGAGCCATGGACTGAGCACCACTGGACTCCGGTCCACCAGATCACCAGAGCAGGGCCTCTCCTGCAGCTGAGCATGGCGACATCTCCCTCCTTCGTCTCATCCCACACCTGAGAGGTGAGCGCCGGAAACCTCAGCCCCTGTGGTCTAGGTGGGAGCAGAACCACATGCCAAGTGGCCTGGGAAGGACCGCTGTGGACACGCAGAGGTGGCCGTCCACTCCGCGGCTGCAAGACAGGCCTGCTCTGAAGACGTGCTATTTTGTCACCTCTGAGGGGTATTAAATATGTATGTGTCCTCTCAAAAACGGTTTGTAATAGCTGTGAATGACAAATGAGAAACTAAATGGCCTCAAAATAAATGCGTTTTTACACTGGATAACAATTAACATTAATGAGGAGTTGCCATACATTATGCTGAACTTGGTTGATTAAATGTGTTAGAAATATATTTTTAGGAAGTAAAACATATTTTCTCCTCACAAACTCACTTGTTGGTAGGGGCGGGGGGTGGTTACCAACAGAGCAGATGCTTACCAAAGATATGAGAATAATAAATAAAATTAAAGAATCAAAAATCCATAATTAGTGTGTTAGCACAGCTTATGCCTATTAGAAATGTATTAATTAAAGTAATATATTCATAAGGTTAGAAGCTTAATACATTTCTAAGAGGGGGAGAGAAATCCCCAAGGCCTAAAAACAAACATAAAAAATTAAGTAGTTTGAATTATCTAGTCTGCTTAAGACCAATTTTAAACACAGACGTTTCTGGGCCGGCCTAACCGGCATTCCTACAGGTTGCCAGGGCCACTGAGTGTGGCTGTCCCTCAGGTCGCCCCCAGCTGTCTAACTGTGGGCTGGGCTGGGCTGCGCTGCCGGGTCCTACCTGGTGGAGTCCATGGAGGGCTTTGTCCGGCCCTGGCTGCTCTCCTCCCAGACGCTGTTGGCCAGCTCGTTGCCGATGGACGACATCACCTTGATCAGCTCGATGGGCCAGTCGTCAAGGTCCAGAGAGCGGACCCGGGAGAGGTGGGTGCCCAGGTTCCGGTGGATCCCCGAGCACTCGATGCACATAAGGGCTCCCAAGTTCAGACTGGCCCAGTTAGGGTCTGCGGGGAGGAACAGGCGAGGCACATCAGACCACCACCCTTGTCCCCGCTGTCCTCAGAGCCTCCGGACCAGCTGGTCAAACTCCACACTGGTCTGCTCACCCTACCGTCACGTGGCTTCCCCACCCCTGACCAGTACTCCGCGTTGCTCTGGGTGTCTTCAAAGATGCGACATGTTCTAAAGCTCTGGCCGAAGCAGAAGCCCACGAGTTTCCTCCACAACACACAACGCCGCGGTCTCGCCAGGTGCCCCTGGAGAGACGCTCCCACACTTCCCTCCCACAGCAGAACACGGGCGTGGGTGGAGAAAAGCACGTGTGACCTGGCGCCCACTCAGAGAGCTGCTGACAGAGGGCAGGGGGAAGCAAGCTCTGGTGACACCGTGGCTGGGGTCGTTCCCAAGGCCAAAACGCTCCTCCTGACCACTCTGCTAAACCAGCACAGGTTTGGATAGGCCCGCGATGGAAGTGTTTTGTGGACTTCAAAGATAAATGAATGATGAGCAAACACACCACCGGCATCTTTTCTAAGGGTAACACTGTGGCAACCCTATGCTTCCTAGCCGGCAAGCTGGCACAGGGCCCTTGGGCAGGTTAGGACCCGGCTCCGTCACCCTGACTCGCAGAAGGAATGGTAGATGCCGCAGGCTGTGATACTGGACCAAGGACCCAGTTCTGCAGGACAACCAACCTGGTCAGAGAAGGGCTTTGGACCCCTGAGCTGTGTCATTCACTGGGTACTACTGAAGTCATCAGAAGACCAGAGACCCAGGCCCAGGGCTGGCTTCAGCTAGAATCTACAGCTGATTGGCTAAGATGTTCTCCCGCGCAGAAGCAAGCACGGCTCAACTCACTGGGACAGTCGCTACTTCCCCAGGCCACCTGAAGAGCTGGCAGAACACCAGGTGGCTGATGTCACGTGTGATTCACTGCGTTCACGTCCTTTGTTCTACAAATGGCAAATGCCCAGGAATGGTCGTATGTGAACTGACCAGTCAGCCAGCCATTTGCTTGACAGCTAGTCCACGTTCAGGAGGTGAGGCCAGGGGGAGGGCCCGAGAGGCGTCGGGGTGGGAAGGGGAAACCCACACCCCAAACAAACAACGCAACACAACGGAACAAGGAAGCGCAGACGCCGAAGAATTCAGCCCAATGACCAAACGCAGAGGTGGCCCAGGACAGCAGGGCGGCGGGGACGGCTGTGTGGACAAAGGCCTGACCGGCCTTGCCAGTGCTCAGAGAGGGGAGGCAAGGAGAGCAGCAGGCACAGCCCTCCTCACCCTGGCCACCTCTGCTCCTGCTCCACTGTCCCCTGAAATGCAGGGCAGCCCATATCACCAGCCACCTTCAACGGCCACACCCGAGGAAGCTGCCATCATTCACTTGACCCCCTGCTGGCAGAAGACTCCCAGTTCCCTCCTCACGAGGCTGGCATCTGACGCCATCTTGGCCAACGACCTCTCTGGGTCTTCCCCCACATTCCTGGTCGCTGCACCTTGGTCTCCTCCTGGACCTGCCCCTCGCCTCAGGGCTCCTGCAGGCTTGTCTGTGCTCTCTTCTAAGCAAACCTGCTACGGTTTAGATGTGAGGTATCCCCCAAAAGCTCATGTGTGAGAAAGTGCAAGAAAGCTTAGGGGTGAAATGACTGGCTTGGCGAGTCTTAACCTCGTCAGTGCATTCATCCCCTGGTAGGGATTAACTGGGGGGTAACTGCAGGCAGGCTGTGGCTGGGGGAGCGGGCGGCCGAGGGGCTGCCTTTGGAGTTTCTCTTTTGTCGGGGGAGAGGGGAGGCCTTTCTCCCTCTTTCCTGATCATCACGTCCTGAGCTGCTCTCCCCTCCATGCCCTTCTGCCATGATGGTCTGCCTCAGCCCTGGCACAGAGCAATGGAGTTGGCCATCCATGGACTGAGACCTCTGAAACTGTGACACCCAAATAAACGTTTCCTCCTCTAATTGTTCTCGTCAGGTCTTTCAGTCGTAGTGGTGAAAACACTGACTAAAACCCAACCCACCCAACCCCCAGCTCCAATGACAATACACGCCAGCAACTACCCACAGCGGCCACCGCCGCCTCACTCCTGAGCTATGCCATCACTGCCACAGCCCACTCCCATCCCCGTCCTGCAGACGCCTCCCTGTCACCATGTCACCCTGCAGACGCACTCTGCTCCCAACTCAGCCAGTGGCACTGGCCTTCCCGTCACTTACACGGGGTCCTGGCAGCCCACCTCGGGTCTTCTGCTGCTCCCGCAGCTGACCACAGAGCTCTCAAGCTCTCAGTCCAGCTCTTTCTTCTCAAACCCTCGTCCTTGCCACCATCACGACGGGGCACAGCAGCTCCTGTCTGTGCTTTCACCCTCTACCCACTGCAGACCACTCCCCACCCGCAGCCAGGAAATGTGACGAATCTGATCATGTCCCACCAGGACTCAAAACCACCCATGGCTGCTGTCTGCCATTTGGATCGAGTTGGTTCTAGTCTCTGCCAGCAAGATCAGAAGCGAGCCCACTTCTCACTGGTCTCACACCGGAGACCCTCAGCTCCTGGCCCACGGGTACACGGGCTCCCTCCCCTGCCCCGAGCACTCTGGGCCTCCTCCTGCTGCAGGGCAGTGCTCGTTCTCTGGTCTCCGCTGGAATACTCCTCCTTCCCAGGATGTCCTCCTTGACCGCCCCCAGCCAGATGGCTTCGTGGCAGCCTGCACTCTGCCCCAGGCTGACCCCTGTGCCTGATTCCCTGTGGGAAGGCAGGTGGCAGGCGCAGCAGCGCCACCTTTCACCTGCACCCTTTCCTCGGGGCTCTGCCTTGACATGCATTTGGCAGGTGGATCAGGATGGCTTGATTAAAGCAGGGGACACGTCTAAGGGGGTTGGGGCACGTGGGAGGTGAGGCTGGCTGGGGCAGGACAGGATGTACTAGGAAGTGACAGGGGGCACTGACCACGGGGCAGCGTCCACACCAGGATGGCTAGGAGATCTGCTAGGAAGGCTCAGAGCCACACGGGGGGACCTGATCTTCTGAAAAGCTGCAGGCTGTGGTTTGTGCTGGGCACAAGGAGGGGACAGGTCCCACTGTCACACAAGAATTCCTGAGAGGCAATCGACAAGCAGAGTCCCAGAGGACACCAACCAGCCCTGCTTCCAGCCAAGCCAGGGCTGAAGCGTGTGCCTCACCACGCCCTCCTCACTGGCTCTCCACCTGCACTGAGCCCCCTTATCTTTTCCCCTGTGGAATGGCCATTGCTGAGCACTGTGGTGGACACTCACACACTGCCCAAGGTTGCTCACCTGCACTGGCATAGGAGATGCCTGTGGTTGTGGGCCCCATACACTGCTCCATGCCACGTCTCGTGGACACAGACCAATGACAATAGCCCATGTGTAGGGCGTGGGACATGGCCACCCTTCCTGCCTCCCAGGCGGTCCTGGTCCAGATCTGAAGGAGGGTGTTCACACGGGGAGCATGTTCCTGTGACTATACTCAGTTTTCTGTGAAGATCACAAATGTGGAAGACAGAGGGGAGCAGAGTGACCTGGAATCACCAAGCCCCTGGCCACTGAGACCCAGGCTTGGCCGAGGGTGGCAGGGACGAGCCTGCTCAGCCCCTATAGCCAGGGCTGTGGAAGGGTCAGCTGCCTCTGCTGCAGCCCGAGAGCCACTTACTGGCACCTTCTGACATTTAAGGAAGAAATAAGATCACATGACCTGTCAGGAGGTGGCAGAACCAGGCACCCCTGGAGAGCAAGAGGACACGAGTGCACGTGTGCAATTTAAACTTGGTGGTCAGCGGCTGGGTGTGGCTCGGGGGTAGAGAGCCTGCCCAGCAAGCCCAGGCTCTGGGCTCAACCCAGCACTGCAGAAACACCTCGTGGTCGAGGATGGCTTTTTGGAGGTGACATGGGGCTAAGGCTCTGAGGACTTGGGACAATAGATGGCTCTGCTGAGGGCTAAGCAAGGACTGAGAGGCTGGTGGGGCGCCCCTCAGGTGGCCTCCTTCTACCCCCACTGGTCCTGCAGCCTCACTGGCACTCCCTTCCCCATCCACCCTCTGCGCCCCACGCCCCACCCCTGACCTCCAGTGTGCCGCACGCCATGGTCCCCATAAGCCACGGGCTAGTTTCTTTTGAAGAAATCCTTAGATGTATAGCGGAAACAAGGACAGGCCTTCCCTTAATGGATGGTCTAAAGTGTCTCAGGTTTTTGCTTCTAAGAAAGGTCTACTTTAAAAACTTCTTCATAAAAACACACTTCAAATAACTGCTCCTGTCTCCTACCTCCGTTCCACCACCACACGTTTAAAATTCAAACAAAAGAAGATACTTTAAAGAAGTATCTCAAGGAACGTGAAAACAGCAGCCTGGTCCCCACCGAGAAGAGACTCGCTGTGTCCCTTCCCAGGCTGCGGACGAGTGGCCTCTCAGGGCAGCTCATCCCTTCCCTGTTGGCTGGGTCAACCTGGGCGGCCACCTCTGTTGCCGCCTGAAGCGATGGCCGCTTGGAGCAACGAAGCCGCGGGAAGAAGTTCAGAGGCGAACTGGAAACAAACAGCTTTTTATTCTGGTAACTTTTCTCTCTGGCTCTAACAACGACTATAACACGCGCCACACACACCACCAAAAAATGGCGCAGCCCCGATCAGCAATCTCGGCTCAAGTCACTCGAGATCCCGGGCCAAGTCCCGTGAAACTAAGGAAAGCGGCAACGCCCAAATCTCCATGGCCCATAGTCAACCGCAATTTAAGCCATCTCCCCAAACAGGGCTCCTTCACACCTCCTTCCTCCTGAGGAGGCCACCCAGTCCTCCAGGCGCCTCCTCCTTGTCTGCCTCTTTTCTCTAGTCCATGTGAATGGGACCCTTAGACAGAGACAGGGTAGTCTCTCCCCGCCTGGCTCAGGGTTCACCTCGCCCCTGCTCTGCAGAGCTGATGACTGAAGAACAAAGACGTGGAACCTGCCTCTGGTGTCCCCCTCCCTGCCCCCCGGCCTTGACGTGGGTCCAGCCTGAGAGGCTGCTCTGTTCCTAAATGAGACCAGGGTCACCCTCTGCTTGGCAGTGACCTGTGCTTGGTACATAAAGACGTGCCAGCTGTGATAGGACCTTGCAGAGTCAGGCTCTAGTGTCCTGACGCCACGCGGCACAGCATTCCACTTACCAAGCCATCACTTTTCAAGTTCTTCCACAGACGCTCGGGCTGCCCCAGAGCTTGCAGAAACACTGACCCTGTGGCAGGCTGGCCCCAGGCAGCCTGACGCCATGTTCCCAGCTGGCCCTTCCCAGGGCTCACGCCTCGCCCTGGGCTGTAGGCTCCAGGACACTTGGCACCAGCCTGGCCCCAGTACAGTGCCTCTGGCCTTGTTCGAACTTTGAACTGGGCTTCCCATTCTTTGAAATGCTATTTAACAAAAACCAAACCAAACCAAATAACAACAACAACAAAATTTACCAAATATAATCTTCTCAAGGCTGGGACTAAAAGAGTGAGAGTCAATCCCCAGCCTCAAGGATATAAGCCACCAAATGCTGCTGTCAAAGGGAATACTGCATTTTGGACAACAGAAAGCATGAAATAAAACTGAGTCACTCTGAAACATGAAGCAGTAATTACAATTCTACTCGTTCAGTCAAATGCTGCAGTTTGTAATGAATTTAAAATAAAAATAATCATATGATGTCCAAACCCAGAACATATGATTTTGAGATTAAAAAAAAAAAAAAAAAAGCCCAGAATCTCTGGACAGGAATGTATTCTATTTTTATGGAAAAAAACCAAACAAGTGGTCACTGATGTAGCCGAAGGCTCTTCTCAGACATGATGGGGTGTGGGTCTGGGGCCAGTCCTCTGCAGTCCTAAGTAGGGCTCACCAACTGCTCCAAGTGTCAGAGGAATGGCGCGTGTCGGTCAGTGAGGTCGTGTTAAGGTAAAGTCTGAAGAGAAACATTTAACCCTGGCAGGGGTCACAGGCCTTCCCTGCCGCAGAGGACAGCCTGGACTCTGCCGCGCGGGCCCAGGGTCCACCCCACCGCCCTGGCGCACTTACTCTGGGTGTCGCAGTCCACACAGTGGGAGTTCCCGCGGATGTTCCGGATGGACTGCAGCGCCATGGCCTCGCTCTGGCTGGTCAGGCGGGACTGGGCACAGGGGAAGACAGACAAACGCAAGGTGTAAGAAGCCCAGGGAGACTCAGATACCCCTAATGAAATCAGATAAACTGTGTGCAAATACAGGAGGAGGGTAATTTTCACTTATTCCTCTTTTGACGTCTTTAGGAAAGGGCATAAACGAGGGAGAAAAGTTACATGGCGGGATTCATCTGTTGAGACGGACTCCGCCAAAATCAGCAAAGAGGAAAGTCCAGTCGTGTGTGTGTGACCACGAGACCAAAGGCCCCTGGGAAGGTAAGTGGCTAAGGCACTTCCCCTGACACTGCACTTCTTGGTATGAAGACTGAAGAACAAGAAAGAGCCAACCTGTCTGTGAGCCAAGAGTCTGGGCTTAATCAGCAGTGTAGACCTATCTATTGGTCACTGCTCAGAAACCCTGTCCACACCGTACACTGTGGCTGGAGACCCACTTTCCATTTGAGGGTGTCTCAGTTGCTATAGCAACAGTCACTAACTGGGGCCAAGAGCGCAGTTGGGGGCACTTATTCTTAAAGTCCATAAAAACTTGCCAGCTGTGATAGGACCTTGCAGAGTCAGGCTCTAGTATCCTGATGTCACGTGGCACGGCATTCCACTTACCAACCAATCACTTTTCAAGTTCTTCCGCAGATGCTCGGGCTGCCCCAGCCCTGCTCTACCTGAATGGTGCCATCAAGAGCACGCCTGACGCTGGCTGTGCACACACGCTCACCCCTATCTACTGGGGAGGAATCACTGGGACTACGGGTGCTAGAGAGAGGATGCAGGTAGTGTTTACAGCCTGTTTATTAAATATGCATTCAATATTACATTTAAAACAAAAATCGATTTCAGGGGACACTTGGGATAAATCTGATTTTTGTGTAAGAGTTCTTTATAAATTGAAGAGTGGATGAATCTTGTCACATTGTTTGATGTAGAATAATTTATTGCTTATTATGTAACATTAAGTTATAATTTCTTAACTTTGTCTAATCAGTATCTTGTATTATTGGGTTTTTGATTCCTCTCAGTTAGATACCCAAGTATTGAAAGAATGTTTAACAATTCACGATGGCATCGGAGTGCGGGAGCGTGTTGCGTGTACACACACACCACAAGTCCCTAGCAGAATTTTCTTCAAATTCACTTGACTTTGTAGGTTGGTGGGCAATGTCCCCTTACTCAGTTTCTATTTGGGCACAGCTGGAAAAATAAAATGTACTCTGAGGCTCTAAAATGTCCCAGCAAGGGGGTTGAAAACAGTTGAGGGCTAAAACAGAGAGGCTGAAGCAGCTCTGGATGGGAAGACAATCTTAGTGTAAGGAACATCACTGAGTAGTGGCCTAGAAAATGCACGTTAAAACCCTTTTTCTTTGGCTATACAACTGTTAAAAAAAAAAAAAAATCACCTCTAATTACTGAATAAAACACGTACCAGGCCTTAGCAACAGTTTAGAAAGCAGCACTTCTCCTCACCCTAATCCCCCACACCCACATCTGTGGGCTCCTTCCACACCCACCTCTAACAAGGCTGCCGCCCCTCTTGGCATGGGTTTGTACTTGGGGCATTTACGGGGACAGAATGGTGCATCTTTTACATCTGTATTTCTTTTTCTGATTTATTCTTTCCCAAACCAAGGGTGGATGCGTAAGACATAAGAGCCAGCAGACTCCAGGTCCTACCACGGCCACCTGATAGAATAGAGACTCAGTGTTGGACACCCTGCCACAGGGACAGGGCCAAGCCAGGATGCCAAGACATGACACGTGGTGAAGACAGACACAGAGTGTTTTTATCTTTTTACTTATTTAGTCTTTTGCTCACAAAGAATACCTGGGTCTTGTCATCCACACGCCACCTGATGCTTTGTCCTCGCGGGCCAGCACTCTGGGCCTTTACTGCTCTTTAATGATCAGAGGCCTTGATTTTGGGGGACAGCCTGCTGAGGGCTTACCTTATTCTTGCTGCTCTCGCAGGACTGTAGGCTGGCCAGGATCTGGCTCTCGATGGCTTGGACCCACGCGTCTCGTTCTTCATATGTGGTGGCTTCAAAGTGCCAGGTCTGGCCAGTGAGGGACACAATGATAAACTCAAAGTTTTCTTCTTGCTCTGAAACACAGAGTGGTGGGGACGAAGAGTTCACTTTCATGAGATAGCAGCCCTCCGCCAGCGCTCTGTCACAAAAGTGCCTCTGGGTTCAATGGCACCTGCATGGGGCTGGCGGCACACGCAGGCCTGGACGACTGCGGCAGCGGAGATCTGAATCCACACACCTCCGCATGCTCAAGCCCGCTTCCTAAAGCCAGCAGGCTCAGCTAGGTTTCAATCGATGCTCGGGGACAGGGAAAAATGAAAACCAGCGTGTGATGTCAGTGTCTCTGCATCGGGCACAGACCAAGCAACTTGGGAGAATAAGTTTGTGACTTACTGCTGACCATCGTATCTGTGGGAGGAAGACTAAGTTAGTGAGGCTCATCTCAGGATTCAATTTTAGTCACTGCACAGCGCCTGCGCGCAGACACAGAAACACTGCAGAGCAAGGGATGCCGGAGGCTGCTGTCCTTCCACAGCAAAGGGCCTGTCAAGGGTGGAAGAAGCTTTAGTTCCTGCTGTGCTCAGACCAGAGAGCAGAATTCCAGGTGATGAGGAAGGGCCTGTCTGGGACAGGAAGAGAGGGGCCTGCGACCACATGTTGCGACACTGCCTGCCCCATTTTGGTCTTGGGACCAATCCCTCCACTCCTGAGAAGCACGTCCCCCGCCTGCACAGTGGGCAAGGGTGCGGCCGCAGAGCAGAGCGTCTCTCCTGGTTTAGCCGGGTGCGCTGACCCACCCTCCCAGGGCCCTGGGCACAGAGACCTTGGCCCTTTATTCCCAGTGCCAGCACAGGAGGTTCCACTCTGGAGGAGCAGGACCAGTGACCAACAACCAGCAGGAGACGTGAAGCTAGCTCCTCAGGTGCGAGGCCGTCCTGGGTGAGCAGCTGCAAGCTCTGGCCTGTGAACAAGCTCCACCTCGATGGCCCTGCGAGCCACGGCCAGACCCCGCCGGCCAGACGGTATTCAGGCCCTTCCTTCGCCATCTGCACATGGTCACTCAGAGGCTCATGTCTAGGGCACAGAGCTCCCACCCGCTGGGCTCCCGGCTCCTCTAGCCCAGCTTCCAAGGCCCTCCTGCCACCCTTGGCCTCAGTGGCTCTCGAGGCCTTTCCTTGCCACCCGCCCAGTAGCCTTGGACATGAGGACACTCATCCCAGCTGCTGCCTCCTGTCTCCAGGGCCACAGCAACCACTGCAGCCGCCTTCCCTCATTCCCCTTAGTTTCAGGAGAAATGCAGTCCCCCTGTTGTGGCCCAGAGACCCCTCCTCCTGATCCCACTGATGCTGGCGAGCCCCACTTCTGTGGGGCTGGGGCAATGTCCAGGAAGAGGAAGCTCATGTCCTTCTCAATGCGCTGTCCCACAAACACCCAGCGCCAATTACCATGAAGAGAACCATGCCACTTTCATATGAAATCCTTACATGTCCTGTAAAGAATCGTGTCATGCTCTGTGTAAAATAGCCTCATGGCTCTTTCAGAATTTAACTGCCTGCAGGGCTGGACCTAAACCTGTGGGCCTTGTACCCAATAGCACCTGAGGGTGGGGCTGGTAGGCACACTCATTTGCTCAGCCTTTGATGTTTACAAAAGTGTCCAACCTCAGGGAGTGAAAATGACCTCTGTCAGGAGGGCCTAGGCCTCCGCAGGCCACTCAGAGGCCTGTGACTCCCCTGAACGTTAGGAGGTGCTGCAGAGGGCATGTTCTAGGGCCACACCACTGGTGCAGAGGGAGGCTAGACTGTGACACAAAGCCCTGGGCTCTGGCTGGCCACCCTCATCCAGTCTGACCGCCAGAGAGATCTTCTTCTTTTTTTTTTTTAATGGTACCACGGATTGAACTCAGGGGTACTCGGCCACTGGGCCACATCCCTAGCCCTTTTTTTTTTTTGTATTTTATTTAGAGACAGGGTCTCACTGAGTTGCTGAGTGCCTCACCATTGCTGAGGCTGGTTTTTAACTTGCGATCCTCCTGCCTCAGCCTCCCAAGTGCTGGGATTACAGGCGTGCGCCACCACGCCAGGCCGCCAGAGAGGAAATGGAGCGCAACAGGAAACCCAGGTGCCCCCAGGCAGCAAGTTTCATTGCTCAGAGTCCCTCAGGCTCCTGACTTGGGACAGCCAGTGGCCAGTGCTCTCGGAGTAAGAGACCGAGCAGGAGCTCTAGTCCCATCCACTGCCCTTGAGTTTGGAGAACAAAGTGGCCGCTGTGTGTATGCAGAAGCAGAACCTCCACCTGCCTGAGACAGGGAGGACAGGAGGCGGGGCCAGATCTGCAGTCCCTCCCCCGCCCCAGGAAAGCCTGGACACTGGGGGACTTGTTGGGTTTTCATTAAAAAAAAAAAAAAAAAAAAAAATCACTGTGATTTTCAAACAGGCTTCTCCCTGGCTGACCTGCAATTACACCTTGCAATTACAGGCTGAGCAATGCATCTTTGGATCTTAAAAAAGTTCCAGCCTCCTCATCTATGGGCTTTTATGTCCTAATACTATGAATTATAACCTTTCTATACAGATTCTTGTAAGACAGTGCCCCTATTCATGTATTTTACGCAAACTTCTAGGGAACTGACAGGGCAGGAAAGAACTACAGCACTTACAGATTGGCCATAAACAAACTTGGTAACTTGTGGGTAGAACTGGAGAGACCCACTAGCAGGCACACACTTGTGAAATTCAAATGCACACATACAAGCCCCCTCTGATCAGGATTTATTGGATTATCTAGTGAAAAAAATCACACCCCTGAGCTTCCAGTTAGGACTTCTGCTCACTGGTCTGCCAGGAAGCTTCCATGTTCAAACTTCTAGCCAGAACTGTGAGCCACGCGGACTGGAGCTGAAGGCACAGAGCCGCTGGCGTGGGTGCCAGGCCTGCAGCGCACGGGAGACAGTCCTGCTCTCTGAATGCCCCTGCATGGTAGGGACAGTCACACGCATATACACAGATAAAGGACACAAAATGACAAAAACCACAGTGGGGATCTGGGCACGTTGCCACAGGAGCATCTCCATTTTGGGCCTCATTCGGAAAAGCAGTTACTTCCAATGCTCTCAGTATCCCACGCAAAGGCAGAACGTCCACAGGAAATCACTGAGGTACAGTCCGGCTTTGCTCTATTCACCATGCAAACAAAAACTCACTGTGCACGCACAACCTACTTAAGGGAACCAGGTGGTCACGGGACCTCAGCCTGTTTCCTGCAAATTCCCCACGTGCTCCCTGTGGCACCTGTTTTGTGGGGTCCGACTCCTTACAAACATATTCTACCTTGCATCTTCTACTTACACTGGTCACAAATTTCCTTTCTAGCATCGTCCGAGTCAATAAATCCTGTGCCTCTCCTTTCAGTGCCTGGTCCTTTCCCTCTGCTCTACCACTCTGCCTTCCTTGCCTGGCCCCGGGCACCTTCTTGGGGAACGAACCAGATTCAGCAAAGATTTCCTTACTTGACTCCTGACCCAACAGCCCCTCCTGTGGCTGTCCTGACACCCAGGCCATACGCAGCCCTTCCTGCTCTTGCTCCACTCTCTGCAGATGCCACCACACCCCTGGAAGCACCAACACAGCTGCACGCCAGCACCCAGCCACCCGCCACTCTGCCCTCAGCCTCCTAGGCACCTGCTCGGGAAGTCTCACCTGCACGGCCAGTGCACAGCAGCGCTGGTCTCCCTGCCCATCTCTCTGCAGTGTCTGGAACTGCTGGCAGGGACTACCAGGGTGACTCCCTCTCTCCTGAATGCCCACCTGGATGAGGAAGGCCCTCCCTGGAGGAATGAAAGGCAGGCGAATCTGGCTGGGGCCAGCCACTCACTGGAGGATTCCGTGGGAGGAGGAAGGAGGGAGGGAGGCTGGGAGGCTGGCAGAGGCCCACTGTGGCAGGGCTGCTACCTGTCTCGACTTGACCAACAATTTAGTCAACACCGTGGCTCAAGACACAAAGCCATTTTGTCCAAATTTGAAAGGGAGGAAGGGAGGAAATTAAGGAGGACAGTAAATCCCTAAGTGAATTAACCTCCTACGTGGCGAGGCTACTGGCACGAGCTGGTCAGGGGTGTGCTGCCCACCAAGAGAGGCGCAGTCCTGCCCTCAATCCTGGTGGAGGCCAGTGAGAACCACCGGGACACGGGCTTTCAAGGAAAGGTATACTCTGAAAGGGCCGCCCAAGAGAGGGCCCAGACGGCTCCGCAGAGCACAACCAAGTTTCACGTCCCAGTTAGGAACCCATCATGCAGGCCCCAAGACCCGACATCAGAGGGATGAGTCAACCTGGAAAAGCACAAGCTATTGAAATGATGAAGAAATGAATGGAGACAGCAGCCACAACCCACGGCGCCAACACCTTTGGGGGTAGAGGGTGTTGCAACAGTAAGTTCAGCGGCCACTGTGATCACTGCGTGTGAGACCACACATGCACAAAGGCCTGTGGCCTGTCGCGGGTCAGACCACCAACCTTTCCAGTCTGAGTAGCAGCACACTGTGTAGTAAAATACAGATGGATTATTTTGTTGTGACTGAACATGTCAGCCTTGCTCTGGAGATAGAGATGTCTGATTTGTTCACACGGGACCAGCAACAGGTCCCAAATAAAGAGGCCACAGAGTCCCTGACTCATAGTGCCATGCTCCTGATGCTCCAGGCTGAGCTGTGGCATAGACCACTGGGCTCCCTGGAGAGGGGTCCAGTCCACCATGGGGGAGCCCCGGCCAGTCCATGCAGAGGCAGCTCTGGCAGCACGTGACCCTGCACCTGAGAGATCTGCAACAGGAGCCAGCGGGGCACCTTGTTTCCCGAGAGGGGCCGAACCCTGGGTGCAGAGCCCCACGAGGCCCCTGGCATTCCCGTGCGGAACCCCCTGTGCTGAGGTGTCGCGGTTCCCAGGACACCGCCTCCGTGTTTGGCTTTTGAGGGTAATGTGTGGATTCCCACGGTTGGGGGTTCAGAGATGAAATATACTGGCCGTGTGATCGGCTCTTCCTCCCAAGATCAAAAACCAGGACAAGGATCAGAAAACCACTGCTGGGTCAGGCAGTGAGGGGCGCACAGTGTCCGTGGAGGGGTAAGGTGCTTCCTTGAGGTGAACCTGTAGCAAGGAATATAAACACCAAGGAACAGTGTCCCCAGGCCCCAATTCCTTCAGGACTGATGCTAGCACTCCGCAGGCACTGCCTTATTTAAGTACCTTCCCATCTTTAGAAACCAAATGACCATAAGAAAAGACCTTTCCTGGTGTGCCCAGTGGGGACCAGAAGGGTCTCCCAGTGGCTGTTATGTAATTTTCTCTTCCTCTTGACATGAGAAGAGCAAGATGTTTTGGTCTTTTTTATTTTTGGTACCAGGGATTGAACTCAGGGGCATTGACCACTGGGCCACATCCCCAGCCCTATTTTGTATTTTACTAGAGACAGGGTCGCACTGAGTTGCTAAGTGCCTCGCCATTGCTAAGGCTGGCTTTGAACTCGCGATCCTCCTGCCTCAGCCTCCTAAGTGCTGGGATTACAGGCGTGCGCCACCATGCCTGGCTGGTTTGGTCTTTTAAAAGTAGTTTCCCCAGAAATCCCTGAGCAGCCTGATGGGGTCAGGCTGGAGAATGCCATTGGGAGGCAGCACCCAAGGCCCTTCTGGCTCTTGTGACATGGTTCACTGAGGACTGTCCTGCTGCCACCTTCGCGGGTGACTAGCTGCCTGGCCACTGGTCAGCAGGGGCAGGAGGGATGGTCTTCCCTGTGTTAACCAATCAGAGTGCATGATGTGCTGGCCACTCTGCTCAGATCTGGGGGGCACCGATGCATGATCCTCGGGCTTCCAGGGCAGAGTCAAGGCCACTGGGTTCTCAGGTGCGGGTGCCTTGGCCCGCTGCACGGGGCCCCGACCTGTGGTCAGGTAAGAAAACTGCTGGCAAGTATGGTGAGGAGGGGGGGGAAAGTGCTGGGAGCCCAGTGTCTGCTGGGTCTGGGCACAGGCGTCCCTGCTGCCACTGCCACCACAGTTCCCGGAGGCCATCTATCTGCCCTTTGTGGCCCACACCCCTTTAGATGGGTTTCTGTCCTGTTGAACATCCGTCCCGACTCGCCAATGGAGACAGATCCAGGCTGGGGTGCTTCCCAGGTGACCCCGCTGGTCTCCCCTGCACGACGTCTCCAGGCTGCATCTGTGCCTACCAGGTTCTTGGACCCAAACACTTCCCCTCCTTCCACGTGCACAGAACGTCAACATTAATGTTCAAACGAGTTTTAGCGGCGGGCAGAGCCTTACCCACCTCACCAATGGCCTGGAAGAAACGCAGCACTTTCTAAAGTGACACTGTGGTGACATCTGAGTTATCAGCTATGAGAAAAAGACAGCAGCAACAATAACTGGCAGCGTGGGGCCAACCAGTTGGAAAGACTCTCGCAGACCACGAGGACTGAGGCTTCAACGGTGGGCACCTGCAGCCCCAGGTCTCCCTGCGAGGTGTCGCCACTGATGCAGACGCACTGTGAGTGACAGATGCAGTGGCTTCTGTTCAATTCACTCCCTGAAATGACAACTCAGGTCGTGGAAGTTCCTGACGGCAGTGACCTTACAAGTGGAAACCTGCAAAGTTAGTCCTGGACTTGGAAGACCAGACGCCACCACACCCCAGCGCCAGCCCTGTGCCGTCTCACAGTGCAACATTCCGGAGCTCGGCTGTTTAATAAAGCCTTGTGATTGGGCTCCCGGGGACTTAAACAGTTTCCCGTGTTTAACGGTTGTCTGTGGAAAGGTCCACTATAATAGTATTTTAGCACCATGAACCTGTCGAAACCAACCTGCCCAATTATTCCCAACGACATTAATAACACCGGATATTACACTAATTGCGTCCAGTTTCTATGCAGACGAGGCCCCGGGGGGCTAGTTTTGCCTCCTCGGGGACAGGCGGCTCAGCCGTCAGGCCGACTTCACAAGGAATCCCTCCTCATTACACAAGTCCCGGCTGTCAAACTTTTTTTTCCTTAAAGGTTAATGGGCCAATCAGTCATCAATTATTTTTGTGGAATCCTAGCAGACAAAGGGTTAAAGGGCTAGAGCAGCTGAAAACAGCTGTCCATGCTGTGGCTGTTTTCAACAGGGACACCTGACACATAAGGGGTGAGGTGGGGGGAGACGGACGGCTGCACGGGCAGGTCTTGGGTGGGGATCCGGGCTAGGGTGACTGTAGGGTGCTCTCCCCATGGCCAAGGTGACCCAGGTCCTCACCCAAGCTCTGCTGCAGAGCACCTCTGACACCCTGTGGGCGCAGGCCCGATGAGCAGAGGGGCTCCAGGAAGGCCCCACGGGGGTGAGGAGGTACCCCTCAGGTCTTCGCTGGCTGGACGTGAGTCTGAGTTATGACAGAGAGGTGACTCCCAGGTCCCCGAAGCCTAGATCCTGGACACACCCAGTGTTCCAAGGGTGGACGGGCTTCCCGACTCAGTTAATGACAACAAAAACGAGACGTGTTACTGAAACTGCGCACAGAGACTGGGTCTGTGCAGGAGCAGGCCGTGTCCCAGCACACAAAGCCAAGGTGAGTCCTGGATCCGCCAACCTAGAGGCCTCTGACAGCAGCCCTGAAAAGTGACCGGACAACACAAGCACCCTGTCCACCTTGCCCTCTTTGTCCCAGCACGCACGTCGGCCCCCAGGTAATCATGAATGTTGACTGCCTTTGGCTATGCCTGTATTAACAGTGTTCGCAGTGGGTCCCCAGCCTCTCCCGGTCGGGTTGGGGGCATCCACGGAGGTAGGGGGGGTCTCTCTCCCAATCTTTGGCCTGCTGACTGGCGCCCAGGTGAGGCCACCTGATCTTTTTGACCTCAGTCTTATCTGTAAGGGAGGCACCAGCTGGGCCAGGGATGACCAACATGCTGCCCTCTTCTTTATTCTGCAAGACCTTCCTGACTCAAGTACAGCCTCAGACCCCCCCCCCCCCAAACAATCCTCCAGGTGGCTGCCACCCTGGATCCAAGTTGGAAATGGTGTGCTTGTTGATTTGTGCTGTCTCTGGGTCTCCCCACACCCTGGGAGATTCTGAGGCAATGCCACACAGAGCCCTGGGCTTTTATCCTAATTTTCTGAGTCATACATTTTGTAAAATACTTCAATATTTCTGCTTTAAAAGCACACATTAACTAGGCATATGGTTTAGATATTTTACTCCGTTATGATGAAAACCACGTTTAAGATGTCAGCCCAGATCCACCATAATAAAGGAGTCAATTTTTATTTTCGAATTTCCTCATTTTTGTAGAAAAATATGAATGTGAAAGAAAGCCTGATGGATATGGTCCTGGGCTGTGCAGAGCCAAGACCTCTGGGGGCGGGGGAGACACACAAAACACGCCCCCTTCCCGCTTGAACAAAGAGAACCCTGGTCACGTGTGCACACGCAGCTCATGGTTCTCAGGTGAATCTTTCTGGAGAATCAAATTTGGCCAGTGTTGTTTAGCCAAGAGTCTGACAGGTGGGGGGCTGTGCTTATCTGGGGACAAGAGCATAATTAATCACGATGAAGAAAATCCCCCAAGGAAAGCCACAGAGTTGGGACATTTCCTGCTGAATCTCAGCACAGGGAGGTTCTCCGAATACCACCAAGGAGATTTTGTTTGCAATCACCTTATACAGAGCTAGGGAAGCACCTGAGAGCCAGGGGTGAAGAAAGTGTGTTCAGGAGCCAGGTGCAGTGGTGCACGCCTGTCATCCCAGCACTTGGGAGGCTGAGGCAGGAGGATCTCAAGTTCAAAGCCAGCCTCAGCAATGGCGAGGCACTTAGCAACTCAGTGAGACCCTGTCTCTAATAAATTACAAAAAAGGGTTGGGGATGTGGCCCAGTGGTTGAGTGCCCTAGAGTGCAATCCCTGCTACCAAAAAAAAAAAAAAAAAAAAAAAAAGTGTGTTCAGGGAGCTCTGATCCCAGAGCTGCAGGCATTTCTTAAAGTAAGGACAGCATCTAAAACAAACTTCTGGGAAACAAACAAACAAACCCAATACAAAACTGGCAACACTTTGTATGCAGAAGACACTGGGAAACGGTCCCTGCCCATGCTCATGCCCCAGATGCCTCGGGTATGGTCTAGGCTGGGCTTCAGTCCAGAAGGGAGGTCTCTAGCGACTGTGCAGGGCTGTGTCTCAGGTGGTATGCCCTCTCTCTCCAGGGGCACTGCCATGACGGGCAGGCGTGGGGCACGTGCTCTGTGGGGGCCCAGTGTGGGCACCAGAAGCCTGGCTGTCCAGGGCCAGCAGCAACCTCCACCAGGACCCCTGTACGTGCTCCCCTTTCCAGGTGTGCGTGGTGCCCAGGTGCTCTTTAACATTCTCCTCCTCCCCAAACTCAGGGGTTAGAAAAGCTGTCTTGCTTCTCTCCCCAGAGGGTTGCTTCTAGACTCCGCTCCCATGAGAGGCTCCCTGCCTGGACAGATTGCATCCATGCTGCCCGTCACTCAGGCTGCTCACTTGGGCTGATTCTGTCTTGACTGATGCACGACACAGGCCTGCAAAATGGTCCCCAGGTACTCTCTGGAGCCCCAGTTGTTTTTCTAGGAGATAAGTGTGCATCACAACGTAACAGCCACTACCCTGGTCAGCCTTGCTGGGGGCCTGCTCAGCAGGCAGGGCTGCACGGGTTTTCATTCTCTCTTCAACTACTCTTTGAGGCTGGTTTTCTGTCCCCGTGTCAGAGACAGGGAAGACATCCAAGCTCACACAGCTGGGACTGGATCCTGGCCTACCTGACTCTGCAGCTCCTGATCCAGCCAAATTTCTACACCTGAAGCTTCTCTGGGGGACGGCAGTCACTAGAGCCAGATGGGGAAGGAGTTAAGTTCGCATTTCAAATCTCTTCCATCTTTGGTGGCAACATTTCTTGCTGCATATCCTTGCTATGTAAACAAGGTTTGAAGATTTATAGTTTCTTTCAAGGGCAGAGAATGTGTGGGTCCTGGGTAGTGGTGATCCTGACATCAGGCCGGGACCAGGAGGGGCAGGCATGCTTCCCATGGGCACTGTGTAAATGTCTCTTGCTGTGTTGCTTCACCGGTTCCAAACCACCACCCAGCACACTGGCAGAGAAACAGAGGCACAGAGCACAGGAGCCTAGGGTTGGAGCCAGAGACCGGGGAGAGGACATCACCCAAGACCATCCCACGCAAGAGCCTGGGAGCATCTTAGGACCACAGTCTGCCGCCCGTTGCAAACACGAGGTTCGTGGATTCTTGAGGAAGAGTAAAAGCTTGAGGAATGTGTGAGCGAGGACTTGGGGTGAAGCAGAGCCTCTTCTGAGCCTGGGAAATGGTCACGGATAAGATTCGGGCCTGGAGGGTGGACTCTGGCATGGGCCTGGGAAGATGGCTGGGGCCTGCTCAGAGGCTGCAGGGAGTCCCTCAGAAAGACCTGCTGACACTGTCATTGCTTTCTGGGGTCCCCTTAGCACCCATTACAGGAAGAAGTGAGAGCCGCCTTGCTGGGCAGCCTCTTCCTCTGGTGGTGACGACAGCTGTCTGTGGGCCATCTGGTCTCCTTCACCCATCCCCAGAGAGGCACCCCCAGCCCAGGGCTGCAGCTCGCTCCTCACTGAGCACAGTCTCGATGCAGGCTGTTGCCCAGGCCTGGAGTACCAAGCCTGCCCCCATGTGCTGGTGTCCCGGGGACCCATAACTGCTCTTACCCCAGCCCCAGCTTCTCCTATAAAACAGGGAGGGCAGGACCTCCCTCCAGGGTTGCTGGGCAGGTCCTCACCAGGACGCCAGGAGCCACTCCATGCCCTGTGCTGCAGCCACGGGTCCTTCAGGTTCCACAGGTCACAGAGCCTCCTGAATCCGACCCAGAAGCAGTTCCCCTTCCCAAGCCCCAGAACCCCCAGGGCTGCTCGTGACACTTATCTTCCTTCTCCCTGCAGTGCGCTCTCCAGTGCAGCAGGCCTGGACTGCTGTAAGCCTGAGGGCAGCAAGTGGGGACACCCTGACCTCTCCATGTGTCCTGGGATGCAGTGGGGGTAGCCGCCTACCAGCCCTCAGCAGCTCGTGCTCAGACACGAGCAGAGTGTGTGTCTGCCACCAGGTGATCTTGGCTCTGTGGGGAGCCTCGGGACTGTGACCAGAGACCGGGTGGTGCAGGGGCGGTCAACAGGTCAGGCCCGCTCAGCTTGCTCAGCGGCGCAGCGACCTCCTTGGTGGTTCAGCGGAGGAACGGGCGTGGTCCTCTGACGCAGGCCTGAGGGGGCGCTGTGGGGAGGTGTCCCCCAGCAGGAGCTCGCTGCTGGTGCCTACTGGGAACCCAGGTCCTGAGTCCACCAGTGAGCGCGTGCAGACTTGTGCCTAGCGCAGGGCTTCCCGGGCCTGCCTTCGGGTGAGTGCTGAACCACAGAAATGGACCTTTATAGGCAGAGCAGGACGCCCGGCTGACCAGGGGCCAACAGTAAGTGTGGCTGACCCCTGGCACAAGTGTCAGCTGTAGACAGGCCTGTGAGCACATATGCACCCCGCTGTCTGTGAGGGGATGCAGTGGTCTCTGCACCCAAGAAATGCCTCATTGTTCCAGCACCTCTCCCTTCACCTGTGTACTGAAGTTCTTCTCTCCTTCTGCCAAAGCAGAGCTCCGGCGCCTGCGTGACTCCATCTCCTCCCTCGACTTGCTGTGTGGTGTTCGGCCTGTTTCTGGTTGTTCAGGGGCAGATGAGTGCCGGGTGCTGGGCCATTCTGCCCTGGAGGGGTGCTGCCACTCAGCCCAGCAGGCCTCCTGCCCTACCTTGCCTTCTTCTTCTACACCGTGTCCTCTGTTTCTCGGAGCCTCTCTCAGTTCTTAGAAAGATTAGATATAGAGCTGAATGTTCTCATGGCTAGCCTTAGTCCCCCCACAGGTAGGTCTTTCTTCTCCCTGGGCTGGAAGCAGCTACTAACCAGAGCATCTCGTCACTAACCCACCTTCTGTTTGCTCACAGGCTTCTGAGATGCACAAGTTAAAGCTACATTCCTGCAGAAGGCCAATGAATTTCACGTCTTGAGAAAGAGGTTAGTTATAAAAAAAACCACCAAGAGCTAAAACTTGGTATAATACATGACTGAAGCAAGTTTCGATCTTGGTTTCAGAGATGAAATATGCCCTAATGGACAGAGAAAAGAGATGTGGTTTTGCTTGGTTTCTAATCCTGAACATGTGCTTCTGTGAAAGCTTGTTTTTATCTTGTTTCTAGCCATTCCTGACACCCACCATCACCCCTCCCATGTGAATCTGTGGGTGGGCCCTGAAGTGGGGAGACTGGGGTGCAAATCCTGCCTCCAGGGACCCTCTATTATCTGTTTGTAACCCAATACCTACCTGGAGGGTACCGGAGATGAAAGGAGATCATGTAGTCCAGGGGCTGAACAAAGTGGGCACTAAATAAAAAGGGCTTCAGTGATTGTGGGGCTCAAGTTGTGGCCCTTTCTCTTACAAACCCATGTCCCCAGGAAAGCCCAACAGCATGTGAGCCATACTCTGGCTCTTACAGGTGCCCTCCTCCCCTCTTACTCTAACCATGTACAGGGAACTTAACTCTAGGGTCAACCTTATTTCAGTGGGGTCAACCTTATTTCAGTGGTGTTTTTTGGGGTACTTCTGAATAAATCCTGAAGTAGGGCACCTACAAAAGGCTCCACTTTGGGATGGGTCCATTTAGTGTCACCCACAAGGCCTCAGAGGGTTAAAACAACAGTTAGAATGCTCAGGTTGCAAATTTTCACACAGATGATGTCACGGTGAACATGCAATGATGTCATACATCCAAAGGCAAGAAATCAGAGGGCATCTGATCATTTACTGACACAGTTATGCGAATTCCATGATATACTACTAAATGCTGTATGAAATGAGACTGTATGCATATAGATATTAGTCTTAAGAGAAACCCAAAGTAAGTAAAGGATGATTATGTTGCTTAATTGAAAATTCTTAAATGTAGCTGAACACTGAACAGAAACTTACTGTGATGGAGAAAAATGGACGAACAGGAGAGAGGGAAATGGCCACACTGTCATTATTTCCCCCCAAGTCCCTGGGTCTGCCTGCAGAGCTACTGACAGCTGGCTGTGTGACCCCAAGTTTGCACAGCTGCCCAGTAGGCACACAGAGGAGCTGGCCTGCTCCAACCCTCGCTCTCTCCACGGGCCCTCCCTGCCCCAGCCTGGGCACAGTGGGCTGTTATTTGAGCAGTCAAAGCTGAGGGTCCGCATGCCTGTGCATCCTCACGCCTGGAGCCAGCGGGTCTCAGGTGGGAATGTCTGTCCTCACAGACGAGGAGCCCAATGTGTGCCCCCTTACTGTCCCTCAATTTTGTATTCAATTGCACTTGAAGTCAGACCTCACAGCTTACTAGTTTTTAAGTCTGGAAGTCAGTAAACAAACTTGTGGTGACAAACCCGCGGGCATACAAAAGCAAAACGCTTGCTAAGGACACAGGCAAGAGCAATGGTATGCACCCCAGCAACACTGACATTGGTCCCTTTTAAAAGGCAACAAAAAAGATAGTGAGTGTGACTGTTTCCTAAGTTCTGTTTTCTCCCGCTCTATCATTTTGTCCTTGCTGAATGCTTGGAAAGAAGACATCAACAAGCCAAGCACCACTGGGGTACCTTAGCAGACAATTTCCCCTAAGCAATGAAAAATAAAAAAAAGATGATTAAAAACTGGCTCTTTAACAAGCCATTGTGCAAGCGTAGTTCTGTTTTCCAGATTCTTTTTTCTTTTCCTGGCGGAGAGCAGAGCTTTCAGCAGCAGGACAGGCGTAATTGTGAAAGGAAGAAAAAGAGGACGGTGATATAAATCAGCAAAGGTTAATGACCAGGATGTGAAGAAGGGACTTGTTTACAGAAATAGTGTGCAATTTAAAATTTACAAGAGATTTAATGCCACTGCTTGGCAATCGCTAAAATCAACAGCCCAGAAAACAGTGACATTAAGAAAAATATTACAGTTATAATCATCCCCAAATAAGTCAATTAGTGGTAGGGCATGAGCTTGCGATTACTTGACCCATTTGGCTCGCACTTAAGTGAAAAAAAATTCCCCCCTATTACACCAGGCTCGCCGGCTCGTGACCTGTTTTGCATCACAGAGAGTCCACGCCAGCTCCCTTGCATGTACTTGGACGGATGGTGTGGTTTCCCCTTGCCTGGCATCAAAATAATCCTGACCCCTGACATTTGTAATCATAAAAAAAAAGGCAATTTATAATTGTGTTGTTCAAATGAAGGTGGGGGAAAAATTCAATCTGCTATTATACAAAAGCAATGACGGCTGTCTTCGGTGAAAAAAGCAACGCAAGTCAATTTGTGAACTTTGGCACCAGACGACCTTTAGAAACACAACAATATACTGAATTTACAAGCAATAGCAGCCCATGCAAATGGCCCGGGCCTGCCTGCCTCTGGATTAGAGCTGCAGAGAGCATTATGGAGACTGCTTCCACAAAACAAATTAAGACTGTTACTTAAATGTCACGGCACACTATTGTATTTGGCTACAGATCATTACACCTGATACTAACACTTTTAAAAACTGTAATAACTTGGGAAATATTACATTGAGTGCCCACATGTATAAAGGAAAAGAAAAAAGAGGAGAAAATAGGTTTCTGAAGTAATTTAAACATCACTACTCTACGACTGAAGGGAAAGGTCAAAATTTAAGTAAGCTGAAAGGAACATGAATGGTAAAATAAAACACACAAACAAAAAGATGGAAAGACCACAGGAATGACTCTGCAAACACAATAAGGCAGCATGCTGCTGGGCGGTCGCATTTCCACGGCTGCATCAGAGGGAGGGCGGGGGCGGGGGTGAGGCGTTACCTTCGGTGTTGGCGCTGCTGCTGCTGTATATATTTCGCAGGCTACCAACACGGTTTAGTTTCCACGCTTTGCGTTTGGCTGCATCCCGAGAGCAGAGAGGGGAGACAGGGGAAAGAGAGAAAAAACAAAAAGGAAAAGAGAACAAATGAAAAGGGGAGAAAAGAAATGTCAAAGCAGCACGAGAAGTCACCTCCGAGCTGTCAGTTCTCGCGAAGCAGGTGCGGCCCCCCCACTCCCCTGTCAATACAGAGGGGCTCGGGAAGGGCGGAGGTGTGCCAGAGTCGTTGGGTTTGCACTAAGTCAAAGCAATGCCCGGGCAAAGAAGTGCAAGCGTCCCCTCTGCAAACTGTGATGACTCAAGGCAGGGCACAAACCGGCCTTTCCTCAGGGACTGCCACCTCCTTTGAGGGAGCTGAGATCCAGTAGCCATAAGCTCTTTGATTTGCCAAATTATTAGGAGCATGTCAAACCAATAGACCCTGATGATGAGCATTTCACATCTTTGTTGCAGAACGTGGGTCTTTAAAACCAAAAGCTGTTAAAAAAGGAAGTGGTTTTCCCCAGGTGGATTTTAGCTGGGCAGTGACCACAGCAGCAAAACCCTGGTGCAGTTTTGCGGTTGTAGGAGGGCAAGTGCATCCTGTCACTGCTGGGGGTGCAGCAGGCTCTGGAGGGAGCTCCACGCTTCCCTCGGCTCTCGGCAAGAGCGAGACGGCAGAGGGACGTTGCGGGAGAGGTGGGCTACAGTGCCAGCTGGGCGCGGGCAAACTGCACATGGACCACTCTGCAGGGAGATGCTGTCCACCCCACCTTCCCCACCCACAGGGTCACCGACTCAGGGACGGCCACACCGGCAGTTGAGGGCTCTTCCTCGCCCTTCAGGAGATACCGCACAAAACTGAAGGGGAGCTCAGTGGCGCTCCTGGACAGCAAGTCCTCGGGCCAGGGTGGCTGGAGACAGACACACCTCGAAGGGCTGGATGGCCGGGCCTGCCACACAGGCTCACACCCCGAGAGGTCCAGTGGCAGTAACAGTCATGCACACTCCTGAAGAAGGACACCACAGGGCCATCTGTCCCTCAACCTGCACAGCCCAGAAAGAGGAACCCAGGCCGTGGAGGCGAGACACACTCACCAAGCCTTCCTGCTCCCAGGGGCCTGGGGAACGCACACGCAGCAGGAGGCCAGCTGACCTTTCCACTCACGAGGCCCTGGCGGATGATCAGCTCTCTGACCCCACGCATTTCTGACGGGTTAATAGGTCTTGCCTGCGGCAGTGTCAAACCCAGAATTCTCAACCTCACGCGGTGTGGCACGGGCCCTGGTTGCAGGCAGGCCTGCACCACATTCTGGCGGCCAGAAAGCGAGCTGGGAAAATGACCAGGACTCTGTGATGAGTCCTGCTGGAGTACAGCTCCAGCACCTTTTGCACATGGGATGTCTTTGTGGTGAGGTCACCAAGCCACGTGAGAAACCTAAGCCTTCTGAAACACTGTGCATTCAGGATGCAAACTTTGAATTTATCATAAAAGCAAAACTAGCTGTGACGTTAGCTGTCTCTTGATTTAAAATGACAATTATAAATGAACACCTAAGAATCACCTTGTAGTTCGAACATGAACAAAATTTTAAGAAGAAATGCACTCTCTCACCCGTGATGCGACCCTCCTCCCCCCATATGTGGGTCTGCACGTAATTCCTCACGGGTAAGACAGTTCCCCTATTTCTACTTTCTGCAAGGTTCTACCTGAGGATCTGTCCCAGGCAGTCTCACCCCTGGGCAGGGGTCTTCAGGTTCCCTCCAATATAAATATCATGCATCAGCAGTGGGGGAACCATACTGGCCAGTTTCCAAACCTTGACTTTAAAAGTGTTCAGGGTGGTCCCAAGGTTCTACAGGTACAAGGATCCACTTGTAGAATTCAGTAGGTGCTTAATTTGTCAACAGCTGAAGCTCTGAAGTCCTGTCCCATATTTCACAAGTTCTAGAAAGCAGCCACTCAGAGGCTGCACTTCTCACTGGAAACGCACCTCTTTCTAGAACATTTACATATAAATAGGCAGAATCAAGGCAGCACCCTTTGGAAGGGAGGGACTCTCAGTGCAGAAACCTTTTTCCCTGGCTTCTTTATGCCTTGCATTTTTCAAGCTCTGGTCTCCCATTACTGGAGGGATGTATAAGCAGGAAGTGAACTTGCAGCCCGGTTTTCTATTAACCTATTGATGAAATAATCAATTTTAATGGGTAAAATGTCATGCCTTTTTCTTCCTCTTAAACAAATGGCCATTTTCTGGCTGATACCAAGGTCCTGATACGTGCATCTGTCTCCTGGGGCATTGATTGCTCTAAGTCGCCTTGTTTAGAAGCTTCTCCATGAGAAAACACAATCACATTATCATCGATAACATCTCAGGGTACTACGTCCCATGCTGCGGCCTAGTTCCACTTCCAGGGGCAACAGAAACCCCATGTCAAAGGGAACCGGGGGCCCTCCAGCCTGGTGCAACGTATCCCTGACCGTCACACACCCACGGAGCCGGTCTCCGACTTTGGCAATAGGTGACAACTCTTGAAAACCTCATGGGACTGGCTCAAAAGATGAAAATTTCTGGGTAATTTTTATTTTAATTGAAGTTTTAGATTTTTTAACTTTCAGAAACCAATAGTTTAATTTTGTCTTTAATGCCATTTCTCACGAAGCTAGAATTTTAATATCTGAATTCCACCTGTTACAGGACACAAAGGCAGCAGGGTCTGAGCCTCCGCTGGCCCTTCATCCGGCAGCTCTGGTGTTAGACAAGCAAAGTCCTCTTCCTCAAATGGGCTTCGTTGTGTCTCAAGCAATTATACCAATGGCATGATGTCTCAGCACTGGCTCACATGTTTGAAAACATGAATGCAAATCTCTGTGGGCGTGAGGACCTGTGATGTATCACTTCAGATCTGGTGCAAACTAACTGGCAGCCCGAGCGCAGACCGCAAGTGTGCGCTCTTCTCACGTCAGCTTGCAAATTAAACGGGTTATTCTGAGCTCTCGTCTTGGCGGGCAGAACCATCTTGGGGAAGGGAGCCAGCAGCAGGACAACGTGCCCCCACTGGCGCCAAAAGTGAACTGTGAACTGGTGTTACACACAAGACCGCCAGTGAATGTCACCGCAAGAGGCAGCAAGCAGGCATGGCCAAAGGGTGAGGATTTAAGATGGGGGAGATGTAAAACTCCCACCACCCCCACTTGGCACGTTTTTCTGAGGATTAAAATGCCCAAAACTCTGAAGAACTCAGGTTGAGAGTGCAGATTCATTTCCAAACTAAGAAGACAAAAGGTTGACCTCATGGATATATAAAAAAGTGGTGCTGTTAATTTCCTTAAAAAGAACAGTGAACCCTGCTGCTAATGCCCACTAAAGGTGTAGATAAGCCAAATTTATAAGATGATCCTTGAATAACAGGGAGAAATCACCTTCTGGTACCAACATATTAGTGTGGACAAGTAGGCTGGCTGTTAGCTGGTTTTCTAGTTACTGGGTCACCAGGTTGGAAGGAGGGTGCATGTCACTAAGCTGAGTCATGCACCTTACCAAGAAAGATCAGTTTAAACTAATTCAAAGGACATTTCTTTAAGGTGTCTGATAGTTACAAAGCACGAAGTCTGGGTCTCGATGACCAAACGAGGTCCAGCCTAGTACCCTCAACTTCTCATAATTACTAACAGACAGCCATGATCTTTCCAAAGAGAGACAGAGAAAGGAAAAATGTGCAAATTACGCCTTTCTGCCAAGCTAGAGTAGCTGGAATCGCTTAGAGGTAACAATGCCCAATTATCACACGTCTCCAGAGTTTTGGAAGCTGCAGTTTTTTCATACAGGCTCATGTAATCGCAAGGGATTTGAAATTTAATTTTAAAGGGAAACTTCTGTGAATTTGTTTCTCTATGAACAGTATTTTATTTTACAACAGCACGCGAATACCTGAAAACAAGTCACGGAGCGGCTTTCCCCCTGAGACTCTTTTGACTAGCTCTTTATAAATGGAATAAAAATATGCCTCTGTCTGGTGGCATGCTCAGATGAGCAGGGGCTTATCCTGAACTCTTCCTCCATCATTGCACCAGGAAACCACAGGCTTATTAATGTCACCTCTGGTCTCCTTCTGACAGCACTCTTTGTTGATTAGATAAATGTCCCTCAGATAGCTGATTAAAAAATGACGCGGTGTGAGGCTGTGGGTCCAGGGCTCAGCCATGTTGGGTGCTGAGTTGCGTGAATGGCATCTGGGCGGGCGGCGCAGACTGGCTAGGTGAGGCACCCAGGGCCCTTGGATCAGTTACAAGGACTAATGGGATCTCCTTACCTACTGGGGAGGGCCAGGTGAGGAGCCGTGCCACTCACTCCTAATAACCTCCCTTGCAACAGAACCAACAGCCCTGCCCGTTCCCCTGGGAAGTGTCAGCTCGCACCTCTAAGGGAAGCCAGGGACCACCTTGCCCGACAGCAGCTCCCTGTCCACATCCGGCTCGCATCCATCTGTTTTCGAGGACGCCGTCAGTATAAATGCCACCAGTGCAGAGGGGAACACCTCTGCTCCTTGGAGCTCTGCGGGCTGAGTGTGGCACCAGGACCCTTTGTATGAAGCTCATCCCCCAGGAGCCACCGCCAGCGTGAGCGGATGCTGCTGCGGTTTTGTGTCACTTCCAGTTTAGTGTGCCTGGTATCCCGTGATCTTTTGTCCGTGGCGGCTGCATTGTGAGGCTGGAGATCGGGATTGCTTTTGTGCCGGCCACTTGAACGTTCATTTGCTCAACAAGACTGTGTAAATGTTCTGTTCTCTTATAAAAAGGCAGTGGATTTTTTTTCATAAGATGCAACCCAGAAGATTCTTACGCTATGTGAACTCACTACTTGAGCTGTGAAGGGGCCTGACATAACGGCTGCTTCCTGGAGGCTGCCTTGCAGAGAAGGAGTCATGTTGAAACGTCCCTCAAAAGGGCCTTTGAAAGGATTAAACAAAACCCGAGGCCAAGCAAATACACAGGACATATGTTCAGGAAGCAAAATAACTTGGCTATTACCAGCGTCTAGTGAGACTGGTTGTCTTCGTAATTTGAAGCCATGGAAAAACAGATGATAAAATACCCACTAAATAAAACTCACAAAACAAACGATCAACTCTTAATTATAAAATTTCAATTTGCTTTGTAATAACTCCGAATGGCTTTCTTTGCAGCAAATACAATTTCTGTACTGGTGGCTTCTCAGAGCTTATTTGGAAATGGCCAAAGGATTCCATACACTGGGCTAATGTAGATACAAATAGAAAATATTAACCCCGAAAAGAAAGGAAAATACAAACTAAGCCAAACCTCCAGGTATGCTGCGAGACCAGAAGTTCCAATTAGGCAGAGAGCTGGCCTTCCTTTTGGCCTGAAACTATATTGAGTTGCAGATCAAGGGTTCAATGTCCCTAGAATCCATTTTTGCAGTCTAACACCCAGAGTATAACTTTGAACAGGGATTACAGCAAGAGGCGAGGTGAGTAGGATATTTCTTTGTGATACATTTATAATGCGGGTTTTCAGGGTGGCACATTCTCAGATGGAGATTAGAAACACAGCAGTAAATGACAGGAATGTCTCTCCCTATTTTCCTGGGGTGGCTGTGCATTCTGAGCAGGAAAAGCTCTTTGGAGGATGGCTTGTTAGGAAATTGAAACGGGGGCTCCTTGGCCTCTTGGCTCCACTTCTTCTGGGTATGATAAGGGGTGAGAACAGGAATGGCGCTGGGCCCCCCGGCGCAGCGAGGAATGCTCTACTTTCGTTAGGCACAGTTATCAGCTGAGCAGTGCTATCTGTTCTCTACCCACTTCACATAAAGGGCTGAATATGTGGCACGCAAACTTGAATGCACGCGCACACACACACATACACAGCAAGGCAATTCCTCACTTGAGAAATAAATGAAGCTCAAATCAGTTTTTCCAAGCTGAATGATGTGAAATACACCTCTGTGCAGCTTGTGGTCACACAGCCAAGCAGGAGCAGGGGCTGAGAGCAGCCAGAGGTCCCCCACACTGTGCCTGAGGACCCCCGGGGTCTGCTCCCCAGACCAGGCCTGCTTGCTGCTCTGTGAAGCGGACAGCAGGCAGGGAGGGGACACAGAAATGCGGGATAATGGGAAACAGCCCTGGGCCCCACCCTCCATCTCCTCTAACAGGAGAGTCTTCTTTTTCCCTTAATCTCCTCTAACAGAATATATTACAGGCCTTTTTTTTTTCTTGATGTGAAATCTTTTTCAACAATTCCAGAAACAATTGTTTTTTAATAAAACTCTGAATTGTGTTATCATATTTCAAAGGCAATGACCAGTTAAAGCAACTAATCAAAGGCATAATTATTTAATGACTGCTGCTCACGCTCTCGTGCAGGGCCATAATTGAGGGCTGTGATCACTGGACCACCAGCCCAACACGGTCAACAACCGCCTTCCCGAAGCATTTGATCTGCCATGTTTGAGGCCGCGTCCTGAGACCGTGGCGGCTGAAACCATACACTCCGGCGGCGCTGCTCAGTCAATCGTGGCCCTTCTCTATGTGGCCATCTGAGCCCAGAGGACAGGAAAATGTCCACCAGAAACATTTTTACCTTTTCTGTTTAAAGATTTCCCCAGAAATTCCCAACAGTATCCCGATTTGTGGCTTGAGAAATCACAGAAGCCACGAGAGACGTGGCACCTGGTCAATCAAGCGTGAGATCAGAGTGGGGAGAGGAGAAGAGTGCTCTGGACTCCTGATCTTGCTGTTCTCAGAAGGCACGACTTCAAACCTTAACAGACGGCTTCCCGTTAAACAGTGTGACCATAACCGCACAACTAGTTAGCTCGTTCCTTAGTTATTGTGAACCATTAAACAGGTCTTTACTATCCCAGGAGAGCCTGGCAGAGTACTGCAGTGCCGAGACTCAAGATAATAAGATAACTCTCATTTAGTACACTTAGAATTAAATATACAGATTTCACTCAGGTATAGCAAGAACACATGGAAAGACTACTTGAGTATTAGTGCAGAAACAAAGTTAACGACATATTAGCTTATTGTTAAGAATAAGTGATTGCTAATCCATCATTTCCATTTTTCCTTTAAAATTCTTATCCACACACACATATATATCATACCATAAATACAGCTGTGATATGAACTCGTGCTACTTTTTTAATGTAAGGTGCTGTGTCATCGCAGTTTTGAAAACTGTCCATTTATGGTGATATACCACATCATAATTACATCCACGTTATAACATTTAATTTTTTCCTGTTTTACTCTGATGAAAACAGCGTAATCTGCTTTTACATAGACACAGATGGTTACATGTTGAGGTATTTGTAGATTATGTGTGCCTACAGTAACACACACACACACACACACACACACACACAGACACACACACAGTCTTCTTTGCCCCGCCTGCTGAGAGCACCAAGAAGCAACTACACCCCAGTACGGACAAGCACACTCAGCCCCAAACCTTGGTTTCTAACACCATTTTCAGATAGAAAGAACCAGAGCTCCTTAGAGAAATGGCTGATTTTAGGGTTGAGGCAGGAAAAAAACAATATGAGCCCAGAGCATCTTGTAGTGCCAGGAAGGAAGAGTGTGCTAAGACAAAAAAAAAAAAAAAAAACCCCCATGTGGATGGGGTGCAGCCAGGGGGGGCTCAGGGCCAACTGAAAGCTGCCAACAGCCACAGCTGGAAAGATCCAAGCAATGAAATGAAGCAGTGCTGGAGCGCAGCCTGAAGATGAGATAAGCATCTCTCTTACATACTGATACAAGTGACTGAGTAAATTAAAAAAAAAAAAAAAAAAAAAAAAAAAGAAGGTGGTAGAATAAGATGGATATCATTATCCTAAATGCATGATTGAAGACTTGAATAGTATGAATATACTTTGTATACAAACAGTGTTATGTAAAAAGATGCCCTATATGTGTATCATGAATTGTAATGCATGCTACTGTTATAAATACAACAACTTTGAATTAAAATAAAATAAAAAAAAGAAGAGATGAGTCTCCTCTGTAGGAAACTTCTAAATAGTTGTTTAAATTCTAAATCTGCCCTTAGGGAGGAGTGGCATCACTGCCCACTTCTTAAGTGTGAGGCACAGTGACGTTCTTCCAGAGCTCAGGATGGAGGGTGGGCAGACACCTGACATCACCATGGCAAGCCAGGTGAGCAAGGCCAATTTCCACAGTCACATGTCACACTAACAGCACACCCCCTTGATGGAGGTGATGGGAATGCAGCGTCACCTCTGTGGGGGTCCACCCAAAGCCTATTAACCCGAGACTGAGAGAGGCTCATGACACATTCCACTGGAGGGCATCACTGCAGTGTTCCTGAACCTAGCACTCCCCATGCTGTCAAGCCCGTCAAGTATAAGGAAGACCGAGAAGATGTGCAGCCAAGAAGAGCCTCAGGGACAGGACAGCTAAAAGTCACCCGATTTACACAAATACCTCTCTCTGTAGCAGAAAAAGGGCATCAGATAAAAACTGAAGCGATCCCAGCAAAGCAGGGACCTTTAATTAAACAGCACATCAATATTGGTGTTTTTTGGGAGGGGGGGTACCAGGGATTGAACTCAGGGGCACTCGATCACTGGGCCACATCCCCAGCCCTATTTTTGTATTTTATTAGAGACAGGGTCTCACTGAGTTGCTTAGTGCCTCGCCATTGCTGAGGCTGGCTTTGAACTTGTGATCCTCCTGCCTCAGCCTCCCAAGTGCTGGGATTACAGGCGTGCGTCACCACGCCGGCAACATTGGTGTTTTAACTGTAAGAAGAATGCGGTTAAAAAGAAAATGAAAGATGTAACTGAAAAGATAAAGAAAAGATAAACTGTGTGTGTGTATGTATGTGTGACAGGTGACAGAGAGAGAGAGAGAGAGAGAGAGAGAGAGAGAGAGAGAGAGAGAAAGGGTTGGGGGAGGATATGGAGAGTGTGTATGAACAGTGGGAACTGCCTCTACTATTTCTTCAATTTTAACCTAATCAGTGCAGATAATCCACAGATAGGGATTGACTGGGGTGTAGCTAGAGGAGATGGGTCCGTGGGAACGTGCCTTTGGGGTACATATTTTGTCCCTGGTCAGCAAAGCTCACCCTCTGCTTCCTCACTATCATGGCCTGAGCTGTTTTCCCTCCGCCATGCCCTTCCACCCTGATGCTCTACCTTACCTTTGGCGTAGTGCAAAGGGGTCAGCTGCCTATGGACTGAAGCCTTTGAAACCAAGAGCCCCAGATAAACTTTTCCTCCTCTAAAGTGGTTTTTGTTGGGTCACAGCAGCCATAAGCTGACTAAAACACAATCCCACACAGATACAGTAATCTTATAATCAAACAAAGGTGTCAAAAACATACGTTGGAGAAATGATAGCCTTTTTAACAATGGTGCTGAGAAAACTGGACGTCCATGAGTAGAAGGAAACGGGGTCCTTTGGTCATGCTGCACAAAAATCAACTCAAAGTGAATCCAAGACCTAGGAATCAGGCCAGAAACACTGCAGCTTCTAAGGTTAGGACACAGTCAATACTCCAACATATTGGCTCAGGCACCAACTTCCTTAACAAGACCCCTAAAGCTCAAGAAATTAAACCAAGAATCAATAAGTGGGATGGCCTCAAACTAAAAAGCTTCTGTCCAGCAAAGGAAACAAAACAGCATGAAGTGAGATTCTACAGAATGAGAAAATCTGTGCCAGCTATTCTTCTGACATGGGATTAATATCCAGAATATATAAAGAACTCAAGAAACTACCCCCCCACCACACACACAAAAAAAAGATTAACCAATCAACAAATGGTCAGACGATCTAAACAGCTATTTCTCAAAAGAAGAAATACAAATGCCAACAAATGTACGTTCAATATCCTTAGAAACTGGGAAAATGCAAATAAAAACTACACTGAGATTTTCGTGTCACTCCAGTTAGAATGGCAGCCATCAAGAATACCACTAAAAACAATTGCTGGCAAGGATGTGGGGGAAAAGGTATGCAAATTAGTACAACTAGTTTGGAAAGCAGTATGGAGATTCCTCAAAAGACTAGGAATGGGACCACCAAGTGACTTGACCATCCTACGTCTTGGTATTAATCCAAAAGATCTAAAGTCAGCATGCTATGGTGGCACAGGCACATCAATGTTTACAGCAGCACAATTCCCGACAGCCAAGTTATAGAACCAGTCTGGGTGTCTATCAATAGACGAATGGATAAAGAAAATGTGGTATATATGCACAATGGAGTTTTACTCAGCCACAAAAAATGAACTTATGTCATTTGCTGGTAAATGGGTGGAACTAGAGAACGTCATGCTAAGGGAAATAAGCCAGACTCGGCAAGTCCAAGGTCAAATGTTTTCTCTCACATGTGAAAGTGTGGTGCACGACAGAGAGTGAGAGAGAGGGAGGGACAGAAGACAAAGGAAAGGAAAGGGGTGGGGGTTCACATGAGAACAGAAGGAAGACCAAGAGAGTAGAGAAAGGAGATGGGGGTGGGAAGGGAGGGCAGAGAGAAGCCCACATATACGTACTGATAAAGATGATAACAGAAGTAGCTCAATAGAGCAGAGAAGCTGAAGGACTGGGGAGGGGAAAGGGAAGGTACTGGGAACGAGACTGATGGAATCACGTCACATGCATGTACGCACATGGCACAGGAATCCCAGGACTGTGCGTGATTATAATGCAAGGACGAGCAAAAAAGTGAAAAAACAAAACAACATGAGACCTTGCTGTGGCCTACACAGCACACGTTCTGCTGCCCACTCAGCCACTTGAAAGCCATGGCCACCACGCCTGTGGCTGAAGGAGCTGCTATCTAATTCAGGGTTGTGAAGACGGACTCCCGAGTGTCTGCTGACTAACAGCCTCTGGAGGCACAAATTCACCCACACACGGGCTCCTGGGCGCTGCTGCCTCTTTGTATTTCACTAGCAGCCGCTAACCTTGTGGTTATTCCCCCTTTAACAGATGACAGTGCTTGTTAATCCAAAATGCACCTGGCTCGGAGCACTGTCCCAGCTGACTTGCAGCATTGATGATGAGAAGTGAGCTTCATCCCGCTGAGAAACAGTGTTATGTTTATGTTGAATTTAGAGCCCAGCTTTTAATCAGCACGTAAAGTTGTCTTTTCAGTTACGGTGAGGACCTGAGTCCCGCTACACTGGCTTCATAAAACTCGCTGAGACACACCTGCGGTAAGGCGTCGCCTCTGGGAAGGTCTGACCCTAGGAACAGCCTCAAGACTCCATGTGCTGCAGTTGGGGACACAGGAATGGTGACAGTGTCACAAAATGAGAAAGGGGAGCTTTCCAGTCCAAACACATGTGGAAAATGCTGTCCAAAACAGGAATGTTTTTCCTGGGCTCGAGATACAAGGTGCCATTGACTGCTTTCAAAAGGTCCACTCCATCTGTAAAACCTCAAGCAAACTGCAACAGAAAGTAGTAGTAGTAAAGTACCTTCTTCCACAGAAGCACGTGCGCATGCCCTGGTGCTTCAACACATGACTCTACACCACAGGTATATCACTGGGGGGATCGCTTGTATTCCTTATTTTTAAATTCTTTAGAGAAAAAAAAAGTTGTATTTAACTGAGAGTTCAGGGCCTGCAAATTGCCAGGAGAGCAGCAGGCCAGCAACACATGCATCCCAAAGGCCTTGAGCACCGGCATGTGCTGAAATCTACCCAGTGTGGTACGTCTATGGCACCCTCCTCCCAGCACGGCCAGGTGCCAGGTAGGATGAAGGGCAGGCGGAGAGGCCAAGGAAGAGCAGAGCAGGGCGAGAGCTGGAGCATGGGAAGAGCTGCGGGCCCCTCTGGGCAGTGGCACAGGTAGCCGTGGGGTGACTCGGGGCTCTGCACTGTGGACACTGTGTCTGTGCAAGGAGCCTCTCCATCCGGTGAGATAACACAGTGAGAGGTCGCACTTGGCCCGTCCTGGTGCGTGCTAGCTGCCCTGACTGTATGAGGCCAGGCCCATCCAAGGGTCGAGATGATGACCTGCAACCACGTTAGCACAAAAGACGCGAGTGGGGGCGTGTGGGATCCAGGTGCCCTCCCAGTAGCTCTGTCTGTGCTGCCGGCCGCTGGCCCCCTCTCTTCCAGTGAGAAGAGCCACAGCTGGAGCAGGTGCCTCTGGTTGTGCCTAGAACCCAGCTGCTCTGGCGCCTCCTATCCATGCACATATGCTGTTGTTAGGACGCTCAGGCATCTCAGAAAATGCACTTAATTTGAGATCATACTGAGTTCAAGACAAAAAATAATACAGATGAAACCAGAGGGCATCCTGAATGACAACTCTGGCTTTTGGTAATTTGGTGGTTCACGAAGCCTAGCTCTTCAAGGTGGCTCCCCAGCTCTGTCCATCTGGCCGCTGGCCACCCCACATTCAGGTGTCCTGCATTCATTCATTTAAGGGGGACAGGAAGATGCAAGGGTTCTACCCCCAAGGCCAATGAGCCCCAAAGAAGAGAAACATGAACTTCTAACCAAGAAACCTTATGAAAGCCAGCGACCCCTTGGGAAGGGTGACTGCCTGCTAACACACTCCTTCATGTCTGTTTCACCACAAAATTGGCACTTGGGACAGTCCATGAAAACATACAGTCTCTTTCCTTATCTTGTGCATGAGGAAGAAAGCAAGGGTCAAGGTCTCTTGTGGCCTCACCTGCTACTGGTGATTTCTGAGCCCTGGCCAAGATCTCGGCCACAGCAGGACAGGCTGCCGGGCCTGCTGCTCACACGCTGGGTGTGGTGATCATGTTGTCTGCTTGTTCTCTGAGCCCTGCATGTGCCTGTCACTCCTGCTCTGTGCACATCTGCTGGATGATCACACTGGTCACAGGTAGACCCTGGGGCCTGGGCCCGAGATAAACTTGTTGCTCTCTCCCACGGCCCTAGGCATACAGGCGCCCCAAGCCTGGCTGTCTCATGAAGCGCTCGCCCAAATCCCAGGACTGAGCAGCCACTGAAGCCTCGTTTAAAGGAGCAGCTGTAGCGTCTGATCAGGCCGCGATCTCCCTGCAGAAGTGACCTGGAGTGCCGCAAGGCCTACCTGCAGGCATGTTCACAGCAGGACTGGTGGTGACTGGGAAAAAGAGAGCCCATCTCAGCCCCCAACCCGAGGACACTGCACAGTCTCCTACACAGCACCTCTCCACGCAGCGCGAGGCAGCCTTGGAGCAGCGGACAGTGCCATGGTGA
Source organism: Tamias sibiricus (assembly GCA_025594165.1). Taxonomy (NCBI): domain Eukaryota; kingdom Metazoa; phylum Chordata; class Mammalia; order Rodentia; family Sciuridae; genus Tamias; species Tamias sibiricus. The sequence goes on from CM046660.1 coordinate 174,022,030, forward strand.
CACGGTATCTGTGGGACATTGAACTGGCAGAGGTCAGTTCCAACGTGCTTTGTATGTGTCCCCCAGTTCACGCAGAAACAGAATGAACTGCAGTCTCCACCACCAGACAGCAGCTCTGCCCTCGCCTCCTGGCCTCTGCCCTCCTCTCTTCTTCCCACATCCAACCCGCAGCAGTCCTGCCGGCTCCGCTTCGGAGTCACAGCTGGTGTCTTGCCTCTTCCCTCCTGGCACGCCGACGCCAGAGGAGGGGAGGGGCTGTCCCCACAGCCTGTGCCAGCCGCTGTTCCCACCAGGCCCTCTGTGGTGCAGTCTGCACGGCCACCAGAGGGGCGGCTTTGGAAGGCTTGCGGGATCATGTCACACACCGCCACCCACCCACCCATGCTGGGACCAGATCATAAAACTTCACACCGTATACGGCGTCCGGTGGCTGCCACAAGAGAGCACCACAAACTGAGTGGCCCAAGGCATCAGAAGTTATTGTGGTGAGGTCCTGGGGCCCGAGGTTCTGATGAATGCACTGCCACTGCGCCTGCAGGGGCGGAACTGCTCCCAGCCGCAGTCCTGGGGTTCTTGCTTTACGGCTGTTTCACTCCCACCCCTGCCTGCACCCCCACGTGGCCGCCTCCTTGGCATGTGTCTCTCCTGCAAGGGTGCCTTCTCCTCTAGTGCGACCAGTCACATCTGCAACGACCCTATTTCCAAATAAGATCGTGCTCTAGGGTCTGGGGACTAGGACTTCAACATAGCTCCTTGCAGGGGCACATTTCAGCCCAGGACACACGTGGCCAGACGGACCCTGCCACCCACACCCGTCTGCCTTGCTCACGGGGTGGAGTGCCTTTTCCAAGGCCTTTCTTCTCAGACCCCCGGGTGCCTGCAGGACCGTTCCTACAGGTCTCCACCAGCGGGGCTCCTTTGGGCCATTTAGGGTTCAACTAGATGCTGCCTCCCCAGAGGTCTCCCTGGAAACACCCCTCCACAGTCCCCCCTGTGCCTTGGCCGTACTCCCTCACACCATCTGATCTCCTCAGGCATTTGCCACTATCTCAGTCCATCCTTTGCTCTTTCCTGTCTCCCCTGCAGGGACTGAGCGTGACAAGGCTGGCTGTCCTGTCCTGATCACGACAGGTGCTGCCCAGAGCTGACGTGGACCCTGCTCAATGAACCTTCTAGGAAAAGGCTCAGAGGGGTGTGCAGCAGATGTTAAGGCCTGGCACCAAGGGCCTGGAATGGAGGATGGGGACATCAGCACCATGGTCCTTTGTCACAAGCAGTCTATACAAAGAAGAACGTAACACACAGCTCTCCAATGACGTAGCTTAGAGGGCTGTGCATCCTTCTGATAGGCACTGAGAATTCACAGGTATTAACAAACGTTTGAAGGAAGTCTGCAAAGGTGAAGCTATGATGACTGGCTCTAAGGGACTGTTCCTGACAATAATTAGAAGCAGGATCAACTATCTGTAAGACTTTTCTTAATTTATGACTATAAAACTACATTCTTTGTGTAGAGGGTTTCCTTTGGACATGCATCAAGATCACTCAAAAAATGGTTTTAAATCATTACATACAAGTCTAAACGAATGAAAGAATACTGCCTCCCTTTCCACAGCTCAGACCTGACCCCCAACATTCAGGGAAGAATAAACATGCAGGTTCTCCACAGCCTATGCTCCTTGGCTGCCCATTACCACCATCCCACCAACATCATAGTCACCAACAGCACCACCATATTGGAATGATCATTATACAAACAGCATCACTATCACCACACCACCACCACTAGCCTCATCGCCATCACCACCATCACCTTATTACCAAACCACTACCATCATCCTTATCACCATCACCATTATCAACCCCATCACCATAGTTAGCACCATAATACCACCACCACCATCATCAACCTCATCACCATAATCACCACCACCACAGCCATCAATCTCATCACCATAACTACCACCATCACCATTATCATCAACCTCATCACCACCATCACATCACCACTTCAACATCATGTTGTTGCCACTGTCACCATCAGTATCCCTAACTTGTGCCGATCCAAGCACTATGCAGAGAACTTAGCACAGCTTTCTCCCATTCAATTCCCACGGCCTCCCTGTGAATGAAGAACTCTTTCTGCAACATATGCATGAAAGGAGGAGGCTGGGGTCCCCCAGCTTTCACATGGTGAAGGTGGGTCTCAATCTGTGGGCTTGCTGCCACATCCCCACCCTTGCCATGTCACTCCTGCCCCTGGGGCCCTAGCGATGTCTCCAAGTGATCTTTAGACCTTAGATTTCTCCAGGAGTTGTCAATGGCTCAGCCCTTCCTAAACACTAATCCGAGAGGAAGTTCCCACCCATCTGCAGTGTAACTAGAAGAGGCACCTGATTAGTGGCAGTGCAAGCCTGCTAACTGGCTCAGCTCCAGTGTGGCTTCCTCTCCTCAATGCTCACACAGTCCTCCTTTTATGAAAGGATTGTGATGGTAGATGGTCGCTATTGTGTTAACTACCTCTGCTTGGCAAAACTAAAAGCTGGCCAATCTTACTTTAGTCTAATTTAGTCACATGATTTTGTTAACCCTTGAAATTGAAAATGTCTGGGGTCCACCTGCAGGGTAAAGGAGCAGGCAACGGTGAACTCACCTCTCACACTGCTGTGCCCTCACGTACAGCACAGCCTCAGAGACCGACATGCCACAAGCAGAGGAGTCAGTGGCTCAGTTTAGAGGCAACGTCCCATTAGCAAATGCATCTGGGTGTTCCCGTAAAAAGTGCAATTCCTATAGAAGAGACTGAGCTTTTACAATTTGGAGGGCAGCACAACTTTCCATCTGCGTAGACATGGGATTTTTCAGTTAGTATGGAGACAGGTTTTCCTCAGTCAACCTGGGGAGCTGAAGCCAGAGGCTTAGAGGCTCTGAAAACGGTTTCTTCTTAAACAATAAACCAAGCACCTTAGCGGGCAGCCTGACATGGCAGTTTCCATACACTTGACATAGATGCTGTGGGAACCACGGGCATGAGGCACAGCCATGGCCCTCACATCGATGTACTGCCAGGCTGGAAAAATCACAGGAGACTGTCTTAAGATGGGCAGAAAGCCGGGTGTGGTGGCACACACCTGTAATCCCAGCTCTTGGGAGGCTGAGGCAGGAGGATCGCAAGTTCAAAGCCAGCCTCAGCAATGGTGAGGCACTTAGCAACTCAGTGAGATCCTGTCTCTAAATAAAATACAAAAAAGAGCTGGGGATGTGGCCCAGTGGTCGAGTGCCCCTGAGTTCAATCCCTGGTACCAAAAAAAAGATGGGCAGAAATGTTTGAAAATATTAGAAATACAATTCAGAATGATTTCTAAAATCATGTCATTTAAACAGGCCTTCATTAGAGGCAACATGCAAGTACTGTAGTCCCCTTAGCTGCAGGGGACACATTCCAAGACCCCCAGGGAGGGCCTGAAGCCACAGATGACACCAGTGCAATAGGTACTATGTTTTCTCTTATGATAAAGCTTAATTTATAAATTAGGCACAGTAAGATATTAACAATAATGACTAGTAATAAAATAGAACAAATACAACAATATTCTGTAATAAAATTGCCAGTATTACTACTCTTGCCCTTTGAGGCTTTTATTAAGTAAAATCAGGACTACTGGACACAAGCACTGCATATCAAAACAGCTGACCTAATAACAAGTGACTAACGAGAGGGTAGTATATACAGTGTGGATGTGCTGGACACAGGGATATTTCATGCCTAAGCTAGGATGGAGTAGGGAGGCACAAGATTTCATCATACCACTCAGAAGGGTACACAATTTAAAACTTATGAATTATTCATTTCTGGAATTTTCCATTTTGTATTTTTGGAACTACAGAGAGTAAAACTGCAGGTAAGTCTAAACTATTCTACATATGTATGATACAACATGCACATACACACTACTGTATACACATACACATCTCTCCCACTCCAGTAATCAAACAGGGCCATGAAGATATGCTTTGTGATTTCCCTTCCTTTCCTACGTTTTGCTAGAGGGAATACTATTTTTTTTCCTGATAAATACACTTGGATATAAAAGCAGAAGTTGGCAAAGATCAAGTTCTCAGTGGATTGTGATTTTTAAGAAATATCAGGTGCCTTTGATGAACACAATACAGCAACATTCTAAAATGACCTTATTTCCCACTAATCACAGTACCTCTGCACACTGACTTCCATCTGCAGACATACACCTGGGCTCCAGGCCCTTGGCATCTCACAGTTGGTCACCTGCAGCTTGCGAGCCATTGCTGCATCCTATGCCTTCCTCCAGATAAGCTGGGCTTTGTGGTGACCAGAAGCCCTGATGGAGCAGCTGCAGGGCTTGCAGGCCTGGGCTCCCCAAAGCGCATGCTGATGCCAATACTTAGGTGCAAACAGAGCAACACCACCTCTCCACTGAAGGTGGCTGGCATTTAAATTAAAAGTGCAAAAATATTTTAACAAAAGACTCAGTAGGAGGCAAAAGGAAATGCCCATCCCTTTACTATTCTCCCAACTACAGCAGAAATGAACTATGTGTCAGGGCATGACTTTAAAAAATCAGAAGATGCCTGTTTGATGCTCTAATCTGTTGAGTGATGAGTGCAGCGTAATTTATGCCAGAGAGGTGGAAATCCAGAGTCCTCACCCCAGGTGCCCGTGGCAAGTGGCCTGCTGCCGCAGAAGCTGGGAGTTGTTAACGGTGGGTGACTACATGATGCTGGCTGCTACTAATCGTTTATTGAATAATGAAACTGACACAACCGATAAAAGGTTTCAATCTTGAGAAAAATGATTTATCGTTTCTCAGTTTACTGGCACTGCTATTTGTGTGACAAACGGTTGGAAAGCCCCCAGTTAATCTCTGTGCACCTCCAAGCCTGCTGCCGTGGCTTCTGCACGCACATCCAAATAATCAGGAATAGCTAATAACACGGCGCCGAGGCTGTGAGGGCAGAGGACGGGTGTTTTATCAAGGCTGATCTCCAAGTCAATTTGCACAAGGGATCTTTTAGGGGGCTGGGCAAGGGCGAGTGCGGGGAGAAGAGACGGAGGTAAGAAAGAAAAAAGAGCAACATCCCCAAAGACGCTCGCCTCAGCTTCAGTTGGAAATGCAGGATGGAAGCAGAACTGCCCACAGTGTTGCCGTGCACACGACTCTGAGAGCTCTGCAGAGCTTGCGGGCCCCTGGATTTGATTTGCCACGCGGTGCAGACTGTCTAGGTGGCCTGTCATCCTATAGTGGGGGGCTGCTGGGCTCGGGGATCCTGCCTCCCACTCTCGTGCACGGAGCATCTGTGGAGTAGATTTCTTCTATTTCAGTCTGGAAGGGGGATGGTGAATATAGCTTTAAGTAAATTAAAGATTTATTTATAGCAATACTCCAAATGACACATTCACTTTTATCATACTACATGCTTATCTTATTCCAGTTTTGGCAAAAAAAAAAAAAAAAAAAAAAAAAAAAAAAATCGAATATATTCAAGCTCTTCTGAGAGGGTCCTGGAGCACGTGGCCCAACACCCCTGCTGCTCGCGGTCTGTGTCCCGAGACAGGCGAGGCAGGGGGCGCACCTGGGTGTGGTCTGGTAGGTGACCTCTCCCCTCACTCCATCAATGACGCTGGGGACAGCCACACACTTCTCACCATCCAGGGCAGGGAAACAAGCTCTGCCCATGCCTCTGTCAGTCAGCGGGCAACTCCAGGGCTTATGCCAGCGCTGGAAGCTCTGGATGAGCAGAGAGAAAAAGGCACTCGGAGGTGTACCCCACAAGTGCGTCGCCTCAACCGAGCCCTGTGCATGTGCTGTGGAAAACGCTAGGCCACTTCCAGGAAGGAGCAGAAACAGCAGGGACAGCAGGCGGAAGGCGGGAGGCTTCAGATGAAAGTGGGTTTAGACCCCAAGGTGACAAGGTCTTGCCAAATCAGGAAATGAAACCACACAATTGTTAAAAAGGAAACAAATAAAAACCGCGTGACTCTGGGTGACATACAAAGGGGTCCTTAATTCAAGCCTGGAGTTTTGGAGGAATTGGAGGTTGGCACACACGTGGCCAGGTCTCAGTGGAAAGTGTGTTCATCGCAGCAGCGTCTTGGGTGGCCTCGAGGGCTGGCACGTCCCGAAGCAGGGAGGACACCTGGGACCTCTGGACCTCTTGGGATGTTGTGGGTTTTCACATGGGTGGAATCCCACTGCTCACCGACTCTCCCCGGTTGGAGGTGAGGAGGTTTCAGGACTCTCAGGATGTTGCTGGATAAGCAACAGATACTCCGTACTCTGTGTTGGCCCTGACATTTCCCAGGTGTGTTTGTGAGGACCTAAGCAGGGTGCAAGGCCAAGGACGGGTGGAGTAAAGCTGGCATCAAAGGGCTTAAGTAAGTGGAGTAGGTGCGCATGCGTGAGCTTCTATACCCAGAGGCCCTTACATGGCCTTCAGCTTGGCAATGTGCATCTCAAACTCCAAGAGGAAGCAGCTGCACAGCATTCTCCAAGCCTTTTCTTTCAGAAGGTCTTGCTGGATTCCATTTCCACAATGCAAGCTTTGGGAGACACTTGCTGGTGGCAGATTAAGCCACGCTGCAGGAATAGAATGCACTGGAAATAGAATGCACAGGCCTCCAGGGCCTCCTCCTGTCCCTCCAGAGCTGGAGTCCGGGAGGCTGTGCCACGTGCACACACTATGCCAAGCTTCTAGGGACTCCAGGAACTAGGAGACTAGTTTCCTGTCTTCTCAGACTTCCAATCTGGTTGAAGGGAAAGCCTGACCACGGGCATGCTGCACATAATTACCACCGCCACAACACAGGCTGCCCAGGACACATGTACAGCCACGTATAGGGTCACAGTGCCCACCTGCCAGAGGTGTCCCAACTGCACAGCTGCACACTGAGGGTGTCCCCTACATCCTGATACCCATCCTCAAGGAAAAGAACTCCATGGAGGGAGGGAATCTCTGCTAAGTCATCTTCAGCCAGGCAGAGCCTGCTTGCAGGTAGAGCAGCTTTCCTCTCCTGCGCCAACCTGTGCTACTTCACCCGGGAACTCTGATGTGTGGCCTGAAAGCACCACAGACATTTTTCAGTTTGACTCTGCAGCCAGATGGACTTGCCAGTCTCTAGGGGAAGTCAAGGAGGGACGGTGCATGGTCCGGGCTGGGGATCTGCCATGGAGAGCAAGGGCCTCGGGAAGCGGCTCGACCACCCACTGCACAGCAGGAGCCCATACACTCACTGCTGCCCACCGTGCTGATGCAGCCACAGGTGGGCAGGATGTTGGTGCCTGGAATGCTCTAGGTGATGTGAAGAATCACCCTAAAAAACGTGGGTCGATGCTACTGTAGTGCACCATCTCCCACGATTCTCTCTGCCATCTGAAAAGCACAGTATAACGGGTGATCCTATGTCAGAGGAGAGCGATGTCCCTTTTGTAGGCCAGTCAATAGAATCTGTAAATACACGGCACACAAATTGGTTCCTAAGAATAAAATTTTCGTCTACACAAACTGAAGCCCAAGAAAGGAATTAGTGGTGGCTCTGTCCCTGCATGGAGCGTCTGCTGCCCTGGGTGCCAGACCCTGCCCATGCACTTGAAACTCAGTGCATCCCAACCACGGTCCTCAGAGGCAGAGGACAGGAGCACCCCTGTTTTGCAGCCCAGAGCAATGAGACAGGAGAAGACAAGGGACCTGCCTGGCCATCCTGCTAGTAAGAAGTGGAGCTGGGCTCCTAGTTTGGGGGCCTAACCTGCCCTGTGGCATCTGCCTGGCATCATTCCTGCTGCCACTGCAGCCTCGTCTGTGCATGACCACCTGCCTACCTGGACTGGCTGTGTCCTGTGGAAAGAGAACGCAGCTGCTGAGCATGCCCAGTAGTTCCCGAGCCGTAACAGAGAAATCGGGGCTCACTTCCGCAGACAGCAAGAGTCTGAGCACTTTGTAAAAGCTTGAATCCTTTTAGAACCTTTATTATTCTCTCGCCCACTCCCAATCCAAGACATTACAGGAGACAGAGGCAAAAAGAACATTTTCCAAAGGTGGAGCAATGAGAAGAAATAAAACTCTTAAAAGAAATATATCAGCAGAACAGAAATCCCTTCTTCTTCATTAGAAAAAGGAACTGCAGAATGAAATCCCTTAATTACCCACAAAACAAAAGCACGCCACGTGACTGACTCGTGTTAAGAACAGCGAGGAGCAGCCCAGGGCGAATGCTCAGGTCCTTCCAACTGGTGGAAAACTCCCAGCGCCATTCACCAGCCTCTTGTGTTATCCCAGACAGAATACGTTATTTAGGAACTTTTCCGTATCTCACCTTCTTTAAACTGCTAAACTGATAAAATGCCAAAACAGATCTGTTCCTCTTTAGGATCTCTTTATGTTTGATGGTTCCTGGGACCACATTTTAAAACTTCAACTGTCCGATTCATCACACTGCTTGGAAAGAGCAGCTGATGGGCATCATCAGCACATGACTGCACAGGGCAAGAAGCTAAAGCACATTTTTGTATTGGCCCTTCTACATTAAAGGATGGAGAAATAGGACACGTACAACGTTCTTTAAAACTATGTCCCCAATTATATCACCAGAGAGCAATCAGGACACTGTGTGATGGTAAGAGTCACTTGCTCTGAACACGACACTGTGCACACGGCACGTTGCTATGGGCATTGCGGGCCTCACAGGGCTGCTGCTCCACAGCGGGACGTGCACTCCGGGGAAGGCGCCTGGCCCCAGCCCCTCCACTGGGGCTCCGCTCCAAGGGCTCCTCAGCAAGCGCTTCCTGGTGCCCTTCGCGCACAGCCACCTCAGTGCCCCGCGGGGGCTTTGCTCTGCTCCACTGCTGATCACACTCCGACAGGTTTACTTACTATCTCAGGCAAGTCACGCTTTCCAAGAACGGTCACAGCAGTATCCGGGATCCATGCTTCTCTGGGACCCTGCACTTGCCATCAAGGGGCACAGTCTGTTCCGCTATCCTGGGTCCTAGCAGGGACTGAGTCTATGCTGGCCGCAGACGTGGTGGAACAGACACTGTGTCCCTTGAGGCTAGGCACGGAGGGAAACAGCTTCCAATGGCTTTGTGCTTCTCTCTCTGACGCCTGTCCCTGGGGCCCAGCCACCATGGGGAGGGGCCTTGGCCACCTGCACAGGTTCTGCCATCTCCTGGCTTCTGAAGCTCCAAGGCTCCAGGCCCACAGGGCCGACAGGAGCTTCCGAGCTGACTCACCCTAGCAACTGACCCCTGCAGGCTGCAGGAAGCCCCTTGAGGGGGCTGTGTCTCAAAGCCAGCAATGCCCATAGAGTCCCTTCCAGCAAGGGACGGACGTCCTTCTGAGGATGGCACGTGACATGAGCAGCTATAATAATGGGTCACCCTGGCATCTGGGCTGACGCCACAGTCAGGAGCGGTGTGTCTTGCATTTAAACCAAACAGGAAGAGCATACAGATGAGAGTGGCTGAGGAGCTTGACGGTGGCACTCAGGACACGCTGAGGACTGTGCTGGGGTGTGGTCCCCCTGCTGTCTGTCCTGGTGGTGCCAGCCCTTTACCTACCCCTAGCGCCCAGCCCCCCAGGCCAACTGAATCCAAATCTCATTTTTGAATCAGTGATTTTTTAAATCACTGGGGTGGGGTGGGGGCTGGAGTTGTGGCTCAGTGCCAGAGCACATGCTGGGCCTGCGTGAGGCCGTGTTTGATCCTCAGCATCACATATAAATAAATGACAGATCCGTGGCTGGCCCGTCCTCCCTCCCCTGGGGGAAGAGGATGCGGCCAGCCCTCCCCCGTGGCTGCCCCTCCCTGTGAGCCCGACTCCCTCTTCCACTCCCCTGGCCTTTCCTGCAGGGCCGGGCTCACCAGCACCTCCAGGCCTCCTCCAGAGCCTCCTGACTCCCCACCTTCCATAGCCCACAGAAGCCAGTCCATCCTTGCCTCCCCTAGCACCCCTGCAGCTCCACGTCCTCATCCTCACTTCTGTTTGGGCAGCCCCCACTCCAGGCAGACACTGTGATACTCCGCCTCTCCCAGAGACCCTCACCCCCTGCTCTGGACCACCCCCTGGTGTCCTCATCGCCCTGCTCTCCTTCCACCCACAGCTGGGGTGCACTCTCAGGAACTGGTTTTCATTCAGGACACTGAGCTCACAAAGTGGTTGGGAGGACCAAGAGGCCTGGGGCAGGGGGGCTGCATGTGGCATCACTCTCCTCCCTGGACTGCAAGCTCCCAGGTGGCAGGGCCACCCACTCCTCTAGCAGCACGTAGCAGTGTCCTGCACGTGGCCAACAGACTTGTTCTGAGCTTGAATTAAAAGTACTTCAACCTCCAACCCCACAACCACCAGCAATACTGGAGGCAGCAGGCTGTGAGGACCTGGCATTGTCTGTGTCGTAGGTCATTCAATACCTAGATTACTGATCCCACCTCACACACCACAGGAGCGGTGCCCTCAGGGACAACAACTCCAAGAACAGAGAACCCAAAGGCGGCACGCTAGCCAGGAAAAGGACCTTACGGGTCCACAGTGACAGGCAGTGACGGACAGGAACTAGAGACTGCAGTGAAAGCCATCTAACCTCTGGGATTCAGATGGTGACGATGACACTTGCTCTGGGAAACACACTGACCATAGTGAAGAGGGCGGGAATAAGGGCCGAGGGCCTAGTCACTGTCATGAAGGGGGAACAGGGAAGGAGGACCAAGGCACTGTCACGAAGTCTGACCTGAAGCTCCGCTCAGCCAAAGTGGAGTTGGGGGGAAAAAAGCCTCTTACCTTTAGGACCCCATTTACCTGCTGGGCCACTCATTACTGGAAAGTTACAGAAAAAGATGCAAGTGTTTCAGAGACACGGGGAAAAGCTCGTCTCTGCAGACTGAAATGGTGAGCAGTGTCCTCCACCCCCCACTGCAGACCACCACTCAGGAAGGGCCTGTGCTCCAGACAGCACCTGCCCAGGTGTAGAAGCCACTCTCCCGGGGAATCCTGACTGTTAGTTGGGTGCACCCGACTCCTGAGGGCAGGGATAGGGACAGGCCAAGGAGAAGAAGCATCAACTACAAATACCAGGATTTTTGTTTTAGTAATTATTTTTTGAAAAAAAAATTTGTAACGTGTCATATATATATATGATATATATATATATATATATATATATATTAAATTATATATGTGTGTGTGTGTGTGTGTGTGTGTGTTTTTGGTACCAGGGATTGAACTAAGGGGCACTTGACCACTGGGCCACATCCCCAGCCCTGTTTTGTATTTTATTAGAGACAGGGTCTCACTGAGTTGCTAAGTGCCTCGCCATTGCTGAGGCTGGCTTTGAACTCATGAGCCTCTTGCCTCAGCCTCCCAAGTGCTGGGATTACAGGTGTGCACCACTGCACCCGGCCTAAGTCATATGTTTTGATCAATAACAGGGAGCCTACAAATTGATCGCTCAGTTATAAGAGCTTCTGCAGTTCTATATGAAGGAAAGGGAAAAGAGGAAAGTCAGAGAGTGACATTGAGAAAAGAATTCGGCAGTTCTTCAAAAGCTAATGAGAAGGATCAGACAGTGTAGCAGCCTACTCCTAGGCATCCACTCTAAAAATTTAGGTACCACGTGCCAGCGTAATGGCCAGGTAGAAGCCACCCCGGTCTCCATGAGCAGACAGACGAAAGGTGGCGAATCCAAGTGAGGACATGCGAGTCCGCGGTGAAGGGACAGGTGTGCCCACGCCTGCGGGACCTGGATGAGGTGCCACGTGGAGGAGCCAGACACCAGAGGACAGACGCCCTCGTTGCTCCTAGATGAATTGAAGGGACCGGCCAGACCCCAGAGGCAGAGGGCTCAGGGCCCCCGGGGGTACAGAGCTGCTGTGGGGGTGACGAGGTGATCTGGAAACAGGGAGGAGGCTGCACCACCCCGTGAATGTGAGAGTGGAGTCAGTGACCCCGAACTGGACTGCGCGCCTAAAATGGCGCATTGTATGTTGTACACCTTGGCACAGCAAAAAGGTCAAAACAAAACAAAATGGACCCCCTCCCCAAAGAAAGAAAGGAAGGAAGGAAGGAAGGAAGGAAGGAAAGAAGGGATAAAAAGCATAAGTACAGGTGGGAAGAGGGGGCAGAGGAAAGGAGGAGAGAGAAAAGCAAGAAAGAGGAGGAGGGGAGGAGGGGAAGGAGAGAAATGGAAAGAGGAGGCAGAACAGGGGAGGGCAGGTGGGCTTGGGAGAGGGCAGGACAGACCCAAGGTGGGCAGAGGAAACGGCCAGGTGCGTGTGCCCTGGCAGGAGCTGCTCCTGTGACCAGGCTCCCTCCAGCTGCAACCTGCTGCCCCGGGGCGGGGGGGGGGGGGGGGGGGCATTGCAGCCCCAGTGTCCAGGAGACCACCCCTGTCCCCAGCAGGCTCTAAGCCAAGCAGCTCCCCAGACCTTGGGGACTGTTCCCAGCAAGCCACACCACGTACTCGCCAGTCCTGACAGTGGGAGGGGCTGGGAAAAGTTGAAAGCAGGAACTAGACTAGGCCCGGGAACCCACGGCTGCCAATTCCTAGGTAGAGCTCTGCGAGCAGAGGGGAGCAGGAAGGTAACTCTCCTGGGCGAATGAAGCTGCGAGCTGGCAATCAGAGGAGGCACCGAGTCACCCACAAGAGCAGGGCTTTAGCAGAACACAGGGGGAGAGGCAGGAGACAGCAGACAAGGCCCAGGGCCTTCTGGGCTGTTCCAAGAGCCTCTGCGTGCCCCGCACCTGGGCCTGGGAGAGCAGGGAGGCTGCAATCACCCAGCCATGGCCCTTGCTCTCCTCTGAGCACATGGTGGCCCAGGTGCACAGCGCACTACAGCAGGGTCCTCAGGACCCACCACACCTGCCTCCTTCCCGGGGCCCAGCTGGACCTTCCCGGTGATGTTCCCAAGGGTCGGGGGCAAAGCAAGGCTTGGGGATGGCAGGGGTGGGGGGGGGGGGGTTCAAGGAAACAGAGATCTCAAACTGTTTGATGAACAGGCCAGTACAGGAGGGTGACGACGTGCCTATTACAGAAGTCACTCTGGGTTCACTGAACCCGAATCTTCTAGTTTACTAGAAGGAGTCACCTGTTGAGGTAAACTTTGACCATTTGGGTTAATTATGGATTTGGTACTTTCCAAATTTTATAAAGATTCATTTCGTCAATCTGTTGACACATAGACATGGGTAAAATGACAAAAGTTTATACAGACTGAATATTAACTTGTTAGAATTAAGAAGCATCCTTTGGATCAAGTATTATAAAGTCCTTTCTATTTATATGAACTTAGTTGACAGGAAAAGTCCCAGATAAGGTAGAGACAAACCCAACCCTCCTCAGGGAGGGATGGTCACTGCACAGACACTGTGAGAGGCGGCAGCGGAGCGTCCCTGCATCTGGCCTGGATAGGGGGAACCTGCAGCTTCCCCGCTGTGGCCTCGAGCAAGTGAGTTAAACTCTATGACCCTCGGTTTCCTCTGTTATAAAAACTGGGATTATGCACCCACCCCTGGGCTCCCGTGAGGGTCATGAGAGGATGCACACATGCTTTTAACCTCAGGGCCGGCTGCGCAGCAAAGGGTCACTCGGGGCTCCAAGATCATTGCTAATAGACGAAGACGTCTGACTTTCTCTTTTAAAGAGACATCATCAAATCTAAATTTTGACATCTATGTGTGTGTGTGTGTGTGTGTGTGTGTGTGAGAGAGAGGGGGGGGGAGAGAGAGGGGGGGGAGAGAGAGAGGGTGGGGAGAGAGAGAGAGAGAGGGGAGAGAGAGAGAGAGAGAGAGAGAGAGAGAGAGAGAGAGAGAGAGAAAGAGAGACACCTTAAGTCAGGTGCCACTGTGAGTTCTCCACAGGGCCTCACGGCTTCCACAGGGAGCCAACTGAAGGGGAAAATTATTCCCACCTGAAGAAAGCACCAAAGGCCTAAATGAAAATCAAGTAAAAGAACAAAGCTGCCTACTTATTTCATTAAGAAGAGTCAAATCGAGTTATTGAAACACTCACTGGAGAAATGCTGGGAGCCTTGGCCCGGGTGTCAGCTCAGGGACAGGGCCCCAAGACATCATGCTCTGGGGGATTTTAAGATCTTTTCACGACATCTTACACTGATCACTTACTCTGGGCTGTTCCCTTCTGTAATCTTGCACAAAACACGTTAAAAGTAACTTCAAATTTTCCTATCTAGTGATTCCAGAACAATCCATGAACCAAGAATCAGAATTCAGCCTGTGATGTGAGCAGCAAAGCTCCTGGTGCACACTCGTCTCCTCTTACACACACTACCATGTGCCACCTGTGCGACCTTCATAGCAGGCGGCATTGTGCACTCTTCTGGGGGGAAAAGAGCCCATCCTCTCAAATAACCCTGGGCTCGGAGACCACACAATGGGCTGAGCTACGAGGTAAGACCCTTTGGGCGTTGGTCTCTGAAGGCAAGCAGGTCAATTGTGGGAAGAATTCATTCCTGACCTTCCTGCAGATAAAAATATCTTTAGGTAATTAATGTTTTCTTGCCAAGATGGAAACTCACCCACAGTTCTCCTCAAAGCTGGGAGCCTCCCCTGGATTAATCTGGGAGCCTGAATGCGGTGGCCACGTGATTGAACCTGTCCTCCACGCTCAACATGCATGCGCAGCAGCAAGTGCGGTGAGATATCTTAAATATTATCAAACGTTACGTCATTAAATAGAAATTAGATGGAAACAAGGAAAGCCTAAAGATTGACTGGGAGTCCGGATGCTCTAAACGCCTAATATGTCCATTTCTCACCTGAAGCCCTCTCCAAATGCAGTTTTGCTATTAAGCAAAACCCAAAGAAAGGTAATCAATTCCAACTAAAAAGCACTTACCCCAGTGACGGTGTGCAAGCCACTTCAAACCCCTGGCTGCCTGCCAAAGCCCAGACAACAGCCGTCAATGCTCTGCTATCCGAGGAGCACAGGGGCCATGCATAATTGACTAGAAGATGGGCCAAAACTGTGCCCAATCAGTGTGTGATCAAAAACGCGTGGAATATTCAGCACCACTTGATTACACGGAGGTTCGTCCTTTCCCTCTCCTCACGAAATCTCTTCAAGGTCCACAGTACTGTAATAAGATCATTACTGTCAAGCGGTACGAATCGCAGGCAATGAGTCTTGGGATGGGGAGTCATACTTCACAAGCTCCCCTGGTTTCTCCCTCTCTCTCTCTCTCTTTTTTTTTTTTTTTTTGTATTTTACTGCATGCAGAGGCAGCAGGGCGACGAGGTGGCAGATAATGATCACATCACTGTGTGGCAACTAGAAAGGCACTTTTAAGAAAAAGCAGAGAGAAATCAGCTTAAGAGAAACTAAAACATTTTCCGTTTGCAGTTTTTTCCCCTAAAAAAATTAAATAGAATTAAACTGTGTGCAGTAGGCGCTTTTCATGAACTCTGATAGAATGTCATTGAATCCAACCGTTTGATAGATTTTCATATCGCAGCAAAGCCCATTACCCCACAGACAAATGGCCAATTTTCTCCATGTCCCGCATACAAAAGAAACCCTAGTTGTGTGTGTACATGGCAATGCCTGGTAAAGTTTCCACCGTGCCCACTTCTTTCATTGGTGATGCACCCAGGCCTTGATACCTGGTGCCAAAGCATTCATCTGATGGGGAAGGGGTGGAGCCTAAAGGTGGGAAAGTATCAGCAAAGATCAGCAAATAAACAAGCTGGTCCCAAGCTATATCATCTCCGGAGCATTAACAACACATCTCAGTAAGACCAGAGGGAGCAGTAACCAGGAAGGGACCTGGAGCCAGGGTGGCAGGCCTCCTGCAATGAGGAGTCGAGCGAATGACGGGGAGGCTTAGCCCATCACTCCTCTCCTCCCTCCAACTCAGACTGCCCTGACAACACCCACTCTCCTCATCCAAAAAAGAGAAAAGGAAAGGCGCATCTCCTCGGCAGGAACATAGAAACTGGATCGTGCATCCAAGTTAAATGGCCACAAGTCCTAAAAAGCTTCAAGAGGGATGTCCCATCACACAGTCCATTATCCAATCCTGAGTGTCAGAAGCCGTGGCCGTGTCTTCTGTTTGAATGTACCCAAGTGCGCATGCACATGAGAGAAAAAGAAAGCTGTTTGCAAAGAAGCGATACCTCAACTCCACGCCAGGAGTCCTGGGAAGGAGGCCAGGCCAGATCAGATCCAGCAGGAGGGACCGCTTAGTTCTCAAGGGCCAGGGCGGGGGGGTGGGGAGCAGAGCGGGGTAGCTTCAGGGCTGCAGGGCCGAGAGCCATGGGCCTACACAGGCTCCTCATTCACCCAGGTGGAAGGTGCAGGTGTGTACAGAATGCAGAGCTAGTCCCAAGGCCTGAGGGAGGCCTGGAACCCACCACTCACCTGCTGTTCTTGGGCTCACCTTCACCTTCATTCAACCTTTCCCTCATCCGTGAAAAGAGACACCCCCACAACCATTTTCGGGGTGTCTGAGCTGTGCAGTGAGACCACGTGTGTTGAAGGACAGGTGTGGCTCAGTCACGCTCCCTGACTTTGCATTCAATGGCCTGACAACAGGTCCCAGACTCTGGAGGGAGGAGAGGGTTTGGGACAGTCGTTATCTGTGCTTGGTTCCAACCCAAGAAACTGAGTCCACCAAGCAGCCCCCTCAACGGCAAGGTGGGCACAGGAACGCCGACTCCCCCACGCAGGAACGGGAGCTGCATGGTCTCTGACTCACCGTCTCTCTTGGAATCCCTGTGTCAAGCTCCAACCTCCGTCAGATGGTGATGGAGGCTGGGTCTGTGGGGGGTGATGAGGGTTGGTTAGATGGGGACCCCCGATAGGACTGGTGGCCATATGCAAAAAGGCAGAGCTTGTCCCCCTCTCCACAATGTGCACACACCACAGAAGGCCATGAGAGGACACGGGGAGAGAGGAGGTGGCTGTCTGCAGGCCGGGAAGTCGGGCGGAGGCCACAAGTGAGGGGAGCGAACCTGCCGACTAAGCCACCCTGGGTTCTGACGTGGCATCAGAGCCAGGACAAAAGGCTCCGCGCTTTCATCCTCATCCTCCAGGCTGCTCTTACACTGAAGAGGCCTGCTGTTGGTCGACATCTCCTCTTCTCCATCTCTCGAGGAAGGAGGCAGCCTGCGCTGTGTGTGAGGTGGAGCACGGCTGAGTTTCATCATTTCCGAGGCTGGGAGGAGAGAGAGCTCGCCCCATGAGCACAGCTGAGAATGTGAATGCCCGGTGTCTTGACTTCCAAGAGTCCGGCTGCACGGGTCTAGCGCAGAGCCTGGCACAGCTGCATGAGGCTGAGACACAACGCCCTCTGGAGATCTAGACCAGCCGCGTCACCTATGTCCTGAACACCGTGCTTCAGCCTGAACCCCTGTGCCTCTGTGGTAAGACACGCGGGGCAGGTCAAGTGTGGAGAGCAGAGAGGGGGTCTGGGTGGCCAGGAGGACTGGGGGGCGCGCTGCCAGCCAGAACGGCTGCAGGACTTGGTCCAGGGGGTCGCAGCTTCCTTGCTGAGTTAAGTGGCAGCCACAGACCAGGGAGTGGGAACATTCTGAGACCATCAAGAGAAGGACTTCAAGGTGGAACCTGATTCCCCCAGGAGCCAGTCTACCAGGGCCTCCTGAGTCGTGCCGAGTTCCAATTTCAGGGCGCTGTCCCGAGCTCTCTGTGGAAAGACACTGAGCTGACCGAGCCCAGAGGCCAAAGGGCACCTCTGGGTCTGGTGAACGACATCCCATCCTGCATGTCAGAGAGGGCCCCTGCCAGCCACCGACACCTGGCAAGAGTGCATCTACTGTCCTGTATGGCAGGGGACAGGGCCTTGAACCCTGGTCCTGGGGCACCAGAGGACTCCGGACACCACCGGAGCTCCTAAGATCGATCTCATATTCACTTTTCAGATCGCCCCGCTTGGGACAGCAGAGATTCCCTTCTCTACAGAAAGGGATGCGGATATCCTGGCACTCCGTGGGGCTCCCTGAGGTTCTCCCAGGCCACGCAGATGCTTGGGTACAGTGCCCCCACGCCAGCCAGCCGCTGTGCCCACTGCCGTGTGACTGCCAAGGACGGGGACCATCTCAGCACTTCCCACTTAGCGCCAGGCACACTGGCATGCACTAGGTGCTCAATGTGCTTGCACGGCCCGGAGCTGACCTGTGTAGTTTGTGTGGACTTGAAAAAAAAAAAAGTGCCCACTCCTCTTGTCCGTTAGCTCGTCATGATGGGAATCCTCTGTTCTGGCTCCCCCGCTGTGACCGACTCATCTTTGTTTGTTTCTGACCTGCCGACTTCCACAAAACATCTGAGAGTGCTGTGGCTTGTGTGTGTTTGTGGCGGCCAGACTGTACCCGGCAGGACGGCTTTTGAGTCAACTGTGCCCAATCCACAATGTCAACGTCTAGAGTAAACCCAGGTCCACTCCGTTTCAGCAAGTCCACTCTCTGGGCAGCTCGAGTTTCAACCTGAGAAGTCTCTTTGGGAGACCGACTGGTTTGCGGGGAAAGGTGAGCCCATGAGCACACACGCGTCCCCCCTAACCCGCGGCACCAGGGCAGCGAGGCCGGCAGGCCTCCTGGGCTCTTCAGCCGACTTTGGGAATCCTCTGATTCCTGGCTTTTCACATGCACCAGAACCAGCTGCTCAACCCAACTGCTCAGATGCCCGGACAACTGTTCAATAACAAGGGAGTGTCCATAGGACGACCTCATGATGTGAAAAATCACTGTGGATCACGGGTTTTTTAAGGAGGTGACACAGAGACTTCTCACTCCTCTTCCTCTCAGGGTAGCTGCCCAAATTACAACCAGGAATAGACATGCAGTGCTGATGAGAAGAAGTCCAAGAGTGACAAGTGGCAGAAGACCTGTACAGCCAGCTCCTGTAAGTCCCCTGTCCTTCTAGCCACTTCTAAATAACAAGGACCAAGTGAGAAAGCCCAGGCACGCAGGGGAAAACCCACCACCAACATGTTGGCTAGGACCTGCCAATCACGTGAACAGCGTCACACACACACGGTGACCATATCCCAGAGGCGAGGAAGAGAACATTCGTGGTAACGGAACACTCAGGAGCTTGTTATGTTCCAAGTAACATCCCCGTTGTGACGTGCAAAACTCCCAGATCACCCACGATGGCTGAAAGGCACGGCAGGCGACATGCTGAGTGGTTGGAGAGGACCACGCCCGGGGGCTGGTGGGGAATGAGCAGCCTACACTGTGCAAGCTGCGTTGTCTGCTTTCCTCCAAGAGCCTTCCAAAACACTGACACATCAGTAAAAAGCTCCCTGAGGTAAGAGGTAAGTGATAAGAATAGCAACATCTGTTAATTAGGATCTGAGTAAAAATAACACCCCCTCCCCAGCACCACACCACCGCTGGTGTCCAGGTCACCAGCAGCAGCACTTGGTGAAGAGGTGACACCCTGCGGAGTTCCTCAGATAGGAGACCCGTCAAGCACCAAACCTGCGACGGACGAGCCGTCCCTGCCTCTAACAACTGAAGGCGTCTGTCCTTCTGAACACCCTGCCGTCCTCAATGTTCTGCCCGACCTCCTGGGGCAGTTTCTAGGGCATGCTCACCTCCACAGGACAGCTCTGTGTTTGTTCCCTGGGGACAGAGGGACTGAGTTGTATTTCTCAGTCTCTCCCACAGAGCCTGAGGTGCGTTGGTCCCCCTGTAGTGATTGCTTAATATTTGATGAAAGAACAAAACGACCCATGATTTTGGGGTCTCCTGTTTAAGAGTGAAGGGAAACCAAGTCCAAAGTGACCGCTGCACCTCTGAGCGGAGGCGACTCGTCAACATCTCGGGGCACCGGACTGTCCAGCTGTGGTGAGGGATTCATCTCCGACCATGGCAGGGAGCCTGTTTGTGGCCTACCCTGTCCAGGTGATCTTTCGCTACCGATCCGGGATCAACCACTGAATGGTTCAGTAAAGACCAGAACGGACGAGCAAAGGAACGAGATGAGAAGGATGAAATAAATTCCCTTCTGAGGCCTTTAGCACAAGGCACCAGGTGACCCCAAGGGCGGGGGAACAGGATTTCTGCATAACCCTCTTGTCTGTAAGATTGGGTAAATCAGATGGGCCCTGCATTTAAAAAGAAAGATCTTTCTGCTATACAACTTCTAGATGTTAGGATCCATATAAAAGTCAGTGTCTTTACATGGAATCGGAGAAATATCAAGGAAACTATTCAGTCTGCTCCACTCCTAGATTCAAAAGCCGCTCCACACACCTCAAAGACTTGCTTTTTGCCTGGCAGAAAGAGTCTGAGGCAGAGAATCAAGAGGCAGTTCTGTCACCTACCAGCAACCTGACCCTGGACAAGAAAGCCACTTAACCTCTCGCTACTTCAGCCTTTTCACTGGGGAAACAGGGAAATTAGCACTTGATGCAAACTTGCATGAATGTTACCAAACTAACAGAACCACGAGGTCTGGAGCCATGGAAGGCGACTGCAGAGACCGTGGCTTCGTCTCAGCGATGACAGGCCCACCCCAGGCCCTCGACAGGAAGACGCCCAGGAAGCACAGTGCCCTGCGACAGCATGTTCCTAGAGACCTGGAAAATCCCCACACCCAAGGGCCTTCCCCAGCACACGCCCTTCAGCCTGGTGCCGGCCAGGACCCTGGGCCCCAGCACAAGCACCCTGTGCAGCCCCCTGGGTGGGCAGACAGTGCTGCTGCACCCACCGCAGGGCTCGGGGTCGCTGCTCTCAGCGCAGCCTGGCTCTTAGTTTTCTTTTACTATTGAAACCAAATCCATCTCCATGAAGCTTCTGCCCATGGTCCCACTGAAGCCCACTAGGCACCAGGACAAGCCAAGGCCGGACCTCTCACGCTTGACGGGCCTTCTGTCACCTGCGCACCTAGCAGGCCCGGTGCTCTCTGTCCTTTGTCACTCTCTTCTCCCAGTCTGGGGTCCCTTGGGCCCAGCCTCAGTCCCCATCACTACCCTCCCCAGGCTCATCTGAGCTCACTCTCACTGTCCCCATCACCAGATCTGAATGACACACATTTTCTTTACTGTACTCGATAATTCCCACCAAATCCAATCCAACTTGAAATCAAGACTCACGGGCACTCAAGCCAGTGTTCTCCTGGCCTGCAAGACTGGCAAAGGACAGGTACAAGCAGAAGCAGTGTGGGGACATCACTCTTCCCCTCGTGGTTTTGTGGTGAGGTCACAGAACGCTGCTTCAAAAAGGTCTTCCCACTTTGCCCTCAGTGGGAAGGGGCCCTGTCCCCGATGTTCTCAATAAACGCGATTTTAAAATTCTCTGTGTTGGAAAGGGAAAACAGTGAAAAATTCATTAAAAGTGAGGCCACCAAACCCTATTTCTTGCTGGGATTTTGGCAGCCAAACTGCTGACAGAATGTTAACCTCTGGTCTAGTTTCCTGAATAAAAACATCACAAAATTGCCCAGCGTTATGATAGGGCGAAGTGTCTGTGAAGCTGTCACAGTGCATAGAGAACGGAAGAACAGATCCGAACCTGGGGAGCTCTTGGCAGGTGGGCGGGGGGCCCATGCCTCATGGAGAACTGTGCCGTGGTCCCTAGGTGCCTGCACCCCTCACTGCCCGGGGCCAGCAGCCTCAGGACTCAGAGGCGGGACACTGAGAATGCACCCACATTTCTGAGGCTGTGGTATTAAAGGGCACAGGGTGTCCCAGTCAGAAAGAGGCTTTCCCCTCGCCCCCTTGGAGCCCTCCCCACAGACCAGGTCACCTCCACACTGTATGACTCCTTCCACGATCGTGGTTACCCAAGAGCCCAGGGAGGGGGCTCATCCAGGCACCCTCTGCTCACGGTCGGCTGTGAGCCAGGCAGGTTGGCACCTGAGCACTTACAAAGCTAAGGGACCCTTCAGCCATTGTCTCTGCTCCCAGTTTTCTAGAGTCACCCAATTCACTTTACACTCCAGACAGAAGAAGTGCTGTTTACGTTGAGCTCGGTAGGCCTCTGGGGCCACTCGGCGTGGAGTTCAATTCCTAGCCTTCAGAGACTACCTGAGGGCCAGTGCTGTGAGCCCCTGGCTGGAAGGAGCCCCAGTTCCCACCTGCCACTGGCAGCTCTGGTGGACAGGATCCCTGGGGTGGACGCGGCACAGGTGGGGACAACGCTCTTCTCCTTTGCTCTCTGACTAGGCACATGGAAAGGTAAAAGACAGCTGGCCTTGCCCTCCTCTGGGGGCTGGGATGCCCGAGCAGCAGGCTCCTTGTCCCGTGTAGCTGGGGACAGCACTGAGGTGCACGTGTTAGCCACAATGGCCAAAGGGGCAACAGTGGACAGCACAGCCTTTCCCTTGAGAGACCTCCAGTTCACAGTGCTTGTGAAAGCTGAGCAGCGGTCACTGGCCTGATTTCCCCAGGGATGTGCAGAAGGTCCCATGGGGTAGACCTGTTGCCGCCTGAAGCGATGGCCACGTGGAGCAACGAAGCCGCGGGAAGAAGTTCAGAGGCGAACTGGAAACAAACAGCTTTTTATTCTGATAACTTTTCTCTCTGGCTCTAACAACGACTAACACGCGCCGCACACACCACCACAAAATGGCGCTGACCCGATCAGCAATCTCGGCTCAAGTCACTCGAGATCCTGGGCCAAGTCCCGCAAGATCCCAGGCCAAGTCCCGTGAGACTACGGAAGGCAACAATGCCCAAAACTCCATGGCCCATAGTCAACTGCAATTTAAGCCATCTCCTCAAACAGGGCTCCTACATAGACCCATGTGGCCAGCATCTGCGGCTCTCGTGGCCTTGGCTTCTGGTTGGATTTGGTGAGACGGGGGCTGAGCAGACAGAGGAAGGGAGGAGGCTAGGGTGCTGCCCTGGTCACCTGCGGGACTGGGCACCTCCTTGCCCGGCTCCTCCCACACCTCTGCGGACAGTTCCCAGGGTAACTCGGCGGTGACCAGCTCGAGAGCCTTGTATGTGCCCCCAGGATCCTGGCTGATGCGGCTGTCTAGGAGGTTTGGTTTTTGACACTCTCAGGAGATTTGAATGTCATCATCTGTCCCAGCAGGTGGGTCAGAACCATAAGCTTGCTGACTTCTCAGGCGCCTTCTGTAGAGCTGTGTGGCTCTCGAATCAAGGTGCTCCAGCAGCAGGTGGCGGTCTGTGCAGTGA
Organism: Tamias sibiricus; assembly: GCA_025594165.1. Classification (NCBI taxonomy): domain Eukaryota; kingdom Metazoa; phylum Chordata; class Mammalia; order Rodentia; family Sciuridae; genus Tamias; species Tamias sibiricus. The sequence goes on from CM046660.1 coordinate 174,045,177, forward strand.
AGGTAACTGACCCGCGCCATGCGGGAGCCACCAGCGGGTATTCCTTACAGCTCTGGTAAAATATGCACAGCTGGCTTTCATTTCAAGAACAGAACGCTTTCATTTGGATGGTTTACACGATGTGCTTAAGGAATTACTAGGTTATGAAGAACGTTAAAAGGGGCTGGGGATGTGGCTCCCTGGTAGAGCGCTGGCCTAGCATGCTCAAGGCCCTAAGTTTGAGCCCCAGCACGCCCCCAAACACAAAATAAATAAATAAATAGAAACGGTGCACATCACTGAATCTAAAATGACTTCAATGGCAGGACACAATCTGACCCATAAACACTAAGATGTGTGTGTGTGGGGGGGAAATTCTGCCTTAGAAATAACAGAATTCAGCCAGGCGCGGTGGCGCATGCCTGTAATGCCAGAGGCTCAGGAGGCTGAGGCAGGAGGATAGTGAATTCAAAGCCAGTCTCAGCAAAAGTGAGGTGCTAAGCAACTCAGTGAGACCTGTCTCTAAATAAAATACAAAATAGGGCTGGGGAGGGGGCTCAGCGGTCAAGTGCCCCTGAGTTCAATCCCCAGTACCCTCCCACCCCCAAGAAAAGAAATAACAGGATTCAAACTGGCTCACAAAAGTGACTCAGTCTCGCAGGCTGACTTTTCCCAGGGAAAAGGATACTTATCTTTTTACAAAGAACTTACTGCTCATTTTCTATTGGAAAGATGTCACTAGAAAGTGAGGGGTGGTTGCCCTGGGCCTGTTCTTCTGCACGTGTGTCACCCATTTACTGGTCCCTGCAGGAGCCCTGCTAAGAGCTCCGGGGTGGGGTTTCCATGGCAGCTGTCTGTTTCCATCACACCCTCTGCAGCAAGACCGTCATTGACGATGGCCTGCAGCTTGCCAGGACAGGTCCTCTCTGTCCCCTCCTGGAGAAATGCTGTGGCTTGGTGCATACCACAATCCTGGGACTCAGCAGGTGGACTCAGAATGCACCAGGGGCCCAAGGTGCTCAGGTCACTTACCAAACTTCCTTCAAACTTACCGCTGGCCAAATGCACCTTCCCAGCTGCTGCACGGCCCTACCTCATTCCCACGTCTTACGCAGCAGCCGGCACATCATCGTGACAATTAAAACGTACCCAAGTAGTCACAGGCTGACGTGGTAATCCGTTTCTACCAGGTCGCTCTACCAACAAAGCCACAGGCCAGCTGGAAACACCACCCATCCCATCACACACTTATCTGTGGAGAGGGACAGGAGCTCCTCGCCCCCTGCCCCCCTCATGGGTGGCCTGGAGGTGCGGGTGCAATTACTGTCCCAAGCCTGCATCAGGGTGGGCTGTGGCTGTGGCTTTGTGCTGACCGGTTGGTTGCTGGAAGGAGACTTGGGAGCATGAAGGAGACTCACCAACCTCAGGCATCGGTACCGGATTCTTTCCAGTGGGCACGCGGGAGCAGTAGGTGGGTGCTTTGACCCGTAACTATTTCTCACCATTGCTACTCCGACAGAATCACCCTCGTTTATCGCAACATGAGAAAACTGGGTTTTATTGGCTAACCTTGTTAGCAGAAAGTTTATGGGAGGAAAACCAGGAAGAAGCATGGTGGAGAAGGGCTGTTGGCCCTTCATGAGGAGCCCTGAGCTCTCTGGCTCTCGACTATCACTCACAACTGAAGGAGGCCGCCAGCACACCTGCTCCTCCCTGCTACTAGGTGCCATGGGCTCACGCTGATCCTGGGACACAGGAGGGACAGGCCGCCTTCCCTAACAGGGCCAGCATCTCTTGACCTGTGGTTCTAAACACAGACTAGTGGAGCCTGCAGGAACAGCACGGCAGACACGGAGAAAGGAAAAGGACCTAAGTGATGGAGGGTTCCTGAGAGGGGACGCGTGCTGAAGACAGACTCGCAGCTGCGCTCTCACAAACACCATTTGTGTCATGAGAACAATGCTTGCGAATTTTGATTTTCCTCTGAAGTATCTCTGTAACTTGTTTACTACAATTGGACTAGTTCTGCCCCTCACGACGCGGGGAGTATGTGTGTGCCCGTGCAGGCACACGCACCCATCTCCACTTGTGTCTGTGGAATAAAAGAACGTGTATTTATTTGAAGGAGCCACATCAGAAAGATCACACCCGCCATCACGGAGACTACGGGAGGACTCGGCAAGTCGAAGGAGAATCGAGGCAGACCATGGCACCCGGAACACTAAGGGGCCCACCGAGCAAAAGGAGTCGGTGTGCTGGAGCAGAAGAGGAAGAGGCGGCTGCTGGGACAGCAGTGAACCCCGGGGTGAGACGCTGTCTATGGTGACGGAGACCAGCCAGTATCCGAGGTGACCCCTACCTGAGATGGTGACGGCAGAGCATGGCCCACCCACCTGGAATGGCTGTTTGTGCCCAGGCTGCCCAGGTGGGGGGAGGCTACGGAACTTGACCAGGCCTATGACGGAGACCACTGTTACCACCTACCAGCAACCGCCAGGCCTAAGGCCCCGGTGCCCCTTGAGCCATTCAAGAATGAGACAGTGAGAAAGTTCCAGGGCCCTGTCGTGCCACCTTGCAAACGGAAAGCACACGCAGGCGCCTGCATGACTGTGCACTAGTGGGATCTGATTTCATAAACTAGAAAACCAAAAGTGAATTTTCAGAAATGCAGAGAGTCACTCTGGGGGTCCCGGGACGCCTTACCTTCAGCAGTGCCAGAGAGCCCGTCGGCTTTGAAGTTGCTGGTACTTTTCTTCCTTCGGTGCTTCTTTCTGTTGGCGTGGGGGGAGGGGGGCGGGTCGAGCTTGGGGCTGGTGGAGCTGGAGATACTTGGGCTGGAGCACACGGAGTCACCCAGTCCTGTGTCTGCCACCGGATCGGAAAAGGCAAAAGAATGCAAAGGTCAGCACAGAGAAAGGAGACTTGGGGAAAACACTCAAGCAACACTCCTCCGGCCCCATACAGGGGCCTGCACCTGGTGCCTGGACATGAGGTTGCAGATCGGGGGCCCAGAGCCTCCCACATGGTATCCCTTGCCACCTGCAGGCACTGATTTCTGCATCACCTGCATGCTGGGAGAATTTAAAATTTTTAACTTTGCATGACGGAGTCCTGGAAACTCATGTGCAGAATATATGATCTCTGCAAAAGGGAAGTGGTGAGCTTGTATATCTTAGTTGTACGTTTTTCTTTTCCCATAATTTCCCCGATACACCAGAAGTGAAATAAAGACAGCCAGGAATGCACAAGAGTGCATCTTTAATGAGACTGACTGTGTGCATGCAGGGTGAGGTACCCGATTTCTTCTCTTCTCTTCCTCACAACACTGCACATGAAGGTGACTTCACTGCAATGTGAAATTGGTGAAAATTGGTGTGCCATTTCTCTCACCAATGTCCTGCGATGGCACTTGAAAGCCTATCAGGTAGACCCATCTGTTTTTGATGCATTGGAGCAACTTTGAAAACCAGTGTGCAGATATGCTCATTCACTACCAGCGAAACTCTCAATTTATTACTCATCTTTATCTTTAGCAAAGAGACGGTCAAAAGTGATGCTAAGTGACCAGGCACGAACGCAGAATTGTACACAGGACAGGAGGTCAGGAGGTGGTGGGACACTTTCCCCATGGAGTTGTGAGAATTCTCCATTCATAATTCAGCAAGCTTACACCTCAGGGCGGAAGGCTCTGCCCCACCTCAAGTTCTCTCGGCCACGACTCTGAGCACCAGCTGCTGGCCAGCCACTTTCCAGATGCGTGGGATCCACCCCTGATGACACCACATCAGGATCCCTGCCCGGGAGGTCCTGGCATAGTAGCAGGCACCCACCATCCCCCAGCACTCCCTGCCCTGAAGCTGACACCCTCCACTCCACCCGACACCTGGGGTCTGCACCCAGGGGACAGCAGGCACCGAGTCTCCACTGGCTTGCTGTTTGACTATGACGGTCGGGTGTGGGGAGAGGGTGCAGTTTTATGTCAGACATGGTTCAGTCCCTGCCTCAAGGAGGCCGGAACCCCAGCTCAGTCTTTTCCCAAAGTCACCCCTTGCTCTGTGCATGGCCTCTCCACGTGAGCCACAGCCACCTGCCATCCGGTCCTTAGGCTCAGGCCTGGGCTTAAGGCCACCCCCAGGGGCCTCCTGGCAGCACTCCAGCTTGCAGCTGGCCAGGCCTTCCAGCATGGTGGCTCCTGCCCATGGACTTGAATACTCGATTCCACTGAGTATCACATGAAAGCTGGAGACTCCCGGGGGGGAAGAAGCTGGACCACTTGATTCCAGTGTTGCAGAGCCACAGTGGCCCTGGGGTCTAGAGACTCAGGCCTCACTTCACCCTGAGGCGACCCTACGTGCTCCTTGGTGCTCAAGCTCGATGTGAGTCGTTTTGCTCATTTTAAACATTTTCTGCTCTCGTTTCAAAAATCATCACCCTCTGGCCCATCCTTTTTGTGCCAGGCCTAGTAACAGGCTTGAAGAACCCTGGCCAGCGTGCCTGTCCTGTCCTAGAGGGGTCATGCTCATCACCGAGGCAGAGGAGCAGCACCGGGTCCTCCCTGGCAGCTGTGGGTGCCAATTTCATTATCCCACCTGTCCCCCAGATGCCCTCCATTCACCAGGCTGAGTGTGCTCCCAACACCTTCCTGCTGTCCTTCTGCCGCTGCGTACTGGCTCCCTCCCAAACCACCATGTCTCGTCTCTGAACTGTATGTAGAGCCCACAGTTGGGACTTCCTGCACTTGGCTGCCAGACGATCTGTTCCCCAGACCACCTCGGGGGCTGGCTTTCCCTGCAGGGTGGTGCAGAGTGTGAGCATAGGCCCTCCTTCCACTGTCTGGAGGTCCTGTCTTTGTTACAGCGAATCAACATCCTAAGACACTAGAGCGCACGTGTACACAAACCAGATGGTCCACACGACAGACAAGACACACACACACACAATCACGGAGCGTCACTCCTGACGCGGTGTTGGACTCCGCGACTCTCCGCTAGCTGTGCTCTATGTGCGCACCTGGTCTTCAGTGCTGCTGCTGTCCAAGCCTACCCCTGGTTGTTCTTCACCACTGTCTTGGCTGTTCTCGGTGGCTCTGAGCATGCACCTCTGTGTCCACCCAAGTTGATGAGACCACTGGACAGGGTGGGGTGGAGACCCAGCCTGACTCCTTCAGATGCACCAGTCTGCACCTGGAAGCTTCTAGAATCATCTCTGAGCCAGGTAAAGCACACTGTCTCTGTGTCCAGCTCAGATGCCTTTGAACTTGCCTACAAAGAAACCAAGGGACAATCTTGACAAACCCTTTGCTGAAGGCTAGAGAGGTACCCTATTTATATGTATTTTTGACAATTTAAAAACAATAAAGGGGCATCCATTTGATATTTCTCCTCTTTGATGAATTGTCCCTGTTCAGACCAATCACTGTTTCCTTCCCTGTATGCATGCAAAGTGCTTCCTTCTGGATGCCACCGTGGGGACCTGAAATTTCACTAGCACGTGGCTCAGGGTTCGCCTGGCTGGGAATCAAGATGAGCCTGTCTGTTTCTAGGCAGTTCCCTCCCTTCCGGCTGCAGAAAGCCTTTTCCACAGTAATCGACAAGAACCTGGCCATCTTGTCTCCCAGTCTTCCTGGTGTTTGGAATACTCGCTTCAGGAAGGGACTCCGGACACAACTGGAGGGAGGCAGCAAGTGGCTTCTGGGAGGGAGACTGTGTGGAGATGATGCCACCCCTCCCAGGAGGTCACCAGGGCCAGCCCATCAGCACTTCCTTTGTCTCCCTGTTTCTCCTGGGTGCCTTCGATAGCTGAGATCCGTCCCCACATGGCTCTGAATTCTCCAAATCCACTGGTGCTCAGCTGGGAATGCCCTCTCAGTTGGCAATGAATGAAACACTCTGTCCCTCCCTCTTTTGGCAGTACTAGGACTGAACCCAGGGGTGCTCTACCTCTGAGCTGTACCCCCAGACCTTTAAAAAATTTTTGAGACCAGGTTTTGCTAAGTTGCTGAGGCGGGCCTGAGACTTGCCATTCTCCTGCCTCAGCCTTCGGAGGAGCTAGGGTTACTGCATCACTGTGCCTGGCAGCTGAAGATATTCTGGGTTATCAAACTGAGCATCGAGGTGCTATGGGCGTTAAGGGCTGATCCCCGAGATGATGAAAAATGCCTCCGGGCAGGAGAGCCCCTCCCCCCACAAAGAACCACAGGGTCCAATGTCAGTAATGAGAAAACCTAGGGACTCTGACTCTGTCTTCCAGTCTCCAACCTCTCACACTCTGCCCTTGGGCTTAGTCGGTCAGTACAAACCACCACCCACTGGTGGCCTTTTTGGATGGCCAGCTCCACCCTGGGCCAGCTAAAGCCTGGCTCTCCCAGGGATGCACCTCCCAGGTGATGGCACTGTGAATCCCACCCAGGCACCACAAAGTGAGGCATCCTCTTTCCCCTCGACCCCAGGTCCCTCATGAGCTTGCGTCCCTCAGCCTACACCGCCAGTCCACACAGACCCCAAGGTCATGCCTTGGACCACTGCAGCAGCTCACCCTGTCCTCACCTGTAACAGCTCTGTCCTCCCAGGTGGCCTCTGTCCTCCTTGGTCAAGCTCTGTTCTCCCCAGACCTCACCTGCCAACAAGTGTGGTCACTGCACAGAGCTGCCAGCAGCAGGACGCCCACCCCCTGCCCGCAGTGGCTCATCTAGGGACCCCTGGGGTCTTCACAGCTGACATCTGCCTCACCCCTGTCTCTCCCCCAGAGGGCCAGAACCACGCATGATGTGAAACCCGCCCTTGCAGACTCAGCTCTGTTTCCCTCTCCCTCTGTCCTTCCTGACCAGGTCACCTGACTTTCCCCAGCCCTCAGATGCTATGCCTGCAACTGGGTCGGGGCCAGGGGAGCGTGGCGCCAGGCTGACCGGCCTCCTTCGTGTCTGCCCTGGTCACTCTAGGGCCCTGGCCTGCCCATCAGTCTCACCACACCTCTGTAGGACCCCGCCCCCTGCCTTCCCAAGGCCACGTCCTCACTCCTCACACACCCTAATCCACATGCCTCCCCCCGCCTCGCTTTTCACAATGAAGACAAAGAAGCATCAACCAGAAGCAAGGGCCGCCCTGCCAGTCCCCAGGCCCCGACTCTGGACGTCCCAGGCCTGTGAGCTGCATCCGCCCGCCCGCTCGCTGACGCAGTGCTTCGGCTCTGACACTTGTCCCTGCACGCTGCACCAGGTGGCTGGACTGTCTCCCTCCCTCGACCCCAGGCCTCAGCCCACTTCTCTTAGATTTTGCGCCCCTTAGAGCAAAGTCCCAAGGCCTTTCCCTCCTCACTGCTGCCCACGCTGTCCTTGCTCCAGCCACTGGCATGTCCTTGCTGAGGCCGCCAGTGCCCCTGCCCCAGCTGGCAGGTGGACAAGCCTTGATGGGCAGTGCCAAGTCTCCATTCCACCCACACGGTCCCTCCCTGTCTCCCAGCACAGGGAACCACCTGTGAGGCTCCACACCAGGCAGGTGGGAGGAGCCAGGAGGTTCTGAGCCCTGGGAGCCCTGGGAGCCTCCTTGCAACCTGGCCACGGCCACTGCCTGCCCAGCCTCCCTGTCTCCCTGCTTGGTGGCTCTACCCACAAGGTGACGACATATCACCCATGCATCTGTCTCCCTGTTGACTGGACACTGCTCTCAGCCTCATGGACACAGGGCCTTGTGTACTCCACCTGGGTGCGAAGGGTCACACTCAGCACGGATGACAGGAGGGGAACTTGCTGAGCTGTTTTTAGAGGTGGCCTCTGCGGAGAAGGCGACACAGGCAACTGCTTTTGGTGTGTAACAGAGAAGCATTTCAACTTAAAAAAAAATTTTTTTTTAAGTTGTCAATGGACCTTTATCATTTAATTTACTTATATGTGGTGCTGAGACTCGAACCCAGGGCCTCACACATGCTAGGCAAGCGCTCTACCACTGAGCCCCAGCCCCAGTCCCGCATTTCAACTTTGTTTCAGTACTAACCACAAGCATGCTTTAGTGTCAGACTGCTGTCCTGTGAGCTTCCAGTCGTTTGGAAAGGAAGGCCAGGAACAAAGACTGTTCGCCATGAGAAAGCATCTCCCTCACGCCCACCCCCACTTACTGAGCATGCTCTGTGAGCGGCTGGAAAGAAGGCCTGTCTAATTTCTTACTTGATGCCTTCAATAAACGCCTGTCTGTCTTGGGTCTGGGGAGGGGACAGTAAGGGGATGCCATCTATGGCAGACATGCCCCTTGCGGGGCTGCACAATGGACAGGTGAGGACCCTCTGCTCACTCACAGGCCTCTGGGGCTGCCAGGGTGCCCGGGAGCATGCAGGGCCCAGAGAACAAGAGCAGCAGGGAAACGGAGGCATGGGGGGGGGGCAGGAGATGCCCAGGAGCAACCTGGGGACCCAGAGCAGAGCAGAGCACCCCCTCCCAGAGCAGAGCATGCCCGCTCCGCGTGCCATCAGGCTGTCAGGTAACGGGAAAGCAGCTCCATCTCAGCAGGGGGCAAGACTGGCTTCTGCACGCTGCCCTCCCGGTCTCAGACCAGGAGGCGCAAAACCAGTCCCTGAGGCCTGCAGAGCCCTGCCCACCCATCCTCTGATCTGCTGCTCTGAGGACTGAGGTCCCCAAGGTGGGTCTGTGGGGCTGTCCTTCTCCCGTCAAGGGACAAGCCAAGGCAGGATGGGACTCCCCAGGTCAGGCTCAGGAGAGGCGGGGACCCTTCTCTTTCCACCTCTGCCCCTGGATCAATGTCCCAACCCTTAGCCCAGGCTCTGGAAATGTCCCAGCATTCCTGCTGAAGGGGCACAACCACTTTGAGGTCAGCATCCTGCTGGGTCCTCACTGGGTGCTGGGTGGGGAACCAAGCCCTCTGCTGGGCTGGGGCTGGGCGCGCAGGCAGCGGGTATGGCTCAGAGTGGACACTGGAGGAGGACAGGCAGCCGCGGTGTGGGAAGCAGTCCTGGACAGGGCGTGGGACGGGACCAGTGGCACTCCTGAGGGGTGGCTGCCTGCGGCCCAGGAGAGCCGGCTGCAAGGGGCAGCTGCACTTGGGGTGCAGAGAGGATGAGGGGCAGTGGTGACCGTGAGGAGGCCCGGGGCTGGAGTGGGGAGGTGTGACCCGGGCTCAGATCTCGAGCCGCGGCTGCGGGCTTCTGGTTTCGTGGGTCTGTGCTTGTGGCCGGCAGGACAGGTGACACCCTGGCTCCTGGCTCTCGAGATTCCCTGGGAGCTGCTTAAAATAGGAGCCGTTGCAGAGTGCCGCTTGGGTGCCGCGCTCTCCATCTCCTGCGGCTGCCCCAGCCCGGCGAGGGGTCCCTCAGATGGCTGGAGACACTGGAAGCGAGCACAGCCTAGGGCCCACGGACAAGCCCACCACTGGCTCCTCCTGACCGCGTAGGGACAATGCAACTCACTGTGCATCACTTACTGGGATGTGTCAGATTTGGGAAGGGACAGGGGAGAAGCAGGGTGAGCCTCGTCCCTCCACGGCTAGACTGGCTTTGACGCAGGAACTCGGGCCCTGAGAGCAGGGCTCTGGGCCCGGCCATCCCATGCATTCAGCACTGGCCATTAGTTCTTCCCAATCGGGCATCAATGTTCAATGCACACCCCAAAAAATATATAATATGAGCAATAATGATCTCAATCTGCGGTCTCTCCGAGCTCCCGCACGTGAAGCATGAGTCAGAGCGGCGGCTTCACTTTTCACTCGGAGAGCTGACAAGCGTGACTAGAGGGAGAATAAAATAACATTCCGTGCGCATAAATATCAAGCGGCCTGCTTGAGACTGATGGGCCAGGGATGTATTCTCAGCTATCATTCCGGCAGACAGGCCCAAGGACACTCATAACTTATTTTACAATCATTTAGTTTCAGCTCAAGTGGAAAACGTGACAACTTACCTCTGCTGACAAGATGCCATATCGAACCTTACAATTAACTTCGCTCCGATTATCTGCCCAGCCGATCATTAGCTGGGCCGTTTTTGATGAACTGTTGCGGGAAGCTCGCCTTGGTGAGAGCCACTGCCAGGTGTGCCAAGAGGCTCTTGATATCTGGGGTGACAGTCGCAGACTGGGCTTGAGCTCGTGATTCCCAAGTCCCTGCTGCTCCTCGGGAGCTCTGGACGTGTCTGCTGGGAGGCGCAGTCAGGGAGCCCCTGCACTCCGCAGGGGTCGCTGCAATGGCCACTCCTGCCCCTGCCGTCACCCTCCCAGTGAAGGCATCCCTGGCCCCACCTGGGTCACAGCCTCCTCTGGGTCTGGAGGGGCATTTTATGGAGTGGTGGGTCCCCAGAGGGATACCTCCAGCCTGGCTTCCTCGGTGGGTGTGGCCTGGAGAGGGGACACCAAGAACTTGCTCTAAGGAGCCACCACAGTCTGGAGGAGCTGCTCACGGTTCCCCAAGGACTGGTGGCTGCTGGTTCTATGTGTCCATTAAAGATAGGAAATGCTTTAAATCAGGTGTTCCTAAGAGGCGCACATCTATATGAACAGAAAAGGAGAGAGAAGAAAAGAAAGACAAAAGGAGAGGAGAAGAGACGCCCGGGCTCACGCACGCCGCCCTGGTCTCTCTGTCTCCCACCCTCCTTCATGGACCTCTTTGGCGGACAATACATTACTAAAGTCTTTCTTTCCTTCTTTTTTTTGATATTAAGAGAATTCTGAATTATCAAAGACAGAGCCATTTGTCAGTGCAGGGGCATGAGCTGAGGGGTAAGGCCTTCTGTAAACTCAAGAGGAAGTCATTGTGGGGACTAGTAAATTAAAGCACACTTGCTTTGATCCAAGGCCAACAATAGGCAGCTAATTTGGATCTTTAATGAGGGCTCTGCTCTCTCTGAAGCTCAGAGAGATGAGTAGGCGGGTAAATAAAGAACAGGCCACCTTTGCCATCCAAGGAAATCACAACATCCCGGGTCCCTGTTGAAAGGTGAGTGTGGAGTGAAGTTCAAACCCTGCCCCTTCTCATGGAGCTTCTGACGGGGCTTGCGGCGGGAGGAGGCCGACTCGATTCCCATCTCTGAAGATGTTTCAGAGACTGGCATTATTGTGAGCTTCCCTTTGCCGCTTGCACAGAGGTACACAATGTCAGAAGGGGCAGCGGGGACACGGCGGGGGGCCAAGGAAGATGACAGGTGTTGGGGGAAAGGAAAAGACAACAGAGTGTTGGACTGAGTTATAAAAACGGGGAGGAAAGGCGTACAACAGGAGGGGCCCCAACCGAGGAAAAGCAAGGAGAACAATTTCCTTCTTGGGCCATTTTCAAGCACACCGAGAAATCTCTACAAATTAAGCCAAACAAGTTACAATATAGGAAATCTGATCATCTTCTAGACGAAGACCTTGGTTATGTGTTTATAAAGTCTTGTTAAAAAGCACAAATTCTGGTCCCCAGCTAGGGTGCAGGGTTTCTTTCTTTTTTTTTTTTTTTTGAGGTGAAAAAGTGTCCTAAAATTGACTGTGGGGATAGCTGCGCAGATCCAAGCGTACACTAATGACTATGGATGTGCAGGTTCTAAATAGGCGAAGGGCACGCCCTGTGAATGCATCCAGTGCCTCTGCTCTTAAAAAAGGAGCGGAAAGAGAAGGTTATTGTGTTAAATGCTACACAGCAACAAGGTAGGGAAAAAAGCCCACTGGCAGCCTAGGGAGCTGGGGAAGGGTTGGAGCTGGTGTCAGAAGCGGGCCTGGAACTCAGAAACTGCAGCCAAAGGCCACCACGAGATTTGGGACACGGAGCTGGGGTGGGGGTAGGCAGAAGACCAAGGTAGCTGTCCAGCCCCAGCCTTGCTGGCATCTGGGTCTACACGCCAAAGAGGCTCATCCTGATCTGGATCCTGCCTGCTCTGGCAGCAGGCACGGAAGATTCCCGCCTCTTCCCGTGGAACAAAGCACGTGCAGCAGGAGCGGCCCACTCCCCCTGAGCTTCCCTCTGGTCTTGCCTCGGAGTCACGTTCCTCTCAGAGCCACTGTTCCTTCACTCCACGTGGGTTTCCTGCCCTCCATTCCCTCTGGTCCACCACCCCAGGCTTTGCAGAGGCACCTCCAGTCCCCTTGTTCTCTACCCCCTGAATGGCAGCTAGCACCAAACACCACCTGACTTTAGGGGGTGCTGGGAAGAGCAGAGTAGCCGAGGGAGGCAGAGAGCCTGAGGAAGCTGGCGCCGGGCCTGCACGGGCAATGCTCTCGGGATGCCCACAAGGCCTTGCTACTTGAGGGTCAAAAATCAAATGGTTCTCCCGTTGAGTTTTAGCAGAATGCAAGCTGCATGAAGTTTAAACTTATCCGGTGCGCTCCGAAAAGTGCACGGGCAGGCTGTGCAGGACTTTTGGGGGAAATGAAATCACGGCAAGAAATTCCCATTCCTTTCTAGCCGCATATCGTTTTACATAACCAGCCACAGCTGTTTCTCAAGTTAGGCGCTTACAGCTGCTAAATTGTGAAGAGATTCTGCTTCACGTGGAGGGCTGAATGGGATGGGGAGGAAGGGGCACAACTAGTGGAGAACCCAATTAAGTCAAGAAGTTAATTAGATGCATGACCACTCGTTGATAACATAAATGTCCCCTCTTAGGAAACTTGGCTGTTTCTGTGGAAAGACGCATAAAGTCAAGCTACCCACGGCAGCATGAGCAGGTGTCCTGTGTGGGACAGTGAGGCCGGCCTTGGCCAGTCCCCAGAAAGGCTGGGTCCAGGGTCTTGAAGATGTCTGGTCATCTACTCTGCACACGGTATGGAAATACGCCTAAACTGGCTGCTTCTTGGTGATCCCTGCGCTCGATCTGCTGGATCACGTGGTTTGAAAAAGCAGAGCCACGTGAGCTCAGCTTTAAGTAAACCGGACACACAGCAGCCGCCTTGCCAAGGAGGGGCTCTGGCAAGTGATGTGACCCACTCACCTCTTTCCTTCCTTTGGTTTCTTTGCAGTAGGAAGAGCAGAACGGGCCTTGGCTTGCATCATCATTTCCCTACTGCTTACGAAGACGTCAACTTTTTGACCATCAATCAACATTTCCGCATATTTTCGATATTCAGGACTTGCGGGGCTCTGGATACCCGCCACCGAACTGCTTCCAGAAGTTTGGCACTTCTCCCGCCCAGATGTGCGGACATCACACCGCGGTTCCCCAGCAGCCAGCCGCAAGGCAGCGTGGAATCAGAAGGAGGTTCAGCGCCCAGCCTGGCCTCTGGCCGTGGTCTGTCATCTGTTTTAACCTCGGCTTCTTCATGTGTGGATCAGGCAGCACAGCAGCCCGAGCACCTGCTCTCTTCTCCTTGGCCAGAGGCAAAGGATACAGGGCCCCATGGGCCCTCTGCCATGCGCTCGGTGTGCTGCCAGGTGGCCAGCCGTCTGGCCAGCCAGAGGGACTCCCTCGCTTACCTCTCAGGCTGGGAAAGAGGCTGCAGGACCAGCAGCAGGCAAAGCAACACTCCTACCCTGGCAGCTGGAGGGATATGATCCGTACACCCAGACAAGGACGAGGGCACAGGTGGCTCGCTCGTCCCTGCAGTGCTAGGGGTTGGGGCCACTCCCTCAGCTCCCGCCATACACAGCACCCCTTTCCCCGCCTTTTGTGAGCTAATCTGGTTCTAGGCTGCTTCCTCTGTCCCTGGCCTGTTTAAACTCCTTTAGGTGAGCCCAGTGGACAGAAGGCACCAAGCACAGAATAGGCGCTCATTAAGAAGTCATAAAAAAAGAGAAAATGTCAAGAAAGACCACTGCAGCACAAAGACTAAATCCCAGGCAAGTCTTTGAATGCAGGAGAAAAAAGAAGTCCAGTCCTCCTACCACCATACGTGTGCAACTGAAGGACTTCAAGTGTTACTGCACTACCTGCTGAAGAATTTGCCTACGTTTCCTTACTGTTTGAGTACTTTGGAGAATAAATCATCAACATATTACAATGATAAATTACACCTCCTTTTCCCTGGGGCATCACGTGCAACCTTTTGCTGTTTCAAGCCAACTGTAGAAAACACAGGGGTATTGTCTTTTTGGGGGGAGGGGGGTGTGAAACCATGCTAAATTTGCAAAGTCCATTCCCCTTTTTTTGCCTGTCATCCCAGAAATATTTATAAACATCTAAAATGATATTTGAAAAACCTCCCTTCTATGTGATTCCACGCCCCTCTCCTAGAGGGGTAGGACGGTTGATCATGAAAAGGGACCTGTGGTTCCCAAGCCTTTTCTGCGGATGGGTGGCACGCAGCACAGGGGACCAGCGATAGCATCGTGGTGTCAGGTGCCTCAAAAGGAAGGCCCAGGCACTTGAAAGAGAGGCCCCGCATCTTTCTGCCACACCTGGGCTCTAACAATTGCCCCAGTCAAAGGGCTGGAGGTTACAGAGCAGGTCGCCTCTGCCTCTCAGGCTACTGGCTCAAGGGGACCCTTTGAGAGCTTGGGTTCCACTGGGAATTCTTCTATCGTGACCCTGATCACTGAGCCAGCTGCAGCCAAGGGCAAGTGAAGAGGAACCCCCAACCCACCTGCTAGAAAGCTGCTGCAGGTATGAAAACCTGGACTTAGGACTTGAGAAGCAACTCTCTGGGCCTACTCAGTGGCGCACCATCCTGGGCCCTGGGGAAACAGTAGCGGAATGCACAATGGTGTGACCAGTTTAAAACGTCAGAAAAAAATCTTACAGTGTAAACACCTTACAGACGAATCCAGTCCTCACCTGTGATGCTGAGGACGACACACAGACTCAGAGACACCCAAAATACACCCACTTACATGTGCACAAGAGCTGCCTGGGGCACCTGGCTTGTACATGCAGAACCTTTAAACAATAAAAATGGTTTTGTTAACAATATATTTAACACCTCCACATTCAAATTTGAGGATTTATGAAATTTTCTAAAAAAAATCTGAATAATGTCTTTGAGGGCTCTTGAAAAGAGACTGACTCTGCATTTCAGATTGTGCTAACCTGCTGCTAATGACTCGGGACTGCTACAGGTTTCACTAGATCCCAAGATGGGCTGCCTCAAACTTCCTCCGTCCACCCCAGATACTATCGACCCACCTAGGTCTGGCTCGGGCAGGTGATGGCTGCTGAGGCACCATCACTGGAGTGGAGCAGCACCTTGGGTGAGGGGACTGTGACTGCAGGGCGCTGAGGACCCTTTTCACTTCTGACTGCACTGTTGCTGCACGACTGTATTTGAGATGATTTCCTAGGTCACGTATCTATGGCAGGTAGGATGACAGAACGTCCTTAAGCGAGACGGTGTTTAAGTGGATCGGAGTGGGAGTGGACTGCTTGTTTCCACCAACCCTGTAGCTGAGACTTGGCCTCCCAAAGGTGGCTGGTGGCTCCCTGCATCTGTCAAGCTCCAAGACCTGCAGGTGGGAGCACTGCCCTGTCCCCGAGGGACCAGGAGGCTACGTGGCGGGACACTCTGAAGCCCAGATTCCCACCATGCAGGAGGTGAGAAAACATGTATTTTATACTGGCATAATAAGAAGAGTGGTTCTTGGAGATGGGACCTGTGAGGAACAAGAGTGCCGGGGTGACGTGCACTTCTGCCTGGGACAACACAGTTTCCACCTGTTTCCCAATGTGATTATTAACATGTGCTTACTGCAGTCTATTTTATTTATTTTATTAGGGATTCTGGGGACTGAACCCTACTGGGGACTGAACCCAGAGGTGCTCTACCACTGAAATATATCCTCGGCCCTCTTTTTTGAATTTTTATTTTGAGACAGGGTCTCAGTTGCCCAGGCTGACCTCAAATTCCTGCTTTGATCTTCCTGTTTCAGTGGGATTACGCCACCACACCAGGCTTACAATCTTAATTCTACCCTGAAATCATTTTCAAAAACGACAAGAGCAAAGTTTAAAAAAAAAATCTATTCATCTTATCAATTTAAGCTTTGGACAAGTAAGAGGGTCTATTAAAACATGGAAATGGCCCCCTGCAACCTGCCCCCAACATCTCAATGCCCCTGAATCTCATGATAATCTATAGCACTGTTGGGAAACATACCCGGGTCTGGTAAAGCTGGGGCAGCTTGTAACAGCACGGATAATTTTAACTTGCCTGGAAATCTGTCCAGTACTGGACTTGGGATGGCCATGTCCACCAACAGCACCACAAAGACGCTGTGAACATGCCCCCATCCCAAACTGCAGGCCATGGCCACTTCATTTTCTGAAGTGCTGTTCAAAGCACATGATTTTAAAATAGTTTAATAATACTAGCTAGATTTGTCTTTCCTATTTTGTCCTTTCCACAAAAAAAGTGAGAAATTAGAGTATAATGTCTAGAATTAAGTGTGATGTTTCATAATGGGGACAGGGGATGGGGTGCAGCTTAGTGGTAGAGCGCTTGCCTAGTAAGCACGAAGCCCTGGGCTCCATCCCCAACACTGAAAGAGAAGCAAGTAAATAAAAATGGGGGTAAGCTCATTTCTGGCAAAAAAAAAAAAAAAAAAAAAAAAAAAAAAAAGGAAAAGTTCAGCACTAATATTAGAACATTTTTTTTTTTTAAAGGACTGATTTCATTTGTTCCACTGAAGTTTATATTGTTTTAACCGCTGTCTCCTGACTGGAAAACAAAAAGTAAATACATAAATGAAATACATTTTTAGAATAATAATAATAATAATAAAAAAGCATTCGCTTGAAGTTTGAAGCATTTTCTTTATCATGGCTAAGATTTTGTCAATACGGTTCAGTCAGATACTGTGGCTGATCTTTGGGGAAAATTGCTTTAAAATAAAATGAAAGATAAGATTGTGTTCCAAAACATAATGACTGACATTTTTCTCTTTTTCCTTAAGCAAAAGCTCCAGCCCCCCGTGGCTGATGGAAGGGTCAGCGGTGGGTGCGGCGGAAGGGGGCTCTGGGATCGCTCGCCATCAAAGAACAGCCCATTCTCATTCCTCTCCCCCACTGCTGCCTTTCATCCCCTGGGGTGAGGTTAAAAGCAGCCACTGCCCACCAGCTCCCCAGCAGGGCCTCCTCCCTGCATTGGACAGCCAGCCCCCTCCTCAGCATGCGGCTTCCCCTTCTCCCCCACGCCTGCGCCAGCTTCTGAGCACCTGTAATTTCCTCTTTCGTTGCTCTTGCCATTTGTCCCTGCCGGACCCCCCCCCCCCCCCCCCCCCCCCCCCCGCCCCGTGATGTCCTCCAGCACGGCCCTCCTGCTTGTCTTTGGGATCTGCTGGGCTTCACCTCCTCCCCCATTGCTTTTACCTGGCTCCACAAAAGGAGGACAGGTGTATTTCCTTCCACAACATTCGAGCTGTGTTTTCTAATCCTACATCTCAGGACACTTCTTCCTGGGCCGAGAGGTCTCCCTCTCTGGCAGACCCTTCCCTTCTGTCCGAACAGATAGACGGCTGGTTGTTGGAGGGACAAGCAGACCCAGGGAGATGTGGTGGGGTGGTTCGGCTCAGTTCTGCCAGGGTGTGATGCAGCGGGAGCAACTGAGTGCAGTGTGCTCTTATTGTCTGAGGACGGTGGAAACGGACAAAAGGTGCTGGCAGGAGTGACGAGAGTGCGGCGCTCGAAGGCGTAGTACGTAAAGTGGGCACACAAACGGAACCTGCCGGGCATGCTCAGAGTGCAGGTCTGCAGAGCCTTGGGGTCCTGGAGATCCAGGCAGATCTGCGCAACTGTGACGACCAAGAGCAAGAGCAAGATGAGGCTAGGCGGCAGCCCAGAATGGCCTGAGATGAGGCAGGACCAGGAATCTCATACCACGTCTGGTCTCTTTGGTGGACACGGCCTGTTACCACACTCTCTTGATGTGCCACGGCTACACATCTCATCTTTAGTACATGCTTCCAGAAAGCATCAGTGACATTTTAAAAACACCTTTATTTATTTAGTTTTATGCGGTGCTGAGGATGGAACCCAGTGCCTCACACATGCTAGGCAAGCGCTCTACCACTGAGCCACAGCCTCAGTCCCTCCTCAGTGACATTCCATATGAGTGGGGGGGGGGGGCTGCCTACGTCTGACAGCACACCTGGTACTTGAAAGAAACAAATCTGAGTTTCTATACCATGGGAGAGGGGCCGGGGCAGAGCTTGGCTTCTCATCTGCGTAGACGGGAACATTTGCTGACTAAAACACTCTGATGGGCTCAATCTGATGAATCTCTAAGTTGTGGCCCATGCTACTGTGGTCACTTTATGTGCATAAATAAGTCTGCTTCAGTCTTGCAGCCGCCTGTTTCACTGTGTGTGGCGCAGCTCCACAGAGCACCACTGCGATTCCACCGGGTTGTGGGACCCAGGAGTCTGGGCTCTGGTATGACATGGGTCCTGCTGCCCTGCCCCACCATCCTGAGAGCTGCCACTGCCCAGCTCGGCCACTGCCAGTCAAGGACCACTGTCCATCACCACCCAGGAGGACGCACGGCACTTGTGCTTTTGGAAATTAAAGTTGGAAGCTGAACCTCTCTACAGCTGAAGGGTGAGCGCGAGCCCTCGACGCCGCCTCACTGGTGCTCGGGCTCCACGGTTCGTGTTTGAGAATGATCTTGTGTGAAACCTTTTCAATAAAGGTGAGAGCCAAACACACAGCGTGGGAACACAGGCCAGACTCCCCGGCTCCCCTGCCCTCTCCAACTGACCTCCACAGGAGCCTGCACACTCACTAGACGGGCACCTGAGGAGTCCACCTGGCCCACAGCTGGGCTCCCCGTCCGCACATGGCACCCTCGATCCTCATCAGCTGCGTGACTTCAGCAAGACATTCAAATTCCCCAAGACTGTTTTCTTACTTAACAATGAAGGCAGCAGTGCCACTTCACACAGCTGCAGCGGATTCAGCAAGTGACACACACCAAGCACTCGGTCCAGGGCTTGGCGTGTGGGACGTGATCACGTTAAGCTGTTCGCACCATCTCACGATGCCCAGGAAATCTGCCCGGCTGACAGTGACTGTGCCCCTCCTGACGCAGACACTGCGCTAGGCCCGGGAACAGCGGTAGACAGGACAGATTCCCCAGCCCGGAGGAGGCTCACGATTCAGGGGAATCTGAAATTTAAGGTAACAGGTAACAGAATCACACGTGACAGGTGACAGAACAACAAGTACGTGGCGGAAGTGGCTGGGATGTGGGGAGTGGCGTGCAGGAAGTGCCTCAGGAGGCCGAATGTGGGCAGGTCTCTTCTTTACTTTGTGGTGCTGGGGACAGGACCCAGGGCCGTGTGCACGCCGTGCAAGCACTTGGTCACTGAGCCACCGAGCCCTGGGCCGAGTTTAAGTTGACGAGCACGACTTTGCTGGGAAGGTGTCACCCGAGTGGACAGGAGGCAGTGAGGAGGCAGCGAGGCCAAGGGAGGCAGAGTGCCACACTCTGGATCTTAAGTGCTCCCCAAGGACCACACACTGAGGCCTGGTCACAGCCTGTGGCACTAGAGGAAGTCACGGGGGGGGGGGGGGGGCATGTCCTTGAACAGGATATTGGGTCCCTGGCCCCTTCCTCTCTCTTTTGCTTTCTGGTTGCCATGAGGTGAGCAGTTTCTTCTGCCACGATGTTGTGCCTTAACACAGGTCCCAAGCCACGGGGCCAAGAGACTATGGACTGAAACCTCTCAAAACTGCAAGCCAAAACAAACCTTTCCTTCTCACAAGTTGATTTTCTCAGGTATTTTGTCACAGTGACAGAAAGTGGACTAACAGAGATGTTCCCAAGCATGGCCTGTGAAAAGGCCCCGGGGTGAGAAGCACACGTGGGGCACGTCAGGGGTGCGGGATCTCATGACAGTGGTGCTGGAGCTTCTGCACAGGGCACACACTGCACACGCTGCACACGCAGTGTTGGATGCAGCCATCTTTCCAAGGTGTGACTTAGGAAGCAACATTATAATGGCTACACAGTGTCCCCCGGGAGGAACCTTCCAACGCCCCCCTACTGGTCACAGAGGTTGTTTCATTTCTGCACTGTTTCAGACAGTGTGGGAACCCGATGCACTTGTAGCTATTTTCTTTGAACTACCTTAAGAACATGGGAACGAATTCTATGACATGGAAAATTCTAATGTACTAATTTGAAGTGGAAAAAGCCCATTAACGATGCAGTCTTATTTCTGGAAATGAATAACCACACACACACACAAACTGGGATACTACACAACTCCCATATTGGAGTTTTTCTCTTTTGGTACTGGTGCTGTAACCCAGGGGCTCTTTACCCCTGAATCACATACCCAGCCCTTTTTATTTTTCATTTGGAGACAGGGTCTTGCTAAGTTGTTTAGGACCCTGCTAACTAAGTTGTCCAGGCTGGCCTTGAACCTGCCATCTCCCTGCCTCAGCCTCCTGAGTTGCTGAGATTACAGGTATGAGCCATGGTGTTCAGCAAGATTTCCTTTTTTTTTTTTTTTTTTTAAAAACCAAAAAGATTGTCTTCATTTTTAATTTTTCTAAAATGCAGTGTTTTGTTATTTGGGGGAAATGCACATACAGTGTCAAAACTAGCAAAGGGCAACAGACGTAACCCCACTTGCCAGCGGGAAGAGGCTGCCACACATAGAAATATGCACAATGGCACCAAGGCACTGGGCCCAGGCACGCGGTGTTGCAGGACACCAGAATGTGTATTATCCACGCTTCTAAAATATGGAAGACTTAAAGAATGAAAAATGTAGCATTCTTAGCGCAGTTTTAAGAAAAATTAGTGAAAAGGACAATCGTTTCTTTTAAAACAAGCCACTTGTTCAGGAATGTGGACTGGAAGCATTTGATGGCTAACACTTTGGTTCAGGATGCTGCCAGTGGCCCCAGAAGAAAGGTGTCTGTGAGAGCAGGCGCTGGCCTTGGGGACAGCCCAAGCCTTGGCTGCTTTCGATGGCAGCGTGTGACGATAATTTTTCCAGAACACCCTGCCTGAGTGGATGCTGCAGCCTTACAAATCTCATCTGGGGGCCTGACGGCCTCTCGCTGTCGCTACCGCGGCTTTCTGATTGATGGGGGCCTGACGTGCCCCCAGACTTCAATTCCCTTGGTGCCAACTCCATAAAGGCCGTGTGCACGGAGATGCTCAGGTGGTGCTTCCGGACACAGCTCCAGGACGCGTGGCTGGGAAAGGACGCAGCACCAGGCGGTGGCCTCACAGTTGTCACTCTGGGGGCGTGGATATGCTCATTTCACTTTTGCATTAATGACAAGCTTGATATAAAATGAAGAAAGGGTCCACAGCTGGCTTAAAGGTGATCTTCCAGTTTTGAAGAATGAAGCTGAAAATTCTGAAGCACATAAAGTAATCCCGTCTTTTAATTCCGTCGTATATAAGAAAATAGTGCTAAAGCAGCTCAGTTATAACTGCAGAGTTATCTCAGTTATAACTGCAGACTCCAGAGGACCATTTATTTATAAACACCATGAAAAATAGAGTGTCCACCTAAAAAGATAACTGGTAAGACTGTTAACTTGACAGATGCCTTAGACAGCGGCTCTCACACCGAGGCTGAATTCTTGAACTATAGCTAGATGAAAAGATCAGGGGTGAGAATTGTATAATGTGTTTATTGATAATATGAAGCTCCCCACAATTCTGTACTTTAAATGTAATTGTTTTTCTGCAAATAAGTACACATTCTAGGGGACTCTGAAATATATATAGACACACTTCCCTGCAAATGTACTAAGATTTTAAAAATCCCACTGCAGAAATAATGTAGCAATTAAAACAGCATTTATAACTAAATATGTTTAAAATGCTTCTTCATATAAAAGGGTAAAATTTTAAGTCATTTAAATAACCATCTGCTTCTGTGTGATATAAAATTTTTAGTATCATTGTGTAATTAATATTAATATCACTTTCTGTTAATAATCTTTTCTGTCAGATAATAAAACAAAAATGTAGCAAAAGATGTTCATTGAAAGAAATTTGAGGATGCAAAACCAGAGTAAGATACACATTATGCTGCAGGTTTGAAGCTGACCCTGATGAGTCCCAGGAAGCTGTCACCTGTCATCGGTCTTTCCTCCCAGCCATCTCACAAGGACTTGTCTGCCACTGCTCCCCAGTGCTCACTTCTGGGCCTTTCTTCTTGGTACCTTAATTTTTTAAAAGCCCTTTGGGTCCTTCCCCTTTTGCATATGTTTATAAATTCTAAGACAGGAAGGAAGGGAGGATTGAAGAAGATTTGAGCAGCGTTAAGCTGACAGTTGGCCAAGTCGCCGGGGAGAAGTATGGCTGGAGTTTCTCCAGCTGCTGGATCCTGCGGTTGAGCATCTGAACAAAGCACAGAGATACACAGTGATTTCCTCGACAGAGTGGTATGGAACCTTGAGAGAGAGTCCTGCATTGCTTAAAGATACACACCGCCAGAGCCCAACGTCCTAAAGCTACAAGCGCACGTGCTCACTCAAGTTTCCTTCCAGCTGGAGAACCAGCATCTGACCATCTGACCATCTGACCATCTTACCATCTTTTAATGCCATTGCTGAGGCTGGCTTTGAACTTGCGATCCTCCTGCCTCAGCCTCCCAAGTGCTGGGATTACAGGCGTGCGCCACCACACCCGGCCAGGAAGTCTTAACAATTTAATTTAATACACACGGTTGTGTTAGACCACTGAGGAATGACTTGACCAAATACTGGCCACACAGCTAAAGGGAGACTGGGGAACAGAGCCCCTGAGGGAGGCCACGATGGGCGGCTTATTACTCCCCGCTCCCTGCCCCGGGGGCGGGGGGTCTGTCTGCTCTTCAGATGTTTGCTCACGGAGACCCAGTGAGCTCTCAAAACCATGCCACTCTGTCCTTGAAAGATGTAGGGGTGCTCTCCTGCCTGGGGCCCCAGGGCTTCCCCTGCAGCCCTGCTGCCCTTGGGCACCGGCCAGCGCCACTGTACCCTGGCAGGCCCGGCGCTGCACACTCTCCTCCCGCAGGGACACCACGTGCCTTCAGCATGCTGAGCTGTACTGAATGCCACTTCCAATCCACCATGGGCCTCAGTGCACATGATAAAACACTTACTGTGTACAATTGTACCTTGCCACCTGAAGGTGATTGGTTCCAGAGTCCCCTTGATACCAAAACGGCAGACGCCCAAGTCACTCATAAAATGGGGTAGCACTTGCATTAAGCTAGGCAGTTCCCAGGAGTCTTTAAGCCCCTCTAGATTACTTATAATACCTAGTGCAATGGCAATGCTATGCACATATGCTATGCGCTGTTTAGGGAATAACAAGAAGAAGAAAAATCTGCACAGGTTCAGTACGGATGCAAACTTTCCCCTCAAATATTTCTGATCTGTGATTCATTGAATCCATGGAAGCAAAACCCAACAATACAGAGAGACGACTGTACCTGCTTGAGTGAATGCACGAGCTGCTGTTCTAGTGTTGGCTGAGAGTATGCGCTGGACTCCATGTGCTCGTGCACGCTGACTTCAGAACGCTACCATTGTGTCCTGGCCACAGCACCCCGTTCTACTCTCCCCACTTGACGGAGTGCATCTCAATCTGTCTATCACTGACTTTCCATCTCTTTCCCATTAGTTCTGGAGAGGTTCAGCACTGTTAGGCTCTTGCTCCACCCCAGGGCCAGGGCAGTGGGTGGCAAGTAAGGGGTCAACAAATGCTTGTGGAATAAACATCGCTGGGTACAAAATTCAGTCACTGCTGTGAAACGCGCCAAATGCAGATGACCCTCACCTGATGTGGCTTTGAGTTCACTCATGACTTAGCTCGGGCCACCAGCATAGAAGGTAGGAAACTCAGGTTTCACTCTATTAGTAATTTTAAGATATTTCTACTGCTGATCTATCTGCTGAGAACGTTTTCTGCAGACACTGAACACACTGTGACCAACATGCTTTGTTCTGCGTAAGGGACACCAGCTCTATTAATACACAGTTTCTAAAGCATGAAGATCAAGATACTTAACCTTAAAAATTCTAAGAGTCACATCTCGGAAGCTGGCAGAGGCCATGCAGCCTGTTCCTAATGGGGGTGTTCTGGTGACCCCCCCAGGTGTGCTTATTTGCTAACTCATCAGGAGCACTGAACAAGGACACTGTGACAGCACACTGGGTGTGGCCCAGGACCTCAAGAACATGGAGAGAGACCACACTCTGAAGCCTCTCTTCTCACAGTGTTTAATGCTTCCTGGAGAAGATAAACCAGAAAGCAAAGCAGGGTCACACACAACAAGATGGCAGGGGGAGGACTTCTGGCAGGGCACAGCGTAAGCCAGGTCACAAGCGAGCAAACACACGCAACCCACACCAGAGTCAGGGAAAGGCGTGTGGAGAAGGTGACGGCCGCAACCCGGACCCACAGCACCGAGGTCCGAGCAGGGCCCTGGGCCTCGCAGGGCGGAGCTGCAACTTGGACAGGGACAGGTGGTGGAGATGGGTGAAGAAGCAGGGCCAGACCAGTGGGGGACTTGTCAGGCAGAGATCAAGGACCAGGACTGAGTTCCACATGCAGGGGAAGCCACCGGGTGCTGTGCGGGACACGGCCAGCTGGTTCAAACAGGGCTTCTGATTGAAGATGGGTTTGGCCACTGTGAGGATGAGCTTCGGGGAACAAGAACATAAGCCAGTGGGCAAGTCTGGCCTGAGAGGCCGGGCTCGGGGGAGCAGGGTGGATGCAGGCACCGGAGCAGCAGAGCCAGGCGGAGTCGCTTTTGCGAGGTGAGGGTCAAGGAGGATTTATCAGAGTTTGTGAGTGTGTCTTGAGTTACCAGGAGGAAGAGAAGGGAAAAGGAACTCAAAACAGCTTCTGAAGGTGAAGTCTGGGGTCTCCTCTGAATCTGCTGAACCGAGCTGCCTGCCGCCTTCCCACCAGGTGGCTGGAGACACGCCTGTGTTCAGCGGAGGAGGGCGGTCATGGCTGGGGACGTGAACTTGAGCACCTCTGGAGTAAGACAGAGAGCTCGGCCTCCCCCAGGCCAGGGTGTGAGGAGAGCATGGAGCTAAGGGCCTGCTGCGGAGGAAGCTGGAGGGAGAGGAAGCAGGGGACGGCAGGAAGACTTCTAGAAGCCCAGAGAAGGGAGGGTTTCCAGCAGGGTGATCTGCAAGGTTCCCCACCACTGAGTCGACTAGCCAAGGGTCCCAAGCACCAGTGAGATGTGCCAGGGCGGGAGGAAGGAGGTGGTGTGTGGGCATGGAGGGCCGCAGGAGTGGGAGGAGTGGACGAGGCGGGCAAGGGGCTGGGGGCAGCGAGTGTGGACACATGTTCCGGAGATTGTGGAGAAGGAAAGCTGGGGAGGGCACAGGAGAGACGTCAGAGCAGGCCCCCAAGGGGCCATCCAGCAGCAGGAGAGGCAAGGCTCAGAGGCGTGGGCATGTGCAGGAGCGGAGCCCTTGGAAGTCAATAAGGATGGGCTGGAGGGTGGAAGGGACACCCTGTCCCTTGCATGAGGGTCACAGAGAAGATATGGGAGCTCCAGTAGTGGGAGAGGGTGGACGTGGGCAGACCAGTGAGCACCTTCCCTGGGTTCTGATGAGGCATGAAGAGGGCCATCAGGTAAGGAGAAAACGGATGGGAGAGGACACAGCAGGAAGAACCCTTCTCAAGTAATATAATGCATCACAATGGATCGTATCACCACAGGCTACTTTGTATCAAAACCTTCCTGCAACTTCTACTCCACTGCTCCTGGTTTTCTGGCAGTCCAGGGAACCTTACAGAACAGGGCTTTTTATGCTCCTGAGCGCCATTCCCCCACACTCCTCACGCCCCTACATGACAGCTTTTCAGTGAGCGCTTGCTGAAAATGCCCGGGGAACATTCTAGTACTCAGCCTTCATCTCAGGCCACACAAATCAGATCTGTAGCTGTTTGTCCTCCAGACCATCATTTAAAAAAACCACGTCGAAGTGCATAATGTGCAGGGGTTCAAGAACCCTTCCCTAGAGGCCCTGCCCCCTGGTCTTCCATCATTTTGGACGCTGCTTTCAGATCCTTCCCTACACCCTGGCCCTCTGCTCTGGATATCTGCCTATTTGCTAATGTCTTTATCTAGATGTGACCCCACAAGAGCCCAGCAGGCCCGCAGTGGCTTGGGCACAGCAGCATCATGAGGGGAGGACACCCCTACCCTTTGCACAGACAGAGGCTGCTCAGTTTTCCTGCAGACAAGCTGCTCCCAGGTCTGCCCCGCCAAGGTCCGGTGCCCCATTCTATTATTTTATGGTTCTATGACTTGTATGGCTGCTTGTTGGAGATGAATTCAAGACCTTCTCTGAGCTTTGACCCATTCTGTAGTCTCTAAGTCTGGAGATCCAGATGGCGTCTCTCGGTCCCCGTGTCTGAGGACCTCACCCTCCCTGTCCCCACACAGCACAGCAACCACGCTGGGCAGCACCGCTGAAATAACAACTTAGTGGCAGCCTCTCCAAGTCCAGCCTGGCCACCACCCGGCCACATTAGCTAAGTGTCCTCTACCTCCATTTCCGCCCTCAGGTGAGGGTCACAGTGGTCTTTCTCGCATGGGTCCTGTGCCTAGGACATACTGAATGTCACTCCATGTCATAACTTGGGCCGTCCTGTGCAGAGAGAGAGTTACCAGCATCCCTGCTTCTACCTTCTAGACTGCAGTAGCCTGGTCCCCATCCCTCACTGTGACAAGCAAAAAGGCCTCTAGGTATCACCAACAGTCCCCTGGGGGTCAAAAACACCGCTGTTGAGGACCACTGGCCTAGATGAAGAGACTGAGGGCCAGGTACCGTAACGACTGGCCTCCTTCTCCACCATGTTTCAAACCATTCCCAGGTTTTTGCCTGGCAATGACACGGGGGCTCCCGCTCCCTATTCTGGTAATCGGGACAGCATCTGACTGTCCTGTTTCTCCTGGGTCAGCAGCTAGTGCTGGAAATAGCTGATAGGAAGGAACTAAGGAGACAAAGTACAAAGATACAACGTTCTGATCAGGAGGGAAAAAATCCACCTTTCCCCCCTGTGGCCAGCTACCCTAGGCAGCTTTCGCTTCTCCCCAGCCACCTGCAGAGAGAGGAACACAGGCTCTGCAGAGAGGGAGCTGGGGTCATCCTTTCAATTAGGCCGACTAGCCTGGTGAGCGGAGCAGACCCCCGCGGCGGAGAGCAGTGCCCGGCTTTGAGAGACGAGAGCCTGGGGGTCCTCCAACACCAGCCTAAACTGAGGGCTGATGACGAACCCCAGGGGATGGCTCCTGAATGCCAGCCAAGCTTGGGAAGGAATTGATAAAGGGAAGTTCAGGATCAGCGAGAGAAGAGAAAATGTGTATCTATATGATAATGCATTTCCGTAAAAGGCAAGAGCTATGAAAAAAACAAATAATTTTTATGATACGATGTTCTTGATTCTGAGCATTCATCCCTTCTTTAAAAATACCGCAGAGGAAGAGAACAGAAGCTTTGGAATCAGAAAGACCAGGGTTTGAATTTGGGCCGATTATTAAGAGTGTGTCATCTTAGTGTTTCAGTATTTCTGAATCATGATCAGACAAGGATGATGACTCTCAGGGAATGAACACTAGATGTGATGCTCATGAGATTGAAGGCAAAGACACACATGCCCCCAAAACCCTAAAATCCTGCAAATAACAACAACCTCTCCGTAGGTCAGGTGGTGCCCCACTACCACCACCCACTGGTCAGGTACTAAAATTGTCAGTATAACACCCAAAGGGAAAAAATGCTCGAACTAAAATGCTCGAACTACGAAAATTGAAACCGCTGAATGGATAGTTTCATATCCTTGAACCCAGTTATGGCATGCTTGCTGGGAACTCTGCGGTCTCTAATGCAGGTTGCTGACTTTTATTGGGTTGGATCTATGGGAAGAGAGACGGTGACCAACGCTGAGACCCGTGTTTGTAATCCCCATCATTAAAACACCCCAGCAAAAATATTTAAAAGTCAGCAAAAACTGAAATGCTTCCAATTCAGGATCTACCACCTGGTCACCGTAGAGTCTGGGGGAAAGACATGATTGAGTGGTCAGAAGGAAGCAGGGACGGACGGAGCATGCGCACACGAGCTCACAGCTTCTGTGCAGAGAAGGTGGTCAGTGCTGACCAGGCTGCGGGTGGCCTGGTGGGGACGGCCTGAAGGAGGCCGAGGAGCAGCACTAGAGAGCCACCTGAAGAAACGAAGCATTAGCAGTGATGCCCGCTGCAGCGGGGAAGGTAAACTGTTGGACTGAAGCAATCGGGGCCGGGTGGAGCGATCAGCAAGACCCACAGACAAGGGGCGGGGTGCGTGGCTGCCACAGAGACACAATGGCGGAGGCCCCCAGCCAGGGCTGGCACTGGCAGGACACACTTGGCGGGGGGGCAGCGCCAAGGCACTCGGGAAGGAAGGCCAAAAAATGCGCGGTGCCTTGGGGTCTGCTCTGGCCCTCAGCACAGGTGTGACGCATCTGAAGACACCTCTCGCATTGAAGTGAGCTATGACTACCAGGTATGCTACAAATGACCCCCCAGGGCGCCCTGCTCCCCACTGCAATGCTAACTCCTGACACTTCCAGAGAAAATCACCTGCAGAGAAAATGATTAATAAAAAAGAAAATTACAGGCTTCCAGTAAGATTCAAGAAAACCCTCAGCCAATAGTTGTCGCAGAGATAATTGTTCTGAATCTATCAATAAAGCTAAGCTGCCCCTTCATTGACTGCAAACACCAATTTCTTTCACCCAGGGTTATAAGTTGGTGTTCACGGACTCACTACTGCCATTACGGTGATAAACAGTTTAAACCACAACAGGATCTGACATGTAGATCAATTCTGGGTCCATAAAGAATCTACACAAGAGGTTCCAGGACAGGAATTTACAGCCACCAGTTTTTATTCTCTCTTGCTGCAAAAATTACTTCTGTCAAACACTTAGGAGAGTGAGAAAAAATGTAAAAAAATTAATTTTTCATGTACTACTGGAACAGCCTTTTTCAATGCAGAAGCTCAAGATGAATACGTTCTGCATTTAAAAAATTACGCCGAGCAGCATGTGGTACTTAGTTGGAAGAGGGATCCAATCCTCCAAGCTGCTCGCCAGCCAGCAATTTGAAACCCTGAACGGAGCTGTCTGGGTTTTCTCTAAGGGCAGATGCGGGGCTCATGTTAGCAACGCCAAATTATATTAGACGTTTAATTTTAAACCTCAGGTACTTAAATGTAAAGGCTTACAACAGTAATAGTCATAAAGCAGTGGGGCATTCCATTTCACAGAATGGATTCTTCTCTGCTTCTCCTCTTAATTTAGCCAGCACCTCCTGTTTCCCAGTTTGGCCCACTACAAAGCCATCTATCTAATTAGGAGTTGCTCACAGCTGCCTGAGCGCAGAGGCCCCGGGGGGACTGGGTGTCAAAGGGGAAGATTGAAAAGTTCTCTGGAGCCAAAGTCTTAATTTCAGGTGTGTGTGGTGGGGGTGCAGAGAAAAGATGAATCCTGAGGATGTTGTTATGGTGTTTCACGGTGATGCTGGTGACCACGGCAGCATATTCAGCACCTGGGTAGGTGTACTCCAAGGCTGCTTATCCCCCTCCCGGGCCAGCACTGGGTAAGTGTCTAATTACTCCGAAATCCAAACCAGAAATGGGTGAGGGCCTGGTGGGGGATCAAACAGCTTCAACCAGGAGGGTGGGGGTGTGTGTCCAGCATTAACTGCAAATTTATAAAGAATGACAGAAAGCCCTTATTGGTGTTTGTTTCCTTTGTGATTAACTTCCAAGCACCCTGGGAATGTTTATGCCAAAGGTCTTGAGACTGACTTCTAAACACCGCTTACTGAAGTGCCCCCATCAGATCCCGCACCCCAGTGCTCATGGAAAACAGCTGGGCTGTGGCCACTGATGAGTCAACATGGTAAGGCAGAAATGGTGCCAGCCAGAGGGGAGGTCAGGACAGTGCCCTCCTGGTAGACGGGTGTGTCCAGCAGGTGTGGGTGGAACCTGGACTTCTGCATGTCTAGCTGATGCCAGGGGCTGCCAGATGCCACTGTGTCCAGAGACCACACTTGAGGCAAGGGTCTCGACCAGCGGTTCTGACTTTAGCAGGGCTTGCTAACACATGGGTCACTGGGTCCTGTGGGCCGGTTCTGGACTCAGTGGGTCTGGAACAGGGACTGACTGCTGGCATTTCCAAGTAGGTCCGAGGAGCAGCTGATGGAGAATGAAGACCAAGGCCTGTGATCAGGCCTGAGCGTGCATCTTGGCCCTTCCCAGAGTGAGACTTCGGACAAGCCGTGGTTAACTTCTGGACCAGCCCCCATAGACAAACTGGTGCTGGGATCAGGATCTACGCCATGAGAAGAAAGGGGATGATCCACACAAAGCCTTAAAGGAATAGCAGCTCTTGTTATCATTTCCCTTCTCAAAAATACGCCAGGTACGACATGCCATTCTGTCAGAAAGCACAGGCATGAGGCAGGCCCGGGAAGCCGCAGGAACCACCCTCTCTGTGCCGCTCTGCTGCCTTCCTGTCTCTGCTGTGGAAGATGGGACCGACAGCCACTCTGGCCTCTCAACACTCTGCTCTTCTCTCTCTCTCTCTCCTCATTTTGCAGCCCGCGACTCACATCTTTCACTTCTGAGTGGCTCCTTGGCTGTTCCATTTTCCCTTTTCCTCCCTGTGTCTTTGTTCAAATTGCCCCAGTGCTTCCAACAGCTTCCTGCTGCTCTGTGCAGTACCCACCTGGCCTGCAGGCCCTGCAGAGGGTGATTCCCTGGGGAAGTTCTCCCTGATAAACTCTCAACCCTCAACCCCAATATGGGGTTAGCCCTGGCTGGGCCTCCACGTCCCTCAGCAGGCCCACACTCAGGACACAGGCCTGGGTTTCTGATTTCCTGTGTATGGGGCTCAAGTGTTGTAAGGTCAGGGAGCACACAGGCCTTTGCCAGATACCCAGTGCACTCACATACAGATCACTTCGCAGTTTAAAAAACAGCCTTCAAATGCAGGTGACAGCAGCCATGCATGGTATGTCAGGCAGCGTATAAACACATTTGTACAGAAAAACACGTGTACAGAGGTGTAACAAACCTCTGTGGAAAGTGACTTCCAGCCAAATCAAGGACTAGAAGTAATGACGTCTCAGGATTTGGCCTTGTGGAAATGCCCATGTGTGCGGCTGTTAGCACGAGGGAAGGCTATCTAGTGAGTCCTTATCAGTTATAATTTGTACAGAATGAGCCCAGCGCGGTGGCGCACATCTGTAATCCCAGCACTTAGGAGGCTGAGGAAGGAGGATCACGAGTTCAAAGCCAGCCTCAGCAAAGGCGAGGCACTTAGCAACTCAGTGAGACCCTGTCTCTAATAAAATACAAAAAAGGGCTGGGGATGTGGCCCAGTGGTCGAGTGCCCCTGAGTTCAATCCCCGGTACCAAAAAAAAAAAAAAAAAAAAAAGTACAGAATGGACTTTAGGTACTTCAGATACTCTATCAAAGTATTCTGCGTGCAGGGTGGCAAAGCCTTGGGGTGTCCTCTGTTGTCTGAGGAGCTTCTTCTTCACCCACCCCCATACAACTCCCATGTGCACAGGGAACCGAGCCTGGAACTGCCGCTCTGCTCCGACTGGAGCCTCATGGATTCTCATGCAAAGGCGCTGCTTTCCAGCCTGAGTTGTAGCCTAACAAAGCGGGGCCTAGGTGACACCACACAAGCACCAGGCTCCGTGTGCGCACGCCACCACAGGGCCTCACTGACGGGAACGCTCAAGATATTTTGAAGCACTTGAAAATGAAACGACTCAGGGTGTGAACTAGCTCCTGAAAAAGGTAACCAGGGTGAAAGCAGGGGTCAATATTAGAGTCACGTGCATGTGCTGTGGCTCATGCCTAAGGACTGAGAGCGCAAGGGACAGTGTTTCTGTCCAACAGGTGAGAGGACAGAGGAGGGGTAGCTGCTGGAGGCTGAGGCACACGGGTCTTGTCAGGGAGGGGAGAGGAGGCAGGGGCTCATTTATAATGACCCTAGCTCACTCCCCTGGGGGTTTCCAGTGTCACCAGAGCTCCAGGTGAAGGGCAGAACACCCAGGGTCCCTGCAGGGGCTGGTGTCAGATGCTTGCTGTCTCCCAAAGCACCTTTTTGGAGTGGGGAAGGATCCCTGGACTGGACACAGGCACGTGCTATTTCTGCACCCCCAGGCGCAAAATTTTGCAGACCTTCGCTGCAGGCACTGCTGGTCACCTTTACTGCCTCCCTTGCATGGATGTGTTTTCCTTTAAGCTGCCGCGTGGCCATCTCTGCCAAGGGAGCGTGCAGTAACGAGAAGTAAGGATGATGTTTACCCAGAGCAGGGTCCTGCCGCAGCAGCTGGTGGGTCCGCAGGGAAGACCTGATGCTGCATCTTTTAATTAGAACAAATTATGCTAAAATTATTCTCAAAGCCTGTCTGATAGATTGTGTACAACAGTGGGAATTCCCTTAAATACCAGTGAACAGGCCACAGACAAAATGCCACAGGCGGAGCCTGCTGCGGCCAGCGAGGGTGCCCCAGCGTGATGATTCATGCTTCAACTGCATCAAGCGAGTTTCCTTTGCACATCTGTCCCCCAAGAAGCAGGCCATACTTGTCAAAAACTAAAAAATGCAGAAGTGAGGAATTACAGAGGGGACGCTCCAGGATCTAGAGGGGCACCAGGAACCCTGGAAACCCGACACAGAATGCATCCAGCCTGACGATGTACGACGTGCGCTGAGGGTGGACGCAGGCCATGCCACGTTGGGCAGTGTGGTCAGGGACCCTGGGCAAGCCACTTGTCCTGTCTGCATCTGTCCAGTGGGGATAAACGTCTCCTCCGCGAGCAGAGAGGAGCCGAGGAGATGATGCAGACAAGAGCCCACCACGAACAGGCGCTCCACAGAGGACAGGCGGGACGGCACTGCCGTCGTGGGGACCTACAGGGTTCTGCGCTCCACGTGGAGCACAGTCAGCTCAGGCATCGTGCCCGGCCCCTAGCTGACATGGAGGACCTGGAGGTGGCCGCGGTCTGTGGGGCTGCGCCCCCTCTTACCACTGCTGATGGCCGAGTTTGCAATGACCGTAGCCTCACTCCACTGGTCGGCACTGGAGACTGAGTAGGAGCGCTGGTGCATGCCGTCGGGTCGGCTGTTGAAGGAGACCAGGCTGACGCCGCTTGCCATCTGAGACCCAGATGCACTAGTGACATTCCCTAGGAATAAACAAGTCAGGTGAACACCACGGCGGACTGCAGACCACAGGAGGCAGCACGAGGTAAGCCTACAGGGCCTCTCGCTGGCACTCAGGGTACCGAGAGCCACTGTCGTCCTGCCTGCGATGGCTAGAGGAAGCACCACATGGCGGAGAGGAATAAAGGGTGGTGCACGTCTTGCTGCTGCTGGACGGAGCCACGTGAAGGACCCTGACGCTCCGGACGGCTGCACACCAAGCAGACCCCAAGACACAACCCTACCATAGTCACGAAGACAAGAGACCAGTCAGCCCCAGAGGTGCCACCCTGGGGCAGGAGGGGGCCACAGGAGCCTGCCAACCTGTCCACAGACTAGGCGCATGTGCTCACCCACCGGAGTCATGTGTCTGGTGCCAGAGGACGAAGCTCACGGTGCAGCTGTACTTTATGATCAACACAAATCAAAGTCCCCAGACGCGACCATGGAGGAGACACAGACTCCGGGCCCAGATAACTTTACTCTTAACCTTGAAATGACTAAGCAGAGGAAAAATAACCTCAGCGACTTCACAGTGCGTGTGGGCTGCGGTGAAAAATGATTCCATTGTACACTTAATGATTTCAATCAGTTGCTCAACATCAAAATGAATTATTATCTGGTCACACCAATTGTAGACTCAAAAACATAATTAAGTGCTTTTCTCTAAAGCTCAGCCAATCATACCTGTGGTTCCTGAATCAGTCTGTTAGATCTAGAGGGTTTTTTTTTTTTTTTTTTTTCTTTTTTAAACTTTCCTTCAATTGTTTTAGTTCAGAGCCAATTAAGTTCTAAACTGTTTCAGTGGAGGGTTTTCACAGTACAGGGTTTTAAATGCGCAGCCCATTAGCAGTTCCTAAATCTGGCCAATTACTAGAATTTCCCGTGGAGCTTTTTAAAAATAGAGGCTTCAAGATCAGGCTTCTGATTTTGATTCAGGAGGTCTGGGGCTAAGCTTGGGGAATATGCATTTTCAAAAGCAGTCTGGTGATTTAGGATGAGGGGCCAGGGGCAGGATCCAGGGCTCTCCCCAAACAAACGGCCTCATGTAGCCACATGCAGTCTGGAAATTTAAGGGTCATTTACTGAGAGGCAGGGCGGAGCCCTACAACACAAGTGGTTAAGGAAGAAAAAGGGTCTTGCTTTAAAAAATATATTTCTACCTTAAGATACCCATCTTACGTGTTGCCTGAACCAGGACTATTTGAATATCCTAAAAGAAACTTGTCATAGCTGGTCTAACCTGAATCCAGAAAACAGCTGGAAGTGACGTGAGGAAGCCGCAGACCTTGCAGCCAAGGACCCAGAGCAGCAGCATGGCCTAGGAGTGCCCCCAGAAATGCAGAGTCCCAGGCAACCCTGGCACTGGCAAGTCCAGTAAGATGTCCAAGTGACTCAGGCGCACATTAAAGTCTGCGTGGACCTGCTGCAGATCTCAGGTTAATTAAAAAACAACCCCCTGGACAAGAAAATAACTAGTAAGACAAAACACCTGTAGCCACAGTGCCTCAGGGCAGAGCCCTGCTCTGGAAGTCCCCAAGCAGCAAGGGCACAGACCACAGTCCTGCAGTCCTGAGTCCCGGCTCCTCTGCCCAGGTGTAGGCTCTGCAGCCAGCTCCTCCCCGCCATTCTTGTGGTCTGAAAGCTTGATGCTACTGCTCGGACCTTCTCTGACACCCTAGGCACACACAGCAACCTGCATCCTGAGTGACGGTTCTTGTGCCACTCCTCCCAGCTGCCTGGGGAGGGCCAGCCTCCCAGGGAAACATCACGGCTGCGCCTGGTGGCCACCTGGAGCCGTCCTCTGGGTATGGTGTGCCTTGGCCGGATCCCCGCTACACCAGGGCATTCAGGACTCAGCGCTGGCATCCCTGTGGAACGGGTGGTCAGCTGGGGCACGTCTGGCAGCCTGTGACCACGATCCTGTCCTCGTCCTGGGGGCGTGCATAAGGGCTGCATCTGTCAGCCCCCAGACCTTTCAGCTTCTCGCTGGGTTCCACTGATGGACGGCGGGCCAGACAGGGAGCTGGCGCGTGTGTTCCGGGCTCCCCTCCCGACAGGCGCCTTGGGCTGGGGGTGCAGCTCTGCTGGAGGGGCACTTGGGTGGGCCACCTTCTTGGTCCTTTGGGCCATCCATGCCAGTGCTGGTGCCTGCACTGTCCCCTGTGCTTCTCTTCCCCAGGGACTGTGGTCCCACACATCACCCATCAGGGCTGAACTTGGGGAAGAGGCACTGCTGAAGAGCAAGTGGCTCCGGGGTTCCCTGGCCCCACCCCGCCTCTGTCACATGACTGCCCAGCAGGACACCGCTAACATTTTTACAGAAGATGAAAGGGAAAGATAGGAAAATGGTGGGACACGGCAGTGAGAAGCTGCATGCAGCAGGGTGAGACACTTCTTTGCTGTCACCTAGACTACCACGCCAGGCACCTCTGAGCCTGCTCTGCCCACAGGGACACCTGCCTGTGGCCCGACGATCAGGGAGGTGATTCTCCTCTCCCTACAGTGCCCACTGGAGCCCCAACAGGCCACCACTGAGTGGGGAACCTCCACATAATACCAGCTTTAGGCACACAGCCCGACGGCTGCAAGACCCGAGTAAATTGGCTCCGTGCCTATCCATCCATCTCTGGGTCAGTGCTCTCCCTGCTCACCCTCCCAGGACAGCCAGGCTAACAGCCTCGCTAGACCACTTCCTTGAAGGCAGAGGAAGTCATTTCAGTGCGTCCGTCACTGGCTACTGAAGTAAACTCCAGAAAGAAGTATCCGAGTGCACGCGGGGTCAGTGGGTGGGACTGCCCGCAAGACAGGAAAAGCAGGCGGCAGCAGAGCTGCCTGAGAAAGAGCTGGTGTGCAGCTCAGGGCCTCCGTCCTCACACTGCTGACGGCCGAGCGAGACCCTGGAAGCCACAGGAGGCTGTTGCTAAGGCATCTGTGGCTGCTCTGCTGGTTTCAAACCTGCTGTTTATGAAATGAAATTTAAGAATGAGCCTAATACATTAAGATGCTGGTGCGGCTGGGAGGTGGCCTTCTACCTCCTGAGGGGGTCCCCAGGCAGCCAAACTGGGGCCTATGGGACAAAGAACCTCATGGCAAGATGCTGTGTCCGGCACCCAGAGGCAAGCATCCAAATCAGCTGGGCTGCTCCCTCAGAGCAGGCTCTCTAGAACCATCGCCTGCCAAGGGCCCCTTCCCCAACCACACCCAAGGCCCAACTGTGGCTCTAAACAGAAACCACAACTGGATCTTAGCCAAATCCAGTGGGTCCTTGTGTGACTACAGCTGGTATTATATGGAGGTTCCACACTCAGCCAGATCCGTGTGTACATATGGACACACAGATAGAAAAGTATAATAATAGTAATAATAATAATAATTATTATTATTGTTATTTTGGTACTGGGGATTGAACCCTGGTGTGCTTTACCACAGAGCTACAGTGCAAGCCCTTGCTACTGTTTGAGACAGGTCTTGCTAAGTTCCTGGGGCTGGCTTTGAACTTGTGATCCTCCTGCCTGCCTTCCAAGTTGCAGGGTTATGGACCTGCTCCAGTGCATGTGGTAAAAGCCAGGTGCGTGTACTTGTGTCCTGGAGTCTGGGTTGAACTCACTGACGCATTTTGCTTAGTTAACAACGATTTCTTTTCCTCTTAAGTAGACTCATGCTGGGAGGCGCCATCTGAGCACAGGTGGTTTCTGGCCTCACCTGGTAAATGAGCATGCCCAGTAGCTGTGTTTTGCTCGGAAACAAGGAGCTGACCATCACCACCTCTGCACCTGATGCAGGTTGACACCACTGCCACCTGGCGTTACTGCCTGGCCGCCCATTCAACCTCCTGTCCACCTGGTTCCTGGTCTCTGGTTGAGTCACACAATATTCCAAAACATATGCACAGAAAAATTCTCAGAAATAAAACATTCCTGGTTTTTCTCTTAAGGGAGTAAATCTCTCTCTTTTTTGAACTCTCATTTACTTTAATATCAGTTAAACTTTTTTCTGAAAAGACCAACTAATTATGAAATAAAGAAACAAGTGTTTTCGGTGATGATACAGAATATATTTGCTGAACTGAAAACAAACAAAAATGAATGGTAGGGGCTGGGGTTTGTGGCTCAGTGGCAGAGCGCTCACCTCACACGTGCGCAGCCTGGGTTCGATCCTCAGCACCACGTAAACATACATGCATTGCATTGTGTACAACTAAAGTAAATAAATAAATATTAAAAAAAAAATGAATGGTAGCAAACAGCCTCTGCCCTCAACAGTTTAGGAGTCCACCAGGAGAGATGCTTCCCCTATGAGGCAGCCCAGGGCCCAGAGACTTCTTCACGACACCCTGGGAGCAGCCGTGGCTGAGTGTGGCCGTTACACATCACCCCAGGTGTGAGTGGTCCCAGTGGTCACACCCTGGGCTGCTGCTCCATTTAGAATCAACCATTGGCCAAAGAAACAAACAGCCCCCAAATGTTTAGTGAATAGTTCTGATAATGTCAAATATTCTAAACTAATTCTAATAATTTGCAATACTCGTTTTTACACACACATACGCAAACGGACTCAAATGTGGAACTTCATTTCTGTTCTTGATTGAAAGTCATTAATTAATTGGCCACGTGATACCATCTGGGCAGTTTCTGCACGTCAGCACCTCGCTGGATCTGCCTAGGTGAGACCACATGGGGAGGCCCTATGCTTCCAGGATACCTTAAGCATAAAAGGAGATGATACATTTAAGATGGTCTTCTCTCCAGGTCCTTGAGGGTTACATGGCTCACAGAATGGTAATTTGTTTCAGGTTAAGGAGTTATCAATTAAGGCTGAAGAGCTGAAGTTTTTCGTTTGTGAAGCCAACCACTCTATCATCTGAGAGGTAAGGACCTTGACTTTAAGACCGCCCAAGACACATGGGTGGCTACACTGTCACAGTCGCTGTCAGGTCAGGCTGAGGCCACCTAGGCACGCAGCTGGAGTCTGAGCTGGAGGACCCTCGGCTTGGCTCTGAGGCTGGACATGACTCAGAGCAGGGAGTCCAAGAGTCTGACGGAACCCATTTCCTGGAGGAGGATGTGGGACTAATGATTGGTTCTGACTCACCAACCCCAAGTCGAGTCACTATCAAGGGGCCTTAAGAGGAAGCTTCTGCTCCCCTGGCCAAGGGGACACCCCCCCTCCCCCACGGGGTGAGCTCCTCCAGGACAGGCACTCCCTGTGCCCCCCGAACTCTTCCTGTCCTCTGGCCTAACAGCATATCCCTGCACCTCACTGTCAGCAGGCACTCTCCCATGGGCACCCCTTTATTCTGCATAATCTTCTTCAGGGGTGCGTACAGAGTTGGCCTGGGATGGGCAAACCGACTGGGATTACAGGGACACTCACTGTCTTCCCCAGAGGAGGGCGAATCTGTCCACTGATTGGGATCATAAATATTTCTTCCCATGGCAGAGGTTGAGACAGGCCACTTTGCACCCCATCTAAAGACTGCAGTACCCCAGGCTTGGGTTCCTCTCCTATGCACCACCGAGTGTGCTGGTGTCACCCTGTGAGAAGTGGGACTGGAGGCTGGAGGCATGGTGATGCTGGTACTCTGGCTGTGGCTACTTCTGTAAGTGAACTGCATCTGTCTTGACCTGGGTCTCAGTGTCACCCCTCTGGCAGGCTAACCCGTCAGCCGGCAAGGGGACAAGATCAGATGCTTCCCAGTCTGTGCCACCTGTCCTAAGGCTGACCTTCCACACTTCCTGTCTCATTGCACAGAAGCTGTGCTGTGCTGGGCACAGTGAGGGGGAGTGTCCTTGCCCTTGGGGAACCTGCAGGCTAGTCTATGGGAAGGGATCGGGCAAGTCCACAAGTGGCCCAGGAGCCCTACAGTGCGAGGGGCAGGGAGCTCCCCCTGCTGGAAGGTCCGGGAAGGACTCGAGAACAATGTGGGTTGGGTTTAGACTCGGGAGGTAGAGCCAGTTAGGTCAAGGATCCATGAAGACAGAGACACCACCTTACACTCTTCAGGACAACCTGAAGTGCGCTCTGACAGAGCCACAGTGCCTCAGGATTTCCTCTTCCTTCTAATCCTTCCACATTAAGACGTCCCAGATGTTCAGGGCAGCATCACTCCTCGTAGTCACATCTTGGAAGTGACCCAAGTGTCCACTCAGCATGGTGCTACATGGCACACACACGTGGAGTTCCACACACCGCCGAGAGCAAAGGAGCCGGCGAGAGGGCAGCCGTGGGAGGCACTGCACGCTGACCACGGAGCAGAAGGTGGCGAGCAGGAGCTGGGCAGTCACCGCTGTCCAAAGGCTCAGGGATGACAGGCACATGCCACCTGAGGAGTGACAAGTAAGAGGCCTGTGTGTGTGTGGAGGGGTACCAGAGGGGACCTGGGGGCTTCCTTGGGACTGGCTGCCTGCTGCCTTTTGATGTGAGCACTCGTCACCTGCACACTTTGCTATAATCTAGGATTTTGTACCTTCAAATTTATGGAAAAAGTTAAAAAAACATCATCTGAACGCAGATGTCAGGTTGGGAAGTGTCCATGAGAACTGGGTTGGACAAAACAGCAGCATCACCAGTAACAGCCCTGAAGAGCGGGCCAGCCCCGACAGCACCAGATGCCGCCTTCCACGAGAAGGTGGCTGTGAAAGGGCCTTTCGGCGTTTGCCTCCGTGTGTCCCCCCAAACCACCACGAAACACACGGCTGGCTACCTGGTCCCTTCAGAGCTCAGAAAGACCATCTCCTCAATGCCCCATCTCTGGATCAGCTGGCTCCCCGATTAGCAGGGGGCGGCGGCATTACCATGCTAATCCGTGTCCTCCCAGCGCCACTTCCTTGATATGGATATGTGTGTGTGCTGGCGGCAGCCTTGATTAGTGCACGCCGCCATGTGTCAAAAGCACCAGATTCTCTCCAAAGAATAATTTCAGCTGTACTTACATCCCTAAAGTGTAAGAGTTGATTTGAAAAGGTACTTACCTCCACCATATGCTATTTTTCTTTAAACAATTTGCATTTCAAAGTGAATACGGCATTTATATCTGAATGAATATCAGTATGTTGCCTGAACTGATCTCCAATGAGCATGAAAAAGATGCTGGTTTTCTATTGAACAAGAATGTTTTCATCCACCAAATGACATCAAAGACAGAGTTCCTCTTTTAAGCTATAGGCTTATTACATTAAAAATAGCTTGCTCGGATCTTTAAAAATATCCTCTGAAATGATGGCTTTTCATGGCATTCAAGCAAAGATTCATCAACAGTCATTTCCTCTGGGATACGAGACTTCACTCACGGCCCCTTCTACTTCTATATTCATAAACAAGACTTAACTTCACCAACCCGTTTGGGAAAAGGAGACTTACTTATTGGTTAAAGAAGCCTGAAAAAAGGAGCAGCAACAGGAGACAAGTGAAACTGAATTTTCACTCACACTGAGAGAGGGAAGAGGACACCAAAACAGGATTCGACTGGCACCAAACGGAAGATAGACATTCACCCCCATCCCCGTCGTGGGATGGATACCTTTTAAAACGACCCTAATGACGGGAATGTGATTCCAAGTAACTCCCCTCCTCCTCTGGAGGGAGGCCTCAGCCCTGGAAACACCCAGGGCCTGCCCCTCAGGTCCTGTCTGCTTCCTGTTGCGGTTTCAAGGGTTATAAAACACAGGTGTGCAGCTACTCTGCAAACCCCGGTTGCACCACACCCACTGTGCGCAGGCGCAGGCAAGCCAGGAGTCACCACTGGACAAGGAGGCTATCCTAACGGTCACATCTCTTCCAACGAAGCCTTCGCCATCTGCTCCGTCCTCTAATTATAAACCCGAAAAGAATATAATTCACAACACTACCATAAAAAGTGAGATACAAATGATTTAAGTGCCTGTGAGCCAGGCCCATTCGCGCCAGTATTTGCATTGGAAATCTGCCCTTCTTTTGGCAACCAGAATTTCAGGCTAAGAGGATTTTTTCCAAGGACACATTTGGTATCTTTTCTTAAAGATGCAGGCAACATGGGCTCTGCATGCTGTGATTCTTGTTTTGTAGACGGTACAATCCAACATCTCTATAATTGAGACACACATCTGGAGTTCCTCAGACTCCCGTACCATTTTTTGGTTTTTATAATTTCCATATTATGTTTACTAGAGCAAAAGAATGTCTAGCATCCAGAACCAGCTGCAATGACACACTTAATATCAGCTAAATACAGCAATGTGACTGTGTTTAGAATATAAGATCCTAGAATTAGATGGTTCGTGGCTATTTCCTAAAATGTGAGCATAGTTGATTTTGTTGTTTTTAATTATGATGCTAAAGAAAAAATGATGGGAGTCTATTTTGTTGTATACATTTCTTACAACTTATTTTGTAAAATTATTCAGATATACAAATAACGTAAATTATTTCCACCAGAATCCTGACAGATCAACTCTGTATTGAACATATTCATATTTTTTTAGTTATAACCACAGAAAACACATAATTTCATGTTGAACTTCTTTAATGTGACATGTGCTGTCCCATGTCCTCATGACAATCTTAAATGTGCAACACCGTCTTATGATTCAATGGAGACTATTCATACTGCCACCACATTCCTACTTACAGATAGTTCTAGTTGTTTCCAATTTCTCATGACTGTAAACAACACTGGGAAGGACATCTTCTATGCCTAGATATTCCTCAGGGTAAGTACTCTGAAGAGTTATTAGCAGGACAAACAGCATGTATCTTTCTGACTCATGATACATGTTGATTAATTTTCTTAATGACCAGTGGCTAAAAGAAAATGGAACCTGGGCATCATTAAAACAATTCAGTCTGTAATTTGCAAAATGGATAATAATAATAAATAGTAATCATGATGATGATGATGATATGCCCCATGTGGTTAATATAATGATCGAATTATGTAAAGCTCTCCACAAACTGCAAAGCCTCTGTAGATATTTGCTATCAATTTTACCAACAGTAAGTTTTCCTTTTCTCTACAGTTTATTTTCTAGCAAAAGCTTAAAATGGTGGTAGAGCTAAATCTGCCTCTAAATCTATAAAGTCTGAATGTCTCCTTGCGTTTCTCCTGGGAGTGGGCCTCCTCGGGACGCCTGCCGTATCTGCCCCCGTGCTGGGGCTGGCGCCACTCTGCATGGGCTCACTTGCTCATTTGGTACCCACTTATGAACATCCCCCATCAATTGCTTGGTGCTTAGTGCTAGGACAACTCAGGGACACTCGCACTCCTGGCCTACAAGATCCCAAGGTTCTGATGCTCGGTTATGTCAGCGCGGCCACAGGCACAGTTGATAAAAGGGGAAGGAAAAGAAACCGGGCGGCTCGGTGCCGGGCTTCTGCCCCTCCCTGGGGTTGGATGTAACATGGCATTTGGCACAATTTAGGAGGAAGCATCAAGCACATCAGAAGGTAAGTTTTCATTTAAGTGATTATATTTAGAAATTAGCTTAAATATATGTTCAAGGGACAAATCACTAGTGCATAGGCACCTGCCTTTCTCATTGCCATGTTCATCTGCTAAGGAAGACCTGCTGCGGAGGTGCTCTCTGGGTGTCATGGGGAAGCAATCCGGCGCTGGCTGAGCACTAACCACTCCTGGGCGTGAGCTGCATGAACAGGTTTGTATGTAGTCCAGTGAAAAGAGGCGGGGCAACATTGTAAGCATGGAGAATAAAACTCAAGATTTTTATGTAAAGGAACAAAATATAGTTAGAACATTCAG
The DNA here is from genome assembly GCA_025594165.1 of Tamias sibiricus. Taxonomy (NCBI): domain Eukaryota; kingdom Metazoa; phylum Chordata; class Mammalia; order Rodentia; family Sciuridae; genus Tamias; species Tamias sibiricus. Next base: position 174,087,987 of record CM046660.1, read on the forward strand.
ACACCCAGTTTTAGAAAACAGAAAGCCCAAGATATCCAGATGTGTCCTCCACACTCTGACTTGGCTCTCCTGGGTCTACCTTCAAGGCAGTCTTTCTCCTTCCTGAGGTGAACACACCAGCTCTGCTGTGCATAAAATCCACTTTCATCAGACAGCACGTGCTCAGGGGTGCGTCCTCTGGCTATCGACCCTCCCAGACACGAGGCCAGGATAGCCACATGACTCTGCTCTCAGACTCACCTGGGCTTTTCTCTTCAGTTCACCAGTTCCTGCAAAACATCTCTCACAACTGGACAGAGTGATCCCACAGGGCCGCAGAGCACCAAGGAGCACTGCGCTCAGAATGAGGCCACGGGGCAGGCCACGGGTTTGTGGGCTGGGATGCTTCTGGGTTTCCCACTCACCAGACATCTCTCTCTGGGTGACTGGTAACTACAGAACAATGGGCCAGAAGGCTTAGAGATGCTTGGGGAGTTCTCTGCCAACATGGAAAGAGAAGCACCCAGCGTGGGCAAATCAAGATCCAACTCTAGCCCGTGAAGACCGAGCTGTCTCCCAAGATTTAGGTTCTGGCGGCTGCTGTGTGCCAGCCACCAGCTCCCCTGAAGCCAGAGCCCTGTCTCCCTGTGCTCTTCCCTTGCTGACCACCCAATGGTCTTGAAAGCAACATTTCCACAGCAGAAGCATGATTCCTGACCAACCCCACACTTCTGAGATGAAAAAGAAGTTCCTAAAGCAACTCTTATTTACTCATAGGGCCCTTGGTTACCATAGTGATGTACAGCTGTGTCTCTAACAGCCCTCTTAGGTCTTTAACCGAAATCATCCAGGATCGAGTTGCTTTTGTCCGTTCTTACAGAGAACACTCCATTTATAGTTCAAATAATTGAGGGAGCTTTCCTTAAATTGGAAGTATGATTCTCATTTTTTTTTTTGAACGGCACCCTAAGGGCCTTGGCCACAGGTTGCTACATTATATGAAAGACACCAAATGATACTCAGCCTCAGTGTTTACCTCTTGCATGTCATGTGACGGGCGATACTCAGAAGTATTTACTTAACGAAAAAATAACTGGTAGGTGATGAAACAGAGAGAGCACCACAAACAGAAAGAAATAATGGTCCACAACTCCAAGAGTTCACAGCTGAATGATGGACAACGCGGTGCAGACCTGCTAAGGCTCAGTGGGAGCTGCGTGGAGACAGAACAGCCAACAGCAAGAACGCACTCAGCACAGCTGGGACGCCACAGCTCTTGTAAAGAAGGAAATATTAACTTTAGTGCCTTTTGAATTCAGATTTAGCTAACTGCCTGAAATTTCAGTTCAAGAGAACCCTCATAAAACATTACTTTTTTTGGTAAAATTAATGAATTATCAAATTGCTGTCAAAACCTACTCCAATCAAACCTGGCTTATGGAAGCAGATGTCACATGATACTGTTGGATTCGTTTTTTTTTTTTTTTTTTTAGGAAAAATAATTCTCACCAAGAATCCTTCCGCCTGCACGGGCTCTTCCAGGTTGGTGGAAGGGTGGTCAGCAGAAGCACGCATTTTGTGCATCAGAGGGGGACAGTTTTAACCACGGTCCAAAGTGTGGGAAAGTCCCCGTTAGCAGCAAGGCTCTGCTCTAGACAGGGGGACACACGTGGACTGGCACGGCTCACCTCAGACACGAGCAGACTCCAGAGTTATTAAAATGTTTTCTAGACCATTTGAAACTAAACAAAGAAAAACTTTGTTTCCCTGAGACAACAGCGGATCTCATTTTGATGCTGCGTTATTTTCGTTATTTTTTTTTTTTTTTAATAGCTATTACCACTGTAACAGCAGCTTAGCGACTCGCGTCTGCAGTGTGAGCAGTTTTGATAAACAGCCTCTGCGGGCCACACAACGGGGATAATGTATCCTTAAGTACCGCCAATGAGCTGCCATTCTGCACAGCCAATTACTTCTGTGCGTCTGTCACTCAAAGGAAAAATGACTGAGCCCATTAGATCAAACCTTTGTCACTGTTCCTAATGCACTCTTAGGCCTCATTAATCTCCGGGAGCAGCAACAGAGCGGCGGTGCTCCGCGCCTCCCCCGAGCAGGCCCACGTGAAGCCTCTCATCTCCCCCCAAGTGCTGGCGTTAATCAAGCTCTCCTTATTGCCCCGGTCCCTGTCACGGCGGAGAGCGCTCCCTCTTAAATGCTCTCATTATGACCCATCTTTAGAGCCGGCTAAGTGGAAAAAAAGAGAGAGGGAGAGAGGGAGGAAGAGGACAAGAGAAAGAGGAGAGGAGAGGAGCAAGTCCGATCACATTAATATTCATGACAATAATTAGTATTCTAGGTCACTGAATATTCATGCTATTAGTTTGGTTTTTTATGGGTTTGCTGGATGTCCTGATTGCTGAAGTGTGGAGAAAACAGCATGGTTGAGACTTCAGATGTCAACGGCAGTTCAATCCTCAAAACGCATTTGCCATCCCCGCCTCCCCACCCCCGGGAAAATCAGCGCCAACCCTCTGGATGGCTGGACCTTCCAACCACTGGGGGCCCAGGTGGGGGAGGTGGAGGAGAGGGGGCAAGGTTTCCTTTACAGAGGTCTGGGCACCAATCTGGTGAGGATGCAATCATCCGTAATTACAGAAACCAAACAAAGACACATGCTGGACAAGGACGGTGACTGTGGTCCCAGAACAAACGTCCCCACCAGGAGTCCCAGAGAACAGGGACTATGAGAAGGAACTGTGGTGACACTCCCTGAGACCCAGGGAAGCCAGAAGAGCTTTCCTTGGGCGGCCCCTCACTGCCACCAGAGGGATCCTGTCAGTGGGGAACAAGGTCTATTCAGTCCGACCCACGTACCCATGATCTCTACTCAAAAGCTACCTAAACACTTTATGGTATATGAAAAATTAATAAAAAAAAAAATCGCTCCCTCTTCCTTCCTCTTAGTGTAACTACTATGATGAGTTAGTGACAGGATTCTGGAAACCGGGGACGAGCTCTGGAAGGCATGTGGTGTGTCTCCCATGAGAATGGAGTTAGATGTCACGTTCCCTCTCAGAGACAAGGAAGCAAGAGGCCCAAGGTGGGGCCTCCGAGACCCAGGCCTCCACTCTGGTTCACCGTGCTTTCCTGCTCTCTACTCCAGCACCACCGTAACTGTCAGCTACGGCCACTCTCCACGGGGGTCACATGTGGATAGTGTCACCAAACCACCCTGGCCAGAAACAGACCAGAAAACTCTGGGCACTTCACTGTCTTCTCTGCAAGTACAGCTGACATTAAAGTTGGGAGGCCCCCTGAAAAACAGTGTGGCTTCCGGTGAATTCCATTGGAATGGCAACCTAAGGCAAAGGAAGGCAGATGCCAAAGAAATGGAAAGGGAGCAGCCATGGACATGCTGACACGGGAGTGCCCTTGGAGGAAGGGAAAGATGCCATAGGGTAGGGGAGTTTTGCCAGGTCTCTCCTCCACAAATAAGTATCACTTGGATTCTTCTACTATTAACATTTCTTTTCTTTTTCCTGGAGTAGATCCTGAAGTCATTTTTTCAAAAACCTTAAGAAGGAAAAATCCTGAACCCCTATGTGTTGTCTGATGAAATCTTTTTTCTACCTTCACTTGAATGGTAGTGTGTAGTCTTTGCATAGGTTTCTACATTAGTATCACCTGTCCTTGGAAGGGAATACCTGCATGTTCCATGTTACCCTGGGGGTCTCTGGTCTGTCGGATTTCTTACTTTGTAGATAACACTGGTCTCCTCTCTTGGACGTTTTGTAGGATTTTCTTTGAACTTTTACAGGGCTTCTGCTCCCATCCAACTTGATGTTTGTCTCTTTAGATGTCCTGGTTTTTCTCTAGCATGTTTTCTTCTACTATATCTTGGATTGCCAATGTTGTCTTTAGCCCCACTCTTTATATTATTTAAACTGTGGATGATTTTGAAAAATTGTTTTGTTATTGTTTTTTCTTTAATTTCCTCCTGTCTCTTCATCAATCTTTTCTTGGTTTGCTTTGTTTTATCTCACCTGTATCACTGTCACCCCTAATTGTGGCACCTGTTTTTTTCAATCCAAAAGCTGGTTTGTAATCTTGCATGGTGTAATCTCTCATGATACAATTCTGTTCAGCATGCTGCTGAAGAGGTAAACAGGGCAGCAATGTACTCATCAGAAGTGAACGGATGCGCATTCGTCACCTCGTCCCGTCATGGCGAGCTGCTGCCTAGGATTCTCAGCACACGTGCACTGTGCTGCATTTCTAGATGCCACCTTGTACCGTCTGTTTAGAGGGCTGCAGTGTGACCTGGCACTCAGGACGGCACATCAGATAACAAAGCCAGCGATAGTGGTGCGGAACCTCAGGACTTGGAGGGCTCAGTTTTGTAAGCCCAAACTTTGCAACCCTGTGGTAGATTTTCAAGTGTCGCATTATGACTATAATGCACAAATCAATGACAACGAATGTGTTAACTTTTTTTTTTTTCTTCCCCAGATTGGAAAAATGTTCATTAAACTACCATGAAGAAATGATGTGCACTGATTTGGATTATTCATTTTTTTAAGTATATTCACAAGTATTCTGTGCATCGTAATCTTGTACTAAAGACAGTTTTGTAATAAGTGGTTTTTAAGTAATACTAGTACAGTTAAAAAAGAAAAGCTTCATAATGGTCACACCCTACTTTGTTGCAAAAAAAATTTGGCATAAAGTCTGACAATTACCCAGTGAAATAGGGTAGGTGCACATAACTACCCTCTTAAATCTTTCTGATGATAATAATTTTCTTTGAAAAAAAAAATTTTTTTTTTTTTTTTTTTTTTTTGGTACTAGGGATTGAACTCAGGGGCACTAGACCACTGGGCCACATCCTCGGCCCTTTTTTGTATTTTATTAGAGACAGGGTCTCACTGAGTTGCTAAGTGCCTCGCCATTGCTGAGGCTGGCTTTGAACTCATGATCCTCCTGCCTCAGCCTCCCAAGTGCTGGGATTACAGGCACGTGCCACCGCGCCCGGCTTGATTTTCTTTGAAATTTGCTTCCTCCAAATGCTCGCCTTTGTCTCCCAGGATCAGCCATGCTCCTGGTCTTGCATATTTCTTGTGGTTCCCGTGAATGTCATGGAGGTCCACTCACATGCATGAGTAAGAGCAGGGGGCTGAGATGGCAGATTTCTCTGCAGCCTTGAGCAACTTGTTCCTGAAGGTGAAGACTGGATGTGGGCTCAGAGCAGGTGTGTGGCACACAGGACTGGGGGTTTCAGCATAGACTGAGAGAGTGGTCTCTGGGTAGGCTGGCAAAACTCAGCATGTGGCTTCTGCTCAGAGCTGCCTTGCCTTGCCATGTGTCTATGTTTCTTGGTGACTGTACCAAGGTCTGTTTCCCTGCCTTTCAAGCGTTAGCCCTAGGTATTATGTCAGTGAAGATGCTGCTCTCAGTGGGGCTGGTGGCAGAAATGACACTGGCTGGCTCTTCTTGCGATCAACCCTGGGCTGTGGTGCCACTGCCCAGTCCTGTACTCCACACCTGCCACACAGAGTTAGGGGCAGCCTGCCTCACTGCAGCACCTCTGCTGGGTCCCAGAGTGAGCTTGGGCTCGGAAATCAGCTCCTGAGCTAGCTGTAGGGGACAGTGAGCTTTCCCCCTTCATTCTAAGCCCATGGCAAGAGCTGGAAGGAAGCCCACCACTTTTCCTGCATTGCAATGTATGAAATGCAGCTGCTACTTCAAAACTAGCAAACTACCTCCCAATGTAACAGCAATAACACAACACACCTCTCACCAGCAGCCTCCTGTCCGACCGCCCCATCGTCACCCGCTGTCACGATCTCACCTGTCTGATCCCCTTCTGACTCCGCCACCCTCACTGGGGTGGTAGGTTCCCAGGGGGACAGTCTAGTCCTGCCCCCTCCCCACAATGTCCAGAGCATTAATGAGGGTTGACCATGTAGTAGACTCAATAATAATGGAAAATCAAAGGCACAGGAGGCAAAGCAAAAAGGTATCCAGATCATTAAATAGGCTGGTAGAACTTGAGGTCAACATCGATACACAGTTAGGCATCGTAATACTTGAACTGGGAATGCTTCATTGTAATATAACTATTCTGCAAAACCAAGAGAAGCATCCAAATAGATATTCCAACTAACAGGAGCTCGGTAAAGTGGCTGGATTCACAAAAATGCAAAAACTAGCAGCTCCTTATATCTTACCAATTAGGTGATACAATAGACCTCCCCTCACAATGCACCAGAAGAGATAAATGAACAGAATGGATTAACAAGACCTGGACAAGACCTAAATGAAGGAAAACACCAAACTTTACTGGGGAGTATAAAACAAATTTGAATGGACTGGGGAAGAACTGTGTTCTATGATAGGAAACTCAGCATGAGGAAGATGATGTCCCTGCGCACCTGACAGCTGAACAGCAATGCCAACTAAGACCGGCACGGGTGATTGGGCGGCGCGCGAGAGGCTCCAAGTTATTCTGAAGTTCATTAAAAAATAAATAAATAAGCCGGGTGCGGTGACACACGCCTGTAATCCCAGTGCTTGGGAGGCTGAGGCACTTAGCAACTCAGTGAGACCCTGTCTCTAATAAAATATGAAAAAGGGCTGGGGATGTGGCCCAGTGGTCGAGTGCCCCTGAGTTCAATCCCCGGTACCCAATAAATAAACAAATAAATAAATAAATGGGGAACAATGGCCAAGAAAACCTGGAGGGTAAAGGAGAAGCTGTCATCCCACCAGAGGGGAAGGCAGCATGACCCCCAGCACCCTGGCACGTGGAGACGAGGCAAGACAACCGCAACAGTGGGTCAGCGGAATGGACCCTAGGCCCGCAAGCAGGTATGAGCAAAGGTTCAGCTGTGCAGCGAGGACACACCGGCTCAGCAGAGAGAGAGGGGACGACTGGCAACCTACCGCTACTTCCTGTCACACACGATGGATCCAGACAAGTCAAAGGTAGACTGGAGGTTAATTATATTTTGAAAAAAGGGAAAAAGAAAACAATAATAAAACTGTAAACTTGGGTGTACACATATATCAACTGTGATATGTTTCAGACTGATTACAGCTTCCCATACAGTTTAAGTATACAATACTTAATATATTATACAAGTATAAGACTTTTAAGTTATTTGGTTATATATGCAAAAAGGGGGAAAATCTCCATAAAATTTAAAAAGCAAATAATAAAGTGGGGAACTATCTGGAAAAAGTATTATAAACTATCAATATCTTAAATATAAAGAGTTCTTACATATCAATAAGAAAAAGGCAAGTCCTAGTGAAAACATGGCAAAGGGTACATCTGAATGAGTGCAGGAGACACAGGTGGCCACAGAGCACGCAGGAGCCTCAGCCTCGCTCCCACCCAAGACATCCAGAGAAAGCAGGAGGTGCTCTGGCGGGGTCAGCATGGAGTCTGGACATGGCGCCCGACAGGAGCACCAGCAAGCACGTGGGGTGGCACGGTGCTGGCCGTTCGGATGGTCGGCACCCTATGTGACACCTTCCGGAGGTTCGCATGGAACCTTGCAAGTGGGGCCGCCCGCTGATGGGGTCACTCTGCTCGTGGCATTTGCTCTCCAGCAATAACAAGCGTCAGGCACAAAGACGCAGCCTGTGCATGCCAGGCCCTCATGAGCGCCACCATCACCAAAGGGAAGGCACGACGCTGACCCAGGTCAGCAACACCAAGATCAGACAGCGAATAAAAAAAGCACGGGAAGCACAAAGGGCGGCTGTCCTCTCCAGTGATCCAGAACCCCAAAGAGCCAAGCAGCAGCATTCCGAGGAGTGGTGCAGGAAGACCCTGGGGAAGGCTCCCGACCCACAACCCACGACCCGCGCTGGGCCGCCGTGCCCCTCAGCACAGCCCCGCCATACTGCAGATTCAACCTGCCGTGCTGGAGTTGCCCACGCAGAGAGCACGTTAGGAATGATTTTAGATACAGGAAACTCATTTTCCAAGAGTAATTTAGAGTATGAAATCTCAAATAGTCAATGCTTTGATTTCTTAAGCAAGAAAGAAGGTATCATTTTGCAGATTAACGTTCACTTTAGGAGGTCGACATGAATTAAAATGCCACAATGTTTTGATGAAGTTCCTGCCTCCTCCAGAGGGCTGAGGGGTGTGGCCTGGAGGAGGAGGGACCTGCCCAAACCCTCTCCCTTGCCCGACAGTAGGGTCTCATGGAGAATAAGACTGGGCCTTTGGTGACAGCGGCACTCAGGAGGGCCTGGAAAGCACAGACCTGCGGCCTGGAAACACTGCCCACCCGTAAAGGAGGGATCTGTGACACAACCCACGCCACAGAGGTGGTGGTGTGTGTGGCCCTTTGCATTTTTATTTATAGTGAAAACATTGGATTTCCCTTAGGACAGGTGGATTTCAGCACAAGGACCTCCAGTCTCAAGCCCGAGACGCTTGAGGTCCCCATCTGCCCTCTCCACACCTCTCCGTTCCTCAGGGCTGCTCCCTCATCCTGTCCCTGCTCCCACCTCAGCACAGATGTCCCTGAGCCGGAGGCCCTGCCCTACCTCCTGGATGGGGTGCACCCTGCCATGGTGGACCCCACTCCTCGGGTCCCCGTGGCCTGCCCTGTGGTGCTGCATCTGTTTCTTTCCTCTCTCCCCCACGTGAGGGTGAGGCTCTCCAGGGTGGGGATCATGTCTTATTGACCCGTGTCCCCGGGGCGCAGGACAGTGGCAGGGACACGTCAGCAGCTGCTAAGTGGCTCACCTGGCCATCTGCAATGTATATACACCTCCAGACACCATGCCACATGGCACAAACACACGCAAGGTTAGCTCATTAAGAAAGAAACGAACACAATACAGGTCCAATTCATCTAGCAGGTGTTTCTGCACTTTGTCAGAAAACTTCCCATGATTTTTTCTTTTTTTAATAGGAAATTTGATTGACACTTGTTGACTGCACAACCCTTTTCCTCCCTGCCCTTCTTCTCTCTCTTCCCACCCAGTCATGTACCACCCGGGAAAGGGAACTCCCTGGGACATTTTGGGAGAAAGGCCAGCAGGTCACAGGAGGCCATGCGGAATCCCTTCCTGGCTTTCCGGAAGGCAGTCGGCCGTCAGCCTGATGCGCAGCCCTTTGCCTTGTGCCTCCACCTGCTCCCTTGCCTGGCACTGCTCTCTGCCCCTCAGTGACCTGCCCAAGGCCACGGGCACTGCGGGGCCGAGCCTAGGTGGGCTGCCCCCAAGTCTGATTCCTGCTTATCATCCCCTTCAACAGCCAAGGTCCTTCACACCACCCTGCAGTCAGCACCACCCCTCCCTAAGAGCACCCAGCGTTTCAGAAGGGCAGCATGGCGTCCTTACAGAGCCAAACTCTATGCTAGAAACTGCTGCGGAGCAGAAGTCTGTTTTGGAAAGAACTGGCTGGAGGCGGGAGAGAAGAAAAAGGCTGGGGAAAACAATGAGACTCCCATGTGCTGAAGGTGCCCGAGCGTGTCCCTGGAGGACTCGGGCCCTCACCCCTTCCCGCTCATCAGCAGTCACAGGAAGGCGGTGGCCACCATGCAGTCGTTTGCAGATTCCCAAATAAAACGAACAATGACACGGAAGGGCTTGTACCTGTTCCCCAAGGCCAGGAACATGTAAACACACTGAATGTTGAGAAAACACTAACTCCATAATCCCGAATGAAAAAGGAACATTCCCCTTTAAAAGAGAATGAAGAGGACTATGTTGCGGTAGAGAATGACAAATGGTAGTTGAGGCAAACTGCAGGGTACTGAAATCTAGATGGGCCAAGCGTCACCTTTCAGCCTTGCTCCAAAAAGTTCTTCTGCTTTTGTACACAGAGTTACCAGACTGACTAATCCTTGATGCTTTATTAATTCGTTCTGTTTCTTTGAAGGAAAGCCCTTCAGTCCCCAATTCCTGTGTGATATTCCGCTTTCACCCACCCAGTCCTGGGAAAGTCTGGGTGCCTGGTTTGTGTGGTGGGGACTGCGGGCCCTCGGAGCCCCAGGGCACAGGGAAAGTGATCAGACCCTGTCCACACGTAATGGCTGATGTCTCCACAGGGTCTAAGGAGCCCAACCTGCCCACCAGCCACGCCATCCGTCACTGCTGTCACACGCGATCTCTCAGGTGTCTGCAGCAAGCTTACCTGAATTTGGTGAGATGTGTAAACTGCTCATGTCCTTGGACAGGCCGTTGGTTTTGGGGCTGGAGATGGGGGCGCAGGCCGACGTGGCCCGGGGTGGCCTCTTCCCTGGGACTTTCACAGTGGTTCTCAGAAGATCAATCTCTTTACCGTGAACATTCTGCATGTAATCCTGTTCAAAATGTTAAACACCCAAGAAAGATTAAAAAGAGGACCTCTACAATCTAGGACACGAGGTTCTATCAGACATCAGGAGCTGTAATCCCATGACCCTTCCACTGCAGAAAGCACTTTCAAAATAATGAGGTTTCCCCCTGTCTGGGGTGGGTACGTCACCATCACATTTCAATCCAGGTTTTGCATCTGTGTCCTGAGCTCACCCAGCACCAGAAACACAGAGTGACCTAGTAGATGCTTCCCTCCCGTTGGGAGGTAAGTATACACACAAACTCCTATTTTTAAAACTCATTCTTAGGTGGCACATTAGGGACTAGATTTGTCCTATAAGTTCTAGGAACTATTTTGTGGAGTCTGACAGTATTTCCTCATCCTTTGTGTCTCAGCTTCCAGGTAAGATTGGCTGTGTGGTGGGAATCCAGGAAAGCTGTGTGCAAAGCTGGAAGGTCTAATCGAGGGCAGGGACGTCTGAAGGGCGGGCAGCATGATGTTGAAAGATCAGCGGGTTCATGGATGGACAGAAGGAATTTGATGGTCATAGCATGTGGGTCACCAGGTCCCTGAGAAGTTCACCTGTCATACTCAGAAAGGCCTTTGCTCTCTGGACGGTGGAGGCAAGAGACCTGCGGTTGTCGGAGGGGAGCCCAGGTAGACAGGGACACTCTCTGTGCAGTACCTTAACATCTCACTGTGGAGCTAAACACCACCGAGAACTGGGTGGTGGGTGGGGAGGCAGAAGGTAAAAAGGCAATGGCTATGGTTTGGTAACTGTCCCCCAAAGACCGACATGCCATAAAGGTCGGTCCCCAGCCTGTGGCACTACCGGGAAGCATGGAACCTTTAGGAGGCAGGGCCTAGTGGGAGGCAGTTGGTCACTGGGGGTGTGTCCTCAGAGGGGATGCGTCCTGGCCCATCACCGTCTCGCTCCTTATTCCCATGAGATGAGTGTGTCCTCTGCCACTCACTCGCGCCGCCACGGTGTGCTGTGCTGCTACAGGCCCAAAGCAGCAAGGCCATGCCTCTCTCTTCTTGTAAGTTGACTATCTCGGGTGCGTTTTGTCAAAGTAAGGGAGACAAACTAAGAGGCAGGGTGAAAGGTCTGTTGGGGGATCAGGGTTTACTGTTGTTAACTATGCACTATTGTTACTTTTGATATGGGAATGAGCCTCCTGGTGGACAGAGTATTTTAAGCACTCTGGACACATTAACTGAATCGTGCATTATGAGATTATGCAGCCTAGGTCGCCCTTAGATAAGTGATATTTCAAGACGAAGCAGATTCTTGGAGGATTCCTTTAGGTTCTAAAACCCAGAGATTTGTATTTCATCATCGGTGACTAAGTCAGGTTCAGCGTCACTTCAGAACTGCCAGACAATCCTCGAGCTGGCTGCAAGGGGCCCAGGCAGGTTGGGAAAGCGAGCCAATGGCCTGTAGCTCCCCACCACGTGGCTGACCGACATGGCCAAGAGCTAGATAGCAGCAGAGCACCAGGCTTGGAGGCCTCGGCTTGCAGGGTGAGGAAAGCCAGTCCGAGCGAGTCGGGGAGACCCAGGGACACAGATCAAGGCAGGGGAACCAGGAGAAGGCTCCTTGGCCTCTAGGAAAGAGGCCAGTGACTTTCCAACTCAGCTGCAGAATCATGTCCATGGTCAGTGGGTGCAGGGGTCAGGAAGAGCCTTTGGTTTGCCGACACACAGGAAGCTTGCTAACTGGAGGGATGGTATGACAGTGACCAGGAGGCCAAGATTCTAGTCTGGGAGACAGGCATGTAGAGCATGGGTCCAGGGCGCAGGTGAGCAGAGTAGCCCTCTCACCACCCAACAGCGAGGGCGGGGTGGCTGGGGAGTCACGAGTGCAGACCTTTCTGCCACCCACCCAATTAGGTCAGGAGGCCTAAACAGACTCCAGGAAAAAGGTACAGGGATTCCACCTGAGGAGGAGGTGGGCGCTCCATGAGTGAGGGGAGAGTCTGAGAGGGGAGGCACAGGGCCTGCAGGTGCTCAGGTACCAGCTGTGGGAGCAGACCTGCAGGGCCCTGGCGCCTTCCCACGGAAGGACCACGAGGCCAACTCTTGGTACAGGATAAAAGCTCCAAAACTGAGGTCAGAGGCTGGAGGACCAACACTGACTGCAGACCACGGGGCGGGAGCGGAAGCCGTCCCCAGAGAGGCCGGACCTTCCTCAGCAGAGGGCCAGCTACCCAGAGAGGGCGCTGGGGTGCACACCTGTGGCACCAGCCCAGGTGGGGGCGAGCAGCAGGGGCACGAGCTACCTGATGTTCTCGGGGCAGGCCAGCAGGGGTCGGCCACGGCCACCTTGGAGAGGTGAGCTGGGGGAGGAAAGCGGGAGGTTGTCTCCAGGCTGGGAACGGCAAGCCACTGAGAGAAGACCCCACATCAATGACAAGAGGCTGGACTCTCCCAAATGTAATCGACCACGAAGGAAGGTGTGGTTAGGAAAGGATGTGGAAAGATGGGGAAAATGTTATTAAGCTTCAATCAGATTGACAGCTAAGGCAGGCTGGGAGAAACGCAGGGGCTCAGCACAGAGGACAGCCGAGGAACGTCTCAGAGGAGAGGGTGAGCCTCAGCCGGCACAGGTCATTTAAAAGAAAGGCTGTTCCCACACAGCTCGACTGCCTTTCTTTACTATCTGCTCCAAATACACAACTCCAAGTTTCAAAACCAAAGTTAATGCTTGTAAATAATGAATTCCTTCTTGCATAGTTACTCCTTTAAAAATATCAACTTGCTATAACTTTCTCCTTTAATGCCAATTCTTAACAAATTAAAATACAATAACAGGAGTGTAATTGAGCATTTATTGCTTATGAGCTCTAAAATGAGGCTAATCAGAGAGCGACTAAGCCTCAGCGTGGGTTCTTTTAATAGGCATGTTTTAACATACAATAACCAGGATATTTTATTTAAAATTATTATAGAAATGTACCCAGTGTCTGCTCTCTGGATCTGAACGTGGCAAGGGAAGAAGACATTTATCTTCAGCTCAGCGTGGGCTGGGGGTGGGGGTCTGTGTTCTCCCTGAGTTGAGTGCTGAAACTTCAGGACTGGCTCTAGAATACCAGAATATCAGTCTGACAACTCCTTTATTTCAAGCCACTAAAAATAATGCTAAATGTTTACAAAGTACCATTCCCCAGAAGTGCTCCAAGCTGGTGCTTCATAAACAGGTGGAATGTGAGGACACTGGAGGTCTGTGGCTTCTAGATTCTCCCAAGAGAAACTGCACTGAGTTTTCTACTTTTGAAAGAACTCGACCTTTTCATCTTTCCCTGCATGGCCCTTGAGGAACAGGAGCTGCAGCCACTAAACAATGTTGTGTCCTCGGGCGGGCGCAGGATGTGGAGTGCCTTGCTAGCTCTGGGGTAGGGACCTCGCTGGGTAAAGACAGCAAGCTTGATTTTGATATGCAAATGTTACAGATACTACCCTGTGCAACTAACCCTGTTCCTTGTAGAAAAATGCTGATCGAAGATAAAAGAGGAAAAATCCCTTTAACAAGGCATGAGGGTAATTCAAAGCCAAGTACTTTTAAACAGCACTTAACAAGTCCCTGGGGCCCACTCAAGAGCCAGGCCCCCCAGAGGTGCCATCTCCTGCCCCTCAACAGCTTGAAAAAGTAGTAATTGCAAACCTATTTGCATTTTCTTCTCAAGTTGTCCATGCTCATCATGTGGATTATTTTTTCCAAGCAGGCGCCTGAGCAAAGGGACCCGTTCTGAGCGTGCCAACAGCTCCGTAACGGTGCCTGCCGTCCCCTGCACCCTGCCCCCGCACCTTTGCCATCCCTTGTTTTTTACATTTCGCTCCTAATTATGTTGCATCTATTGCCGTACACTTAATTAGCTGCATTAATGTGATTTCTTTTCACATAGTCAAGCAATTAAGAGCTATGATTGAGTTTCATTCAATTAGCCTCAACAAACATGCTAATTGATGTCCCAGATGCAAATGAGGTGCAATGAGAGAAACCTGCTAGCAATTGAGAGCCATGTCAGAGACCCCGAGCTTTCAGCTTGCTGACAGAAGCACAGCTTAACGTGGCTCCCGCCTTCTGCGGAGCTGCCATAGGAGAAGGATGTGAGGCCATTAGCGCCTCGGTGTACCAGATCGCTCCTGATACGGAGAATTAATTGACTCGCTGCTGTACAGTGTTGTCCTAAAAATTCGCAGTTGTGTGTTCCCAGGACTGGGAGGTTATCCACTGGGTAACGCCGTGCCCCAGCAAGCGGATGGCGCCAAGTCCTCATCGACAGAAGGTAACGAGACCACCGGAGAGAGTCACAGGAGACCCTCCCCAACTACACACCACCACTGGCGGTCCCAGAGCCCGCCGCGCATGATGGCCTATTCAGTTCTCAGTAAATGGGGAGTTCATCTTCGTCAGCTCTGGGGCATCTGGCACTTGAGTTAAGCTCAAAATACAGCAATCCATCAACAGTCCCTAAAAATACTCTTAGTATATTGATTCTCACTGCGCAAATCCGGAGGTTACCTTTGGCTGTCTGGAGAAGGATGGTTTGCTGATGTATTCATAGAGGGCCCAAAAGCAGTGAGCAAGATCTCGAAGCCAAACTGAAATGCATAAACTGTCTGACGGGCATCTCCAAACCAGACCTTCAGAAAAATGCACCAGGCTTTGGAAATCTGACAGCTCAAATTTTACTTGCTTTAAATACAGATAATGTAATCAACATACTCCATATTTTATGTATGCTTTTTTGAAGAATTAAGACTTTTATAATTAAATGATGATGGACAAAATAATGCAAATTTTGGTTCTAATCAAGTTTTCCCAATATATTCTGGTTTCTAATGATACATGTATTCATAAATTTAGACACCCCCCCCACCCCCGGCCCGCTGTACTGGGAATTGAACCCAGGGAACTCTACCACTGAGCCCTTCTTATTTCTTATTTTGAGACAGGGTCTCACTAAGTTGCTGAGGGTCTCATTAAGTTACTGAAACTGGCTTTGAACTTGTGATCCTCCTCCCCAGCCTCACCAGTTGCTAGGATTACAGCCGTGCACTACTGGATCCAGCTAAAATTAACATTTTATAATAATATGTGATACTTTAAGTTAGGTAACTCTTCAGACATGCTAAAATTTATTTATTTATTTTTAACATAACCAAACGAGATTTTTCCTAATTTAGCTTAGTAATCCTTAATACATGACCCCTGATGGCCTATCAGGGGGCTCAGGAGTTCAGTGCAATTTTCAAAACAATTCTAAGGCATTATTGCCTTTGTATCACTGTATAGAAATCTGGTTTTTTAAATTTTTCATTTGTTCTAATTAGTTATACATGACATATATATATATATATGTATGTCATGAATATATTTTGACACAGCATACATAAATGGAGTATAACTTCTCATTCTTCTGATTATCTGTGATGTAGAGTTACACAGGTGGTGCAATAATATATGTACATAGGGTAATAATGTCTGATTCCTTCTACTATCATTCCTACCCCATGCCACCTCCCCTCAGTCTCATCCAAAGTACATCCCCCATCATTGTGAATTAGCATCCTCATATCAGAGAAAACATTTGGCATTTGATTTTTTGGAATTGGCTTATTTTGCTTAGCATAATATTCTCCAGTTCCATCCATTTACTATCAAATGCCATAATTTCATTCTTATTTAAGGCTGAATAACATTCCATTGTGTATATGTACCACAATTTATTTATCCATTCTGTTGCAGGGCATCTAGGTTGGTTCCATAGTTCAGCTATTGTGAATTGTGCTGCTATAAACATTGATGTGGCTGTGTCACTGTAGTAATGCTGATTTTAAGTCTTTGGGTATAAACCTAAGAGTGGGATAACTGGGTCAAATGGGGTTCCAGTCCAAGTTTTCTGAGGAATCTCCATACTGCTTAGAAATCTGTTTTTATGGCGTAGAAAGGATGGGGATGAGAGCTCTGGTGCCTGAGTGTGAATCAGGCAGTGTCCCACACTGTACTAGTGGGCATGATGGTATTATTCACGTCCTGCTAAGGAATAACAAATACTCTCACTTAAAAATGTCCCTAATAAACCAAAAGCAGCTACTCCTTATTTTCAAGATTTCAGCCCTGGAGCATATGTGCTCTTAGTCTTCTGAGTTGCCAGCTGAACTAGCCACTTTTGGTGGAACAAAATTTTAACCTGAAAGAATGACTTTGCCACACACAGGCTAATTAGAGTTATCCAGTCTTGGGTAGATATTTGGGTAGATATTTTGGTAGATATTTTCTTGAAAAACTAACCAAGTGAGCCCTTCACAGAAAACAGCTACAGTGCTAGTGGCCAAGGATGAAACCTGAACTCTCTAGCAAAAAATGAGAATTTAAAAACTTTTATCTCTCAGAATGAACTTGACACCTTCCCACTTTCAATGAAAGCATTGGTGGTGAAATTAATGAATGTTCTGTTTGGATACTAAAGGATGAAAAGTGTTGACATTTGGAAACAGGCACAGTTCATTTTGAAAGAATTATTTTGTTGGAAATGACCAGTGCCTGGCACCCAACACGTGCATGGATACGACACAAGAAAGATGGATGTGCAAACAAGTGGCAGAGAAGGGAAAGTTCAGTTTCAGATCCCACGCTGAGGTCCTAAGCTTTAAGACTCCTGCTGAGCTGTGAAGCAGCACACAAGGGGAGCACCCTGATCACCTGAAATGTCTATTAAAATACTTTCCCCTTTCCTACCATGTATCTGTGTGAGCACAGATGTCCTTCATGCATGGGAACCAAAACAGCACATTGCAAGAGACTGACTGACGCAATTACAAAAATCCAGCTCTCAGCCTAAGCCAGGTATCAAAGAGATTTGAAAAAATGTAAATCAATACTAGTCTTCTAGTGATTTTTTGCGAAAACCATATTGTTCATAAGAGTGTTGGTTACATTAATATGCAATGGGTGGTTTATTATTTTTAAATGAATCGTGTAGTAGTATTTAAAACGTTTCTTAGTTTAATTTCTAACATGGTAACTATCAATCGTTACACATAACCCAAAGCTCTTTGGAGTTCCTCTGTGATTTTAAAGGGGGCAAGTGGGTCCTGAACTCAGACAGTCTGAGGACCACCACGTCTAGGGTAACGTGTGGAAACCTGTGGGTGGCTCTGGGGGCCAGGGAAGAGCGCAGAGCTGGATTCTGCAGACGTGGATATGCGTTCCACATTTGACTGTCTTCTCCTGGAGGAAAAAAAGTGACTCAATTCTTCCTGTTTTCACTACACTTCATGAATGTCCGGGTTCAGAAAGGAAGCAGTAGTTCATTAAGTTCTATTTTTAAAGTCTTACTTCTGGGGGAAAAAAAAAAAAAAAAAGAACCTATGTAAGAGAAACCATTGTTAGATGCACTGCTATTCTCAAACTCCATTTAACATTATTTTCAAAGGAAACTAATCCATAAAGACATATATAGTGCCATCCATTCAAAAAGATCAAGCAAATGTTCAGTCCCACATGTATGAATAATAAACAATAGCCTCATACATAGTCACACTCCTAAAAATACCATGAAAATACTGTAAAACTGGGAAGAATCTTCTGACCACATCCTTTCAGATCACATAACTCAAAAAAGACAATTTCTCCTTCTCTCCAAAGGATCCTGGCCACAATAGCAAGGTAGGAGGTGGCTTCAAAGTGACAAAATTCTATGAGAAATAATTTTGTTTCCCAAGACAGCCAACAGAATTCCAGTGCTTCAGTTTCAAAACTGCCCTGGTGAAGACCAAGGCTTGCAAGTGCCAGCGGGCATGACCCGTGGTCATGGCAGGAAGAAGACGCCTGGTCAAGCAGATGTCTGTGCCCATGACAGAGGCAGAGGCAACGGTGAGGAGACTTTGTTCTTAATATGTGCTTCACCGAGTCTGAGTAATGATGTCATGCGTGGCAAGAGGGGAGGCTGGCAAGCTGTCATGGGGCTCCATGGCGCATGCGTCCTGAGTAATCGCGGGTCACCACTGTGGGTGGGGCAGACCTCTGCATCTGCAGATGCTGGTGCCCAGCCAGCTCAAGTCCAGCATCTGCCCAGGGGGACAGGCTATTATAATATAAATCAAAATAGCAGAAAATCCCAAACTGAATTATGGATACACCTCCTGCTCCTTGATTGTATCTGTCATGACTGACCTGCTACAGCGGCTTCACACTGCAAGAAGGGTTTTTCTCATTTTAGGTTAAATCGACTATCACCCAGTCGTAACCCATGCGTGCTCCAACTGCCCACACAAAGCAAGTGCATCAGGTGTGAGGCTGGGCGACCCTTCGGTACCGCAGGCACAAATGGACTCCAGCTCAGCGAAATTCCAGGAGCCACCCCCACCCCTTGGCTAGCCCTGGATTGCAGTGTTTACCTGCAGCCTGAACCGGCTGGACCCTGGGCAGACCGTGGTGATTGAGTTATATAGAAACGTGCACCATGATGGATGTTGGACCAGGCTGAATGCCTTTAAAAGTTCAGATTTCTTGGGATGAATTTGCTGGAAAATTTAGCACTAAAAGAAACTGTGGACTTGGAAGATGACAGAGCACAGGCTTCTGTCCTCTGAGGGTGTTGATGTCGCCCCACACGTACTCCCCGTGTGACCTACGATAGCACAGAAAACTCCCATTTCAGCCTTTGCTGGATTTTAAAGTGCCTGTGATTTTCAAACTTCCACACAGCTCTATCTGGAAGCCGCCTCCTTGTATGTGCTTCTGTGTGGGGCTTTCACCGGAGTCGCTGTGTCCCCGAGACTACTGCCTGCCAAAGAACTTCATGGCACCTCACATCAGACCGCCAGGGACCATGATCTTCTGACTTCCTGACTAAGGTCATCTTCTGAGGCTCTGCTGGGTGCATCCTGGTCAGGGCACACGCCCCTGGGCCAGGTGCTCAGCCCTAGCTCCACCTCCTCCTCAGGGGCTCACCAGGGGCATGCTCTTTCACAACATTCTGGCTCCTCCAGACCACGTATTTAGAAACAGAGATTACATCAGTTCTTGCCTCATGGGATCATTGTGAGATTAAATGAGATAATACACAAAGTGTTTAAAATAGTGCCAAGGTCTTCAATAAATGTTAGCTCTCACTACTCATCTGATGAAAATACTGAAATATTTCCCCTGACTCTGCGTGGCTATTTCTTGGGCTAAAGATGTTATTTCCAACTGTAGGTAGCAATTCTGACCTGGTAAGTCATTGGGGGTGACTTTCAAAGTGATTCTTCACTCTGTAGCATATGGGGGAAAAAAGCATCCCCTGCCAACACGTGACATTTTCTACTTTTTCTTCCCTCCCTTTTTTTTTTTTTTTTTTTTTTTGTTGGGGAGGCATGTATATAGTAGTCAGACATTTTTATTGCAAAATGCCGTCTGGAAAAGATGCAAAACAAAATTGCTAAAATGCAAGGGAAAAAACTAAGGGGGAAAAACAAAAGGCCCCCTTCCCTTTGCTTATTGAGTTCAAAGGCATAACATGCAGCACCCTGCAGCAAATGGGAAGCTACACTAATTTTAAAGCCATAAAACGCTATCAAGTGCCCTGCGGGGCAGGACTACTCTGAAGCTAGTGGCACCTAAATAAGACATGGTTCATTTACTTCGCAGCTTAGCCTAATGTAATCATCAGCGGATTCTTAGCCTAGAGTTGTAACAGGCAAATAGCCCAAGCAGGGGCGGCCCTCCCAGCCATCGAGGGGGCTGCAGCTAGATTGCTGTTGATTAGAAAATTTTTCAGTTTTGACAAGCACTTAATGAACATAAATCGCACCTTGATTGGTTTCCATTTGGGGCCACAGGCACACCTGAGAAGAAGCAGGCCTCTCCAGCTCCACCCCGCCTACCTCGCGAGACCCCAGCAACAAGCCGGCAATCAGGTTATGAGCCATAGAAGAAAATATTTATAAAATACAATAATGAAATTCAATTTCTCAGGAGAAGTGAAAGAACATTTCCTTGCTACCCCCCACGGCCATCCTCTCCCGCAGGGCCCTTGGTTGTGACTCACTGTCACAGAGGAAAACAGAAGGTTTTGATTTATTTACCTTTGCAAGACTTTCTGGCCACAATTTGTAACACTAAAACGGCTGAAAATGGAAATCAAAATGGTACAAATTGGGTACAAAGGATGGCCAGCACTATGTGACACATCACGCTGACAGTGACAGGACTGTCTCAGGACTCCACTCGAAGCTTGCAGCTTCCATCCACAGCCAGGCTGCGGAATCTGTAGTATATTTACAAAAATGTGCCTATCCACACATATGTCCTGTTTCCTCATCTCACTTAGAAAAGCGAGAAGGCAGTGTGTCAACGCAGTACACGGGCCAGGCAGGGTCTGGGCATTCAGACGTCGCTGTGATAGGATACGAGCACTGCATTCCGTCCAGTCTCGCCCTACTTAGGCTCACTACCAACATCAAGGAGCCTGAAACAGTGTGGATGCCCTTTGGCCATTTCTTAAAATCCCAAACACTTTGTGAACTGTGGGGACTATATAAAATTAACAAGGAATTCCTTAGGCAAAATAAGAGTGTGATAAGGAATCTAACTTGTGGTGTGTATGTGCAACAGGATCGAGCTTTTCAGTAGCTACTTCTACAGATGTTGCTGAGGTGGGGGGGCACACGCCTGTAATCCCAGCAGTTCAGGAGGCTGAGGCAAGAGGATTTCTAGTTCAAAGCCAGCCTCAGAAATTTAGTGAGGCCCTAAGCAACTTAATGAGACTCTGTCTCTATATTTAAAAATATGTAAAAAAAAAAAAAAGGCTGGGGATGTGGCTCAGTGGTGAAGCACCCCTAGGTTCAATCCCCAGTAACAAATGAAAAAGAAAAAAAAAAAAAAAAAAAGAAGAAAAAGTTACAGATATTCCCTGAAAATATTTTTGCTATCAGGGCAGGGAAATACTGACACATATTCTCTCAATCAAGTTGGATGAATGACAAAAATATTTCCCAGGTCAGCCAAAGCCCACACAGGAAGTGTTTGGGTTGGGGGAACCCATGTGGCCACATGGTTGTTGGGAAGTCATTTTCAGGCCATGTGGATTCCTGGTTATCGCTTGGTTATTAAACCCCACAATTCAATATATTCATGGTTGCGTCCAACAAATGTCTCAGGGGTTCCTCTCAACCAGTGACCTGGCAAAGCTGGGTGGCTTTAAAACCCAGCCACACTCTACAGTCCTCCCACGGTATGTTTATTAAGATGCTAGCTCCCAGGAGGTGTCTGTACACACAAGACTACAGCAGCATTATTCCCAGTAACCAAGAGGGAGATGCCTGTCATCCCAGTGGGAGGCCAAGACAGGAGGATCACATGTTCCAAGCTAACCTCAGCAAAAAGCAAGGCGCTAAGGAATTCAGTGAGACCCTGTCTCCAAGTAAAATACAAAATAGGCTGGGGATGTGGCTCAGTGGTGAGTGCCCCAGAGTTTAATCCCCAGTATAATGCCTCCCCCCCCAAACAACAACCACCACCACCACCACCACCAAGAGGGAGAAGCAACCTGGCTGGCATCCTGTGGATGAATGGACTGCAAAATGTAATCTATCCATCCAACAAAATATATTCAGCCTTGAAAAAAGGAGAAAATTCTGAACATGCCACAACATGGATGAACCCTGAGGACATTATGCCAAGTGAGACAAGCCAGTCACAAGGAGAAATACTGTATGATTCTATTTATATGACATCCCTAGGGCAGTTAAAAGAAAGCAGAATGGGGTTGAGGAAGGGAATGGGGAATCAGTGTTTACTGGATCTGGAGATTGGGTATACAACACTGTGAACCCTAACCCTGTTGAACTGGACGTTTAAAAAATGATTCAGATGCAAATTTTGTTATGTGTATTTTACAATTAAAAAGTAAAATGAAAATGCTCATGAGCTCCTCTCCCACCACAAATCTTTTCTCCAACCACAGCAAATAGAGCTCATATGTGGCTGTGACATTTTTCTATGACTTTTAAGGATCACAGGCTGCATTCCTTTCCCATGGCTTCAGGGACTTTAGGCCTAAAAATCGGAGAACAGGCCAAGCATGTGGGTTAATTGCACCTTCCTCATCTATCTATCTACCTATCCATCCACTCATCCATCCATCCATCTATTCACTCATCCATCCATCCCTCCACCCATCCACTCATCCACCCATCCAAACACCTATCCATCCATCCTTCTATCCCTCCACCCATCCACCCATTCAAACACCTATCCATCCATCCTCTATCCATCCATCTATCCCTCCATCCATCCACTCATCTACCCACCCACCCACCTACCTACCTACTCATCCATCAATCCATTTGCCCACCTACTTATCTTTCATCCATGTGTCTATCCAGTCCCAGAGATATATTAGTGACAGAATATACAAGGTCTCTACTCTCAAGGAGCTCCATTCTTGGGCCTTGAGAAACGCCAAGAGAACACAAAGAAATATCTCCAGAGAGCAAGGCGAAGGCACACAAATGGCCCGATGGAGGGCGATTCTCAGAGGAGGGGGCATTTAAGACTGGATTGGAAAGATGAGCAGGCGTTTGTCAAGGAGGTAGAGCAGGAAAGAACATTCCCAGCAGAGACGAGTGCGTTTGAGAAGGCCTGAAGGCCAGAAGACATGGCAAGTGTTGGAAGTTAAGAGAAGCCAGGAGAGGTGGAGGAAGGGCGAGAGGTGACTCAAGAAGCAGGCAGGGGAAGGAGCAGGCCAGGCCTGGTACTGAGGTTTCAAGGAACGAGAACGTCATCTCCTCCACCATGGACGCACGGGAAGGGATTAAATGGAGGGAAATGAATAAAAACAGGACAAGTAGCCACAGGAATAACTGCTGACCTCTGTACACGTGGAGAGCTCCCCGGCAGGGAGCCATTCCAGCTGACCTGAGCAGGAAGGTCCTTCTGCAAGCTCAGAGGTGGGAAGGGTTTGGGAAATCACCCCTGCAAGTGGGAGTTCTGAAGTCTTCCTGGATGAATTCCCAGGAAAGAAAGAAGGAGAAGGCCAAGACATTGGATGGTGAGAAAAGAGCCAGCCAAACAATCACAGCATAAGTGGCCCCAAGGAGCTTGGTGACATGCGTGTGTGCCCGAGTCCCAGAGCAACACATGCTGCTCCAGAGGCCATGGTGGAGACAGTGGAGCAGCAGCAGGACTGAAACCACAACTGTGGGTCCCAGTCCTGCACGCCGCCAACGTGTACACCTGACGTACTGGCTTAAACAGGAGCTGAGGCCACAGCTGGAGGATCAAGGGGGGAAGGTGGGAGGGAAGTTTTGGAAGCCACAGATGCAATGCACCTTTATTTGCTCCTCTGTATTAAACAAACTGAAATGAAGCTGTGCCCAGAGCTCCGCATGTATGTGAATGGGTCCCATGTGTATATCCATAACATATTTTCATATTAATCATCTCTCGGGAGTTGCTACAAATCCCATCTTGGTGGAGTTAGCTTTCTGCCACTGTGACAAATACCTGAGATAATCAACTTAAAAGTAGAAAGGTTTACTTTGGCACACAACGTCGGCCTGCGGCAGCTCAGCCCCACTTAGAGCCTGTGGTAAGGCAGAACATCATGGTGGGCGCACGTGACAGAGGACACTGCTCACCTCATGGCAGCCAGGGAGCAAAAGAGAGAGACAGGAAGGGGCCAGGGCTGGTACATCCCCTTCAAGGCATGCCCCCAATAATCTAAAAGGTCCCACCACTGCCCAGTAGCACTATCCTAGGGACCAAATTTTTAACACATGGGTCTTTGGGGGGACATTCAAGACACAAATGATACTTGGAAAGAGGCAGAGCACCAAGTCTGACCTGAAGCAGACAGCACCTACGTATCAAGGTCCTCAAGATGACACTTGCACCGCTGGCTCAGTGCCCAGGTCTCCCTGAGAAACTGACTGGCCAGGACACTTCAGATGGTGGCTGGTTTTATTTGGGGGTGCAGGTGGGGATGGAGGACATGTACAGATGCAGATGTGTGGATTTCCACCCTGACGTAGGCAAAGTCCCCATCTGTGAGAATGATCTCTTTAGTTCCAATAAAGAGAGAGACTTTGAATTCTTTCTGCTTCTATGGAGCTGTCTCCTGCCACCCTTAGAACCTTGCAGCAATACCAGCTGTGGCTCAACCTATTATTCATGAAGGCATTTGCCTAAAACAGGCAAGTCAAACTAGAATAGAAATGTTGCCTTGTTGCTAGAGCTCCCAATCTTGTTGCTCGATATTTTTCTAATTTCCTAATCTATCTTGAAATTATTTTTTTGGATTTCAGCAGCACTTATAGATGTTGTAGTATTTGTGTACTGCTCTGTGTGTGTTTTCTCTCCTCACCTCCACCAACTTCATCTACCCTTGGTGGGCAGGGGTGGGGCATATTGTGTAATATGAGGGTCATGGATCTCAATCTCACCAGAATCTTTACAGCAGAACCAGGACTGCTGATGTGAGGTCTGGAGCCCAGGCAACCTTGGAGCAAAAATGTTGTGGAATCACATAAGCTGGAGCTCCAGTGTGGCCAAGCTCATGGCAGTGTGACCCCTCGGTACTGAGCAACGCCTGGTGCTGAGCAAGTACCAGGCCCAGGGCAGACGGTGGGGAGCACGGCTCAGCCTTTGTGCTCCACTGGGTGGAGTGGGGGCCGTGGAGGCACACCTGATCCACAGGTAGCAGGTTGCAAACGCAAGATGCAGGGCTGGGAAGGAAGGACAGCCTCCGGCACTGTGGCAAAGTGAAATGGTTATTAATCCCAGGATAGACGCTGCTCCCCAAGGCGCAGGTCACGGCACGACACGTCCGGCTCTGGACTTCTCAGGAAAGGGAGGCCTGTCTCCTGGTACCCAGCCACTCCACATTCCCATTTGTGAAGCTGCCATGATGAAGGAATGGTGAGGACGACGAGGTAGAACTCGGACCCGGGGCTGCACACTCCAGCACGACCACCTCTTCATCTTCCCTGTCGGGAGAGCAGCCGTCGCGGGCAGAGCTGTGTGACAGAGCTGCGTGCGGTGCGGTTCCTGGGTGAGCTTCCCGCCTGTGATCTGGAGGTCCAGGCCAGAGCCGCAGTGTTCTGGGGAGGCCAATGGAGGTCTTTTCCGAGAGACACCGAACGGCCTGGACCTTGAGGAGTCTAAGGGCCCTAGTTGGCGTGTGAGGCGGGGTGGCCACTGCGGCTGCTGGCGGGCTGTCCTCCATGCTCCAGGCAGACACTCTGATGTCACCTGAGGACCGTGTGCTTCCAAAATGGCAACTGCCAGCGGGAGTGGTGGAGCAGGCCTACAATCCCAGCTCCAAGGGAGGCTGACAGGGAGGAGCACAAGTTCAAGACCAGCCTGGGCAACTTTAAGACCTTGTCTCAAAACAAACCAAAAACAGTTTTAAAAGGGCTCGGGATGGAGCTCAGCAGTAGAGCATTCCTGGGTTCAACCCCCAGCGCTGAATAAGTAAATAAAGAGCCATTACTACCAGTGCGCACAGCAAGAGTCGCTGCTCCTGTACCGTAGGACCGTCTTTCTCTTGAACTGCATGTTGAGACTACCTTCTTAGGAATCGTCTCAGATCTTTTTGTTGTTTTAACATCAGTGAAGAAGTGAAATTTTCCATGATTCACAAATCAGGAACTTGGTGACATCTGCATTCTGATGGCGGTTTAGAGGGTTAGAGTGTGAGTTTGATTCTGCCAATGGGGGCAAAACCAAATCAAAGCTCAGCAGCAAGTGGGACCCGAGGCCTGTGTGGCAGGTCAGTCCTGCTCAGAGGGAAGGAGCAGTCCTGGGTGTCAGGGAGAAGGGACAAGCCACCGCCGTTTCCAACCTGGGCGACAGACAGGACAGGAAATACAACTAAGGAGCTGATTCCAAGAACCAGCACCTGGCACATGCCAGCCAGGAGTGGGCTGCACAAGGGCTGCTCTCAGCCACTCATGGTCCTCGCGGGGTGCCCTGGGAGCCAGGCCGGACGCACAGTGAGCTTTCTCAGACGGGGCACCGCCTGTCCTTGCGCGACTGTGGCTGCGGAGCTCATTCTTACAGGTCCACTTAGGAATCACACTGCACACGACTCTTGAGGCAGGAATTTCAGCCGTGCACCCGACGGCCGCTGCCCTGACACGGAAGATGAATAGGTGGCTGTGCTGAACTGTGACGCCCCGAGGTCCCAGTTCTTTCTCATTATCCCCTCTATTTTTCCATCATGGTGCTCCCTACGGCTCACACTTAAGTCCACAGAAGGGAATCTGAGGCTCCCAGGACGGCCCTCCACCCCGCGACCCAGCAGCGGGCCTTCGAGCCACGAGATGCTCCCTCCCTAGGAAAGCGGGGAAGCTGGGTCTTTTAAAGGACTTGGAGATTGTCAGTCGTTTTCAGATATGATCAAAATGTAGACCACAAGGCAGGCAGCCACGGGGACCCACACGCTTGCCTTTGGTATTCTAGTTTTATTCAAAAGCTCAGGATGGTGCGTGCAAAATGCCAAGCAGAGATGCAGGGGTGAGTGAAGCCAGCCGGTCCAGGAGCGGGTGGCCCACCTGCCCCGGACGGCCTGGGACGTCCACATTGTGAGCAAGGGAAGTCCTAGGCCTGGGAGATCCAGGGCCACCAGCACCTGCTGAAGCTGCTTCATGCTCATCTAGGTTGACCCGGGCATCTGTCATGGAAACTGGCTCTGGGTTTCATTTAATTTAATAACAGCACCCTGAGGAGAAACACGAACCAACTGAACAGGGTTTTCTGGGCCATCTGAACCCCAGCCTGGGACTGATCCATCTTGCCACTTTTACCTCAGGAACCCAAGTCACCTGGTTAGATGTTGTTTATTAAGAGTTTTGGGTCAAAATTTCACAGTTACATAGTCTGAAGCGCACCAGATGACAATATATTCTCAAAATTCCTATCCACTGAAAGAATCCTTTCTCTTGGTCATCCCAGTGACCTTTCTGCCATCTGGCATCTTGGAAACGACATAGAAAATGGGTGCCACAGTGTGCATGATCTTGCATGGTGTCTGCAAGATCACCTTTTCAAACAGCTGGCCAGAACTTCAACATCTGAACCAGAAACTCATTTGCACCTTCCCAATTTCTCACTGAGGAGAGTCTGGATTCTGCCCTGGACATCTCCTTCAGTCCCTCTTCCCACTGAACCAGGAGTGCCAGATGAGCTCAGCGGTTACAGGCCTGTGGCTCTCAACACCTCAGAACAGAAGAGGTCCACTCCAGGCACCCGACAGAGAGTGACCTGGAACATGCTGCCCTCCAAACCTTCATCCAAAGCATGGTCACGGACATGGAGTCAACGAAGGGTCACACTGTAGGCCATGCCATCTGACTAGACTCAGTGCCAATTCACCCCTGGGTTAAGCGGCTGCCTTGGGGAACCATGCATGTGCCTGCCCCAGACGTGTGGTTCCCCTGGCACCAGCCTAGTGGCTTTTGCAAATGACAGTGGCACTGGCTCCACAATCATGCACCAAAGGCCCGATGCACGCCTCCTCCACACCCCAGCAACACTCACACGTGCCTACGGAGGAGGGGAAGGAATTGCCAACACCGAGGGACAAGAAAAGGTGTGTGCACGGGAGAATTCCTGAAGAGCTGATTTTGATCATTCAATCAAGAGGTTGGGGTGAAAAGTCGCCTCCTACAGGCACTTCCTGGAACCTGCTGTTGTTGCCACCTCTGTCTCTTGGCAAGACGCAGCGTGGGCCTGTGCTTCCACATGCACAGGCTTCCTGCTTTGCACAGGTCCCTCTGATGAAGCCTGTGCTCAGCAGGTGGCCATACAGTGACCAGAAACCCGCTATCCATCGGATTTCACGTTACGGCCACGGAGTTCTAGCAAGAAGAATATGTTGATTACATCTTGCTGTAACGCACATACACACTGTGGGGCCGGGGATCAGACTCTGCCCTCTGAAGGAGGAAGGCCTCAACGGGGCCGTTTTCCCACAGACAGGGCAGCACTGGGAGAGGAGCCAGGAGGACCAAGCGCAGCCTGCGTCCGCATGGACGGGAGCAGTTGCGCAAAGCAGGCTGCGGAACCGCCAAGCCCTCCGTGGGGCAGCCTCAGCAGAGGTGTGAGCCCAAACCCCGGCGGGCCTCCAGGAACAGGTGTGCCACCTGGTGAACCTGCCCACTCCAGATAAACAGGAGCAAACGGAGCATGAAGGAATGTCCTCACCACGACGAAGAATGCATGTGTCCACAAAGGAATCCACCCACGCACCCATCTGATGCCATCCACCCACGGGAGTACTGTGTCTGTCGTATACTATGTATTCCCAGATACCTGCGTTTAGATGCTCCTCGACTTGGGTGGGTTATGTCCCAGTAAGCCCACTGCTCACAGGAGAATACGCAGGTGGAAAATGTACTCAACCTGCCGCACACCCCGGCTTGGCCTGGCCTGCCTTAACTGTGGGAGAACACTCACACTGACCCAGAGTGAGCCCATTTCAAAATCAAGTGTTGAGCACCTCAGGAAAGTTACTGACAGCTACTCAAAGTGAAGATTGGGATGGCTGAGTGGGTGGACTTGGGGACTCCTGTGTAGAGCGTCACATGCCACCGACTGCTTGGTAACCCTCAGAGGTCTACTTCACAGCAAAGCACAGAGGCCTGTCCCTCACTATCTGAACAAGCCAGGAGGCCTCGAGAAACCCTGGTTTGTTGACATGGTTCTGAAAAGGTGTAGCTATAGCTGTAACACAGGGGGAAAGGGCAACTCACACCAGCAGCAAATTAAGCAACAAGGATACCATCTGTTACCAAGCCTGTCGGAAAGACTTAAGGTAAACGTTCTTGACAGCGCAAGGGAAAAGGCCTCTTGTATTTTGCCAGAGGAGATGAACTAATACAATGTCTCTGGGAATTTGACAACATATACCAAAAGCCGCCATAATCATACACATACTCTTCAGCCTAGGACGCTGATTACTAGTAATCAATCCTAGAGGAGTGGCCGAGGACACAGGGGCACAGAGAGGACTCTGATCAGAGTTCCAACAGTGAAAACATTCAAAGTAAATTTATTTGCCGAATGCCTGTCTTTGAGGTTCCGTTGAGTCACTGAGGGCCCAGCTGCACAGGGACTGCTACACAGCCAGGAAACGGTGGAGTGCAGCATGTTTGTGGACACAGGAGGCACACCTGACCAGACCATGCGCGGGTGGAAGCTCAGAGCCACGCATGTGTGCAAGCAGGAAGCCGTGCACATGGAAGCACAGGCCCACGTGTGCAGGAAAGGCCGGGAGGGAGCACCTCCAAGTGTGAGCAACCGTGTTCTCACCAGTATCTGACTTTAGGGGTGATTTTAATTTTCTTTCATCATATTTATTTCTAACTTCCTGTCAACAACTGTGCAATTCTTAAAATTATTTCAAATTCTAAACACTAACAGCTTGACACAATGATATAGTCAAATGACCCACTAACACTATAATCTTCACATTTCTTTACCTCAGGCAAGTGCCATGGAATGCACTGTTAACCATAACGAACACCCCCAACTTTATATTTTACCAAAGGCCTGCTAAAAGAACTAACTGTGGGCAGTAGGTTTGTATTTTCCCTTAAGAACAAAATTAGTTGTTTTTAAATCTAATACAAATTATTTTAATCTAATAATAAATTTTATTAACACACAGGGAAGTTTCTCCTGCCTTACAATTGGGTATGTGTTATTTGACAACAAAAACTGAGCCATGAATTGCATTTAACTTCTCGTTTTTGTTCTTAGACATTCAGAGCTGAATTTTGGGCTCAAATGTGATTGCTTCCTTCATTCTGGATTTTCACATGGGTACCCTCTTCTTCTCTTTCACTACTTGCTCCTGTCTTTCTTTCTCATTTAAAATGTTACTCTTTCTCTGCAGGATGAGAGAGCTGAAGACTGACGGCTGGCAGGGGAAGAGAGGGACAGACCTTTAGTCCAGCAGAGTGTGAGGGACAGTGCCATCATCTCGTGACTGACCAGGAGACCAGCTACTCCCTGAACCTCAGAGGCCAGCAGCTGCTTGCTCTCAGGGCCCGGCCCCCCGCGCTCAGCTGAGGTCTGCCCCTGCCGGCTTCTCCCAGGGCTCAACTCACATGCAGACTTGGGTGATAGGTCAGCACGCCGTTGTCACACAGGGTGACGTATTTCTTCTTCCACTCCTTGTTCAAGGACTTGCCACTTCGTTTTAAGAGCATGCCCTGGAAGGAAAAAGGACCAAACAGTCAGCCTCAGGGAACAGAATGAGAAGTCAGCACAAAAGTGATTCTAAAGTTCCTTTGTATCTTTGCCAACTTACAAAGGAAATTATGCTCAATTTTGGATTGAATTTGCTTTTGTTCCCTCCTTTTTATGTACAAAACATATAGCGTACTCTCAAATTTCTTTGGTGTCTGTGTGAAGATCTCAGCTTTGTGGGATTGGCAAATGCTAAAGACCCACCCTCAGCTCAGCAAATAACAAAACATCCTGACACGGCTACACTGTACCTTTCAAATAACTAAGTCATAAAAGCACAGGAAACACCTAAAGGAACAGTGTTTTGAAGAAAGAAGCCTAAACTTCCTTTTTTAAAAATAACACATGAACTGTATACTCACCTTAGATTTGTAAATAAGGACATTTCATCTCATAGTTCCTTTCATTTTAGAATTTTAGCTTATTGAAACTGGAATTCCACTTGCCAACTTTAGTGATAACACTTTACGGATGAACTGTGTGTAATTTTTAAATCCATCTTTAATGAAATCATATTAGGGCTTCTGGAAAACCGTTCAGAATTTGAAATCGACACATCTTTAAAACCACATTTAACCCAGTCTTTCTTGAATGACTGACTCGAATATATTCTTGTTTTAACTACAAATCCTGCCTCCCCAAGTTCACAGGCTTTCCTGGG
Organism: Tamias sibiricus; assembly: GCA_025594165.1. NCBI lineage: Eukaryota > Metazoa > Chordata > Mammalia > Rodentia > Sciuridae > Tamias > Tamias sibiricus. The sequence continues at coordinate 174,119,202 of CM046660.1, forward strand.
TTAGGAAAGCTGAAGGCCAATGCTGAGCAGGGTCAGGCCCCACACTGGGACCTCAGGCTTTCTCCTCCCAGCCAGGGCTTCTTGCCTGCCTGGCTCAGTCCATTGCAAATCCAGCATTCACATCCTGACTCTGTCTGTCCCTTTTAGAAGAAGATGATCTTCTAACTCCTGCCCCTGCACACTGAGCATGATGGAGATTCTACGCGCCTTTCCTCTTGCTGTTTATAAACAGCACCATCACCATGATTGGAAAGCACACAGCCAATGCCAGGTGACTCACCCAGACTGAGCAGGAAGGAAGGTTACAGGTTCTGAGCCACACTCAGACACCTGGGGGTGGCAGGGGCACCAAGAACCTCCTCTGGAAGTTTGATTGGCCTCCCTTAAGAATGGCCATGTGAGACAAAATTAGACAAGCATGCCTTTATGATATAATTAAGCTCAAGTTTCAATTAATTACCAGCATTATGGCAATACTGTGTTTTATTTACTCAAATCATAACATAACTGAGTTCCATAAGTACAAAGGATTAAGAGCCAGCTTGGGGTTCTGATCACTATTAAACACTGTTGCCAGAGGGAAACATTTCAAAATTTGAAACAACTTATCAAGGAATCTTTGGAAAATTATTTATTTGTAAATTCTTATTATTTAAAGAAAACATGCAGCAAAATATAATGTCCCTTGGTTTCTGGGACCATAAGCCAATCCAAACCAAGCTTGGTGCTGACCAACCCGATGAACCAGCCCAGTGGAAAATGTTACCGAGCTACAAACCAAAGCAATAAAAGCTTCATTGCATGGTACCAATTAGTGGGAGAGGGACAGTGACTGCTAGCAAAGCAGTAATACATAAGCGATGGCTTCAAACCACTGCGCGTCCCTCCCCGGGGATGCTACCAGCTCTACACTTAGCATAACGAAACCTCTCCCAAGTCCTCCTGTGGGCTCATATTTTTCCATCATCCGTTTCAGATGGAATTCCAACAATACCAGGGGCTGGGGGTCACTGTGGTGTCACTGGAAGATTAGAGCTGCTCCGGGCTTCAGAAGGCTTTGTCCCTTCCCACTGACAAACGCAGCCACAGCGCTCGCCCCTGGGGCTGAGGGACTCACACAACTCGCTCACTGGCTGGGGGCAAATCCTGCACTCGTAATTATCCTTCCACCAATGAAGGCCACAAGACTTATTTATTAAGGAAGAAAGGGAAAGAGTCCAATTAGGAGGCATGGAGAGGTGACGTCATAGCTTCCTGGAGAACAGAATGAGGCTGATTTGCTCCAAGGGCAGAAAACACTGTCTTAGTGAAGGAAAAGCCACCGTTGACAATCTTGGTAAATTCTACAGTTCATGTGGAGAAGGTTGGGTCCGGTGTGCTATGCGGATGCTGCAGATGTCTGGGCTCCAAAAGGTTCAGAAGCCGTATTTCTGCCCTCCAGTCTTGGGCCCCTATGGCTTTATTGCAATGACCCCCACAAAGACTGCTGAAGGGACTGAGTCCCTGGGGCTGCCCTGCTCTCCGCCTCCAGCTGTGGCTGGGCAGGGCTGGGGCAGGTGGCCTGAGCACCCTGGCATCTCTCCTTCATCCTCCCTAAGCAACAGGCCAGGGAGGGCGACGCTGTGCAACTTGTGGTTTCTGAGCCAAAGGAGGCAAAGGAGCTTGGTACCACGGGGCAGTGGCAGGCAGGCCCGGACACCACCCTCTTTGTTCCTACCTCTCCACTGGGCGGCTAGATCCTGCAGTTCCTGTGTATGGGCAGTGACTGGAACCTGTGTGCTCCACAGCCTGGAACCCTGGCTCCTCGTGCAAGGCACACACAGGGGCTGGGGCTGGGGATCCCCACCCAGGCACCAAAGCCACCGGCCCCTCCTGAGAGGGAAACGAGACTCCAGCCTGCAGATGTTCAGCTCCCAAGAGACTCCCAGGGAACATTCCTGGCCACGGGGTCCCCTTCAGGCAGACCTGGGGAGCCCATGTCTCTCACGGTCCCATCCCCAAGTGTGACGGAAGCTTGAGTGAGAGAATAGGAGTGCCACTCTGAGACAAAGAAGTGCAGAAATGCTCGCTGGGGGTGGGTGGGCACGCTGCAGTCCCAGTGACGTGGGAGGCTGAGGCAGGAGGACTGCAAGGGCAACTTAGAGAGACCCTTAGCAAATTATCAAGACTCTGTCTCAAAATAAAAAATAAAAAGGGCTGGGATGTAGCTCAGTGGCCAAGTGCCCCTGGTTCAATCCCCAGCACCAGCTAAATAAATACATACATACAATACTTTGCCTGTGGCTCTAGAGGCTAAGAGCAGCCCAGGGAGCCCCACATGTAGTGTCCTGGGGTCTCAGAACACAATGAGCACTGCTAGAAGCGAATCTCAACCCAACCAGAAAACTCCAGGAATGGGGTGGCCAGGGCTGCTGGACCCTGGAGAAGGCCAGACCTTCTGGGTGGGGGAGTGGCACACCAACAACACGAAGAGACCTGTCCATGACGACTCTGGGGTTAAAACACTGGAAACAGGTCACACATTTTTTTGCACCTAACACAGGTCAGTGCAAAGGAGTCTGCAGACTGGTTGTCCACAGGCTCATGTGTGACCTCTGGCCAAGGGCTGCGGGTGTCGGTCAGGAAAGCCCTGCCCCTCAGTGCATCTTAACATCTGGAGCAGCAGTCCCTGGGAGGGACTCCCCGCTGTAGTGCTGCAGCGTGCAGAGGCCTGTCTTCTCGGTTTCCACAGTCACGGCTCTTCCTTCCCCTCAAACCAGCTGGCCTCCTCTTGCACTTCCTGCCTGGCCCTGGAGGTGATGTGGGATTAGGGCAGGAGACGGTGGAGGTGACCTGACAGGCACCAAGACCCCTCTGCCAGCCACCACGAGGGCAGATTCTAAGGTGGCCTGATAGAAGCCAGTGTCAAACTTCCCTACTCAGGGTGGGCCACGCGGATGGGCAGCATCGGCCTTACCTGCGAGCCCACTAGATGCAGAATGTCTGTGTGCAGCGCAGAGGGGCAGGACCACCCCGAGTCCAACAAGGCCCAGGTGACCGCGCACCTGTTCATCTGAGCAGTCTGGGCCCAGGCCTCGCAGGAGCACAAGCTTCTCCAAGGGGCACACACACTGCAGAGTGCTCTCCTCAGTGGCTGTTTAAAAAGTGACTCCCGAGCAGCCGCTGGATTCCACTATCCCAGTAGGCGTTGGTGACTTCAGAGGTCTCATGTGGTGCCAAGGGGAAGTGCCAGGGGAGACTGGTACGTGAGCAATTTGCTCCGCGACCCAGTGGAGCCCACCGGGGCACCGCAGGCTGCACAGAACAAAATGACTTTATACTAAAGAATGCAGGACCTGAGAGACGTGGGTGAGAGACGAGGGTGGCCGCATGGCGCGTGGCCAGGGCCACCTTCATAGCACCGCAGTGATTTTGTGTCATTATCCATCACAATAAAATATTGCTGTTAATATAAACTTTATTCTTTAAAAAAGCTGTTAGTTGCAATTATTCTTAATTATTTTGGGTTCTATGATTATTTAGTTTTATGAGTGCGTGTGACTATCTGTCATTATCGTGAAAACAGTGAAGCCAGCGCTGGGGGCATCCGTAAGGCAGCTATGTTCTAAGGGTTCCAAGTGGCCCCCGAGCACTTGGGGAAGGCTGGTCTAGAACAGGAATGATCTGGAGTCACCTGCCCAGGGGCAGGAGAGGTGGGGAAGGTGGGAAGAGGAGGCGGATGCGAGAGGCAACCGACAGGAAGGGACGGCAGGGGAGCGGTGTCCCCTCTGTGACGGGTCCTGCGCTCCCGTTCCTGCTGACATTTCCAAGGCTACTGTGAAATTTCCAGGATAGACAAAGCGTGAGACCCAGGTAGGTCCCGCCCTGCTTGTCCTGGGGGGTAGGAGCATGGGGTGTGATGTGCCCTCTGCCTGCCAAGCCACCTGCTGTGTGGAGGCCCCCATCCCCGGAGCTCTCAGACCCTTGCTCGGCACATCCAAGTCCCCGCATCAGCTCAGTCCCTAGAGTGACGAAAGGCTGCTGCAGCCTGCCTCAGGAAGAGGCGGGGGCGGGGGGGAGGAGCTGTGGAAGCCTCTGGGTAAGCCACCTGGTTCCCACACCACCAGGTGACCTGGAAGTTCAGGTCAGGACTGTAGCTCTTGGCGATGTCAACAGCCCGACGCTGAGGACAGCAAGGCCAGGGGACCCCATCTTGCTACAGGCAACAGGCAACCACAGGCCTGCTCTTCCTCAAAGGACCCCGACCCCAGGATAACTCTGGTGCCTGGGAGCTGAACGCCCACAGAGCCCACTTGTGCACTTGCTGGCAAGGCACTGAGAAGCGACACGACTGCGCACTGCCTCTGTGCCCACAACGGAGAGAACCTTCTCCCCAAGCAGGTCAGACAGGAGCTCTCTGCAGGGCGGCGGCGGCGGCCGTGGGCGAGCGGAGGTGTGTGATTCACTGGGCCACGCCTGAGAAGACTTGGGGACAGCTTCCGGGGATGAAAAATGTGCTTTCTTTTTCTTCCTTTTTTTGATGAATTTAATACTGATTTTTGAAAAGTGAGAATCAGAGTGTCAGAGCCCAAAGGGCCCCCTGAATATGGCGTGAAGCAGTCTGTGTGACTGCGCATCCTGAGGACAGGGAATCCTGGGTCTGAAGCCAGGCTCCTTCTTAGTCCCAGACCCTTCCCCAAACTAAAGGTTCCAGTGACTCTACCACCTGGGACCCCTCTGAACACGCACGGTGTTCCCCAAAGCTAGAAGCTAAGTGAAACGGTGGGAACAGTAAGCCCTCGCTCCCTTGGGCCAGCCCTTCTAATGCAGCCAGACCCCCTCTGATGTCCCAGCAGCCCCCATGCCCCTCCTGCTTCGGGGCTCACGCCCCTCCTGCTTCAGGGCTGAGCCCCTGGGCTGTGTCTGTCCCCACACGTCCGCCAGCCTGAACTCTCACACAGCTCTAAGTGCCGAGAAAGTGGAAAACCCTATAAATAGTTCATTTCAACTTTTAGAGGACACGAAGCCACAGTCCTGCTGGCCAGAAGATGACAGAGGCCGGAAGGCTCCTGCCTGTCTGGAGACGCACAGGCGGGCAGCTCCCATCAGCGAGTGCAAATGGCCCTTATGATTCTAAGTCTCTTTGAGTCGCTGTAACCCAGGGCAAAACCGCATGGTGGAACGTCAGAGTGCATCCTTTGTCCATCTTTCAGATGCCACTTCCGTGCATGTGAAAACAATCTCTGCCTAAAACCGCTCCTGGTCGACCTTCACGGCACAGACCTCAATCACAGGGAATGTTGTATTCCTCTCTCTTGTGGCCTCCATCTTCCAACATTTCTTATTTCGGAGCAATGCTGGGCTCCCCTGAGTCAGGTGCATTTCCAATGTTGTACCACCACTAACCAGGCACCTGATGCAAGTGACCATGATCATCTCCATTTTACAGATGAGGACACTGAGGCAGAGAGGTTGTGTACCTTGTCCGACCTGCACAGCCAGCTTGGCAACTGTCTTCCAAAAATGGCTCCCAGCAACCCGCACCTCACAGCACCCCTGCTGGGTGTGAGTAAACACCCCACACTGACTCTAGGCCGCCAGGGGATGACTTTGACCCATGGAACCCACAGAAGGGATGCTGTCAACAACGGTTTGAACCTTAAGAAAGCCTGGCAGCCTCTGTTTCGCAGAGCTCTGGCAGACTGGTGGGCCCTGTAGGCCTGCAATCCTCAACCACAATTTTATGAGAATAAAACGATAGTTTTCTCAAATTATTTGGTTTCAGGTGAATTCTTATGCAGCAACTGAGAAGAAAAACAGAGCTGATCCCCTTACTGCTTTGAGAAAAATCATAACCAGGTTGGAACTGGCTGTGGAGCCAGGAGCTGGCTGGGGCTAGAGATGTCAGGAGGCTGCGTCAAGGGCCAGGCAAATGCTACCTGTGGCTGGAGACAGGGCCAAGCCTCACGCCGGCAGAACCCACAGACCTGCTGCCCAGCAAGGGAGCCCCAGGAACTGGCACCTGGCCATGGATTTCCATGCTGAATGCTGATGGGGCTCCTGACTCTGCCAAGCAGGGGGCGAGAGGGGAGGCTCAGGAGAATCTCCAGCAGAACTAGAGAAAGTATCCCAACTCCATACCCTAAAGAACTGACTACCACACAGTGTCTCACTGACAACTTCTCCTACCAGCAGAAACTCTTAATAGTAAGGATGCGCCTCAGCACCAAGGTCAAATGCAGGGCATGCTGGCAGACATGACCTCAGCGGGGGCAGTCAGACCCTTTTCTTGAGAATTCAGAAAAACTTTCAGCAGTGCATCAAAGACCCTTTCAATTAGAGAAGAATTGGGCTTTTGTCTAATAAAATGGATTGTAATTTGATACAAAGGATACCCACCAGGTTTTTAAAGGAATTATACCACTATAAACTAAAACTCACAGAGAAGGTGTGGGCCTTGACACCTCAGTACAACAGGAAGCAGGACAAGACAGTTACACAGTGGCAAACATGGCCCATTTCTTACAGAGGAGAGCAGAGTTCAGGCCCAAGTCATGCTCTCTGGAGAGAGAACTTTCATCTCCTACGCCTAGGGCAGGATGGACTCGTAACGTGCTGGTCTGGATCTCAGAACTGCTGTGGACCAGTGGCTGCTGTACCTCTCACTCCTCTCCACCTGGTGGAATAAGGAGGGGATCTGTTGCAGTTCTCCCGCGCTGGAGTGACGGCCACATGGTGTATGCATGTGTGTGTGTGTGTACACATGTGTGTGTGCACACGCATGCACAGATAACTTCTCCCCAGAGAATACAGCATTCCCTGTCTTCAGATCAGAGTACCCTGGTCTTCAGATGGTGAGGACCAGAGCCAAGAAGCTTCATCCACACGTGTACCTGGTGTAGGTGACGATTGTGCACTTCAAGCCTCAGCCTGACACCATCATGGTGTGAAACTCTGGGCTCTGGGGGTCTGGGGCTATGGGAACCTGGCACCGGGGAGGGTAGACTGAAGACACTGGTCTCCACAGATGACTACACCCCCACCTCCCCAGTGGTTTTCCTGACCCCTGGTTCACCAGGAGAACGTGGTGGACATGACATGGACCAGTTGCAGGGTTCCGGCCCAGGCCTGAAGGAGCCCTGGCAGCTCCTGCTTTCAAGCCCGGGAACCCTGAGCTGGGAGTCAGACTGTTCTGCTGAGAGGACAAATGAAGAGGGAAAGCCCCTGGGACTACAAGCAGGAGAACCAGGTCTGGGTGATGACAGCCATTGACCTTCCAACACTGACCTCCTGCCACCAGTCACTTGGTGAGGCACCAGCTATGATCATCCAGAATGGTCCTGGATGTCCTCTTGGGCAGCAGAAATGACCGTATGCCCAGACCAAATTCCCAGCCCAGAGAGTCATGCTGAACTGTAAGCCGGTCTTGTTTCAGACACTGTGATTTCCTTGAGTTACCTGGAATGGGCAACCCAGACAGCAGGAGAGACAAGATGGGGCCTGGGCTCGTGCTCAGCAGCCCAGGGTGCTGCTGACCCCAGCAAGGATCCCACCACCAGACCAGCGGCAGGACTTCCACATCTTTCACTTGTTTGTACAGTTACAAATTTAGGGACCTTGTGACACCTCAGTGATACCTCTGTCTTACTGGAAAATAGCCCAGGTTGATCTAATTGCTGCCACCTCATTAATTGACTGACATGTCAGGAAGAGAACAATTTTAATGCTCGACCACCAATCTACCAGGACCCCAGGCAGGCACTCCTTGCTTTTGGCTGCAGGACCCTTTAGTATGGTAGTGCAAAGTCTCTTTCTTCATTCATGCCTATTCTTTGTCTAGTCCCAAGAGGTCACTAAAAGCCAAGAGCAATGTTAAGTGTACAAGCTTTAAATAACTTACAAAGTTAACGGAACGAATGTAAGTGCTATCTGAAATCCATTGCTCAGTGCTGGTTGCAGCCCCAAGCTGTGATAAAACACCACTCATAAATTTATATTAAAGCTCTGCTCAATAGCAATTATTTACCAACAGAGATTTATTGACTGCATTAGGGACCGGGGGTCTCACCCAGGCAAATCCGTCTTTGTTTCGAATCCGAGGAGCCTAGCTTGTGGGCTCTGCTTATGTGAGGGTCACCACGACACCAGGAAGAGCCACGGCCACGCTCCTCCGTGGCAGCACAGCATGGCTGTCGCGTGGCCGCCCACGTCAAGCCAGACGGCCAACAGGCACACCAGCCCCATCCTCCCCTCATCTGCCGTAGCAGACCCCAGGGGGCACCCAGGCATCTGTGGCCTTCTCCAACAGGCATGTGCGACGTAGCAGTGACGTGGACAGCCCTGCCTGGGAGGGGACCAACACATTCTAATCATCACGGTTAAAAAGAACCGTCTTGCTATGCTTAAAAACACCCAGCACATTCAAGAATGTAATGTTTGTACTTGTAAACAAAACAAAACAAAAAACAAGAACAAACCAACCAATGCTTAGCTGGTGTGGTGTGGTGGTGCACGCCCGAGTCCTAGCTCCTCCAGAGGCTGACTGGGGAGCCCAGGAGTTTGGGGCTGGACAGGGCAATGTAACCAAAAAAAAAAAAAAAAAAAGTGGCCTTTGAGTTTATATAGTCCTATGGTGAACACTTGTTACTAGCTCACTGTTTTATGATTTGCATTCAAAATACTTCTGAAAAGATTCTCATTTATAGGAATTAAAGGTATCTATAAATTTCTAAAATGTCTCAAAGAAAAATTAGCATCTCTAAGATCCAAAGGGTACGACTACCAGTCACTGAATTTCCTTATTTGATTTGAATACTTTTATTCTAATTAAGATTCTTCCTGTAACATGTTAGTTAGCTTTCCATCACTGTGAAAAAAAAACCAAAGAGACTCAACTTAAAAAGAGGAAAGGTCTAGAGGCTGGGGTTGTGGCTCAGTGGTAGAGCACTTGCCTAGCATGTGTGAGGTGGCACTGGGTTCAATCCTCAGCACCACATAAAAATAAACAAATATAATAAAAGTATTCTGTCCATCTGTAAAAAAAACATTAAAAAAGAAAAAAAAACAACAAAGGAAAGGTCAATTCTGGCTTATGATTTCAGAGTTCCCGTGCATGGCCCTTGGCCCTGTGGCTCTGGGCCAGTGGTGGCACAGCACATGTGGCAGGAGCCTGTGGCAGAGGACCTGCTCACCTCGGGTGGTGGAGAGCCAACAGTGAGATGGGAGGGATGGGGGTCCCAGCACCTCCTCCAGGGGCACGCTCCCGGGGACCCAACTCCTCCCCTGTCTCCACCTCCCATGAGTCCCACTGGCCTGTGGGGGCACTTTGCAAACCCCAGCATACATACTAAAATTGTGGATCTCTTATGCCAAATTGACCTCAAAAAGTAAAAAGCTGCATGGGGTGGACAGTGGGTGGACAGAATGTCACCATGAGAATCCTAGGTGGCGGAGGGGTTGTGCCAGGACCTGGATGCCTCTGGCACCACCCTCCCTGTTTCTCCGGGCCCGCCCCTCCCCCTCCCGAATGGAAGCGTGTCCACCGGTTCCTGCCCTCACTGCATGAATGACCCTTGTGGATAACAAACACCACTTTTCCAGGAACAGGCCCGGCCCAAAGCCTGTGAACCCCTGGCCCTGAGCCTTCACAGGGGGCAGGGTAGGTCAGCGCAGGCCTTGTTCCCGGGCCTGCTGTCACCTGCTTAGGGCCAGAGCGGGCATGACCGCTTGGCGCTGCGTCCTGGGTGTCGGCAGTGGGAGCCGAGCCTTGGCTGAAACCTGCCCATCCCGGCAGAAGCCCCAAGACCTTGGGCACCCACAGGCACCTTGTGGCCAACTCTGATCTTCTGCCTCTTGCAAACAGAGCCTTGTGAGAGCCCAGCTGAACACCTTCAGATAGGAACACACCTGTGGAGCCCGCGACACCTGCGCTCCAGATCCCACGGCCCCCGGAGCCTCCTGAAGCAGCTGCTCCATCCCGCAGAGGGGGTGAGCTGAGCCCACCCAGCGATCCAGAGGTGCAGGTGCCAGCGCCCACCCCGCGGCTCACACTCTGGAGACAGACAGGGCCTTTCCACAGTGCTCACGTGAAGATGAGACCTCTGGGTGGGCGTGCCCCAGCAGGGCAGGCGGCCCTGCGAGAGGGGACCAGGAGGCAGACCCTCACAGAAAGACCACGGAGCAGGGGGAGGAGACAGCGTCGCCAAGCCAAGGAGAGAGGCCTCGAGAAACCAGCCCCGCGTTTCCAGCCTGCGGCCCTTTGCCTCCACTGCGAGCTGCTCCAGGCAGAGGGAGGAGGCTGGCAGCGCACGAGCAACACCCGGCAAGGCAGCTTGCTGACCTCGCCCTCCGGCCTGGCACACGCGGGCCTTCTTCTCCCTTCCACCCCGCTGAGTCCTGGTGCCCGTCCTGCTGTCTGGTGGCACACCCCGCACAGACACCTGGACCTCCCCGCGTGGAGTGGGGACTCTGGGGGCCAGGAGGGTCTGGGTGGGCTCTGGCCCCCATGTGCTGTGTCGGTGGCTTGTGGGCTCAGTCCTGAAGTCACCACCACGCAGCTCAGAGTCGCCCCCACTAGGGCAGTTCCAGGAGGTGCAGCAGCAACCTAGAGCCAGAGTGAGCACAGCGGAGGAGGGACAGGCGGCCGCCCGCAGGGGCAGGGGCTCCTGGATGGGTGGCCATTCCCACACTGTGTAGGGCTCAGCAGAAGACGGCACCACGGAGCGACAAGACCACAGACACAACGTGTCATTCAAGGTGTAGGAAATGCTCTTAGCTGAACAAAATCAATAACACAGAAATCATCGGCTGCGTGCGGGAGAATACTTCCAATTAACTGGTGTCCCCAAACTCCTTAGACGGAACTTGTGGTGAATTCACAAACGTGGTGCTTGGATCAAGGTTTGGTGAAACGAGATGGACCCACTGACCAGTGGACACAGCCCCCCAATGCCAAGTCATTTTAACTTTCCATTGGGTTTAAAGTGTTTCCATAGAAACAGCAGGAATCCCCTGTCACTGAGCCCCTTTTCAACAGGGATGCTGGCCCGGCCCCTCCTCCGAGGGCCTATTACTGCAGGCACGAGGCTGCTCTCCTGCCTGCTCCCCATGCCGGTCGGTGGTGGGGGAGGGGCGCGGGATGAGGACAGGGCTCTGGATCTTTAACCAGCTCCCTGGTGACCCCTCCCCTTCCTGGTTAGTAATATTTCTGTCATTCTGCCAGGTTGTCGGGTACAAAGGGTTACACTTTAATTGAGCTGTCAGCATCTCCGACAATCCTATAAAGCCCCGATTATGCACGGCGGGGTTAGTGACACACTGGTTATTGTGGATGCCCTATTTGCGAAACCCAAACCTGCGCCACACACAGGTCAGCTCACCCGCGCGACCTTCCTGTCATTAGCCGCGTCTATTCCTACCTCACCGCTGAGAAAATCACACGGAGCTGGCTTCAAAGCACCGGCCGGGACTGGATTCGACCAGGAGCTAATCACCCACAAATCCAGCTCAAATGGCAATAATTGGCTAAACTGCTCCCCTCTCCAGAGCTCAGCAGTAATTTGGGATAATAAAGAAAAGAATTATTCAGCTAACTGCCCCGAAATGTATGCTTTGTGACCGACACACTTCACATTTTAATAATGATGGACGGAGAATCCAGTTGAGCGCTGCGCCGGCTGAGGGACGAGAGCCAGACCTGCACAGGGCGGGGAGAAGTTTGTGGTGTCCCTGTCCGTCCCCATCTTTAACAACCACGCTGACCACGAGAAGCGCTGGAGAGAACAGTGCTTCCTGCCAGGGCCAGCGACGACGCCCTGAAGGCACCAGAGGGACCTCAGAGCCCAGCAGGGAGGAGCGAGGGAGCGCTGTGTGTGGGCACAGGAACCACAGCAAGCGCTCCCCTGCCAGGCCCGGCAGGGCCCTTCTGGGGCTCTCTGGTTTACGCCACCTCTGGGTGGCCTGTTTCCCCCCACTCCTCTGTCTCTCCCTGCTACAAGATCTCAGCACCAGGGATGACGGTACCCGCACTGGCTGCAGGACGGCCCCTGGCAGGCAGCAGCGTCCCGTGGCCCCACTGCCCACCTCTCTCCTCCCGCCTGGACTGCCCCGCAGCCCAGAACCACAAACACCCCCATGTGCCGACTGCCCGCCCAGGAGGCACCCCCAGGCCAGCCGCAGAGCAAGCCGGCTGGAGGGTCAGGCCCTCGTGTGACGGCAGGTGTTTTGAGAACATGCTAATGGTCAGCTCATGACGGCGCAGTGGCCATGGACAGGCAGAGAGGGACCCTGCAAACCAGAGGAAACTGCTGCCGCTTTCTTCAGGCAGTGACCCCTGCACACAGCCGCCCGCGGGCATCACACACGCGCAGCGACCACTTATCGATCCCCGTGGGAAAGGCCGGCTGAGTGGGCTCCAGTCAAGAGTCCGAAGCAAAAGTGTCCACCAAGCCGTGTGGCAGATTTTTCTATCTGCATGAAATAGTCATCTGCTTGGGTGATGTGGCCTTTGTCCCACACGCACGTTGATTTATGTTTCACTTTTTTTCCCCCTGTACTGGGAATTAAAACCAGGGGCATTTTACCATGAGCGACATCCTGGGCCTTTTTATTCTATTCTCTTGTTCTGAGACAGGGTCTGACTGAGTTGGCTGGGTGGCCTAGAATTGGGATCCTCCAGCCTCAGCCTCCGAGCTGCAGGACCACAGGTGTGCGCCCCGGCGCCCGGCTCCCAGCACACGCTGTCAGCCGTGTCCCCGCGCACAGCCGCTCTTGCTCCTCGGGCTTCCTTCTCCACTCTGGCCGCTGAGCTGCCTGGCCCCCGGTGCTGCCGCCCACGCCCAGCACTGGCATCTGCTCAGTCACACTCCTCTCCTGGAGGGCCGCAGCGCCTGCTCTTCCTGCTGGCCTGTACACCTCTGCTCAAAGGGGAGGCGGTCCCCTGGGCCTGCACTGCCAGCAGAGCCACTGTGAGCCACACGTGGTACCGTGCGGTCATCCCAGGACACGCTGCAGTGTGGGCCACACACCTGAACTTGAAGGCTTAGCAGGAGAAGAGGTAACTTCACGCTGGGGGACGCCGAGACGACTGGGTAATGGGTGTCCCGGGCTAGATAAAACACCTTATTAAACTTGATTTCACTTGTTTCCTTTTACTTCCTCTAAGGTGACTGCCAAAAACACCGGGACTCTCTACGGGGTCCACACACTCCTCCCTGCAGGGAAGGCCACACTGCCTGGCGGAGTGGCCTTTGCGACTAGGCGAGTAGCTCCCTCACAGTGGGACCTGCCCGGGAACCTGGTGAGTAACAAGCACTCAAAAGGTACTTGGCGAGTGAGTGACTGAATGACCTCAGCCGTCACCACAATCGGAGGCTAGATGAGGCCAGTGAGCAGAGTCCGTGCTGTCTGCGGGCCCAGATCCCTCGTGGTGCCCCACACACCCTGCGCCGCATGGCGTGCTGTCTGCATAGGGCACACACAGACCTCGCCAAGCAGTCTTAATGCACACACGTAAGTGCCCGCCTTCCCTGCCCAGGATCCAGAGGCCAAGTGCACACAGGTGGGCCAAGGCGCCTGGAATGTGGCCTACGCGGGGGCTGGAGACCAGGGAGGGAGGAGACCGTCTTCCTGGGCAAGAGAGAAGAAAGGTCTGCGCAGACCAGCCGTGCGTCAGGTGTGCACCCAGACGGGCCAGGACGGCTGACGGTGCCACAAGTGCCTCCACTTCCCCTCCCTGATGTCAGGCAGGTGGCTCTGCCAATGGCTGAGCCTCAGGAGCCCGCTGAGCACCGCACTGTAGGCAGCCCCTGCTACTCGCTGCGCCTGGCCCGGAGAATGCTCCGCCCTGGCCTCCAGAAACAAGCAGCAGGAGGACTTCCGCACGTGGCCACGCCTTCATTCCGTGTACAGTGAACACCATCATGGACTGGGCAGAAGTGAGCAGAAAACAAACGAACCCGAGCCAGGCTGTGCTCCGGGGCGTGTGCACCTGGCTGTCCCTGAGCACCCAGGACAGCAGCCGGACACTCTGCGCACCCCTTTCTCTGAGACAGGCACCTGGCAGGTGCCCAGCTGTCCGGTGGGCGGGGCCGAAGGAGGCGCTCCTGCTGCAGGCCCAGGGAGGCGCTCAGGCAGGCCCAGGGTCCAGCACAGCCAGGCAGCTCCTCCAGGGCGCGCTTCCTCCGGATGGTGCTTTCACAGCTTCCGTCTAAAAGGCCAGAGAGCTCTCCCTGCTGATCCCAGAGTCCTCCTCACTACTTCATGTGAGCAAATTCCAGGTTACTGGAAACTGATCCGATGGGAGTAAGTACACTGGGAGGCCTGGCCAGTCAAGGTGCGTCCAGTCCCCAGCTGCCCACCAAGGACACGGGTGGGTCTTCCAGAGAAGCGTGGCCCACTCGAGTGTCAGCCTGCCTGGGAGGAGGAGAGGGAAGAGAGCCATCGGCAGCCTCCCGCAGGCCACAGGCAGAGGTGCCTGGGGTCCGCCAAGTGCCCCCCACGGAAGCCTCCTGGTCTGACCTGGAGACTGACAAGAAACAGAGCGCCGCCGCCACCAAACACAAAAGGCACTTCCTAACCATGATGTCACTGCCACAGTGCCCGTGATACCGCACGAGTTCACAGATCCCACGAACACTGCGGCAAACACACACGCGGACCCCACACGGGGACGTGCCCTCGGGTCCCCGAGTGCCAGGGACTGCTCACAAAGGAAGATGCCGGGGCCCTTAACAAACCCTCTGATTCATCACATTTAAAAAAACCCCTCGGACGGCCCCTCTGTAGAAGCTGACTGTTAGTCAGGACAATTTCATGATGAAACACTGCAAATATTGTGTCAGCAAGTTAAAAATGGCCTTGTTGTTTCAGTGTAAGAATCACTTAGTATATGCTATATATAAAGTACTGCCTTTCACGCCCCATTTGCCGTAACATATTAGTGGGTTCAGCCATCGAGTAACTATCGTCTCCCTGCCTGGATCGGGTGCTGCGAGGGGATGGGAGGGGCTCCCTGGCGAGGGAGGTGTCTGGGAGCTCCCACAGCTGCACACAGTAGGGAGATTACTGCTGTGCTCTACCTGGGCTGTCAACAAGGTCAGACACCCACGCGTCGACACCGCAGCCAACAGCGCAGTCTCAGTGAACGCCGTTTCACAGGACACCAACCAACCCAGCGCCTGGTGTGTGCTTCATCTGAGTCACTCAAGTTTACTCAGAGGGATGATGACAGCAGTCTTTCTGTGATTATTTGATTGATTGCACTTCAA
Organism: Tamias sibiricus; assembly: GCA_025594165.1. NCBI lineage: Eukaryota > Metazoa > Chordata > Mammalia > Rodentia > Sciuridae > Tamias > Tamias sibiricus. Next base: position 174,134,447 of record CM046660.1, read on the forward strand.
CATTAAAGCACCAGAAATGCTTCTTAGAAAAAAAGAAATATATTACCGTAAGGCCTTTATAGCACAAAAAATCTTTTAAGTAGGAACTGTTTGGGACTCGCAGACACCTGTTGTATTAAATACTTCCCAAATTGAGAATAAGACAGGAAGGAGGCTACTCCGCTGGCTGGATTTCCTTTCAACACTGTCACAGACACTAACACAGTCCTTCTCTGTGAAGGTTCGGAGAAAAAGAGGTGAAGCAGAAACTTGTGCAACGAGAAAAAGGCAACACTCATATACTGCGCTCATAAACTATTTCCTTCAGACAAAACAGAGAAAGGAGCTTACAGTTCATGGGTGCAAGTCACGTGGGACAGCTAGAGGCAACAGAGGGACACTCAGAACCACTCCAGGGTGCATGACTGTATTTCCCTTTTTGCCTTGACTACTAGGATGCTCAGAGACATTAAATTTCTGAGTGCGTATTTTCTTGTGTTTTGGTATAACACCCTTTCCTTCATTGCTTGACACTTCAGCTTTTTGTTGTTTCAATGGGTATTGGGTTTCTTTCAGTGTAAGATGAAGGCTGGAAGGAGGAGGAGATGAAGGCTTGGCCCCTCAACGTGGTGTCACTGAGGACCTGAGCACTGCTGAGAGCTGGGTCTGGACGGGAGGGCAGGCCAGGGCTGAGGGCACCCACAGCAGCCTCACAGCTCCGGGACTGGTGGATGGTGCTGCCTCAGCCGGAGCTGAGCGAGTGGCTGCCTGCCGCTGCCCACAGAGGGGACGCCGGGGTGAGTGCTCCTTTTGAATCGCTCTGGGTGCTGTGAAGGGCGGGCAGCGGCTCGGCTCACAATAGTTCAGAACTTATTCAGCAAAGCTGGATTTTTTTTTTTTTTTTCCCTTCAAAGGTTGAAATTTGTTCTACAGATAAAAGTAATGCCTTTGGGAAAATCACTCTCAGGCTTCCTGACAAACGCAAGTCTCTCTGAGCCTCGAGTTACTATTGTGTCAGGTACAGTCAGCTATGGAAATAACAGGAACGGGAAGCCAGAACTTTTTCAAGAAAGTGCTGGGGAAAAATAAGAAACCAGAAGGCCTGACGCCAATTAGCTGTCCCTCTCTGAAAGCGGCCAGGCCCAAAATAGTACATAGTTTTTGGAGATGATGAGCCCGCTCAAGAGGAGGAGCGCGAAGAGGTCTGAGGGTTTTAGGACGCAGGCCCCGCAGGCCATCCCCCCCCCCCCCCCGCAGACCTCTGGCCTCAGCAAATAATTCCTGCCATTTCACTTCTTTTAAAACTCCTTGTGGGTGGAGAGGGAGTTAATAAAAGAAACAATATGTATTTAAAAAAAAAAAAAAAAAAAAAAAAAAAGCAAGGTGCTCAGAGTACGGCTAATGGAATTTGATGCTGGCTTTAATTTTAATGAAGAAAGTTGCCAGTAGCAACAAAACTGTCAGCCGCTGCCGAGCGCCATTAATAAAGATCGAGGCAACATTAGTGCCCGGCACCAGCACAAAAGGTTCCCCTCGCTTCATGCTGTGCTAAATTGGCTGCCCAATTTTTCTTAAGTGTCCGTTCTATTTAGAAGACAATTTATTAATTTTTGCCATTCATTGTCAGTTGACAGGCCATCATTTTGTAGCCCGAATTTTAGATGAAAACTAATTGAAAAGACTGGCAGTATTTATGAGGGGTATTATTTGTCAATTACAGCGGCAAATACTCCTTGCTACCACCAACTTTGATGCTCCTGTTCTCTGGGTGTGAGCACTGTTACTGCTGGCATTAAAATATGAGGGAGTCTCTCCCAGCTCATCAGCTCATCAATTTCATAGGCATGGAGGGAAACCACCTTTCATGTTCCGGGGACCCTCCATGGCAGACGGATACATTGTAACTTATGACAAAGAGGAAGCGGGCATCGCACAATGATTACAGACCATTGTAGGTACAAATTATAATTCACTGGAAACCAATTCCTAGTCATTATTATTATTATTATTATTATTATTTTATCCCTGCACAAGAGTCATCTTAACTACTTAAAAGATCCTCATTGAAAAGTTTGTAGTTTAAAATTCTACCCTCCCCCCTTTAACTACTGTACTTAAACAAATTCCAGTAGGGATGGGTATGGATGTGTGCACGTTCCGTACCTCAGCTCACCAGATTGAAAGCACTGAAATGAAAGACCTTATCTTTTATAAGGGAAACTGCTTTTTTTTTTTTTTTTTTTTTTTTTGGTACTGGGGATTTAACTCAGGGGCACTTGACCACTGGGCCACATCCCCAGCCCTTTTTTGTATTTTATTAGAGACAGGGTCTCACTGAGTTGCTAATTGTCTCGCCATTGCTGAGGCTGGCTTTGAACTCGTGATCCTCCTGCCTCAGCCTCCTAAGTGCTGGGATTACAGGCATGGGAAAACTGCTTTTAGTCAGTAAAAAAAAGCCCTTCAGAGCTCTGTAACTACAAAGTTTGATATATTCCTCTAAAAATTTCGTAGTCATATTCTATATTGTCCTCACATTTTTAACTAATGCTACCAAAACCCTGATAAAATGCATCTTAGAAATGAACAGCAATTTTCTTATCAACTAAAGAAAAATTTAATGAATTACAATTTTACATGCCCAACTTAACTTCCCTCTCTGCAGTAATGCTGAGGATGGAATTTGTTAAAGATGGCTATAGCCTGGATCGTGTTCAATCTGAATTGATACAAAGTAAAAGGTTATAGCTATTAAGATACACATTTTCCCAAAGGAGCAAGATGAAATTAAATGCTGCCTGGTCACGGGGTCTTGGGAGCTCTCCAGTCAACAATGAAGGGTCCTCAGGATTGCCCAAACGAGTGCTGAGAGTCGCTGGAGGCCCGACACCCAGACAACCTGGCAAAATCCACGGCTCTGGGGAAAAGAGCTCTCTCAGGGGACGCTGGGTTCTTCCTGTGCTTGTAACGGGAAGCGTTCTTGGACACCAGGTGACCACAGTGCTGCGTTCTTGGAAGCCACTACACAGAAGAAGCGTCTGCGAGGGGCTTCCTTAAATTTGCCACTACCTAGAAGCAGCTTGCCCAACCCAGGAGGCAGCTGCTGAGTCACCCTGCAGGTGTGTCATCAACTTGACCTTGAATCTGCCCCTACCTGGAAGCAGCACTGCTTTTGTGCACATAGATTTTTCCAGCTTGTGTTTTGAAAGTTTTAAAAAGAATTTTTTTTTGGTAGTTGAAGATGGACAGAATGCCTTTACTTTGTTTATACGCAGTGCTAAGGATTGAACCCAGTGCCTCACACATGCTAGACAAGCACTCTGCCACTGAGCCACAGCCTCAGCCCCATTTTGAAAGTTAACAGATGCGGTAGGGCAGAATGCTCCCAACAGATGTGTGAGCTGTGAGCATCAGGGACAGCGAAAATGAGAGACCTGTGTGAGTCTCCCTGAGGCCCGTGGCAGCTGCAAGGGCAATCTCAGGACATGCCACCTCTGAGAGGCCATCAAGCTCATGAGCTGCACCAGGACCTGGTGATTGACACGGAACATGTGGCCCCTGGAACGCACGATGGCCACATCTTGTCTTGTCCTGTAGCAGTGCTCCTCCAGGCCCTGTCCTCCGTGACTGTGGGGCAGACCACACCACAGGGCCCCGGTGTGTCCTCTGATACCCAAGCTCTCAGTGCGGTCACAGGAGCCCAGGCTGCAGGAGGTGTGAGGGTTTAGCACCAGGAAGGCAGCCGCCTGCAGTTGGGAACTTGATGGTGACTCCAGGCAGGGGCATCTCCCGCAGCTGGCCTGCACGTGTCCTGCTCATGGCTCTCTGTCTCCATCTGCGTGGGATGCTGTTGGCCCTTTTCCATCTTGGCCTGTGATCTCTGTGTGGCCTGGGCCAAGGGACCCATTGCGTCTCCAGGGACTGGACAACAACTGGACAGGCAGGTGCGCCGTGGGGGCTGCTCACAGCAAGTGGAGAGCACTCCCAGGGCTTTGGCCTGAGTCTGCCGTGGGCTTACAGGTGGAGAGGACGCCAACTCCAAAGGCCCATGTTTAAGCACGTGGACTATGAGAAGGTGCAGGGCTTGAGAGTGGCCCCCGCCAGACAGAGCAGAGAAGCAGTCAAGACCCCTTCTGATGATGTAGAGCGCCCGGCACAGGGCGACACACGCTCCTTGCAGGAGAAACCGCAAGTAATTCTGGAGAACCGCTGGGTATCTGAACAATCGAAGGGCAGAAGCTACAGCCTCGCTGATGCTAAATTAAGAGGAGAATTTAAGAATCTTCTTGGTTCTTCTGGGCAGCTGCAAGCCAGGGACCTCAAAGGTAAATACGATATTTCCTGAAGATCAGTCCCCCGACACTGGTCTCCAATTCAAACAAGCATCCTCTGCCTTGAAAGAACGGAGGCTCCTCAGGCCCCCAGTCTTTGCGGCATTATGGAGGAAAGAGGAGGAGACATGAGCAGGTGTGCGTTGGCAACAGAGAAACCAGCATCTCAGGGCAATGAGTCCAAAGGGAGACAGAGACTGGTACCTATGTTCAACCAGGGATGACCCGTGTTTACCTGATATATTTTTTACGACTCTGAAAATATACCCGAAGTAAGATATTTCTAAAATTTGGTTTGAAAAATGATTAATCCATAACTGATTTAGTAACTATTGTTGAAGATATTAGAGAGATGACGTTAAATGTGGTGTAACAAAGAGAACTCAAAATTTCAGTAGACGTTTGAATTTTGAATAAATCTAATAACGACTGGAAGACAGGGAAGGCTAGTTGGGAGGAGCGCAGCCTCAGCTCCAGCCACGGGGTTCCGGAGGAAGCCTGGCTCACTCTGCGAGCCCACGCATCAGGGTCTCCTTTACCCGCAGAGAGAGGCCTGGATGTATTTCCCATTATTTGCTTCATTAAGAACCTGGAGTCACTGGGGGCAGCTTAGTCATGGCACCTGGGATTTGGAGACTGGAAGCAGAAGGAGAGAGGCTGCATTTACCAAGGTGTCTGCTAGTGATGGCACTTCCCTGAGCAATTCCAAGCAGAGCCCATGCTGACTGCTGGCCCAGCCCAAACAAACAGTGGTGCTCTCCACTGTCACCACACACCAGGCTGTTGGTTTCTCATCCCACGCCCTGAACAAATGAACGAGTTTGTTCTGTGAATTTCAGCACTTGTAAATGCACTCATCATACTTTACTGCCTAAATGAGGCTGAATAAGATATTTGTCGGATTAAATTTTCATTACCACTCAAAACCATTATTGGGTCACACTGTCTGGTAAAACACTCTGGCTTGTGAGCCCCTGGTAAGTACCAGAGCATCTCAGAAAAGTGGTACCTGGTCTTGCTAACAAAGAAAAAGTTGCTTGCACTATCTAAAACCCACTGCGCCTGTAGCAGGCAGAAGGAGGAACTGACACCATCCTGATCTTACAGCCCGGCATGGAGGGACTGACCAGCACTTGACTGGGGCTCACCAGGAAGGAAAAGTTGAGTCAGACAGAAGTTGACGCTCTAAGTGCAGGATCATTCTAATGTGGCTTTGTGAGCACCGAGGGCCACAGAGCCACGGTCTCCTCACCTGACTTGCCCACCACAGGCTTCGAGCTTGGAGGTCAGTCAGGGCCTCTCGCCCTCATCCTTCTGCAGAACCCAGAGGAGACAGAGCCTCTGATAATTTTGATTTTACACTTCTTACCACTGCTTGTCCCCCAAACATGCAGCACTCAGATAAATGGCATTAAAAGAACCCCCAAAACACAGGGTCCTGTGGGAAGGACCATGTGCCCCCGTCGACTCCTCCCTTTGTTGGGTAGACTGCCCACTAGAGACATTAAAGGGCCTTTTGTAAGTTGCCCAACTTTCTGGAGCAGCGCTTTCTCCGGCACTCCTTCCTTTAACCTCTTTGTTGGAAGGTGTCAAAGGTCCGTCAGGGATGCGCTCAAGTCGGGGCGAGCGGCGCTATCGCAGCCGATCTGCGGTCCCCTCTCTGTTAAGCCCCTCGGCTAATTCATCATGGCCGGACAGCTGGGCTGATTGTGGCCTCCCAGCACAAAGCCAGCTCCGCTGACCACCCCTCGGCCTGGCCAGGGGGAGGGCTGGCGGCACAGGCTCCGGCAGCCCGAGATAAGTGCTGGCTGTCAGCGCAAGGACAAAGAAGGGCAGGCCCTGGGGAGAGAGAGGAGATAAAAAAAAATCCTCCACAACTGCTTTATCTGATGAGGGTTATGGCTAATTAATTATAAACTCAATTACCTAACCCTTACTTCAGCAGTCTCTATTCATTAAGAGATAAAACTTGACTGACGGCGAACTTTCTCTTGCACGCACGCACACACACACACACACACACATGCACACACACACATGCACACACGCCACACGCTGGCTCCGATTTGTGCTCACCAGCAGCACCCCAGATCCTAAAACACCTTGAGCACCCTCACCTTCCAGGTGCCTGTCAGAGCCCGCCTGCTCCGGGCGCTGCCTCCCGCCGAGCCCCCTCCGTGCACACCGGGAGGCCCCGCTCCATGCTGGGCCCTGGCACTAAACAGCAAAGCAGACACAGACAATAGACATTAGGCACGCCGTGCCCTTCAAGCCCGGCTCCGCAGCTTAAGCGAATCTTTTAATGTGGGTGCTAAAACAGGGCGCTCGGCGGAGCGCCTCTCCCCTTCCCGCAGCAGAGGGAGGACCCAGCACTCGGGCATATATTATTTTTAAATATGAATGTCCCCTCCCCTAGACGCTGGTCGGCCTGACCTCCTCGTCGCTGCCAGCACCTGGTTCCAGAGGCGGCGGCGGCACAGTCCCGTCTCATCAATAGGCTCTATTCAGCGGCGGCTGTTAATCTCTCTCACCCTCTCTCCGCTTTGCCCACTTTAATGTATTTTCATGTCTATAAGTTCTTTTAATAAGCTGGGAGGGTCTGGGAGAGAAATACTTCAGGTTTCCTTACTGCTCGTCGCCAAAATCACCTCTGGCGCACTGCAGAGGAGATGTGCGAGCGGTGCCTCCAAACACTCGGCCTGCTTCCTGCCTAGCAGGAGCCCACCGGGCCCCCAGATTTAATGCTGGTGCAGTGATTTTTATGGTGAGCACGCAGGAGAAGCCTCCCTGGCCCCGTATTTCTGTCCACAGGTTCCTTGCCCCTGTGTTTCCTGGCCATCTCCTGGCCTTGTCCTCAGGGCTGTGGTACCAGCGCAGACATCCTGGGTTCAGGGCCACACATGTGGAAACCACACACACACACACACACACACACACACACACACACACATACACACACACACGTGTACTGTCTCAGCCACCCTGGCTCTGGCTCCAACGTGGGGAGACTGAGGGACGAAGGTGGCAAGGTAGCTGTACAAGAGCTCCCGATGCACCATCCCTCAAAAGCACCCCTGAGGCCAGGTGGCCCCAGCCTGGCCCTGCACAGGCAGCGCTGCAGAGGGAAAGTGGAAAGGAAGCACGCGGGAGCTGGGGAAGCTGCTCTGCTACTCCCAGGACGTGGCCTTGCCCGAGTCCCCTCTCTAGGCCCTGAGAGCCATAGGGGAGGCCCTGTGCCCACCTGGCTCAGAGGGCAGCAGGGGCACCTGGCAGATGGTCACAGCACAGCGTCAGCAATGGCAGCCCAGCCACGAGCTTCTGAGGGCCACCAGCTACCATCCCAGAGGCCTGTGAGCCTGGCTGGCGTGCCTAGGGCTGTCCCTCTGGGAGGACCCCATTGTACCTAGAATCCAAGCCTCCTGCTCCATCCTCGCCAGTCCTCCCGTGGGAAGATGGGGGATGCATGTTCACAAAGATGCCTGCACACACTAGCCCAGTGAGCACGCCTACAGCCAGTGCTGCAGGTTGTGCAAGGCGGCTGTGCACAGTGGGAAGATCCTCAGCCAGGGCCTGGCACTGCCAACACCCTGCTCGTCCCCAGCATGGCTCAGCCAGCCCCTGCCCACAGCGGGCTATGCCCACCAATGGACTTGGGCCTGGAAACCCACCACTCCCTTGGAACGTACCTGCAGGAGCGGGCGTGGGGTGGTCTTGCAACTCTGTAGCCCAGTCATCTTCCTTTGACATTTACAGGGTCTGTGGAGTCACCGCCCTGTCTTATAGGACAGCAGGAAGATTGAGGGTGACCAGTGCATGAATACTCCTTGCAGAAGCAGTTCCCAATTGTCCCTTGGTGTTCCTTCAAACACCCTGTGCACCAGCAGCCTCAAGTCATGGCACCATATTCTAAACGTGGCCTCCAAGCCACAGTTGCGGGGGTGGCTTCCTGGTCATCGTGGCAGAGGCTGCAGTGTACCACATCAGCCAGCCCATGTCCTAGGTCCAGGAAACCAGGTCACCACTGCCCTGGCTACTTCAGGACTCACAAGGCCGCTTGTTTGTAAAGCCAGAGTAGGAAGAGTGGGGTCAGTAACTTGTGGCTGTGGACATTCATGTAATACTTCCATAAAAGAGACACATTTTCAGACTGACAGCTTCCAGGGGTTTCTCTGTCCAAGGTGAAGCTGTGCTTCCTCTTTCCCGAGGAGGCTCCCCAGGCCTGCAGTGTGTGTGCAGCCGCCTGCTGGCCTACACTGCTGCTCACCCGGTGCTTGCTTTCCCCTGTCCACGGCAGGGGTCTGTCTGGGACACCCAGGGTGGCTGGGCAGGCCAGAGCAGAGACAGCTGGGACAAGCACTGTGGGTGAGCACTGGCTGGGACCTTCACAGGTGGCACTAGCCTGGCTCGTGTTCTCATTTCCCAGCCCCCTCCCACCAAAGAGGAAGAGGCAGGGAAGGAGACTGAAGTGAGAAAGGGCACAGGAAAGGGCGGGGCTGAGAAGAACCCTTGCAGGTCCACACAGGAAACGCGAGTTCAAATGCAAGTCTACCATGCAGAGGCCACGGCTGGGGGAAGACGGTCACCAAAAACCTCACGTCCCCCTGCTTATGTCACCCAGATCACTCCGATAGAGAAACTGCTCCAAATTTGATTTAAAACAGGAATACTGGAAGAGACATTCAGAAAACAGCCAGTTCACTATGGTCACACATGTAGTCACAGCCGGCCCGACGGCCAACCACAGGAAGATGTTTGCAACTTATCCCAGCAAATTATATTCCAAATCCTTCACGAGGTGGACCTCGTCCTTTTCTGAGAAAACTTGATGGCGGTCTTTAGTATTCACTGGCATAATTAGGACTGCAGTTAATTTCATTAAATTCTCTTGCTGCTAAATGAAGCAGATTATGAGACATCTTTTATTGCAAGGCGTGAAATTACAGCCTGTCAGCTGCCAATGGTGGGGTGAGACTAATGAATTACAGGGTAAATAACACCAGAATTAACCAGCCAATTTAACATAGTGCCATGGAACAAAGTCATTTTTACTTGGAACTCTAAGGAGCAACATGGCCAGGATACTTCCAGACCACACAGGTGAAGGGGAAGTCAGTCCAAGGGTAAGGACGACCCCCCAAGCACTGAGGGCAGGGGTGGGGCGAGGAGGGGGCAGCCTCAGGTCTGGCTCCTGCCCAGTGTCCAAAGGCAGGAAGGGCCCAAGTGAGGGACGCACTCCCAGACACTTGGAGGCTGGAGACAGCGGCAGGTGGATGATCAAGGTGAGCTCCGCCCTTGCTTGCTCCTCTGTCAAGAGGCCCAGGAACACTGGGTCTTGCTGCTGCCTGTGAGTCCACGTTTCCACAAACATGCGGCCAGGCTTGGAAAACGGAGAAGCACTTGGACGCAGGACCTTCCGAGTGAACTAAGTGATCGGCAGGATTCTCAAGTCACAATGCCATTGGGGACACCACAGTCAATGGATTCTTAGTTTCATGGTGAACTTTTTCTTACTTCTTGCTAAATCCAAATCCTCGACAGGATGACAACGAGTTGCCTCTCTTTCTCCACCTCATTCTGATGTGGTGCGAGCCTTTCAGCAGCTCTTGCATTAGAAAGAAGCATTCCTGGCTTAGGGACCTCGTGCAGCCCCGCCCGGGGTGCTCTGCGGAGTTGGGGTGGAGTTGCCAAGACCCAGCCAGCCACTCCTTCAAGAGGCTACAGAGGGCACTCACAGGCACACAGACAAGAAAGGCCGGCCAGGGCGGGGTGGTGAAAGGGCCTTTACCCACTGTGGGATGGCCAAATGAGTCTCAGCTGTAGACCTGACCACAGGACGATGGTGTGAGAAGGCCACCAGAACCCAGGAGTGCCTGGGAGCTGGTCACTGGGGGTGTGCGTGGCAGGTGCCTGCAGGAGGGAGTAGACACAGGCACGGTTTACTCCAAAGGCTTTGCCTTTCTCTCTACTGCATCGATGGGGTTGCAAAGACAGAGGGAACAGTAATTCTGGAATGGGAAGCCCCGCAGCGGGCCACCTGTAAAGTCCACCATGCAAAGTGTATGCTAGGGGTGAGGCTGCGTGAGGAGATTCTGCCAGCCCTGGTGGAGGAAGCAGAAAGTGAGTCGTTCTGAGCCGCAGCTGAGGCTGCACCTTGACACAGGATGCGACAGGTCAGGTGCGGGTGCAGAGTCAGTCCTGACGGACACGCACAGGAAGCCATGCGTTCCAGGGTCTACCATCGAAACGACGAGGGCAGGCGCGCGCGCTGCAGGCGCACCAGCGGCTGTACTCCTTGAGTGATGAGTATTCAAAATATTGAAAATTTTTTTCTTATTTGATAAAATGACACAGATTAAATTACTATGGCTAGAACGGTTTTACGATAAACTTGATTCATTTTAACCCTGTCATATCTTTTCAAAGATGTAATTTTCTGTACAAAATGAACTTGGAGCTAAATAATTTATGAAGTGGTTCACATTACTTATGAATTTAATAATAGAGTATGTACACTGTGCAACAACATCGTTTTCACTATGAACCATTTTTCTTTTGGACAAAAGTGAAAGCAGGAGTCATGTGAGCACAAAGCACGCGAGCGATGCAGTCCGTCAGGAGCCTCGTCGGCCTGCCCAGGTCGTCCTGGGGCTGCTCAAGCAGGGCCCTGCTCCTGGCACACACCACGTCTGCAGGCACCCAGCAGGAAAGCATCCGACCTCAACCAAAAGCGTGCCCAGAGTTTGGACACAGTGACATGCTTGTCAATTCCGAGAGTAACAGGAATACTCCTGCCCCAAATTCAAGTTCCTAGAGGCCAACTGGAGCCACCTTGCAGGCAAGTCCTTTAAAGACAGCAGACCCAGGCCTGCGGTGCCGCCCTTTCCCTGCATGGGTGGCCAGGAGAAAGCCATGGGGGTGGCAGACGGGCTGTCCAGTGGGCAGAGAACTGGCAAGTACACTAGCAAGTGATGCGTGTCAGATGTGCCCAGGAGTGCCAGGCCGCGAGGCCGCGAGAGGACCAGAGGCAGGGGCCAGGCATGGAGTTCTGGCTGTGTCCCCGAGGCAGGTCTAACACTCTGGCTACAGATAAACAGTGGGAGGACCACTCTGGTGGCAGGGAGAAGCAGGCATGTAAGGGCTGCGGGCCAAGGACAGGGCACCTGGCAGGAGCCCGGGCACCACACCAGGGAGAGGCGAGAGGTATAGCAAGGAGCAGGGCCTCTGATAGGGGCTGATGGAGTGAGGCTCAAGAGGAAAAAGGGGCAGGACACAGTGACTGCCTTGGGTGGGTGGGGAAGGGTGACATGGGATCAGGGGTGGCTCCAGGAGCCCGTCTCGGGTGAGTGGTGGATGCCACTGCTGTAAGGACGAGCAGGTGGAGGGCGTGAGGAAAGCAGGAACAGGGAGGAAGCCCAGCGCTGGCTGGCTGGGCTGGAGGTGGCCTTGGTAACCCCGTGGCTGCAGACAGGGGGCCTCAGGAAGCCCAGGCAGGGGCTGCCAGGCGCCTGAGCCGCCCTCTGTTCTGTCTGTTGGGGATATGGCCAGCGTGACGGCCTGGTGGCAGGTCTGCAGGCACCCGCACTGGCAGACTCGGCTCCTGAGGCCCAGCACTGTGGTCTCAGCTGGGCTGATGTAGAAGCAGCCTTGTGACCTGCAGGCAGGGCCTGGGGTGTCCCTGAACCCCACTTTCCCCCATCCTGGGGGCAGGCAGTTATGGCCCAGCAGCCCTGGCATGCACTTCTGTTCCCGTTGGGGACCCATGGGGCGTAGTGCAGGACTCTGCAAGGACAGCGCCTTGCTGACAGCCTGCTGCTGGTGCTCCTGGGCCAGGACCTGCCTCGCCCTGGCCCCAAAGAGCAGTGAGCTGTAACTGTTGCTCCTCAAAGAGTCACAGCCCAGTGGGGGACACGGGAAGGGGCTGTCATCATCACTGGCTGCAGAGGGCTGTGTGGGCCGAAGGCTGTGCACGGCACAAAGGCAGAGACGAGTGCACAGGTGTTCAGTGGGGATGGGCCAGAGGCTGGGCCAGGAGGTTGGCGCAGGTCACACTGAGCCCCACACCCTGGGCTGAGGCAGGAGCCACGGCAGGCGGGTGGGTTTGACACAGAACCTGTCTTGGGGACTCTTCAGGTGTTGGACATCTGTAGAACGCACTGTCAACATTTAAAGGTGATGAGATTTCATGTGCAAATTCAGAATCCCTAACTTTTCTTAAAAACTAGGACCAGCCTGGAAGAGCACGGGGTGTGGAAAGGAGGAGCTGCCTCGGCAGTGGGGCGTCCCTGCTGTTGGCCATAACCCCCCTCTGCATCCTTCTCAGGTAAGTCCCCGCTCGACCCCACCATGTGTCTGTGCTGGCAACTGCTGTATTAAAATGCTAACTATTCCTCCTCCTCCTCCTCCTTCAGGACATCTGAGGTGGGCTGCGGCAAGAGACGGGGCAGAGAAGGCTCAGTGGAGGCCTTGGCACAGCAGAGGGAGCAGCTGGTCACAGGGAACAGCCGCTGACACAGAGGAGGGTCCCGTGGGCAGGCCAAAGACTTTCACAAGCAAACAACAATGGCCACTGCAGGGTCTTCAGAGGAGAGGTCGCGCAGCATGCAGAGGAAGGACCCAAGGGCACCAAGACAAAGGCTGGGTGGCCACCCGGGGACCGCTGCCAGGTTCTAGGCAGGGCTGCTGAAGGGCAAGGTGCGCAGTGACGCTTATGACCAACACAGCGTCAGCTCTGCGGGAAAGCAGGGCAGCCTTCCCCTGCCAGCTCCACACCCTGGGCAGCAGAGCTCAGGAACTTCCGGAAGAGGGTCCTGGGCCAAGTGAGGCACAGAAGGAAGAGGGATGGCAGTGACGTTCCTCAGCGCCAGACACAGGCTGCCGGCAGTCATACTGGGTCAGATGGAAAGGCCCTATGGGGACTGTCCTTATGTGGCCAAGAAGATCCCAAGTGGTCCGTGGCGAGGAAGAGGTCACGGGCCTGAAAACAGAGGCCTCCAAGTCAGGGCAGAGAGGTGCCCACGTGCAGATGGCCCGAGATGGGGACAGCAAAAAGGAAGCCACAGGGAACACAGGGACGCCTGGGGAAGAGCCAGCCTGCGGGCGCGTCCCCGCAGCACCGGCTACAGAGCTCAAGGCCCACAGCCTGAGGACCAGGCAGGGCGGCGTGGTTTTGGGGATGGGCCATCACTCACTGGACCTCGTAAGCACAGTTCCACCAGGTGACGGCCGATCAGAGCGCGCCACGCTGAGGCAGAGGGAGCGCAGGTGCGCAGAGTTCGAGGCGTCCTGTGCTCAGGGCAGGACGGGGAGGACAGAACGGGGAGCAGTGAGGGACAAAAAGGAGATAAAAGGAGCCCAGGCCAGCGCAAGGACAGGGCTGTGAGCCACACCATGCTCGGGTCCTCCCAGGCCTGCTCTCAAAACGGAGCGGGGCGCCCAGGAACCGCAGGATCCACAGTGACCTGTAGATGCACTTGGCCTTGGAGGGCTCTGTGGAGAAGACCCAAGAGGGGTGGCAACAGGACCAGCAGCAACTGCTTGGTTCTGAAGACCTGCATCCTTACATTTATAGATGAAAACCTGTTCAGCTGACAGGACTGGGGGAGGGACGTCAGCCCCCAGGGAGGACTGCCACCGCGCGTCTTCCTTGGCCCTTCTCAAAAGAGCCCTTCTCAAAACGTCTTTAAATTCAGAGGATTACAAAAGAGCCGGCGATATTGAAATATGATGCTCAAAATACAAGAAATACCTGGGCAGAGTAATAAAAGCACTTCTTTATTAACACATTAAGCTCTGTGGGCAGATCTAATACCTACCGTATTGCCCAGCAGAGATGAGGGAAAGCGACCTGTTACATCAGCTGTGACGGCAGGATAATGAGGACATGGCTGTGATTTCTGTGGGTGACAGTTGCTTACGCTCGTGTGGGAAGGCTATATTAAATTTCAGTTGAGGTTGGCGGAAAGTGAATGCACCCCAGCCTACTCACGGCTGCCCGAGTTCCCTGCTGGAGCTCTGGTGAGGGCCTCCACCTAGGGGTCTGCCCTGTGCTCTGGACCTCAGACCGAGTCACCTGCCGGCTGCCACGCATGCGAGCTGAGCTGGCCGGGCCTCTCCGCTCTCGCCCACGTGAGCCACGCTCCAGAAGCAAGACGTCAGGAGGGAGGCGGGGAGAAGGGCAGCCACGGGCCAATGCTGAGCTCGCAACAGGAGGGCTCCTCCCTTTAGTGGCACCTGGTACGCAGGTAAGCACAGCGACCCAGGCATCAACACAGGGCAGTGACCTTCAGATTGCTTCTCACGGTGGACACGCTTCCTAAGCCAGTGATCAAGGCTCCCGACGACTTCAGGCTGGAGGGGGTGACTGCCTGGGCAGTGGGCACACCGACACGGGAGCACCCAGGAGATGGTGAGGAGGGCGAGGGCGAGTCAGACGGGCGCACGCGGCGGCTTACCCCATGGCAGCCACCGGAGCTGGCTGGAAGGATCAGCCCTTGCAGAGAAGTAAGTGTGCTCAACGTAAAGCGGACCGCGATGCCCACCGTGCAGAAAGTCCTCCATGCACACTGGCAACGCTTTATAAATTGCTAAGTGAGAAGCAAGTTTGCTAATTTTAAAATAAGTGCATGTAACATCCACACAGGGTTTCCTAACGAGGGAGACTGCTGGTGACCCCCTGCCACGAGAACTCCCGCGGGTTCCTTACTGCCCATCAGCCAGCACCCTCTAGGCTTGTGTTCCTCTGTGTCATGGGTGGGCTTCCCAGGGCTGGTGTCCAGCTTGCTCGCCACGCCCAGACTGTTACCCCTCCTCTCCTGACACCACGACCTCTGTCCTACAAACCAGGGGCTGCTTTGTCATCATTTCCCATTTTATCTCCCCCTTTAAAAAGCTGTCTCCCCTCGCCTACGACGGCAGACGCTCAGACTTCCTTCAGCTTCCCAAGTCCCATCTCTCCATTTCCTGGGGCTTCTTTGCTGCCACTGCCACAGCACCTGCGGTCTTCCTGCTCCTTCTGGGCAGTGCCTCGCCCTCACAGGCCCTTAGGTCTTTGGTGGCCACTTATATAGTAATGACCCCCAAACACCTATCTCTAGTAGGTTTCCTTATCCATAAAACACCCACCAGGGGGCCTTCTCTGGATATTCCAAAACTTCCAGACTCTCCCAACTCAGGAGGCCCATGACCGCATAGGCCATTTCTGGGGTTCCCTTCCTGGGGTCCCCTTCCAGCTGCTCTGCTTCTGCCTCGTCACTGGACCCAATGTCTACGGAGGTGATGAAGCCATGGTCAAGACAGAGTGGCTCTGTCCACCTTTCCCCTCCTGCCCCACACCCACCAGGCCTGTCCACTCTCCTTCCTCGACTCCCCTGGTGGTGTCCTCACCCCTCAGTACCCCAGCCACCATGTGCACGAGCACCCGGCTCCGGCAGAGACTACTGCCACTCTGAAGCACGCTGCGTTTGCAAACCACTCGTGAACACGGGCCCAAGAGTGCCAAGTTCTGACCCGTTACACCACAGACGTCTGAAGGAAAAATCAGAAAATAAGGATTGGAAGGGGTGTGGGTGGGGGACATTCCACCTCCTGCTGAACCAAAGTGAAAATACAGGAGAGGAACCACAGTGTCCCTTTTCTCCCAACCTCGGTGTCTCTAGACATTTCTTCTCCCAAATACTTACTGTAAAGGCCGAGGACATCATAATGGCTGCCACTGGACGGCGGCCTGTTATCACGAAAGAGGGGCTGTCCAAAAGTGTGTCCCTGCCGTGGGGAACCTGCCTGGTACTTCCACAATTCCAAGTCCAGGAAGGGAACCTGAGCCCTCGGCTGCAGGGAGAGGTGAACTCCTGCACATCACAACATGACCCGATTACAAACACTCCTCTCAAATGTTTTGAATACACAGCTAATATACTCTTAGCTGGAAAATTATTTTGCCCATAAATTATTTCAGATTTTAATTTTCCCCTTTTCTGGTTATGTTGCCTCCCTTCATTGACTTTTCTCATTTTAAAAGAAGTTCATAATTCTTCCTAAGTTTCTCTCATCCTGTGTGGGTGACATCTATTTCTGAGTGGAAATCAAGCTACAAAAATGTCTTTCAATGATAATAATCTGCAAATAAGTAACCATTTCCTGTATGAAAAGACAAACGCCCCTCCTGTCCTTCAGCCTCCTGGTTGAGAGGCTAGGGCAGCTCCTGTGTGTGTGCCTAGAGGTGATCTGACCGGGTGGAAGCGGACCCCCGGGAACATGGATTCTGAACCAACTCCCCTCCCCAGCAGCCCTGTTACCAAGCTTGGTGTCCGGCTCCCCAGCCTCATGTTCTGGTTCTGTTTTAGGCTCTCCGGGTGGTTCTGTGAACATTTTTGAGAAACACTGAGAGGCATATCAACTCTACCCAGGGCAAATGGGTCTGAACCCTGTGGACGGAGTGTGTGTATCCACACGCATGTGCACAGGTGTCGAGACTGAAGGCCACTGGTATGAAGGCTTTTGAGTCCCCTTGTGTAGAATTTAAATGGAGAAGATACTTCATTTTGAACTTATTGTTTGCAAGCTTTTCCACAGAAGATTGCTTCCAACTCCATGCAGGCTGGGTCCCTGGAGGCAGACACGCCCAGGGTGTATCCTCTGAGATCTAGACCTCTTCACATTAGATGTGCAACCTGGCTAATGCGCTGAATGCCGATTTCTGCAATTTTTCTATTGAATACATTCCACATTCTCAAAGAATGGCTTTAAACATAGATGGCTTCAAACTTAAATTCTGGAGTGGCAAAATCTAAACCAGGAGACAGTCTTAGAAACTGGCTTGTTGCTAAAGGCCCAGAACACTGTGCTCATGTCTAAGTTATGGCTTGTCAAAGAGGTCCCCATCCATCAGGCTCCGCGAGAAAGGCGTTCTGTTCACTGAATGCCACGTACAGAAAACATCCAGCTGCTGGGGCGGTGGGCGTTTCTGGAGACGCGTGAGTGCCCCACTTCCTGCGCCCGGCTGGCACTTCCTGTTGCTGACAGAGCCCTGGACTCTGGAGGCCCCTGCTGAAGTGCTGAATATTATTTTGAATTCACTGCATCTCTTTCAAATCAGTGCCTGGAGGCAGACAGCATCTCTTTCAAATCAGTTTTACTTTTTGAATCTAGTGATTGTGGCCAACGGCTGTGCATGGTCAGCAAGGCTGGCTGAGAGGTTTGTAGTTTGTCATTTCATAAAGTTTTGGAGCAAATTATTTTGAATTCACTGAATTTCATGAACGCTTACTCCTGGGAAATCTTTCAAGGAAGAATGAATGCATCAGAAAACGTGGCTCCTATTTTTTCTCCCACTGCACCAAATGTTAGAGCAAGTAATGCTTTCTTGGCTTTAAACAAAATTTTTTTGAATGAAAATATTCACCACGCCAGTCTGTTTTCCACCAATAGTACAATTAATTACGTTCTTCAGATGGCTCAGCTGCCAATTAAATGTGTTAAACAAACATTACAGCTTGTAAAACAACTGACACTCCCTGTGAACATTATATTTATGCCTGTATTCCCTCTTTTATGTGTGCTTGATTTTTTACATTTATCTGGAATTAAGAGTAATGAATGTATTGACGAGAAAGGATATGTGCCTCCCAAGTGTGATTGCCGTGATCTAGTGAAGTCAAGCCCAGTGTGTACGGACAGTGACGTCTACGTGAGTGTAGGAGCTGCTGTTTACTGAGCTGTTATTCTGTGCCAACTGCTAGAGAGAGAATGTTTATTGACCCTGGAGAGCTGGGTGGACCATCACTCTTATCCCACAGAGGCATTAACTGAGGTCCAGAGGCTGGGAGCCTGCCAGGGTTCACAGCGGGGAGACAGGGTCCTGTTCCAGAGCTCAGGCTTTGCGCCCAGGAGCTCTCTCAGGATGCTGGTGGTCTTGCCAAGGCTGTTACCTTGACCCTTGGAGGTAGGGTCAAGCACTTCAGTGGACACAGCAGTACTTGGCTTAATGCAACCGCTGTGATCCAGTTGAGCCTGCACCATTCTCAACCCCTGAGCTCCTGGCCCACATGGTGACCTGCAGCTGTTCCCCTGCACCCTGGGGACCTGAGAGGAACCAGGAACACTCGTGTGTAGCAGGACCCGCCCTTCCTGTCTGCCCCAGGTATCATTCACCTGCCCCTTCACTCTAGCTGGGCGACAGCTTCAGAAAACACCCCAGGGGCTCGATGCTGCTGCAGGATGCAAAGGGGCCCAGGTCACGGGGACCTAGGGGCACCTCCCCCTCTCCCTGCAAAGTCTTGAGAAGGGAGGAACAGTGAGCCTCCAACTTTCAGAATTGCCCAACTGGTTCATACTTCAGAGCACGAGGCAAACAAGCGGAGTTTTGAAATGTGAGAGCCCAAGAGGAGGAAGAACTGTGACAGAGCCCAGATTTCACATCTCTGGCCAAGCACTGCAGCATGCTGATGGGACCCTTAACACCTGCGTTAAAATGTAGTCCAGTGTCTCAGCCAGAGTCAAAGCAATCCCTGTCACTACTGTAACAACTGCTTTCAAAAACGTTTGCTTCTCTTCCCCCAAAGACAGCAGCACTTCCACGGGGGACCCAGTGCATGCCCATGGACCGAGTCTCCTCTACTGAGTCCCCAGAGGACTTGTGGCCATGTCACCAGTGCGCAGATGGCCCACTGCAGAGCCCGCCTCCCACTATTGCCTCCCCTGTTGCTTTTCCTCACTGCACCTTCACCAAGGAGTTAAGGTGATGGGAAATTTATGACAATATTGATAGCACCAAAAGTTTGTTTCATTCAAAACCCGACTAAAGGGCTTTAGATGCTTGCTGTTCAGTTTACTCTTTTGATTGCTTTGCCGCTATGTAAATCAATTTGTTAATGTTCCTTACAAAATGCATGAGCCAGTTATACTGACAAACACACAAAGCTCATTCGTAATTAGCAGTTAATTAGTAAGAAGGAACAGATGCTGCTGGAGCTTCAGCAGGAGAACAGGTTCTGTAAACAATGCTTATAAATCTAAATGAATTTATTAACCACAATACAACTGTCAACATTTTGTTGGCAACCATACAAAATATGGCGGAATCCCCAAAATGTCTTTACAACATATTAATAATCCCAGTGACAGCCCGGGCCTCTCCAGCCACGGGCTGGCTGCTCTCAGCCGCCTCCTTCGTTTCACTGAGAAGCCGCATCAAAGCCATTACTTGCCACCTTGATCTTCTACACACACTGATTAGGAAGCCACATTAACAATGTTGAACATAATGCAGGCTTTCTGCAATGGAGATGTGATCTCATTTCCCCAGGCCCGGCACAGGGCTAGATGTCAAGGAATCCAGGGTTCTCCAGAAAGCCACTGTCCCTGGGGGGGGGGGGGGGGAGTCAGGTGTGGGTCCCCTCTGCCCTGGAAAAAGTTCATGACTTAGCAAAGAACGGACGAGTGCTCAGAGGACCGTGCAGGGGAGGGCAGGAAGCTGGATGCCTGAGATGCACACAGAAGGTCTCAAAGCAGAGGGGTTCTGTGAGCAGCACCCCGAGAGGTGGGCAAAGGCAGGAGCACCCTAGGAGCCAAGGGCACTCTTGGCAGAAGGTATCAGACATGCCATGTGTCTGGAACTGGGAAATGTCGTGGGGAGGCTGGGACCAGAGAGGAGGCATCTGAGCTTAGGTGGGGTTGAGGAGGGCTCCTGTGGCTGTCAAGGGCTTGGGACACTTGTGTGTGGGCAGTGGGAGCCATTGAGGAGTCTAGGCTAGGTGCAGCAGAACCCAGCTGGCACTTACAGAATGCCCTGTGATGTTATGTAAATGATGTGCTCACTCAGGGTGGTAAGATGGGCTTTCCCCATGGCCCAGAAGCTGCGTCTTTGGCACCTGCAGCGGAGCCTGGGATTCTGCACAGCTCCCTGGAAAGCGAGGCCTCCCTTCACAGCAGCCTCCTCTCCAACTGCCTGTCTGATTTCAGGCCCTCTCTTCTTGGGTGACCTTTTATTCAAATGGCATTTTCCTATCCTCTCGCAGGGACCTCCTTCATAATAGTCTGCTAAATGAATAATTGGCGAAAATGAAGGCAAGCGCCAGTGGAAGGTGCCAAAAAAATTGACATTCCAGATAAAATATTTTCTCAAGGCAGTCCCGGACACGTGAGTTAAGCGTTGTAATTATGGGTTAGGCTGCAGAGACGCGACAACTCTGCCCTCTTGGCGCGCCTCAGCGTGGTGTGGCTCGGCAAGGTTACGCACTCTGCAGCCCAGGGGCCAGGCAGGAGGGGAGCAGGCTGGGGGCTGCCTGCAAGGGAAGGCACGTGCTGAAGTGCTGTCCCCATGTCACGTCTGACACTCATTGGTCCCCAGGAAATAAAAACTTACACTTCTTCCTAGGTGGAAGAACATGAAGAAATGTGCCTGGAACCCGCACACCTCTGCACCTGTGGACACGGTGACCCCACTCAGAGCGCAGGGCCCGCTGCTCCAACCTGGGGGGGCAGGAAGTCACTGTAGAGTTGACTTACCCTGGAGATGGCTCCCTGCCCCGTGGGAGGGCTCGCCTGGGATGAGAGCTAACATGTAAACACAGCCGCAGGCCAGTGTTCCCACCAGGGGGCTTCCAAACACAGGGAGTCCTGCCAAGGGGCGCCTTCCCTGCGGCAGGCTGCGACCAGCACCTCTAACAAGCAGAAGAGAGGGTTGGCGACCGGGCGCAGTGCCCCGGTACTGTTCTGTGGAACTCTAGTTTCTATGACCATGTGTGCACACAGGTGTGCAGATGCACGTACCTGGTGCACCTGCAGCGAGTGGCCCTGTTTCGCAGGCGTTTCGAGACACACTGTGTTCTGCTCACTCGCTAGGAAACACTGGTGTTCCTCAGCCCAGCTCCTTCCCTCATGGAAACCAGAGCACACGGAACTCACCAGGTGAGGGCAGGAAGTGCTGAGGAGGGCCCAGCGTGGCCAGAGGCCCCCAGGAGCAGAGGTGGGCACAACAGGCCTCAGGGAGTAGGACGGGGAACTGGCTCTGGGAAGGGGAGCGGCACATGAGGTAGCGGCAACAGGGTGACCTACAGCTCTCCTGCTGTCCCTGGGTGTTTTCTGATTTTGTACAACACACGTGTTACCTGCTCTGAGTTTATAAAGCCGTCCTGCTTGGCCCGCCCGGCTCTGTGTGACACTCCTGTGCTCGGGGAGCCTCCGCCCTGCTCCTGCTCTGTCTGTAGTCCAGGCTGCCTCTGCAGACTGCCTGCTGCTCGACCCTGCAACAGTCCCTCTAGGGCCACTGCAGTCTGCATCCTGGTCACTCTCTCCACCCTCCTGGCCCATCAGCTGCTTCAGGCCTGGCATCGCTGGGATGGGGCCCGTGCGTGGGGTCAGACGTCAAGTGGTCTCAGAGCCACAAGTCCTGGGCTGGAGCAGGTGTTTGCTGCCTTGGGGCAGGCAGCTCCTGCTGCATCCCAGGGAGAATGAGAAGAGCCAGCTTCCTCCGGGCAACACAGACTCTCCCTCCTACCCAGATCCCTGGGGTCTGCCCACCCGCCTTCCTGCCCTCAGGCAGGTGAGCAGGGGAGGGGGCCGGGGCGGTCCTGAAGGCCCAGGGGGCCTGGTTTGTACAGGACCACTCCATGGTTAACACGGAGGTAGTGAGGCAGGGGAAACTCCCAGCTGTTATCACAGAGCTTGTTGTATACCCAAGATGTCCCTCCATGGGAGAACGGATGGACCCTGTGGAGCCCTATGGCAGAGCACATGACTGCTCATGGGAACAGCACACATTCCTAAAAGCTCGTCAATCGGAATTAAGTTTAGAATGTTGACTGCATATAACTTACAAAATGTGTCACCCACACTGAGCTCCTGAGCAACGAGTTCTTCAAAAGTGTTGGGGACATATTCAATGAAAAGGCTTTTATACAGCGTAGAAATGGCTGAAATGAATCCATCTAAACTGTAGAGAAAACGCTGATGAAACATTATAGACAAAGTCAAACACACCCAAGATCAAAACCAAACATCACATCAATAAACATGGTGGCAAACACCGAGGGAGGAAAGTCACCAGAAGTGAAGAGCGACCACGAGATCAGACAGAACACAGAGTGGGAGCAGAGACACGCAAAAGCCACGCGTGATGAAGGGCATCACCTACAACAGAGCACTCCTGAAACCAACAAGAGAATGAACACCTGGATTACACAGTGAGCAGATCTGAACAGAAACCGCACCAAAGCCGACACACAGAGGGCAGAGAAGCCTACGAGAACGTGCTCAGCACTGCAGACACCAGGGACTGCAGATTACAACAGGGAGATTCTGCTGCTACACACCATAGAAAGCAGCAGTTCAACCCTGACATCATCAAATGCTGGCAAGGACGTGGAGCCTCAGGAACTCCCAGGCCACGGGTGGGAATGCATGGCCACCCTGGACCACAGTCAGCAGTTTCCTACAAAACTAAAATGATTCTTGCCATGCAATTAACAGTGTCCCTTGGTATTTATAGGACTGAGTTACAAGTTTAGGTATGCATAAAAACCTACACACAAACGTTCATAGCAATTTTAATCACAACTGTCAAAATCTAGAGGAACCCAAGATGTCCTTCCATGGGAGAACGGACGAACCCTGTGCAGCATCCTGTGCCAGAGCATCATCAGAGCGAAAAGGAAAACAAAGGAACTACCTAACCAGGGCAAGTGCGCGTGAGAACCTCAACAGCACACCAACGAGTGGAAGCCACCAACCTGGCAGGCTCCTCCCCGCACGACTTCACTGTGCAACACAGCTGTCATGGTGGATGGAGTCACTTCCCCTCTGTCCAAACACAGAATGTGTGACCCACGTGAACTGCCAGGTAGACTGTGGGTCAACGGGGAGGTGACAACGGGGAGGGTGAAGGTCCACCAATGGTAACGAGGGCACCACTGGTGGGGAGGCCATCTGGAGCTACAGGGGACCTCTGCACCTTCCACTCAACTGCCCTGGGAACCTGTACTTGCTCGATGCCAACCAGCTGAAAGGTCCAACTGGGGGCACCTGGAGTGCTGTGCTGACATGTGACTGGGGTCCCCAACCTTCTTGGACCCACCTGGAAACGTGAGAGCTCTGCCCCACCCTCTAACATCACTTCCCCCCAGAGATGAGTTCTGCGCCCAGCAGCCCCAAGGTCTCCCACAGAGCACCCCCACTGTTGCCGCCTGAAGCACTTGGAGGAACGGAGCCGCGGGAAAAACTTCAGAAGCAAACTGGAGACAAACAGCTTTTTATTCTGATAACTTTTTTCTCTGGTTCTAACAACGACTCACACACGCCAAAACACACCCTAAAAATGGCCCTGACCCGATCAGCAATTTCGGCCAAGTCACTCAAGATCCCGCAACAATCCCGTGAGACTACGGGTGGCGACAAAGGCCAAATCTCCACGGCTCATAGTCAACTGCAATTCAAGCCAATCCCCAAACAGGGCTCCTACACCCCACAACAGCCTCCACCCGAGGAAAGGTTCACCAGTGCCACTCTGAGCCATCGGTGTTTAATGAAAGAACAGTTCTGAAAGACAAAACAAAAAAGAACGGAACTGACCATCTAGCATTTGCACTCAGTAACTCCCAGGGGTGGTCTGAGGGACTTTAAACACAACTAATTGACCCTGTAGACCTACCTACCCGCCGTGGCAACCACGTGGTGGCTCCAGTCCAGTCCACCTGCCGTCCCGGAGACAGCCCGCAGAACCCAGGTCCTCCTGGCCAAGCCCTCTGCGGGCCTCCACAGCTGCTGCACCATTCACCCACCCGTGCTGGCTCCACCCAGGAATTCTGAGTTTAAGATGGTGTGAAAGCAATCCACAGTTGGAAGAAACCATACTTTGAGTTTTGAATTTGGACCTCCGCCTGGCTAGAGCGAGTGGTCCCACCCTCCCTGGGATGCTGGGCAGCGGCCACACACAGCTCCAGATCACAGGGCGGGGACCCAGGCTCCACTGCGGGCCGCGAGGCTGAGCCAGGATGTAACGAGGCTGGGGGCTCAGCGCCCTCTGATCTGTGGTATTCTTAGCACAGATGATGGGTTTCTGGGGACAGACAGCACTCTAAGTCAAGAGGGGTCCATGCTGCCTTGCCCGGCAGCCACGACAATAAGGGCTGCCTGCGGCAAGCCACGCTTCTGCCCTGCCGTCCCGACCTCTGCCCCACACCTTCCTTCCTTGGTGGATCAGACACATGTGTCCCCACACTGCTCACTTCCTGGAGCTCCCTCCCCTGCCTAGTGACACCCACAGCAAGGGCTTCATGCCACCCTCTGACCCTGCAAGGAGGCCACCTCTCCCACTGCAGGGCGTGTCTCCGGCTCTCCCTCAGCCCTCCTTAGACACTCACTGCACCGCCAAGTCCTCAGCGGCCCAGGGAGCCTGTCCACCTGCTCTACCCACCACAACGCCCCAAGTGAGTGCTGACTCCACCGTCACACTGAGAGACCACGCCATCATCAGCACAAAGAAGTCCCCACAGGGAAAGAGATGTTGCTCCACATAGCCTGAGGAACTAGAAAGTATTTGTCATCATTAAAACAAAGGTCCTCACAAAACATAAAAAGTCAGTGCCTCATCCCACAGAGGTGCAGGGAAACCACCAACCTGGCCTCACCCCAGATGCTACTGGAACCCCACCCCCACCGGCAACCACCATCACCATCACCACCCCCACCCCCACTGGCAACCACCACCACCACCACCACCACCACCACCACCACCACCACCACCTGCAACCACCATCACCATCATCACCACCACCACCACCATTACCACCACCCCCACTGGCAATCACCATCACCATCACCACCACCACCACCACCACCACCACCACCACTGGCAACCACCATCACCATCACCACCACCACCACCACCACCACCACTGGCAACCACCATCACCATCACCACCACCACCACCACTGGCAACCACCATCACCATCACCACCACCACCACCACCACTGGCAACCACCATCACCATCACCACCACCACCACCACCACTGGCAACCACCATCACCATCACCACCATCACCAGCACTGGCAACCACCATCACCACCATCACTACCACCACCACTGGCAACCACCACCACCATCACCACCATCACTACCACCACCCCCACTACCAGCAACCAAGTGGGCCTTTGGCCACCATCACCACGGATGTCAAATGTGGCGTTGTTTCCTGCTCACAAGGTCTCAGTCCTTATCACTTGAAACTTGGTTACTATGTCACAGGATCTCTATTCTGAAGACCCTCTGGCTTTGGAAATCAAGGTGGCAAACAGCCCATCACAGAGCTGACAGAAGGTAAAGGAATCCTTGGTCACCAAAATGGATTCTGGCAATGGCCATGGTACTCCAGATCTCTCTGCAGAAATTGGGCATACCCTCACCAGCAGCAAGGCTGGGCAGGTGGCCTGCAGAGGGAGGTCTTCCAGGTCCTGCAGAAAAGGCCCGGGCTCTGCTTCCCACCTGTGGACTCTGGTGACAGAGAAAGCCGTGGCACCTCTCCCCCAGCCCCCACCCGCCTGCCCCCAGCACATGATGTGGGAGGTACTGGAACACAACAGGCACCGGCCTCCCATCAGCCCTTCTGCCAGCTCAAGACAACACCTGCTCCCCAAACTGAACATCAGAACTTTGGAAAAACCGTGTCCAAGAGATCTGTCTAGAAGACAGGACACACGCTCCATCCTCTCTGGGAGGGTCCCTGAGTACTGACACAGCCAAGGGTCCATGAATCCTGCAAGACACCATGACCTGTGTAAACCAGGAACACCAGTGACACCCGAGTAATGTGCCACCCAGGAGTGCAGAGGCCACCAGAATCTTCTCCCTGATGTGCTGCTCTTAGGACAATGTGTGCCTACTCTACCCTGGACTGTCCTCAAGCTTCCAACTTCAAAGGTCCATCAGCATGTCACCCCACCCAGCAATTCCTCCCTTGACCTCCTCAGTCATTTCTGCAACTCTTGGGCAGCCCCCTGGAATAGCACGTCAGTGTTACCATTCCAGGCTGTGTGACAATGAGCCAATGGCAAAACTTCTCTGAGCATGCATTCATCTGTCAAGTGGGGAGTTTACCATTATAGCTCACAAGATGTTGTGAGAATTGAGTCTTCATTTGTTAAGTATTTACTGGAAACTGTCCCAGGGGTGAGGGACACATTACTGGCCAAAAGGATTAGTAATAGTAAGCCCCTGACCTCATGACACATCCACTCCAGGGGCTAGCACACAGGGGCAGCTGGGCTTGGCACATTGGCACAGCCTGGGTGAGTGCTTGACTGCTCTCAGAGTACTTCTTCCATCGGTGCCCAGGCCTGAGAATGGCTGCTGATTCCCAGAACCCTGACGACAACCAGAAAACACGGAGCAAAGCACAATTCAGGGTCACTATGCGAGCTAATCTCTCTCTGGGACGCCTGTCAAATTCCAGCAAGACGCAGTGTGCATCAGTGTGCCTGTCTCGGGACCCACAGTGGCCGGGGCAGGCCTCGGTCCCCTGAGAGGCCTCTGGCTGCCAGTCTGCTTGCTGCACAGCGCCAGCATGTTTAGCCAGCAGCCTCCCCTCTCCTGTGCGTCCCTGCACCGTCTGCTGGTCCCCAGTGTCCAGTGGCGTCCGTCCACCCCGAAAGCACCCTCTGTCTGCGAGGCATGTACTTGTCTAGCATTTCAACAAAACTTTTTGCAGAGACAAACCATTTTGAAGGGAACCCAGGACCAACCTTCCAAGTGTGGTCCCGCCCCTCTGGTGTGACTGAGATGCTGCTGCTCTCCCGGTGACACCGTGACTCACTGCACTGAGGGGGCATAGAGGGAGGGGCACAGCCACACCCTCCCCAGTCCCTTTAGGGGGCCCAGCAGCAAAGTATCCAGGTACACTAAAGAACTTTTAGAAGTCATTGATAAGGCTCATTAATGTATCAAAATGTCACCTACTCAATGTGAACCATTAAAAATTATTAGTACAAGTATTAGTAGAAATAGTCATTAAAGTGCAGAAATATCATGAGAATATCAGGCAGGAATGTTCATCACCTTGGAGCTCCCTGGCAGCCCTGGCATCCCACTCCAGAGCCCTCAGCTGTGGGTGGCACAAATGTCCTCTGGTCTAAACTCTCAGGTCAAAGCCCCCAAATCACAGCACATGCACTTGAGGTGGGCCCTGGAGGAGAACCAAAGTCACCTGAACTTGGAGAGAGATGACCAGTACTTTACGATGAATACCAGGAATAACATTCAAACAAAAGACATGTTTATGGAGCAGAAGGTAAAAGTCAAAAAAACGACAAAGTCCCCAGCTGTGTCCTTCAATCTTGAAAGCAGATGTGTTTCTTCTCCTCTGCAATTTGAGGAGACGTGCAGGCCCCAGCAGCCCCGGGCTGTGATGCTCCCCTTGTTCCCACCCCAAAGCAGCTGTGATGGGATCTGGTGTTGAATTCTCCGGCCAGGAGCCACTGTCCATGTCACCTGGACACTGAAAGTGGACTGGCCTAACCTGCTCAGGGTTGGTGGCACTGGGGGAAAAAGAGGTCACCACACGTCTGCCACCAGGTGGCACCCTCGGGTGGCAGAGGCTGCACAACAGGAGTCCTGTGAGGACACTGCCAGCAGGCCCCTCAGGGCAGCTGAGTCACAGAAAAGCCTCTCCAGAGAACAGCAGCAAGGAGCCACCCTGGGCTCCCGCTCCTTCCAGCACAACCTGCCTCTAGCAGGAGCTTCTCACCCACCGCCTGGCGCTAGGGCAGCAGAGCGCAGGGGCTGCTTCTGCCCCTGTGTCTGGCTACAGCCAAGGAGGCTTTAAGATTTAATTATATATGGACCAATATAATGATATATGTATTTATGTCTGTGTGTGTATATATATTTGTATACATATATATTTATGGGTATATATGTATGTTCAAAGCCATATAGACAATTTTCCTACAAAATAACTTCTCGACAATGAACACACTCTTGTTTTTACCATCACAAAGGCTGTGTTTGATATAGATTGGATAATGAATTAAAAATCTGGCAATTGCAAAAATAGCCCAGTGTTGTGAACATTTATAACAAACATATCTACTTGGTAAGTACTTGAGTAATTGTGTAAAATTTATAAACCATCAATTCTTGCCACAGTCTTATACTTTATAAAAGAAAGTCCTAAATGCACACATTTCCTGCTTTTCCTAACTGAAAATAAACTATTGTCATATATTTTAAAAAGTGGACACTGGGGTAAGAGCATGCCAACTGCCTAGTTAATTAAGCAAAGGCATAATGGTATTTATATATAAGTGATGGTGGGGAGGGCAGCAGAAAACAATTAACAGGCTGGCCTAGAATTAGCACATGACATTTTTCAAAAAAGTCTTTTATGTTGCCTTTTGGGTCACAGGCACAGTGAAATGAAGTCAAGTTCACCAGGTTAGTAGCTGTCCCAAGGGTAGCGGTTCTATCTTCAGAAGGTCAAAAGGATAACCACTCTGTCCCCTCCACACCAATGTGTATGAACTCCAGTCATCCCCTGTCCCCAGAAGGACAGCAGAGGCGTCCAGGACAGGAAACCAGGTCCCAGGGTTCCTCTGAGCAGCACAGAGCCTTGCACATCTTTTATCCACTCTCATTCAAGGCGGGTAACCAGGTCCCATTTCCCCCAGATATCATTTCCAGCAGCAATCTGCACTTTCCTACAAATCGTCTTATGTATGGTTCTTCTTGCTGAATTGCAAACAACAACAAAAGTCTTCCATAAATCAAGTCTATGGAATCTCCTCTTCTGTTGATAAACAGGAGGGTTTCCATGGGGGTGGGAAGGTGGAGTGGAGGAGACCACCTGTAAACACGAAGCGTGAAGACCTATTTTCCTTCTGCGGAGATGCCTGGACCCCACGCAGGCACCACCGTTTCCTTGATGGGAATATGTAAGGCAACAATGCACCTGGAGGAACACAGGGTACTTAAGGCAAGGATTTGGGGGGCTGCAAATATGAACGTGGGCAGTCTGGAGTAAGGGCATATCTAATCTAAGTGTGAAAAATATTTTTATTGCTCTGGGAATAGTCACTGTTAACTGAACGCAACAACAAAAACGGTGGAAAAGAAGCATGCAGACCCGAGGGAACTGCCAAATCAATTAACAAGTAATTCAGGAACTAATTTCTATATTGCCTCTTAGCACAAAATTGTATCTTTAATTTCTCCTGCAATAAGCATCTCTGTGATGGTCCTAACACACACTGATGCTGTAAATGAGTTTACAAGTATCTCTTTTTGATTGGCTATACAACATTATTTCTTCACAGTTCAATGCTACTGTAGCCAAGTGCTCTGAAATATTTAATTATACTGGTAGCTACCAGTTACCAATTTGCAAGATCCACAGTGAGTATGGTACATTTTAAAGAACCAGTAATCAACTAATTAAAGCCACAGTGAATTCCAGCTACTCCAATGATAAACAACTGCTGCTGGGTACCCTGGGAGGATTTCTGCAGTGGGGAACGAGATTTTGTAGGTCTGGGTGGACTCCAGGACACAATGCCACCAACCAAGACCCCTCCACCCTGGCGCTATGTATCAATGTTCCTGCAGCTGTCCCAGGCATTGCCGATGTTGAATTTTTAATGTCACTGATTCAGCTGCACAGGTGGCTCAGTGGTAGCAGGGCCATTCAATGAGAAGACCATGGGTTCGGGGACTAGCAGACCCGGGTTTGGATCTCACTGGCTTTACAATGTCGTGTAAGGTGAGCCTCAGCTTCCTCATCCATACCATGTAGGAATGATGTCCCTAGCTCACTGTTGGGGGACCTGAGAGCCTATTCGAGACGCATGTGCACACACAGAGTGGCTGTGCTCACCTGTAAGGACCACCGTGCATAAAATACAGCACTTTTTATTTATTCCTTTTCTCAAGTCTATGACGCTTAAGGGGATTCAACTTAGAAAAAACCTGCCAGTAGCAATACAATCAGAATATCTAGCTTGAAACAGTAATACTGGGATTTTTTTTTTTTTTTTTTAAACACTGCACAAGAAGAATGACAAGCTTTGGTGTCGGTGCTTGTGGCAAACAAAGACCAGGAATATGCCTCTGCAAGGGTGGGCTCCAACCCACCACCTCATGAGGACTGCCCTTCCTGGGACTCAGTTTCCCTACATGCAAAATGAGGACCCCTTCTAGCTTTAAAAACGGCTGCTTGTGTGGCGAGACATGGCAATTCCAATGCAGGCAGAGGAGAACATTGTTATTTGCCCAAAAGTGGGAAGACCACAGGAAAGAAACCTTGGAGCTAATCTACGTGGTAAGGTCCGTGCTATGATCATAGCCTGTGTTAGGACAGTTCACGTATCACACGCATGTGTGTACGTAAGCATGCATATAGATACGTATTCTTTATTCTCTGAGACAAACTACCTAAGCCTGCAAAATCCTGAGAATGTTCAATTTTAATGCAACAATTATGAGGCAGAACAGGCTGGCCAGGGCACCGTGGTGACACTGTACCTGCTCGACCTTGTGGAGTGTGACCCTGGGCTACAGCAGCGTGACGGCAGATCTGTGGCCTGACAGACACCCTGACACATTCAGTAGAAGGGAACAGAGGGCTCTGGAAGGGATAGCCATTCCCTAGGCTCTGCTGAGGGCCCACCACGTGCTTGTCCACAAGGGCCTTCTGGTCCCCGAGACCTCCAGACCGACCTGGGAGGCCCCCTGCACTAGCTCACCCAGCACTCCTAGTCGCTCCTCACCCGGGCCTCCCTTCAGACCCAGCCACCCTCCACTGCAGAAGGCCCAACAAGAGCTCCACTGGAGGTCCTCTGGTGAGTGGACAGATCAAAGACAGGCAGAGCGAAGGACACCAGGCCGTCAGGCCAGGGACACGCGTGAGCTGTGTGCACGACCATGGTAAAGGACTTTCACAACCCCATCAACACTTACACTAGTACCCCAACCACCCCTGAGGGTCCCTGTGTAGGGGGTGAAATAAGCTCTCTGCCACCAAAGCAAACACGTGTGTACCCCCAGGGCAGCCAGGGCATTTTATGATCATTTTTTGAAAAAACTTTCACTGAATACAATTTATAGCTTCAAAAATGACTTACAGAGTTATCAGCACGGTGTTCAAATTTTTCCCCCAAGATCCTCCTCAAAGGGAAAAAAAACGCCACTTCCTAGGGAGGAATCCTGCAGACCTCACCTCATCCAGATGCTCCAGGTCGGGGGTCATGAGACCAGGATGGGGTGGGGTAGCGCACCTCCTCCTGCCAGGCCACTGCAAAGGGCGGGTGCTCCTCGCTCCTGCAGAAACCCCCACCGCCCAAGCAAAGGCAACCCCCAAGCCACGGAGCCACATTCCCAACAGTGTCAAGGAAACGGGATGTGAAGAAGCCTGAGGGACTGTCAGAGTGCAGGTGACCAGAAGCACAAAGGAGCTAAACAGAGGGAGGGTCCCGGACAGGGTCCCCAGTGAGGAGGAGGAAGGGCCTACAGATCTGAGTCTGTCACCAGCACTGGATGCACACCAACATCCTTTTTCTTTTCCTGTGTTTTATTTTTTTCTTGATACTGGGAATTGAGCATGTCACCATCTAGGAGTGCCGGGGTTGTTCTCTCCACTCAGCAAATAACTGAAGAACAGGACAGAGACAGCAGCAAGCAAGCAGCAGGTTTATTGCAGAGTGACAGAGACACAGCGACAGACTGCTCTGGAGAGCAGGGCCCAGAGCTGGGAATCCGGTGGGGAGTTTTGGCCCGTTCTTTGATTGGTCTCTGGAATCTCCTCCTCTCCTCCCCTGTTCGCTCCTCACTATTATTGATTGGTGGCCCTCTGTCCACGCATCTGTTTTAGTTTTTCTATTGGGTCCCCCACTTAGGAGCACGCGTACAAAAGTGTCTGTCTGATTGCCTCCCCTCCCCACCCCTCCCCTGTGTCCACGAGCACTTATGTCAAGCAGGAAGTTGACCTCCCAGAAGACCCTCTCCACGCTCCTCTGTTCTGGCCCTGCCCCGACCTCCGCACTGCCTCTTGCTCTGGCTGCCGCGGCCCTTCCACATCTCCCTCAAAGGTAGGGCCTCTGCCACTGAGCTACGTTCCCAGTCCTATTTTTATTCTGAGGCAGGATCTTGCTAAGTTGCCATCCTCCTGCCTCAGCCTCCTGAGCTGTGGGGTGACAGGCTGCCCACCGCGTCCGGCTAACTTCCTGATTTTGATCAATGTATGAGGGCTGTGTAAATATGTTCACTTTGGAGGAAGCTGGTAAGAGGCACACAGGGACTCTGTACTGTGTTTGCAACATTTTTGGGTCTAACCTTATTTCAAAACCCAAAGCTGACACTTTGCAGGTTCTCTGTCCACCCCCAGCCCTTGCCCTTGCGCATCCAGCTGTAGGCTGAGTACACTGGACATTCCTGTGCTACTCACCACCCACACAGTCTGTCTTCACCTTTGCTTGTTATTCCACGGATGCTTCCTGCCTCTCCAGTCTTCACACTGGCCAGCCAGCAGCAGTGCGTCCTGGCCCTGTCTAGCTGGCAGTCACTAACTCTACCACCTGGAGGCCCCTATCTTCTGTCACTGTCATTTATAAACAACTCTGTTATAAACTTTTTTTGTTCTTTTATAATTAAGGTTCTTTTTTCCTAGTGAATTATTTTCTTGGTATTGATTTCTACGAGAGACGACTGGAACAAAATGAAGCACATTTTCATCTCCTTTTCAAAAGCATATTGCTAGGTTACCCTCCAAGAAAATCAGGCCAGTTTTCAGTCCTCTGAGTGGACACTTCTAATGTTCTGCTTCTCCTAAATTTTAAGAGTTGGAATTTATCCTTTTGTTAGTGATAAGCCCTAGTATAGAATGAGTGCTCACTGTTCAATTCCATTCCATTATACGTGAGCCAGAGGGACTCTACACGCGGAACACCTTTTGCTCCTGAAAGATGTTGTACCTCACTCACTGAGGGAAGTGGTGTCTTCTCTGCTCCCTCCCAAGGCCTGGTGGGCTCCACAACTCTACATAGCACCTCTCAACCAGTACCTGTGTAGCTGGGATGACATCCACCTATTTGTATAAACAAATCTTATGTGTTTCCAAAACAGAAGCACTTTTTCTATAGAATAACCTCTGGACAGTGATCACACTCTTGTTTTTAATCATGTGTTACCATCACAAAGGCTGAGTTTGATGCATATGGAGTAATGGGGTAAAACCTTGGCAATTATAAAAACAGTCCAGCATTTCTAGAATTTGTGCTTTGATGGAAAAAACAAAACAAAACACACACACACACACACACACACACACACACACACACAAACTTGAAGACATTTATTTAGATGGGATGTCTTACACAGGAACAACAAGAAGTAGAGTAGTTTTAGAAGAAACTGGCTTCCTAAGACCATGTTGGGTCATTTCAAATGTTTTATTCTTCAAAGATTAAAAAAAAAAAAAAAAAGTGAACACACTTGTGTGTAATGTATAGTATCTTATACACGTGAAGTAAACTTGAAGAATTTTAAATCATACTTTTTCTTAAAGTATGACAATAAAAAGTGAAACTTCTCTGGTATAATGTTCTTTGAAAGGAACACAGAATTCATTTGGGGCAAGGAAAATAATTTCACACTATGAATCTATTCTAACTATCCTTACCAGAGCCACTTTCATGGCCTTAGCCTCCCTCCCTTCCACCCTTCCCTGCCTGATGGACCCAGCCCCATCCTGAGTGTGCCCTGGGGGGAAGCACCTGGATAAGGGTATCTAAGCAACAGGAAGTGGAAGACCCCAGACCCCACAAGACTCCCCTTCCCATGTCTTTCTGGAGCAAAAGGTGTTCCACATGGGCCTCGAGGACAGGCAGAGCCTGATAAGCACCGATCAGAGGCACCGGTGCCACCAAGGTGCAGCCCCAGCCCAGCAGCTTCAGCACACCTGTGAATGTGGAAATGCAGTCTCTCGAGACTCAACCCCGACCACCCAGTCAGCCTTGGGGCCCACGGATACTGGCACTTAACTGGAGCCCCAACACCTCACTTGGTCCATACCAGACAGCTCACAGAACTTGGGTCAGCCCCATATTAATGCCCCATGTCCCCTCCTGTGGATCTCCTGGAGCAAAAGGCTGTGGAGCCAGCCACAGAAAAACCAGTCAAGAGGGAGTGTGAGCCAGGTGTGGGGGTAGACACCTGTAATTCCAGTGACTCGGGAGGCTGAGGCAGGAGGATCACAAATTTGAGGCCATCCTTAGCAACTTGATGAGAGCCTATCTCCAAATAAAAATAAAAAGGGCTGGGGTGTGACTCAGTGGTAGAGTTTCCTGGGCTCAATCCCCAGTGCTGCAAAAACAAAGAGAACATGGGGGACAGGGCAGAGTGGGGTACAGAAGGGCCTGGACCTGGGCCAGGGGCACAGGCTCAGAACCGAGTGTGCACAAGAGCCACAGCAGGGAGAGCCACAGCAGGGGTCCCAGGGTTCCACCGTGGCTCTTTCCAAACAAGCATGAAGTTCCAAAAGCCAGCGTGATGTCTCCTACAGGACGGTCCTCAGCGGGTGTCCTGCTCCACTCAAGAACAGAAGCTAGCCTGGGAGAAGCCCTGCTCCGCATCTGTGTTCTCCAACAAGGAGAAACCAGGTCCTCTCAGCACTGGGTAAGGAGTCCAGAAGTGAAGGAGTCCTGCAGACCTCTGCACTCTCAGCCGGTCACGCCTGCGGGGAGAGGCCTCCAGGCTGATGTGGGGTCTCCAAGCCCTGGCCACACCTCTCCCTCTGTAAGGAGGTAGGTATTTAGGCATCATCTTTTACACTTGGGACAGATCAGGACACACGGCGCCAGAGCCATCAGCACAGGCACTTGCTGCACAGATTGTTCCGGAAGGCCAGGAGGGAAGCTACATTTAAGATAAACACTGGAATTGTGGGCTCTTGATCATTAGCAGGTACTTTCTTGGACGTCCCCAGCTATGGACCTAACATCTGCCCTTGGTCCTAAGGAGCAGCCCCCATGGGACAGGGGTTTTCCTTTTCTTTTCAAATCTAGGCTGACAGAAGTCTCTGTTAAATAGAAACAAAATGCCAGGACTGAGACAGAATGCGCTGTGCACAGGACGTGCTGCCCCACAGGATTCAGCCTGTCAACGGTCTTACGATACATCGTGTGCTGCTTCATGACGGGGACGTGTCCTAGGAACACAGTGCTAGGTGACTTCTGTTGTGGGAACATCACAGAGTGCACTTACACTAGGTGGGAACCGTGTCACTGGCAACAGAGTCTTCCGGGACCACCCCGTCGGTGTGGACCACTGCTGACCGCCACGATTTCATGTGGCATGTGACTGCAGTCTGCCGCAGGCTGGGAAGGTTTCCTTGGCAATGCTCCTGTCAGAAGAGTCTGAAGAGTCCCATTTGCTGCCAGGGCAGCCCACGCTGCAGCCTACAGTGGGTCCTTTGGACTCTCAGAAGTGCTGGACAGGAGTGAAGTGGCCTTGGTCTAAGACAGAAGCAGGCCACAGATGGCCCCGTCACATTCACGGGAGCTCCCCGCCCGGCTCTGCCATCAGATGTTGTGCTGAACTGTGTTCACGCACGGCAGCCCTCACCCCAAATGCCACGGCAACTGGAGGTGGGGTCTTTAAGGAGGCACGTGAGCTTGTAAGTCAAGGAGGTCCTAAGGGTGGGGCCCTGATCTAACAGGACGGATGTCCCTGTAGGAAGAGGAAGAGATACCCGGAGTGCACAGCAGGAACATGGCTATATCCAGCCACGGAGGAGGCCTCCCTGGAAACTAACTCTGCCTGCGCCTCGTCCTGGAGTGCCAGCCTCCAGGCCTGCGGAAGTAACTCTATGCTGGCGTCACCCAGACTGTGGGATTCTAGGACAGCGGCCCAGATAACCTCTGCAAATGACAGCATCGCCTGAGCCTTACTTTCCGCATCCATGACATAGGCAATGGCAGCTCACAGGTACAGACAGGGCAGAGCCTGGGCCAGTCCAGCACTCGTGCGGGGTCAACAGGCTCTGGTACTGTTGATACGCTGACAAGGGTGATGATCCCTGTTACATGCTAAGAGGACAGAGCAAGGATGCGTCATGAGGGATAGGCCACTCTGAGAGGAAAGGACATGCTGGCCCACTCTCAGGGACCTGGCCCGGACACCCTGTCTGCAGGAGCTGGAGTGGGTTCTGGGCGGTCACCAGTCCCACATGCCCATGACTACTTTCTGGGAAACTGCAGGACACCCCACCACAGAGGAGGGAAATCAGCACCTCTGCAGGTAGCCAGTGCCTGCTGAGCCCCCTGCCCCTGCCCCCTCACTTCCAGGACCAGCAGGACTGCCCACCCTGGTTTCCCTGCCCCACATCCACTGGGCCTGCTGGCCTCTGGATCCTGCAGACACAGCTCCCTTGGGCATCAGCCCCCGGGGTCAGAGCCCTCGGGCTGGGTCTTCACAGCACGCCTGAGCCAGCCAGGCCACAAACGTCTACTGTCCTCTTGGCCCCGGCAGAGGTCCCCAGGCACGTCAACACAAGGATGAGCACAGGCACGTTCGAATGACCGAGTCTGACACGAAAGCACACCAGAAGCAAACACCCTGCGGAGGTCTCACTATGACAACTAGGTGGTGGTGCTCGGTGTCAACAGCTGCTTGCAGAGACTCTCCTGCTTCCGGGTGACTTTTTCCTTTCTTGCCTTATTTCTCAGCTCATAGGGAGCCTGGTTTCACCAGCCTTGTTGAACTTTCGAGGAAATGAACGCTATTTTGCTATAATAACTCTAGACAAGCCGGGCGTGGTGGCGCACGCCTGTAATCCCAGCACTTTGGGAGGCTGAGGCAGGAGGATCACGAGTTCAAAGCCAGCCTCAGCAATGGCCAGGCACTTATCAACTTAGTGAGACCCTGTCTCTGATAAAATACAAAAAGGGGCTGGGGATGTGACCCAGTGGTCGAGTGCCCCTGAGTTCAATCCCTGGTATCACAAAAAAAAAAAAAAAAAAAAAAAAAAAAAAAAAAAAAAACTCTAGACATTACCCCAGCTCTAGGTCATGAACACACCGAGCACACGGGCTCTAAACCAACTCCTCGCTGGCCTGGAGAAGCCGTCACGGCCGCCCGGCAGTCTACGGTGGGTGAAGCGCTCAGCGGGAACACGTCACGTCACCCTCCTGCAGCCCGTGTGGCCAAGGGAAGCACAGTTTTAAACTGCTTTGAAGGTTCGTGTTTACATGATGGATTCCTCGCGTTGGTGAAGTGAGCTCATTAAGCATTCTGCGTGAACCACGTTGCCACCCACCTGCGCTGCCCAAACAGCCTGGGACCAGCGGAGGGTGTGCCTGCTCATTCCAAGACAGATGACTGTAGATCCATAGGTGGGCATCCAGACACCTGGGACTGTCTTGCCATGGCCTTGTGGTAAAGTCAGGGTGAAATCTCGTGACAGGCCCACGTGACACATCAATTTAGTGAACTTCGTTGGGTGGAGACTGTCGTGACCCAGGCTGAATGTGAGGCTCTTGGGGAGTCATTCACCCAAGTGAGGTAAGTGAGTTTTTAGGGCTCCCGGGATGGTCAGCAAATCACCTGCTCCTAGGGTGCTGGTGGGGCCCCGACGCCCGGGCAGAGCCCTTTCCTGAGTGTTGCATGTGGCACTCTCGCCAGCCCTTGCTCACCTGTCCCCTCCGTGTCCTGCTCCATCCACACCAGCCAGCACCGTCACGCTCTGCAGAGGCTGAAGGGAGGGCGGGCCTGCCCAGTTCGCCCTCTGCACGCTCCTGGAGGAGGAGGGCCGTCGCGGCCTGCTTCCTCTTCCAGCTCGTCTTCGGCTTCGTCTCCTCTGTGAGAGCAGCACAGCGGCCACGCGCTGCGCAGGTGCTGGACTTTCAGGGATGTGCTCAGGCATCACTGGGTTGTCTTTATCCTTCCCACACCTCACGACCCAGCCCTCGTGTTGACCCAGCTACCAGACAACACAGGTCAGCTGCCTGCGCAGGCCGGGCGAGGAGAAGGACTCCCGAGGCTCCCTTCACTGACTGACAGTCGAGCATCAAAACCGTGCACAGCCCGGCGCCAGGTGTGTGGAGAGTGCCCCAGCCAGGCGGCTCTTCCTCTGCCACCCTGGGCAGGGCTTCCCCGCGGCTTTACACACTGTGAGAAAGGACTGCTCCTACCTCTGACTCTCCACCCTAGAGGTGGCCATGACATCCAGGTGCAAGGTCAACATTGAGACTTCAAGAAGCTTCACAAAGACACCATGGTCCTTTGGTTTACCCTCTGAACACTGCAAAAGCAAGCAAGCCTGATCCAAGGTCTCCAGCAGGACCTGGTGGCCCCCAAGAGCTGGGAAACCACCTTGGCTGGAACCATTTGGCAGAAACCATGGAACAGGCGGCTCTCGTGAGCTCGGGGCAGCAGCGCATCCCAGCCCTGCTGTGTGGGGCTCACGTGCCTCTTTGCCTACATTTCCTCAGCGTGACAGAGACTTGGGTTCCTCTCAAAATACCAAGAGAAGATTCAAACCAATGGGAGACTTCCAAAAGTGGCAAGTGGATGCATTGTTCTGCCCAGAATCTCGAAGCACCTAAGCCTCCAGACCTCCTCCCATGGTAGGAGGCAAGCCGAAGCCAAGACCAGCCAGGGGCCCCGTGCTGACCGAGGGTCTTGGCTCAGCCTACTTACTTGGCGAGATTGCATCTCTGCACTGCCCAGTGCGAACTAACCCCCCCTCACACTGCCAAAACCCCGGGGCCAGTCTGAGTGGCCCAGATGGGAGTGGAGCATAATGAGCAAAGACAGTGCTCATTGAGACCTCGAGACAAAATCCTGCCTCCGAAGACTTAGTGAGAAGGTTTTTTTGTTTGTCCCATCAACCAAAACACACTTTCAACTGCACAAGCATGACAAGATAAACTGATTAGTTTTAAAAACACTCAGATCTGCTCCGCGTGCGCGCTACTGAGTACAAGGTGGGCTTGTGGCCTCTGTTCGCAGCGTGCGTGCCAGCGGCGGGAGAGGGTCGGGCTCTGGCCAGCAGCATGCTGAAGGGGAAGAGGCCAAGGCCCACGGCTGTGTGTCTGTACTCAAATATAGAGATTAAAAAATGCTAAAGAGAAAGAAAGAGAGGCGAGCACACAGCTGCCGTCCCCCAAACAGACCTCCCATCTGCCACCCACGGTCTGCATGTCACCTTCTCCAGGCTCATTTGTACTTCATTAACTGCCATTGACTTAACAAGATTTATGCAAATGACACCGTAGGAGCTCCCCAACTCCCACTGCAATCAAGTGATTATGTATGTACAACTCTCCACAGCAATGAAAAATTAATACGTGACAAGCCCACTCGCCGCTGAGCCGGGCCTCTGCCTTTTATTTTTCTTGCTTTGCCTTTTAATTTTTATTCGAATAGACCTTATCTTGTTAGGAAGTAAAGAAACAGAACTCTCTGAACCAATCCCCTCCAAGGCCCTGGAAAGGACACAACAATGAGAGGGGGACTCTGGTCCAGGAGAAATGAAGGTAAGCTCCAGAAAGCCAGCGTGGGCTTGACGAGAAACCGGGAGCTGGCGCGGGGGACAGCGAAGTCCTGACCCTGGACCCTGGGACTGGCTAGCTCGCATACTGGGAGGAGCCTGGGCTCTCACAAGGAAGGAGCTGTGAAGTTCAAGTGAAAAGGGGTTAAGCTCACCCACCGCGTGTGTGCAACCTGGGCAGACGCGGGTCAGCTGCGGGGAGAGAAGGCTGCTGCGGAGCCTGCAGTGCTCGGAGCAGGGCCAGGCCAAGCCCAGGGCCATGACCACGGCACCCGGGCGGCCGAGCTTCCAGAGCAACCCCTCTGCCAGTAGGCAAAGGGCCCGTGGGCTGGCGGGCAGGACCAAGCTTTGACCACACACGGAGTGCGAGGACAAGGTGTCCTGCTGATGGTGAGAAGGGCAGGGACGCAGAGGTGACAGACACAGTGAGGACTGAGGGGGACGGCCATGCCTGAGTGCAGGGGAGAGGTGGGCTGCCGTAGGCAAGCCCTCGAAGCTCCTATCTGAGGTCAGGACTCACATATTTAATTTCTTTCTTTCTTTTTTTTTTTATATATTTTTAGTTGTAGGCAGACACAATACCTTTATTTTATTTATGTGGTGCTGAGAATCGAACCCAGGGCCTCACACATGCGAGACGAGCGCTCTACTGCTGAACCACAGTCCCAGCCCCTCACATATTTAATTTCTAATCCCAAACTGTCTTCCAGAGATTTTTGCAGGCTTCTCATCACTCGGGCAGTGGAGAGAGCACAGGTCTTGGGCTTTTCACTGCCCGGTCTGGAGCACTTGCCCTCAGGGTTCCACTGAGGACACACACTGCCACAGCCTCCAGCCTCCAGCCTCCCTGTGGGTGAACCTGGAGGCTGTAGGAAAAGCACTTCGTTGGCAGGCACTGTTCGACTGCTCATCTGCTCAACAGATGACTGCAGAGTTTCTCGCCTGTGCCGGGCAGGTACCGCCTCGTCTTCTGGTTTCCACCTTGTTGAATTCATCACACTGGGGCTGAGGAACTCGGAGGCTCTCAAGTGATCTGTGCTCCTTTAGAAAAGGGGTGCACGCAGGCTGGTGAGAGAAGCCCACAGGACCATCGAGAGCCTGCAGCATGCACAGGGAGCCTCTGACAGGGTGCTCTGGACACCACTGCTTGAAACTCCAGAGCTGCGGGAACGGAGGCATCCTTGTGGGATCCCACACCCGAGGGTTTCAGAGGTTTCAGACAGCCTCCAGTGCCCCATTTTACAGTGGAGGAGTCCAAAGCCTGGAGCACGTGCCAGGCCAGGCATGGACACCGAGAAGGAGCTAGTCTGCGGCTACACATCAGGGGCACTGAGGAGGGGCAAGGAGCAACCAGTGTCCAGGAGTCACCAGGAAACCAGACTGTCACTAGATTTCAGTGAGATGATTGTGAAGAGTCACAATCAAAAGGTTGCCACGGACTGGATTGGACTGTTCTACACTCAATGCTCGACACCAACCTGCACACAGAAGGAAGCCCCTAATGGGAGAGCCCCCGACTGGGAGGAGCCCCTCTGCAGATGAGTAGGGCAAAGACCAAGTGAAGGCCCAAGCTCCCTGGGGCCCGGCCGACTTGCAGGGGGCCCTGCCCAGCTAGGGAGCACCCGCCCCAGAACAAGAGTGCACATGGACCAGGAGCCGTGGGGACTTTCAATCCTCCCCACAGTCCATACCCCAGTGCCCGTTCTATAGACGAGACAGAACCAGTGCTCGTCATGACTCTAACACACCTACAGACAAAAATCATACACTTCTGCTTATCCAAGAACCTTACGTAGAGTTAGGTCATAAACAAATGAGCCGAAGGAATAAACCATGTGCGTGGACTGAAGGGTCCCAGCAAAGTGTGAATGTCCCCAAGCTGACCCACACTTGTCACCTAGGATGTGAACGTGTGTCCTGTACACTGGCACAATGGCCTTGGTCACCACGTCCAGACCATCCTTCTCCCCACCTGGCAAGGCATGGGCAGAGCCTGGTGAGGGGAGAAAGCAGCAGACACAGGCCCACTCAGTCCTGCAGCTGGCGAGGGGCTCTGCAACAGTCCTGGGCTTCTCAGGAGGCCCTGTGGACTCCTGGCCTCTGGCCTCGTCCAGATGCTGTGGCCCTGCTTACCCCCTCCTCTCCCATGTCGTCACTCTGGACTGCCCAGCCCCCACCAAAGCTGTGCCCTATTCGTGTCAAATGAGTGAAATCTGTGTTGCCGGTATGGTCCAATTGTACTTCTGGAAAGACTCTGTCTCTTTTTAAGGGTGGCCAGTGCCCAGGTGCATTCCTAAGGGAGAAATAAAGTCATGCAGG
Source organism: Tamias sibiricus (assembly GCA_025594165.1). Classification (NCBI taxonomy): domain Eukaryota; kingdom Metazoa; phylum Chordata; class Mammalia; order Rodentia; family Sciuridae; genus Tamias; species Tamias sibiricus. The sequence continues at coordinate 174,176,601 of CM046660.1, forward strand.
TCCCTGCAGATGAGGAGAGGGCATGGGCTATATCAACCAGAGGGCCAGAGCGGGCACAGCAATGTCTACTGGAGGCAGAGCCATCATCCTGCCCACAGATTTCTTTTTCTCCCTTGAGCAGAACACACTATATCAATTGGCTTCCTTTAACAAACTAAAAGACAGCACTTCTAGAAGCCTCTGTGTGGAGCTGAACTCTATTCTCATTCTCCCTGGAAATAAAATGGCAAAACACGTCACACGTGAATTCCAGTGCTTTTTACTTGCGACACAAAGTGATTTAGCACCGGTTTCTAGGCTGATGGAAACCTATTTCAGGCGAGCAGCACAGGCCAAAACAAATGCTTGAATTCAAGTCCTGTTGTGTAATGAGGAAGTTTAATTAAGGCCCCACATTACAGCTGTAAATGTTCCTTTATATAATAAGGTCTAAATGAAACTGAACCTAATCAAAGTTACAATTCCTTCATTAGCAAATTACAAACAAGCGCGCACAGCTGACGCGCGCGGCGAGGATTATCACAACTAATTGCCTCGTTGTCACAGGCCAGCCTGAAACAGCGTTCAGATGTCCGTCTGCGAGAGCAAATTAGGGCCACGTCGGGCTATTCCTGTGATCACAAGGGGCTCTTGTACAGCGATCTGATTTACCCGTGTCGCCTGGCGGCCAGCAGCCCAATCAAAGGCGCGCTACAAAGGCAGCCTGTGAAGCCGGCCCGGCCTGGACAGGCCCTCCATATGTAGTGGGCACACGGCACTTCATTAGATCTGTTGTCACATTTCCCTCTTCTCATTCTAATGATCCCATTTTAATACTCACAGGAACCTCTTCTAATTGATGTCAAGTGAGTGACTTCTACATTCATCAACACGGCACATCAAACAAACCCTGGTGCCCGAGCCAGCGTCCTCTCGCCAACCCGAGGTGTGTCTCCGGCGACGGGCAGGGAGGGGTACGCCGCGTACCTGTTTAATTGGGATGGCTCGGCCGCTCCCGATGCTGTCTGCGCGGCTCTCCAGGCCTTTCTTCTCTTTGTCTGGGTCGCTCCCTTTCCGAGACTGCAAGGCAAAGAAAAGTTGGCATTTGGGTGAGGGCCGCGGCTCACATGCCCACTCTTCCCCTGCCCGCACGCTTCTGCCAATGGGGACCTGGAGGCCACATCTGGCACACGTGTGTACACACACACACACACACACGCACGCACCCCAGAAACAGACCCGCAAGCACTTCATCTGCACTGACTCATCATTCCAGAGAATTTTCTAAACTTTCCCCCTGACTTTTTCATTGCAAAATTATCTTTTAATTCTTTTTTAAAAGAGTTCAAAATTCAATTACTAGAAACCAATGGACCATCTAGGAAAGTAACGCCCAACAAGAAAACACATTCCAGAGCTGCAGTTAACAAAGCCAAGGAGAAAGGGGGCTCCTTGCTGCTTAGTTGGAAAACAGTCTGCATAAATGTATATATTTAATTAACGTCTGAATGATTTAAAAAATTCTATTAACTAGTCAGCTGAGCAATTTAATGGGGCACCCTCGCTCGGCACCAAGGTGTGGGCGGTGTTGCCTTCTCTTGCTTCTGCGTGGTTAGAAAACAGCGATTTCAAAGTTAAACTGGTGTACCATACCACGGAAAATAATAAGGGGGAAAAAATCCTGGAAACCTCCTCCTGATAAAACGCTGGTATTCGGGAAGAGCGAGCAGCGCTGTTAGTCTGCCACATTCTGGAGCCAATTATCTCGGAGGGAGCGTGGACACTGCAGAGCTATCCAGGGGCTGGTGGCCGGCGGGGAGGGGGCCACGTGTGACCAGGGAGCCACAACCCCAGGCTCACCTTGACTTGGGCAAGACCACAAGAGCGCCACCATCCACATCCCCATCCACTGATGGCACGAGGAAGGGCGAGCGCCGTGATTTTCTGACAGATTTATTTTATTATGAGAGAAAGATCTGAGACTCGTCCTCCTTAATAACTGTGCTGACAAGTGACAACTTCACTCCATTACTTTTCAATGGGAACATTACTCACGCAATATTGAAAATGGAGAAACATTTTCATGTGCTTTTCAAATCTGAAATGATATATGAAATGGATAGACCTGGTGGTGTCCAGTGCAGCCGTGAATGGTGATGAAACCCAGTTGCACAGGGATGTGGGATGCCGCAGCCAGTGTTCTAAACAATGTTAAGAGGGGGACAGCACAGGACATGAGAAAGCCAGGCCACGGGACGGGCTCCAGATCCCAGGAGAGGCTGCTGCCAGGATCAAGAAAGAAGACAGGGAGGGGGCTCCCGTGACATCGGCAGCTCCAGCACCTCAAAGGGCGCTCGTTAGAAAATGCACTCTCCTCTGACCACAGGGCCTCACTGTTGCTGAACACCTACTGTGTGTTTGGCAGTGCATGCCTTGTTCCCTTTAGGATGGTAGAAAGCTGGAATGAAATGACAGGAAGATGAGGAAGCAGCCAAAGGCAGAAACACAGGGTCTGCCCTCGGGACAGGAGGGAAGGAGCGGTGTCACCAACTCCTCTTCAGGAATCACAGCTATGGTTTGGGGGTTTTCTTTTCTCTTTAATTAATTCTTAAATTAATAATGTATAGTAAAAGCTACATGATGGTCTCAAATTCTTTCTTCACATTTTAATTCATAGAGAAGCCGGCACTTCAGGTGTCTAGTTGTAAGATAAATTTTAAAGCTCGCGGAGAGAACATTTGAAACAATTTTAAGTTGACATAACAGCATTAACAGTACTTTGGGAATTTTATGAATTCTAAATTCCTAAATCTGGAAATCCATCTTCATTATTCTCTATTAACCAGAATAATTAACAAAACAAACATTTTTAAAAAAATTAACATCTTCCTCAGGGCAGCACATCTGTCCCCACAGCCACGTCTGTTCTCAGAGCAGACTTTCAGATACCACAGGAAGCAGGAGGCAAGGGCAACTGTACTGCCATGAACAGCTCGGAAACAAAATCAAATCCAACATCTGATCTCACAGTCAGCCAGGCACTGGCACGTAGTAAGACTTCACTGCAAAAATCAAACAAAAATGTTCTGAAAACTAACATTTTGGTGGAAAAAGTCATAAAAATAAATGCCAGGAATGAGCCGGACAAGCTGAGAGTCGGAAGCACAGGCTGCATCTCAGGTCAACAATTACTCTGTCCAACACGCTATATCAATTAAAATGAAATAAAAAAACTAAACTGAATTCACTGGACAAGGAACTCTACAGCCTGTGTAAATCCCCAGCGAAGTCATCTTGTTTTCCTGCAGACGGCATCCTCCGTCACAGCTGAGATGGCTCTGGGGACATCAGATGCATCCGGCCCTCGGTACCCACCAGTTGTCAGGAGAGCTGCGTCCAGCCCGCTGCACACTACTGGGAACGTAACCAGGGTCTGCGTGCCTGGCTCAGAACATCTGGAGACCTCGAGCCCTGTGAGACGCTGCTCAGCTCCACAAATGCTCAGTGCAGGTCATCTGATGATCACTCGCTTCCTTACAAAGATGATTAACTTCCCCCCAGGTGACAAAAGAAGCCAGGAAGAGACATGCTACCCACGCCTGTGTACCTGGACCGAGCACGGCTGCAAAAGCCCTTCCTATCAAACAGAAACCTGCTCTCCCCTTCTCCCCAGCAAAGAAGGGCTGAGGAAGCACCTGTCACGGGCATCCAGGCTCTCTACAAAAACACAGTGAGCCATTCAAAACTTCCAGCTGTATACAGATCGCATGTCTTGATTTCACAGTGAGTTCTATGAGTTGTTTAATGTTTTGCACAGTCTTGGGACACGGGCATGCTTAGCTCTGGTTAATGACACCGACATTACACAGCAAGCTTTTGAAATGCCACATCAACAACACCATCACTACAGCGTGAAAGTAGGCAGAGCAACGCAGTGCACCATGTGAGGACACAGCTAGTTTAAAACACGAACAGAGAACACACGCATGGAATTCAGCAGAGCTGGTCACTGGAAGGAGGCAGGAGACCACATCTGGGAGGTGTCTAAGGAGGGCTTCAACTTTTACTTGGGATTCGCTTGTTTCTTGAAGCAGCAGCAGCAGGGGTAGAAGCAGAAAAACGTTTGTATGTGATGCGTTGGAAGGTGGTATGTGGGCATTTTTCATTCTGCTATATTTTAAAACACTCTCCAATAAAATGTTTCAACCACAAGTAAGTTGGGGCTACTAAATTAATCACTCTAAGAACCCATATTACAGAACCAGGGGTGAAATAGTTTTTTAGTATTTGTTTTCTCAAAACAGTGATTTTTCAAAATGTGCAAGATAAGTTTTTACTTTTGATTACTAAAGTATAATTCCTACTGTAAAGATAATACATAATTTGCTACTATTACAGAGAGTTTAAATTAGTACCATTCCATGTAAGGTATCTATGATTTGTTTTTTAAAAAAAGTGTACACATGCAAACAAAAACATCTGGGAGAAGAAAACATTAGCCCAGCCTATACATTATAGGTCTACTTTATAAAATACGTAAAAATGGTATTTGAAAAAATGGTGTGTGCACTACACTTAATTAACTATGGCCTCTTCATGATGTGCTAATAAATAAGGTAGCTGGTGCCTCTTCACTTGCATATTATAATCCCAGATGCATGAATTTTTATTCACTAAGATTGTTCCCATATGGCACATCTGTCTTCCTACTGGGTACTTTTAAATAAATACACACTTTGACAATTTAAGCCAAAATTTGCCAAAGATCACCAGAGATGAAGAGTCTACCAAATTTTACATTCTTAAGAATATGAGCAAACTGGCAGCAATAAGAATTTAGTTTTTTAATTCCGAAGATTTCAAAATTAATTTGCTTTCTTTTCATTCCTTGAATGACACTGACATCTAGTGGAGTTACTCTAAGATCTTCCACTTAAAAATACTCAGCACTTCATGCATCACCACCACCACCACTACCACCACAATTCTGTCAATATTAAGCCCAGTCAGGGACGTGCAGACCCCGCCTGGGATTTCAGCCAGCTTCTCCTTGGCTTCTTTTCCTGACCTCACATTTCTATTCTCCTTAACATAGTCGGGCAGCTGGATTTGGTTTCTAAAATGGTTTACTCTCAAATTGTCTTCTAACATTATCAGGAAGAGAACACACACCAACCCTGCACAGCTCCACAGGCAGGCCACAGGCAGGCCGTGAGGAGTCTCCCCACTGACCTAGTTACCGCGCAGGGTGGTTTCCACTGGTTCCTGCACCTGCCCCACCCAGTCTGCACTCTGGCTCCCTGGCCTCCTCCTGGATGACCATGTGCACACATGCTTCCTTGTGGTCGTGCATCAGCTGCAAGCAGGCCCTTCTCTTGAATTCTGCTCTCTCCTCTCAGTGTGCAGAGCCCCTCGATTCCCTCCAGACCCCCTTCTCCTGAATGCACTGACTCTGACAACAAGCATTCCTCCCAGACTCTGAGCAGAACAGGGCTCCGCAGAGAGCGAGGCTAAGTCAAAATTTATTAACTGGGCTATTATTTTGATTCTTCCTATCTTGAAGTGGCTCTCTGTAGACCACATGGATTGTCAGTTACCCATTCCAGGACAGGGTCCAGGACACTCTTTTCTGGCACAACCCGACTCCATAGGTGCCCCCTTAGAGGATGGGACAAGAATGTGCAGCTGATCTCCTTATAAATAACTCTACTTTGTTTTGCGGGGAGGAGGGTATGTTGGGGATCTAACCCAGAGGCCCTTTACCACTGAACTATATCCCCAGTCCTGTTTATTTATTTATTTATATTTTGAGACAGGTTCCACTATTTGCTGAGTCTGGCCTTGAACTTGAGATCCTCTTGCCTCAGCCTCCAGAGTTACTGGGATTACAGAACTGCACCAGCATGCCTAGCTAAATAGCTCTATTTTTAAAGGCATTTCCTGGATTTTTATTTCTTTCACAGAATAGAAACCAAAGACAATGAGCAGGTAATGTGACCCTGGCAGGTGCCAGACGCTGGGTGTTCTCTCTCCCAGTCCTACCAGGGGTGGCAGTGACAGACACAGCAGCTGTCTTGTCAAATGCATTAACCAGCCTGCTGAGTGCAGAGGGGATGTGCAGCCTGTCCTGTGGGGTGGCAGCTTCTCACTGGACAAAGCCCTGCCCTGGGGAGAGATGGGAGGGAGCCCTTGGGGCGACTGTCCTGTTGGGTGTGTGCCCACGGCACCGTAGTACCAGAGGGTGCCTACACTGAGCCACAGGATGCCTCCCCTCCAGCAGCGTCTCACAGCTACTCCCACTGGACACCACCAGAGGTCACGTTTGGAACATTAGTGGTAATGAGGCAACGGGGAAAGCAATGCCACAGGGCACAAGTGCTACCCTTCGCAGCTCAGAGAGGTTAAGTAAGTTGCCTAAGTTCAAATAGCTGCCAGCAGGGGAGGCCAGGCCTTGGGCCCGCTCCTTCTGCTCAGTGTGTTCGGCAGCCTCTGGAGAGCAGCGTGGCACAAGGCACTCAGCAAAGGAGCGGAGAGCAGCTCAGTGTGCTGTGCCGTCAGCAGACCTGCGACACTGACTGCCTCATGGCGGGAGAGGGATGAGGCATCTACTAGACTTGGCCTGCACCCGTGGCATCAAGATGGCCATCATCAAATAAAGGAGACAGGAGAGGTGATGCACTCCCAGTACCCTGCGGCGGTATTCTCCTTTAGTTCAAGACAGGAAATACCGAACTTTTTTGTGTCTGAGTCAGCACCAACCAACCAAGAGGAGACAGGTATAATCAGGGCGCTGCCAGCAGGTGGGCGGACCTTCCTTTGTGGGTGGAGCTGGCCTGTGAGAGTCAGGAAGTTCAGGAACACCCTGGCTGCCACTATCGACAGGAACCTTCAGCACCTGGCCCATCCACCCCATTCCCCTAGTGCGACAACCCCAAATCTTTGCAGAAGTTGCCAAAAGTCCTTCAGCTGCAAAAGCACCCTGGCTGAGAACCTCGGTTTAAAAGCATGTAATGCACAGAGCCAGTCCAGAGAGGGAAAGTGCTCCTGCCCAGGCACATGACAGCAGCTCTGCCTGGTGTCCTGGCTCCACTGCAAGGCCTTCCAGGGTTGACTGGTGATGCCTGCTATGTGTGGGCAGGACGGGAGAGGGTGGGGGCAGGCAGTGTTTTTGTCTCTCCTGTATTTCAGGAATTTCCTCATCTCAGGGAGCCATCCACAGGCCAGAGCCCCACCCACAGACCCCGAGTTTCTAAATGTGAGCCTAAGTACCTGATCTCCAGTTTTCAAACACTCCTGGATGACTCTCTGTGCTGTGCGCCCCCAGGAAGCCCAGGGCACATGGTGCCGAGAGCCAGGGCTGCCCCAGCCCCCACCTGCACCCATGAGGTAAGTCCTCAGACACAGAGCACAGGCAGGCGCCCAGCTCTGTCTGAAGGGCTGGGTGCACGGCTTTGAGAATGCCACACGGCTCTGTTTTGTGTGTGATGCAGAGTGTCCACCCAGAGACCGTGAAATGCTTCTTATGAATCCAGGCCACCAGGGCTCTCTCCACGCACACTGCTCAGCATGGAGAAATTCCCATCCTGCTCAGCATCCGGACTGTGGCTTCTCACTGCTTTCTTACGCTTCCAGAAGTCAATGCTATTCTCATTAACTCGGCTTGGATTCTACGACGCCCCCCTGAACCACCGGGCCTGCACGTTAACAGGAACCAGGCTCCTTGGTGTCACACTCAGACCTCTTCCCCAGGGCTGACACTCACAGTGAAGAGGTTGGACCGGCGCTTGGACTGCTTCCGCACGGGCGTGGGGGTGTTGGCAGTGGGAGGCACGTCAATCCGAAGCTCCTTCTGGCTGGTGCTTGGGGTCGATGGGACAGAGGAGGAGTAGTCACTTAGGCTCCCGCCACCATTACTTGTCTGCAATGATCAAAACCAAGGTTTTTATTAAGGACGTGCTCCTGGAACCTAAGGTCACCACCCCAGTGGGGTCGCAGCCAACCAGCTCTCAAGTCTCACGGGGAGACAGCAGGTGTAATCAGGCAGGCTTCTCTGACTTTGCCAGCTGTGCCTGCAGCAAGGCCTCATTCCAGAAATTCCCCCATCTCAGAGTTTCCTCTAAGAAAGTGACCCAAGGAAACAAAGTCTCTATCATTTAACTCAAACATTTCAAACAGCTAAAATGTAATTATTTCCCTTCCCTCTGAAAAGCAAAGAGGCTGGTTACACTCAATGGATTCCATGGGTCCTTCTCTGCTCTAGAATGGGAGCACAGCCACCTGGTTTGCTCAGCAGAACCACAATGAACGTTCTGCAGATGACACTTTGGAAATCGGGGTGCTGTTGGAAGGTGTTTTCAGGCTCACAAGACGTTAAAGACGCCAACAGCGCAGCGGTGACACTCCTGAGTGTGCCCTCACAGCCCTTGACAGAGAAGGCAGAAACGGACCCCCTTCCCAGGCACCAACCCTTCCAACACACCCTCTGGACACAAGGGCCAAGAGATCACCTAGCCAAGAAAGGCTGGTCATAAAACCAGTGCAGGCAAAACAAAGCCAACAGTGCCCTCAACAGGATTCTGGTTGAGTTCTTCAAAGTGACGATTATTTCATTTGTTTCCAAGTACATAATTTAGCAAAATGTTGTTGTGTAAAGAGAGCAGTTTCTAGAGGGCCTGAGGGAGGTGGCAATTATTACTAAATGCTGCTGCCAACTTTAAGCATACAGTGGGTTTACCCAGTAAGATTTACCAAGAACTGTTAACCTACAAGTGGACCAGGACCAAGACCAGAGCATGGTGCTTTAAATCAGCAGCAGAGACACTCCTGGCACTGCCCTGTGCCTGCATGGCTCATAACCTAGGCAGCAGGAGACAGAACACGCTCAGGAGGGACCCGCTAAACCCCAGCTGGCCGCAGCAGTTTCTGCAGGAAACAGGAAGTCAATTACAGACTGCTGCCATCTACACAGCTGAAACAAGGGAAGCCGACTCCTGCGTTGGCTGGGAATGCTGTCTTCCCACTCTCCTTGGCTCCTGGTCCTCTTAGTCCCCACTGCTCGTCCACCTGACATACCTGGCTGATGTGCACGGCAGACACCTGTGCAGAACAGACGGAGGAGTGGCTGGGAGAGTTGGGCAGGGACTTGCAGGGGCCTATGGACAGCTGCTGCTTCTTCCTCGTGGCAACAATCTTCTGGGCAACTGGTGGACACAGAGACAAAAGAAATCACCCTGAGGCTGGCTTCCAAATACAACAGGCATAGCAGGGAACACTGGGGTCCCTGAAATCCACAGTGACTTTCCCTCCGTCCACAGTGACTTTCAGTTGGGCACCTGACCATCTCCCAGAGCTTCCCCCTGTGGCCCAACAAGCAAGCTCTGGACAGTGGACCCTGTGTCACCTCTCAGGAAGCCACCTTCCTCAAGGGAGAGCTGCCCTCTACCCATGGCTCCCTTGTGTCCTTCTCCTTCGTCTGTCTGAAATGCAGAGATGTCTGTGGCCCCAGCAGCCTTCCTGGGCCATGAGGCGGTGCTAGAAATATAACCCACACTTAGCGAGGCAGGATACAGAAGGCATTGGTCCTCTGACTCCATGGAGGGCTGAAGCCCATGCAGGCCACCTCAGAAGACTCACATGTGCAACCAAAAACACATGCCCACCTTGTGAAACTTACCCTGAAATAACAATTTTCCCAGTTACTTGGAGCATCAATAATCCTAACCGGAATAAGGAGATTTAACTAAATCCCTTGGAACGCCAAAATCCTTCTTTAGCACTGCCTAAGGAGTCCCTCTTAACTCTACAAGATATGGGAGAGGCTGATACTCAAGCACAAGTAATTATATCAAAGACCTTTTCTTATTTAAACGCATTACCTCCACACTGGAAGTTTATCTTAATCAATACAAATCTAAATCCAACCAGCCATAACTTCTCTTGGTAAATAGGCTCGCATGATAAAGCATATTGCATTTAATTGGAAAGGAAGTCAACGATTAGGAAAGTCTTCCTGCACTGACAGGTGTCGCTGTGGGAGGAAACTCTGCGTTCACCTGGATGGACGTGTGCCCTGGGAGTGCTGTAACCGGGCTCAGTGAGACTCAGCACATCTCTTAGTCTGGGTTCTTCCTGGGCCCAAAGGTGCCGACGCGAAGGGCACCTCGCCTCTCCCTGGCCCCTGGTGACGTCCTGGAAGCAGCTCATGGGCTGCCCACAGACAATGCTTACTGATAATTTCTTTTCCAAATGAACACAATTTTAATAAGGAACTGGTCTGTCTACAGCCCATGGTTTTGTTGTGAATGAATGATAGTATAAATATGATTAAGTAAAAGTGCAACGAATAAAAAATGGTTCAGGAGATGAAGCAGCGGCTCCATTAGTCACATCCCACCTCCAATAGGCTCCTCATCATCCTGAAAGGGTGGTATCAATTAATTTATCTTCCCGTAGTGTATCGAACATAACCTTCATCAGCTAATCATGTTTAAATTACAGAGGAATATCGCAGCACTCTGTCATTTCAAAACCATTGGCGTATTGATCAGGGGTCTTTGAAGACACATATTAGAATATTTTAAAAATCATTGCATGAACTCAAAAATGAAATCTGAGATCAGTTTCCAATAGCTGCAAAACGAAATTCCAAAGACCTAAAGCAAATTAACCTGAAATCATGGTTACCTGGGTGAGTGCTAATTTCTTAACCTTTTGAAAAATAGCAAAAAGGTGCTTCTAATCATCAACTGCATCATGTTCTGGGTTTCTGCCAGCCTCACTGCTATGTTGAGCTGTGTGACCACACAGGTCACTGAAAACAGGAGACGCACACTGCCAGTGGCAGGATGGGCCTGGAGAGCTTCATGGACACTTTCCACTCGCATGTTTCATGCCAAGGGAACATTAGAGACTTTCCATGAGAAGTCAGATATTTCACTAGAACCCTAATTTTATGGAAATCCAAATGAACTTGTGTCTTCTCTACAAACAGGCTAGAAAGAAGGCAAGTTCGTGATTAAAAAGAACATTTTCAAAACAAAGTCTCCCAACGATGATGCACAGAGCATGGGCCATGTCCTGAGAACTAAAATCCCACTGTCCCTTTATTACTGCCCTACCACATTAAATGGAAAGAAAAAAAAAACAAAAAAACAAAAAAAACCCACAAGTCATAACATCTAATGACTGTAGCATTTCTGCATTTCTTTTTTTACTTTACTAGTAAAAAATATTTTCCCATTTTAATTCCTTCATACTCTGATACACAAATGAAGGAAAGAATATGATTTGCAAATATCTTGTTCTAAGACACTGAGGCTGCTTTAGAACTATAACCATCTGCGCATGGAGGACAAGGACAAGGACAAGGAGGTAAAGGCCCTTTATGAAAGCTTCAGCATCTTTCCATCACGAAAACAGAAATCTACTACCTTGAAGACCATTGGCTAACACCACGGATCTGCTAATTGCGGCTCTGCTGCCTGCTTTATGTCCCACAGAGGGAGTGACACCAAGAAGGGTGCCCTGCTTAAAGATGCCCCTAAGGGCATCACTGGGTTGGACAAAAGCTAACGTGACAACTGCCACCCAATTGGCGCGGTGGTCCAGGCCTCACACCACGGCACAAGCCTGGGTGGGCCCAAAGGAGCCAGACAGAGGAGGGGGCCAGGGAACATGTGGACGCCACATGGATCCAAGGAGAATGAGGGCCGGGACAGAGGGTGCTGTTAGCACACTTGCCTGGCCTGTGTGAGGCACTGGGTTCGATTCTCAGCACCGTGTATAAGTAACTCAAATAAAGGTCTATCAAGAACTAAAATAATTAAAAGCAAAACACATTTCAGGAGAAAGAGAAAGCAGACACATTTACGAGCTGCCCAAGGTAAATGTTCTGACCAACAGAGGGAGAATTGTGCTGTGGTTTAGATGTGAGGTGTCCTCCTAAAGCTCCTGTGTCAACAGTGAAGAGGCTTAGAGGTGGCACCGCCTGGGCCATGCAGGCCCTAACCCAGGCATTGCACTGGCCCCCTGGTGGGGATTATCTGCGGGAGACTGAAGGCAAGTGGGGGTAGCTGGAGGAGGGGGACACTGGGAGGGGCCTCTGGGGTGCAGATTTTACTCTGCTTCCTGCTCATGTCCTGAACTGCTTTCCTCTGCCACACCCTGATGTCACCTTGGGCTGGAAGGAACGGAGGCAGCCATCTCAGGACAGAGACCTCTGAAACTGTGAGCCCCAAATGAACTTTTTCTCCTCTAAAATTGTTCTCTTGAGGTTTCTCAGTCACATCAGTGAAAAAGTGATTACAACAAAGGGTAGTCATGAAGTTCTCAGGATTTTTAGAAGGTGTTCATGTCAGTAAGTTTAGAAGATGACCATGACCCCAGACTGCGCTGGCGGGGCAGCCCTCAGAACCAGGGTGTCTGAATTTGCCCATTCAACAACTGAACACGTTATGTATGTTAACACACGCAGGTGTGTACATACCTCTACGTCGAAAGGAAATTGTGCATTTACCAAAAGCACAGTCACTTAACTCAAAGAGAATTCAGAATCCTTATTGTGGGCATCTGACCTAATCTCAGATCGGTGACTGCGTGACCATGAATGTGCCCATGCACTGTGTCTGTGCCCAAAGCGGCCTCCTCAGCAGGTGTGGAAGTCTGCTCATCTCCCCACCTCCAGGTGATGCTCAGAGCAGCTTCAGGTCACCTTTGCTACAACCTTAAAATCTGGCTTGGGCATGGAAGGAAGGTGAAGGTGCCCTGCAGTCAGTCCCGTGGCAGTGCTCATGACCAGAGGGCAGGAGGCTCACAGAAGCCAGCCGGATCGGGCAGTGCCAGGTGAGAGAAGAACTGGGCGGGGTGTGGGGCAAGGGCTGCTTCTAGATGAGGAGGACTTTGTGGTGTTTTTAAGGCTGCGTACACTTCCATGCATGCGTTTCTGTTCTTCAATTAAAAACAAATTTAAAAACTTAACAAAAACATTTACTTTCTGCACAAATTTGATCTTTCCTGCGGAGCAGAAGGTAAATCGCAGTCTTTAATTAGTGGCAAAGTAAGATTCTGAGACGGCTCCACTCCCACAGAGAGCGAGGACAGCGAGGCCTCCTGCGCCTGGGGAAGACGGAGCGGGCTGCGGGCTCCTGACCACTTGGTCCTCACAGCTCCATTCCACAGGTAAGGAAGACAAGGCAGAGAAGACAGGCTCCAGCGTGGCCGTGGCTGCCCTCGACGTCCTCACGCGGCAGGAAAACACCCCGTCCTCTGCCTGCAGCCTCTCCTGCTCCACGGTCTCTACACGGTACTTATGTCACTGGCGGAGGGACAGAGCCCAGCCCACCGCACCCGGGAAGGGCTCAGCCAGTGCTGGTCAGTCCAGCAGTGCACCAAGCCTCATTCCGCAGCTGCCTCTGTGCAAGCACACGAGGCCACCTCCCCTGTCCTGACCCTGCAGTCTGCCTCCAGGCCCTGGCTGGACGTGCCCTGGCGTGGTACCTGGGGTCACTGTGGCCGCCAGAGGACAACTGCACACTGCTCCCTGACCCCTGGGTAGCACCTGGCATTGTGACCACGTCCTCATGGGTTCCCAGGACACCCCATTTCCTTGCCTCCCCACCTGGAACCTCTTTCTACCCTCCTCTGCGGGCTCCTCTAGTGGACACTCCCCAGGTTCCCGTCTTCGAGCCTCTCTCCTCTCCAGGCCCCTCGGGAGGAAGCTTCTCCACACTGACATTTCGTCCTCCTCAAGGCCGCGGGCTCCTGCCGTGGGCACGACCCACCCTCCTCACGTCCTTCCTACATTCTAGAACTGTGGCTCCACTGACCCCACGTCTCCTGGTCAACGAGCAGGGCCACTTCAAATACACGCCGCCCTCCTGGGCCTCCTGGCTTCTCTCAAACCTGATTCTCCTGTCTTCTATCTCCATCCACCACACAACCCCCACCCCAGGCACAGAGAGAGGTGACCCACAGATCGCTGACTGCACCACTAGAAAGCCCCTAAATTCTTCTTTGTGGCTACTGTCATGACCTAAGACCCTGTCCACCCAGAGCTGGTACACAAGGGACCCCTGGCTGCAGCCCACAGGCCTCTGGCACTGCAGGTGGTTTTCCTAAGACAAACCTCTCATGACATTGTTCTGCTTGGTTTTTCAATGCCTGTGGTCAGATAAACCGCAGGACTGGCTCTTTCCTGTCTGTGGGGGGTGGATCTGCACTCCTGGTATTTCACTACACAAAGCACCACAGTCTCTTCCAGAACATAGATCTTGGGACAGTCCCATGTACCACAAGCTGTGTGCAGAACCAGATGGCCCCCGGGGTTGGAGAGAAGGGGGGCAGTGCCCTCTGAAGGGCAGGAAGCCTCATCTGTGGAAGAGCGCAGAGCTGACTACCAGGCGCCAGGGTTGGACCCAGTGGCAACCAGCAAGCCTACCCAGAGAGACTCTTCTACTACAGCACTGTGAGGCCACTGTCCCTGGGGCTGGGGGACAGTTCTGAGCCAGTACAGATACACCAGAATTAAATGAGTCCAGTAAATAAGTCTAACAGTTAGAGTATCATCTTGGGTGTTTACACAGACATACTCAGAAAAAAGAACTTTCAGGGACTGAACACGAACACCGTAGTCCACAAAAACGCTCTCAGAGCGCAACTTACAAGGCTGACGCCACTATACGCTTTGTCTTTATCTGTGGTGCCACCACCCAGAGGTAGACAACACTGTCACTGAAAGGCTCTTCCCTGGGAGCACAGGGCCACCTGAGAACTCCCAAAGGTGATGGAAACCAAGGCGGACTGCAAACTTCCCAGGAACAAATACAAGAGCCCCTAATGTCTCCAGTCAGTTTTTAAATTACAGCAGAGCAGTTATTAAACTAGCTTATTAATTAAGAAGAAAGTAATTACCAAATTATGTAGTTCTGAGTGGGTGACTCAGGAGTGAGAGGAAATCTGAAGTCAAACTTTGCTCACCACCAGAATCTCGAAGTCAATGGACATGAGAGGTGGTGTCCTCGTGCTGCCCGCCAGGGTGCGGACGGGGACCTTTCTCACGGGCAAGCTTCTGAGTATCTGAACTTTGAGCTCAGAGAAGCTACGCCAGAAAAAACTATGTTAAGATCAGAGTGAGACAGAGCGAGACAGGGAGAGAGGGCGCTGCGTTCCTGAAGGTCGCAGGAGATCAGGCCACCGCAGGCGCAGAATCAATTAGTGAGCTGGGCTGTCTAGTGCCACGCCTGAGCACCTGTGGGACCCGCCATGCTGCGCTGCCGAATGCCAGGCAGCTCCCGACCCAGGACAACGGGACCGTCCCATGGACCCCGGAGCTGCTATGGCAGTGCTGGGCCCCCCCCCCCGAGGGAACCAAGAGGGATGAACCAACAGGTGGCAGGAGCTGAGGAAGCCAGAGGGCAACTGGAAACCATGTGTAAAGATCTGGTACAGAGGAGAGTGACAGCATGGTCACTGTCCTCAGGCAATGGAGGTCATCGAAACCTGTCCCAGGACGCGACAAGACCCGTGTTTTGGAAGGTTCCATACCGTGGTTTGAAAGACGTGGGTCACCGCCATCTGGAACGTGGGTCACCCCTATCTGGAACGTGGGTCACTCCTATCCAGAGTGCGTGTCACCTATCTGGATTGTGGGCACAAGGGCAGGGCAGGGCAGGGCTGGCCCCACTCCCAGCAGGTCTTTCCTTTGGGACTTCCATCTCTAGAAATGCTGCCACTCTACCCTTATGCTTGATTCAAGCCCGGCAGGGTAGAGCCCCTGGCTGACCACATGTCATTTGATGATTCACAGCCACCAAAAGGAGTTCTTAGAGGGTAACAGCAGCTCAGAGATAGTTTCAGCTAAACGCCAGCAGTTTCTTCAACATTCCTGGGATTTTCCCATGGGCACAGTGCCACCCCCAAGGAGAAAGTATTCTCATCTTCTAGACCCAGCCTTCCCCCACCACCTCTGAAATCAGCTCTTGGCCATTTCCCGAATCTCGTCCTGTCCCACTTCAACCCTCCCTTTGCACAGACAGCACCTCTACTGTTCTCAGAACAGGTCTGGCCTAGCTCATCCACACGCCAATGAAACAGACTGTAACCACCAGGGTAGGTTTCTAATGAGAACGCGGGAAAGGTGAGGCCCCTGCGACTCACTGGAAAAGGGGACGCGCTTCCGCTGGTTCCTTAGTCAGGAGGGGCTCGGCCAAGGACTGACCAACTGCAGGTCCCTGTGCCCCAAGCAGCTCACTGGGAAAATGGCTGTGGTCGCTGACAGTCCTTTAACCACTTGCCTTATGTGCACTGAAGCATGGAATACGATACACGTATGGTACACGCGCGTGAGTGCTTCTTCCCGCCCCACCACCACGTGTGCCGGGGAACAAATCCAGGGCTTTGTGCACGCTAGGCAAATGCTCCAGCAGTGAGCCACACCCGCAGCACCAACCGCATTTCTGTTAAGTATTTTTAAAACCAACCCCTGCTCCAAGACACACTGTGGTTGAAAAGGGAAGCTTTAACGTTTTCTGGTGAAACTCTCAAGTTTTTCCTGAAGTAATGAAGTCTGACTTCTTAATCTGAGATTCACTTCTTGTCTGTATTCTTTTTATCTCGTTGTATTAAAACAAATTTATCTTCATTTATGTCGCAATTACCTATTAGGGTTGTTAATTTGCTGGAAATGAAGCTATTGTTTAATTGCTCCTATTAATCGGGGGATTTAAATGCCGACTGTAATAAACAGTTACCTTCAGGACGGAGCAAAGTCAAGGCTGCTGACATTAATTTCAGAATTTTAAAATGAGGAAAAATTTCTACTGTGTCCAAGGCAGCTGAATTTCTCTCTTCATTTCAAAGAAGAGGTGAAAGGACATAAAATGTTTTTTTAAAAAAGCCCACTGAAACAAATATGGTTCCTTCGACATTTTAAACATGTACATCCAATTCTGATATGACGGAATCATCCGTGGCGAGGGGGACATCAAATCATGCTGTGAGAAATGCACACCCCTCTCTCCTTTACACACCGCCACAGCGTAACAGTTCCCTGAAATTTAATTCCAGAGTTTGGCCACCAAAGATGGGGAGGGGTTGATTCCCACTGTTGCCCCAAGCACTGGGCCAGTGGGCAGCAGGAGGCCTGGTGCTGACAGTCCCCTCACGGCCCAGACACGCACGGCCTGCAGATGGCCACTCTGCGTGCCCCTGGTCGTGCTTGTGGTCCTACAATGCTCCTGGTCTTGCTCTTGGTCTCAGAATGATCCTGGTTATGTTCCTGGTCTGTACTCAAGTAAAGTTAGACCCCGGAGAAACGAGCCAGCCGGTCTCCACCCAGTGTCTGAGGCACGTGGAACTGGCTGCTCTTACTTCTCCCATATGCACCCCCCCTTTCTTAACAGCATCCCTCCCTTGCTCCTTCACTGGTTCTTTTCTCACAATATTGAGCAAATAAAACGTGCCAGGAGACTTGCCAGGCAGGGAGAGACCATGGAGCCCAGACAGATCTGCCAGCAGCACCACTGAGGACACGCTGGCCCTGGGAGGTACCTATGCAGGGGACACCTCACACCTCACCAGAAAGTCGTCCTCTAGGCCCACAGCCCAAATCCTCTCCCTTCTCATCCCTGCTTTTAGAATTCAGCACCATGTTCCAAGCCTTGGCTACCTCCTCAATGTACACGACACTGTGAGGGCACAGTGCCCGAAGAAAGGCAGCAGGGCTGGGGTGCAACCCAGGGTAGAGCACTTCCTAGTATGTGTGAGGCCCTGGCTTTGACCCTCAGCACTGAGAGAGACAGAAGGGGGCGGTGGGGGAGAGAAAAGGCACAAGAAACATAAGAGCAATGTGCAAGAGGGAAACAGCCAGGACTCACGAACAAGGTCCAGAAGGACCACTTCAAGCTGGATGCACTCAGGAGGGTGAAGAACCACGGGAAAGTGTCCTCTCTGCAGAGCAGCAGTGAGCACATGGTGAAGGAAAGCTCTGACCATCCGGAAATCCGATGTGTGCGGCTTCGACACAGCAGCAACGGTGAAAAGCAGCCCCTTGGCGCAGTCCCCTGAGCTCTGCTCTAAACCAGAATCCGTGAGGAATCCAAGAACAGCAGGAAGTAAAAAAAAAACCACTGCTGCTGACCACTGGCTACAAGGCCCAGGGCCACATGCTGCAGGCCAGCTCAGCCCAAGCACCACCAAAGTGTGTGTCAAGGTGGCAGAAGAAGGGACCTCTGATAGGCACCAAGACCTAAAGTGGGGGGCAGTGACTGTTCCTTGATAGATAAAGCTGTAAAAATACGTCAAGCAAACTGGGAAGACAGAAGAGCAGAAAAGCAAACGGCATGCTTGGCACTGGAGCCCAGAGGCCCAGGCACAGCCCTGTGGACGTGCTCCTCTGTGATGGGCTGGTGGTCTCCTGGGCCCTATGGACAGATGGGCTTCTCCCTTACTTCCTCACCTGCTCAGGAGGAAGAGGGCTCCCTACTCTCCATCTGGTTCCAGGGTAGAAGGCAGAGTATCACTCCCCTCGGCGTCCAGCTAGCATTCATTACTGATCATTCTGCTTAATTAAGTGAATGATCTAAAACAAGCAGGCAGAGTTTAAAGGCAGATAACAAACCTTAGGTCAATGTGAAATGTAAAAAGATAAACAAAGGAGCATAAACTAAAGAGCTCCCAAAGAGCAAAGCCTTGTGGCCCAGGACACAGTTCTAGTCTCACCATGATACAGTTCAACAGTGAGTTGAATACAAGTGGACACTGAGCAAAAAACATGTAACATTTCAAATGCTACAATTAAACCTCGCACAAATCTTTTCAAAAGGCCAGGAGATGATTAACTTTCTCTCTCACTTATTCTCTAGTTGGATGCAAATCAGCACCTTCCAAGCAGAGGCAAGTGAATATCCCGATAAATTGGCAATACAATTTAGATGGCAGGCAAGGATCTGAAAGATAAATGGCTTAAACAAAGAGGGGAAAAATGAACCTGTCACTTCTTCTCAACTCATCAAACTGTCTCGCAGAGGAAGCTGATGATTCCAGAGCAGAAATGTCTCTGACACCCCTGAAGGTGCAGGCTCAACCACGATTCTCCAGTCTGCAGGGCCAGGTTGCTCTGTGTCTCGGCACCAGGGCAGCTAAGGGACTTGCATTTTCAATCCTTTAGTATTTAAAAGGCCAAAGTATGGGTTATGAAATACACTAACAGAGCATCGGCACAAAAAAAAAAAAAAAAAAAAAAAAAAAAAAGAATAAAAAGACACAAGATAAATTCAAAGAAATGCCATGCTGTCAAACAAATACACCGTACTTAAGAAAACTAGATGAGAAAATCCAGGTGAATGAGGACTGGGAGATGGCCAGGGTCCTACATTAGAGAAGCCCCAGTGCATAAAGGCTACAAGCAGATGCTGGCCTTGGGGACCCTGAGCTAGATATGGCCGAGCAAAATAGTTGTGTTTTAAGAAAAAAAATTAATACGTTTTGTTTACTGTTGGCTTAAGCCCAATCTCCTGGGTCCCCTTTGCTTCCTGTTGAAAGGTGATGAAAACAACAAGCAGCTTGGGGACTTCTCCAATTTCCCCATTTGTCACCAGAGTCTCCTCTGGATCTTTCAACTTTCAAGAAAAATGGACTTATCTATCACAACTGAAGCTGTTTTCCTATTTCCAGAAATAATTACCCTAACAACAATCTCCATAAAAAAGACATTCTCTTCTTTAAGTGGGGAGATGTCGTCTTGGTCGGAACCGGAGGAGATTACTCCTCTCCTCCCCAGCCCTGTGGATAATGAGCCGGCCGCGTGGCCCCTCACGAGAGGCCTCTGGAGAAGTGACAGTGACACACAGGTTGAATTATACAATGGATTGTGATGCAATTAGGAAGAAGGATGAGATGACAAAACAGATTTCCACTCCGTCTTCAAAGGACTCTGAGCATGAAGTCACTGTGAGACCCTTCCACAGCATCCGTTACCGTGCCTTACCCAGCGCCCAGAAACCCCTTCCCAACACAGGTGATTCCTCTGGAAGCCCTGCCTTTTGTGGTATTAGAGCAACTTTAACCTTTTAGGTTATGACACAATAAGTGTGAAGGCCCACATACAATTTTTGAAATGATGTCAAATTCTATAAAATTAGCATCAAAGTCCAGGCAATTCTTTTGCATAGACAATGGCCACTGAGGAGTTAAGCAGAGTGGGGAGAAACTTCCTGCAAGATTTTATTCTCCTTTAATAAGAAATTAAGTTTATCAATTGCCACTGTAATTACTCACAGCACCTCGGGTAATTAAAAGGGATCTAAATCTAATTTTATTTACATTTAGAATACCTGAGGTCATCTCCGATCAAGATTCACGTTTGTGACTAATAATGTTTGAGTGTTAATTAGAGCTCAACAGAGAATACTGATTGATTTTGAATCTGTAACCTGTGATTTAGCAATAGTGAGGAAGTCCGAGCATCTCCTTCTGAGATACAGCAGTTTCTACCAACTACTGAAATTCTTCAAAACTACTGAAATTCTGCACGTTCGTGTGCATTTCCATTGGCTGTGGCACTGGCTCACTGGGCCCACACTCCTCGGCCCAGGCAGCTCCCACCAGAATTCATTACCTCTTCAAGATCATTTCGTTTCTTGAGGTCGAACACTAAGATCTCAGTTGTGCCGCTCCATGAGTCTCGACAAACGCTGGTGCCCCAAGCCACCACAAACAAGATCTTCCACCCTCTCCTGAGGCTCCCAAGCTGCCCCAGCCCATCCAGCGCTCACTCCCCCTCCTGGGACTTTTCCACCAGCGTTTCGCCCGTGGCTGGAACGGGCCACTGTTTTGTGTGTCTGCTGCCTCTTTTCACTCACCGCGTCTTACAGAGCCACCCCTGACCACAAGATATCAGAAGCCTGTGAGGAGGGGACTTTATGGAGACTCTTCTCCTCCCAGTGGACACACAGTCCGAACCCTCCTCCCAGGACTGCAGGAGAATGGGGTGGTCTCCCGCCACAAAGGAAGTCATGTCCAATCATCAGTGACCTCTAGTCCTGCCCAGGTCCAGAGAGGAACAAGGGCTCCTGGTTCCAGAACTTCAAGCCTACCTCTAAACAGACTTGCCTGGGGTAGGGGATGCTAGCTGCAGATAAAAGGCAATGAGGATTCTTCAGACCAGGAATGCAGAACCCTTTCTTCTCTATCTAAAAGTCTTGCCTTAATCCACCCTGAGAGAATATCCTTCATTAACCAAAAACTGAGGAATACCATCGTTGGAGACATCAGGATTCAAACTCACTGAGAAAAATGTTATTGAAAAAAACCACAATGGACATTTTGAAAATTTAAATAATCAGAAACTAGAACGGCAGTGTGCACACACACACACACATACCATCTGCATCCTGGCAGTTTAAAGTTAGAAACAAGCCCCAGGACGTGCTGCACTCAGGACGCAGCTGCCCCGAGTGGGGCTTACTCTACCACTGCAACCTGCACGATCCCAGAAGCGGGCCAAAGGCGCCCCTGGGCTTGAGCCAGCTGCAGGCTGACCCTCCGTCCAACATGGCAAGTGGGGCCCACAGGGCTGTAACCTGGACACCACACAGGGTGGCCCGAAAAGGGAAGACAGATGTGACTGACTGTGACTCAAGAGCGGTTCTGAGAAGTCTGGGCTTCCTCTTGGGTTTGGAGCCCTTCCACTGGTGCCAACCCCATGCCACCATGTACCCACTAACAGTAGATATGTGTGCCTGCAAGCTTTTCTTGTGAAGCTTCTGGAAATCCACTTTAAGGTAAGAAAGTAAGTCGATTTTGTGCTAGTTACTGACCCAACCAGTAGTCCCTATCTCCAGACTAGAGGAAGCAGTGTGAAAGCCACGTTCTCAGTGCACTGGGGATGCTCAGATACCCCTGTGGGCAAGACACACTCGGAAAAGGCAGATCAGAGCTTGGGAAGGAGATTTAATGTGGCAAATGGTGACGCCAGAATTTAGCATCCTGGGTGTATTTACATTGTTCTGCAAAAAAAATAATGTAGATGAGAAAAGATAATGAACATATTGTACCTTTAAAATAGATTTCTACTTTGATGACAAAAAGTATTTTTAAAATGGGAGAGAATATAAGTACAAGAGTAGCTGAAGGTGTCCTTCAGGTATATTCAACCCCCCAGTAGCTGAAGGGGTCCTTCAGGTATATTCAACCCCCCAGTAGCTGAAGGTGTCCTTCAGGTATATTCAACCCCCCAGTAGCTGAAGGTGTCCTTCAGGTATATTCAACCCCCCAGTAGCTGAAGGTGTCCTTCAGGTAGATTCAACCCCCCAGCCGTGCTCTGACTCAAGGGAAGATGGAGCTCCGCGCCTGCCTGCGGGGCCTGCTCTCCTGGGGACGCAGGCACTGTCCCCAGTGCTCAGCTGGTCCCTCTGTTCACGTCCGGGCTTGGGAATACCGAAGCCACACTCAACACAGCCAGCAGTGGACACTGCAAGGGCTGCCCGGCGTCACTGGGTCAGAGTGAAAGGCACCGTGGCTGCCAGAACTGGTGACGCCGCCCAAGCCTCCTGGACCCTGGGAGAGCAATGCCGGGCTCCCCGTGAACAGGAGGCACCCTGCTTATCAGAGAGCAGGCGTGTGAAGAGAAGATGGTTTACATCCTGCACAGGCAGCCCGCTCACTGAGAGGATGGGAATCTGCCACCTGGGCATTCTTCACAAGGTCTTCCACTGGCCATGCAACACTGGTGGAGTGCAATTTAGTCTCCAATAAAGACCAAACTCTTCACTTGTGCCTTTCTGGCCTTTATAAGCATTTAACTGTCATAACATCTATAATTCAGCATGGAAAAGGCGTCGCAGGGCATTTATGATAAATCTCACAAAACATATAAGGCCCCTTTGCACTTTAATCATTTGCTAACACTTACAATAAGATTGTATTAAAAATTTAAACTGCCCTACTTAAGCAATTTACCTTCAAACGTCCATTTCCAGAGAATGAATCTGAGGGAGGTGAATGTCGAACCCTTGGTCAGATTTATTGCACCAAAGAATCTCTCTCCTGATATGGCTCTGATGAGTGAAGTCTAATGACTTTAGTTTTATTACTTTTTAAGCACTTAATGGGAAAATTCAGACATTTTCACAAGACTGAGCTTCCACAAGAAAGGTACATTTAAAAAATGACAGGTAGAGAAAGGTCTACGAGATGACTTTAGACATGCCTAGATTAAACACCATCAGTGCAAATTTTAAGGCAATGACTAATACCACAGGCTTGCCTCTGTCATTATTAGTTTGAGCTTTTTTTTTTTTTTTTTTTTTTTAACTGTCTTAAATAATAGTCCAGAGGATATTTAGCAAAGAGTAGCTGTGGAGAATTTTATTATTATACATGTAAAACTTTAAAGCCATTTAAAAACCCCACAGTATTTAATTTTTTTCCCCCACACTTATAAACCACCTACCACAGGGAAGTTACAGGGCAAATACCATAATTATCTCAGTGTAATTACTTAACCCCTGCTAAGGATCAACTGTTTCTACCACCAACCACACTGCCAGCAGGAAAACTACCTTTAAAACGTGAAGAAGCAAATCGAAAAGTTTGTCTTTACTTGAAGTAATTTTTCCCCCTAACTTAAGCCCACAGCTGTGATCCCTCAGATTTCAATTAAAGCCTAGGCAGTAATCCTATCAATCACCAAGGACTATAAATTTCTTATCTTTCTCATTAGCTACCCCGTTGCACAGCTTAAATATAAACATACCTTGCCACAGGACTGTAAATCACGGGGCCCCAGCGGCTCCACCCAGCGCCGGGACGGGCAGGAATGATTGGGGCCACTCGTGGTGGCTTGCTACACTAAAGCTGATTTACACATCTCAAAAAAATTAAAAAAAAAACACCAAGAATCACAGTGACAGCAGATCTCTTTGAGTTTGTTTATTTGGCTTAAAACTGGTAATGACCTGTCTTTATTAGTATTACTAAGTTTTATGTGCAAAATCCAATTTTCTGTGGAAATACATTTTTGCTGCATCTGCCAATAATATCTCTTGCAGTTACCTGTAGCTATTAATTTTTTTAAAACCTAAATTTCAACTTATTTTTTAAAGCTGTAAAAAGGAAGAAAAAAAAAATCAGAAATCCAACAAACCACTTTCTTCTTGACATAAAACTGAGCCCAACTCTGTGGAGAGATGGCAGAAACGGGGTGGGAGGGATGACCCTCAAGGAACGTTGCCATCCATTCCAAACAACTTTCAGGCTCACGTGGCCAGCCCATTACTCTGAGCCTCATCTGAACAGCTTTATCAAATCTTCTCTAGGGAGATTGTGCAGACTACTCCCTTAATGAAATGCAGACTGTGGGCGCGTTTTTCTGCAAGTGCAAACTTTATATTGCACATTCAGAATATGCTTGTGGAGCACACTGCTGCTGCATGTTGAAGGAACTGCAAGGACTGGGAGCTCACAGCCATGCGCTGGCCACAAAAGCCCATCAAGTCTCTGCCGTGAGGCTCCGACTTCTATCACATCCACTTTATGCCTAATTTAATTAATTGTATCCTTCAAATTAAAATTGGTGCAGCATATTAACTTGCCACCACCTTCTGCCTGCAAAGCCTATAGGTTACTGATTATTACACCTGAAGGAAACCTTGGCATCGAGACCCAAACCAAAGGGTGCCTCTAGCCAGGCCGGCACTGCCACCTAGTGGCTTCTGCTGGAGTTGCCTGGCTTTTCCCAGGAGTCCCTTAGGCTGGGGCCTGACATCTCCTAGAACAGCCAAATATGACCTATAGAGTTTCAAGGGAACAGGCCGAGATGAGAAATATTTACTTCATATGGAATGGATATACACAGTATTAATCACAAATTATTTCCATGCGAAATAACCCAAGAGAAATGGAAATTAAAGTCAAAGCCAACCCTTAAAGACAAAGGCTGTGCTTTAGTAAAAGCTTGACAGTATGGGAATTATGGCTCAGGAAAACTGCTAGCTTAAAGCAAAGTGCTCCAATCCATTGCTATGACCGTGAAGGTCTCTGCCAAGCCCTGGAGTTCGACTTCTCAAGTTACTGAGAGTTCTTTGCTGACGGCTCTAGAGCTCTTCATGCACACACTATCATCAGGTCACTCAGGAAGGCGGGCAGTGCAGTGGGAAGACGTGGGTGCCAGAGTTGCCTGCCCGGGGCCCCACCTCAGCACTGCAACTCCTGACCTGAAGGATCCTTGGCAAGTCACAGGGCCTTTATGTGCCTGTTTCCTTACCTGCAAAATGCCCACCAGTATGTGCCTCACGGGGTGAAGGTGAGGAATGAACCAGTGGATGGACACAAAGCTCAAAGAACGTGCCAGCCTCATGCAGTGAGGACCTGACCCTGGTGCTGGTGATGATGTGGCAGGACCAGGTGTGGTCCCTGTACATGGGGCAGGTTGTCGTGAGCCCATGCCAGCGTCCGCTTTAAGCCTGCACAGGCACCCCGTAACCAACGTTTCCAAGATGCGGAGCCTGGAACCTCCCCAGCCAGAGCTTCCCCCCCACCCCGAGAGCTGAAGCACAGAGGAGCCAAGAGAAGAAACACTTTACTGGGAAAGAGGAGCTCAGCTGGGACCTGCTGGGATGGAGAGGAAGCAGGAGGAGCGCAGAGCAGGAGGGACCAGGGCGCAGCCTCTCAGAACCAAGAGGCCACGCAGTGGACACAGGGCCAGAATGCAGAGTCTGGCACCAGGGTGCTAGGCCTCCACCCTTCACACTTGTGCCGTCGAGGGGACACCAGCACCTGTATTAAAAAGCCCCCTGGAAGGGCTGGGAGAAGGAACGGAGGGCACAGGGCAGAAGGAGCCCCAAGTCAGGGCTGGCAGTGGGCCACACAGACACACGGCCCAGCAGAACCTGGTGACCAAGCAGATGTGGGAGAAGGGAGTCAGAGCGGCAGGTTGGTCCAGCCTGAGCATGGGACAGAGCTACGGTCCCTCGGGGCCTCAGGTGCGCAGGGTGCCTGAGACACCAAGTACGGCTGTCGAGGATGCTGCTGACATCCAAGCCTCGGCTCGGCAGGCATCTCGGCTGGCAGAAACCCGAGAACCCTGGTGAAACCCACAGACAGCCTGCCTAGTCAGAGGGCAGAGCCCAGGAAGCCCCCCCCCACACACACACACATAATGGTCAGTACGAGGAACCCGGATAAACCCACCACCTAGATCCAAATGCAAATGCTTTGCTGTATTATTTTTTAGCTCTGTATTTGCTAATGGAACCAATTTAGTTGCAGACTCCACTTGGGTTCAGCCCTAGAGTCTTGAACATGCACCTTCTGGAGGAAGTTATTGGCAGGGCCCTGAGGCCACTGGCCATGCCCAGGGAAGGTGTGTTAGTGCTCGGGCAGCAGAGGCCTGAGCATGCTCAAGGGCACAGCAAGGAGAACAAAGGCCCAGAGGTCTGGGAGCGCAGAGGGAGCAGGTGCAGGGTGGGGAGTCTGGGAGGGTGGGATGCTGACAGGGCTTCGCATCTCAACTCCCACCTCTGCCTGCTCCTAAAGGGACAGCAAGGCGCTCGTGCCCAAGGAGCAGGGAGGCGAGGCCAGCGGCACCCGGAGACATGCACCCTCTGCTTCTCCTGCAGGTGTGCTCCTGTCCGCTGTCCCACCTCTTCAGATCAGGTGACCCTTCTCTTCTCTGCTTGCTCATCCCAGGTGAGGTCGCCCGGGCTCTGGGAGCTGGTGTTCGCGGAGTTAAAAAGCGCTGAGGGGGACCTGGGGCTGTGCCGAGGGGAGTGGAGAGGAGCAGGGCAGCCTTCCCCTGAAGCTGTTCCCAGCAGACGAGTAAGTGGAGAGCGCCCGGGGGAGAAAGGGCTGGCGACCCGGAGGCTGGGGAACGGGGCCGAGGAGCGGTGCTGATCCCGAGGCGTGCCCAGCAGAGCAGGCCTCCTAGGCCAGGAAAGGGCACGGCAGCTGCATGTGCCCACAGGACAGGTGTGCACGGGGAAGGAGCAGGGACAGGTAGGTAGGTGGCTGGCCCTCGCGGGGAGGGCTCCACGTTGGCTCACTGGCGCTCCCCGCTCACTCCCACTTGGCATGGTGCCTGGCAGAGGCATGCTCTGGCTGGACTGCTGCTTAGAGGGAAAGACTCCTCAGAGGTCGGATCCAGGCCCTGCCCACTGCCACCTGCCTAACACACTGGCCTTCCACTGAGGAGCCCTGGGTGGAAGGAGCTCGCAGCCAAAATCGTGCTTGGAAACCACCATGGCGGGTGTTTCGGAGCCATCGAAGGCTTCCACACAGGAAAGAACCTCAGTGAGCTCCGCCACAGGCGAGCAGGAGCCAGCCAGCGGGGGCTGCAGCGGGGCCACCTGTGTGGACATGGAAGGTGGGAGACTGGCCAACGGTCCCGCGGAGACACAGGAGGCCTGGGCCTCTGAACAGGAGTGTGGGTGGGGGAAGAGGCTGGTGGACAGGAGGCAGGACCCCTGTGCAGGGTGCTGACGGAGCAGCCCACCTCCTCCTCCATCACCTACTACACCGCTGTCATGGAGAATTCACCCTGTGTCATACACTGGAATCCAGATTTTCAAACAGATCCACTTCTGACTTCTGCCGGTTAAGTGAAAGCACTTCTTCAGTGGAGGGTCTCACGTCCAGCAAAGGAGCAGCCTCCCGAGCCGTGCCACGTCCTGGGTCCACACCTCTCTATGAAAGCACTTCTCCAGGGAAACAAGGAGGAACACTCTCAGATGGGAGCCCGGGAGCAGAGACACCCAGAGGCTTAAAGGAAACACATTAACCAGGTGCACCGTGCAGCCCTTCACCCACGGCTCAGGGGACTGAGGCAAGAGGATCACAAGCTTGAGTCCAGCCTGGGTGACTTAGCAAGACCCCGTCATAAAATAAAAGGGCTGGGGGTGTAGCTCAGTGACAAAGCACCTGCCTAGCATGTGTGAGGCCCTGGGTTCCATCCCTGGCACCACAAACAAAAAAGGAAAAAAACCCTCAAACTGTCTTCAAATGAGCCCTTGGCGCTTACCCTGCGTGAAAACACCTCCTCGAAAAGTTTATGTCATGAACTCCTGAAGAAACTTCCAACACTTTTCAGCCTTTGAAATACCTCAGGAGGCCCATGTCCCGATTCACTGCATACACTTAGACTTCAGGACAAAGTAAAGGCTCCTCCCAGGTCCCCAGAGCAAACCTGGAGTTGCCAAGCACAGTGGGTACCAAGGCGCAGGGCCACCGGGAGCTCACCAGGGCAGGGGAGGGCCGTGACACTTCTTGGGGGCCACCAACTCGAGTATTTCTCTCCTGTCTGAGAGACCCGGGCAGCCGAGGCCTGTAGAGGAATGCCTGTGAAGCTCGGTGGCCACTCACCCAGGCTCCGCTGGGCCCTGATGACCACAGAAAGGCCACAACCCAAGAGAACAGCTGTCCTTCTCCCCCTAACAAAAGTCTTACTTCTACTGATTTAAAATGCTGTGACAGTGTTTTCAGCCACCAGGGCACCAAACACAGGCTACCTCAATGTCAATCTCCTCTTGTTGGGGGCAACCCACTCCCCAGGGAACCTAGGCCAAGCAATGCTGGGGACGTGCCAGGGAATTCAGCCCCAGCTCAGCTGGCAGGACCTGTGGACTCTGGTCCCTCCTGTCCACATCAATGCTGTCCCCACCAGGCTGCTGGGAAACCAGGTGGCCAGCGGCACCCGGCACCGACACTGGCTATTTTTATCACCACACCTTGAAGGTTCTCTCGACTTCCCCCCCAGAATCTACAAACAGGGAATCCTTTCCACAGAGAAATAAATTTAACTCTGAGGGAAGCTGTTCTCCCAAACGAACACTCTTACATGTCAGCGTGGGCCCACCAAGCGGGGTGGCCTCATTCCTGTCGCCGAGGCCAGCGCAGGACGTGAGCAGGTGCCGGGGCCCACCCACTCACCTGGTCTAGCGGGGTCTTCTCCTTGCTGGCATCCCCTCCCGCCTGGATGCTCTTCTGCAGGATGAACAGCGCCCACAGCCACTCAGGGCCGCATCTGTTCCCCCCAACCCCGCTGAAAACACCAGGCCAGCTCACCAGCAGCCCAGCGGGATGGAGGTGCTGCTCAGCTCCAGACGGCCTGCTGGGGCGGGGGAACTGGGAGCAGCCCAACAACTATTTTAATTACTGCACTTAAACCTAGCTCTCCTTCTGAGCGTGGCTTCATTTCCATTTTAAACACTACATTGCTCAGTCCTCGATCGCTTCACTATCAGCAATTTTTAGGCTCCTGCACTCAAAGGTTTTGGTTCTTGGTTCTGATTTTTCCTGCAGCCTGCCTGTCATGCCCAAACCCACCCTGGCCTGGGGAGTCGCCCACGGGACAGGAGGGGAGCCTCCCGCCCCTGCATGGGCCCACTTGAATTTTCTTTTCCAGACTTCATTCAGAGAGTTTGTCCACAGAGCTGGATATCTGGCTGCAGGATAGTGTGTCCATTACGAGCAAGATGAAGAAATTCAGATTTCTTCAGAACAGTGGTGAGATTATTGACAACTGCCTGTGGGTCCTTTTTATTTTTGCTAAGGCTCCTGAAAAAACATGAGCTGAACTGGCCAGCCTAGAGGAAGAGACAGTCGTCTTCAAGCTGGGAAAAAAATCATGTCAGCGACTATTGGGTATTTACATGGAGGGCTTAATTTTTCCTTTTCGGTGTGAGGACAAGAGAGGCAAACAAAGGAGCTCAATTAGTGAGTAAATGCGCCTGTGCTAGGAGAGCAGGCCCCGCCACGGGGGACTGGGAACAGGGGAGAGAGCATGGCCGGCCACTGGTGCCCTCAACAGGCACAGCCAGCGTTCCGTGAAGGAGCAGGTGCTGCTGCTTGAAGGGACCAGAATTCCCAGTGCACCGACCTGCTCCCCAGCACGCGGGGAAGCGTGTGGCTGCAAAAGGGCCTGGTGGTTTTCCTCCTGTGTCCTGGCAGGACCCGACACAGCCCTTCAGCATTTGTGGGCATGTGAAGAATAAGGGCCTGTGGAGGCATGACCTCCTGGGGGAACAGGGGACCAGCGCCCACCCAGCAAGGCTCTCGCTGGCTCCACCTGCAGGCCAACCCCCATCCCTCCCCAGTCTTCATGACAAGAAGAGTCCTCCAACGGAACCCCAGGGCATGCCGGTCATCCCAGGCCCTCCCAGGAAGGCCTGCGAGGAGAAGGCAGCTCCAGAGGCAGGCAAGGAGGAATCACACAGGAGGCGGTTCTGCCACCCGGCCTGGCACGCACCTCCCGGGGCCACTGTCCTGAGTGCTGGTTCCTGGGTAGCTGAGTGACACCTGAGGTGAAGTCGCAGGAAGACACTGCCTCCTATAGTCACATGCCTCCCCACGGTACCTCCCCAGTGACACCGTCTTCCCAGCAGTAAGTGGAAAGTGCGTCAAGAGAAACGGTGGCTTCTCAGAGGGTCACAGGTCAGGAAGGAACGGAAACATCTGGGCTTAGGGACGCTTCATTTGCTTCAACTGCTTTCTAAATAGACCTGCTAATTCCACCTGGACTTTGTTCCAGTCCCTCTGAGGAACCGGTTTCAAGTTCCACAGTGTGTGTTGGAAGCACGCAGTCCTGCATGGCCACCTGGGGGACAGGAGACGCGAGCTGGTGGCTAGCTCTGTCCTTGTGCGAACGTCAGCGTGCACTTACACAAACCAAGCTATGACACAGGTGTCATTGAGAGGCCACCTCTGTTGACACATTCTGCCACCGACCAAGATATCACTACACCCCACAGGACTACAGAAAGGCCAATGACAGAAAACGAAAGCCAGTGAGGCTGGCACAAGGACATGTTCCTACCCTTACAGCCAAGGATTTTCTCAGTAAGCTAAAAAATCAATCACTGACTTTTATGTATTTATTAATTTTCCTGCAGTGCTGGGGATGCACCCAGGGCCCCACAGTGCAAGGCAGCGCCCACCACTGAGCGGCACCCCAGCTGCTGTTTTAACCAGGATGGTTCCTGCTCTGGAAAGGCGGGAGGGGGCAGCTGCTGTGCTCAGAGGCACTACAGGGGCTGCGAGGGAGGGCCTGAGGGTAAACCCTTTGCTACCACTGGACAGGGAGGAAGTTCAGTGGCACCCAGTGAGGGTGCTGACCTGCACCAGGGTACTCCACGAACACCTGCCCAACGGGGACCCAGTCAGCACAGGCCACGGTGCAGGTCTGAGCACCTCCTCCTCCCTGCTGCGCGTGAAGCACCAACGTGGTTTCCTGCACGAGTAAGGGATTCTTGCACGTATGGATTAACAAAATGGACTGGGATTGTGACGGCCACAGCAGAGGGAGAAGACACGGTGGCACAGGCAGGGTCTCAAGACATTCCATCACGGAGAGACAGGCAGCGAGGACCTTTCGGAGGACGAGGAACAGTGCACTGGCATCTACAGAAGCGAGAGCAGGAGGGCCTGGTGTCCCAGAGGGAAAGGGCAACAGCACCCACCAGAGCGATGGGGCCAGAGGTGGGGGGACGGGGCAGCTGGATGGAGGTCACAGCTGAGGCTGATGACAGAGAGGCCAAGGAGAGGGAAGTAGGCATCAAGGTCAACAGCCCCTTGATGCACAAGGTGTTACTGACCTCAACAAGGGCAACGGCGGAAACTTCCAGAAGGAGCCAGTGGTTTCATACCTGCTTTGCATGCCTGAGCTTCTTGGGCACTACCCTCTGCAGGCTGGGGTCACCACCCAGGAAGACAAGACCAAGCAGGGGAGAGTGCTCTTCCCCCTCCCTCCCACACACAATGACCAAATGACCACAGGGCACAGGCTCCCTGGCCTCCAGGCTGCTGCTGGCTTGAAAGGTCCTCACACATCTCTCCATCCATGCCAGGCTCCCAGGGAAGGTCCCCGGGCTCTCAGGGTACGCCCTGCTCCCAGGCTGCAGGTGAGCAGAGAGAGCCCGGCGCGGTCTCAGGCTCCTCAGGTGCGTCTCCCCCTCAAGCTGCGGCACGGATGCAGCACTCTCCCGTGGCACGGCCACTCTTCCAGGACCCTCCTGGCCACCTTGCCTCTTTGGCTTCCTGTGGCTGCTCTCTCAGCCCCCACAAAGCTGGTGGCAGTAAATAAGTAGAAACATACTCTCCCGTGTTCTGGGGCCCCAAGCCCCACATCTCTCCCGCTGGCTGGAACCAGGGTGACAGCAGGGCTGTGTGCTCTCCGAGGGTCTGGGGACAGCCTGCTCCTTGCCTCTCCCAGCACAGCTCAGCCTGTGGCCACTTTGCTCCAGCCCTCAGGGCCAATGCTGTCAAACCTCTCCCCTCACCTGAGGTCCTCTGGTAAGGAGCAGGTGGATGATCTAGGGCAGGGTCCCCACCCGGGCCCCTCCCCTAATTACATCTGCAGAGACCCCACTCAGCCACATCAGGTGTCGTCTCGGGTACCAGAGATCACAACACGGACTAAGCTGGGACACCTTTCTGCCCACCAGGCAGCCTTGGTGCATGGGCCAGGTAATCTGGAGGGCTTAGACCTGAGACTAGCCCTCCGGCCACTGTGATCAAGTGCTGGTGAGCGCTTCTTCTAAATTCACTGGTACTTATCAAAGCTTTGACAAGAGTCTGGGGTGACCCTAAGTGTTCTCAGAGGCGTCCTTCAGTGTAAGCTATTTTCCTTAAATCTTCTAACATCAGATTTTATTCTTGGATAAATATCTACAAAAAACTTAGGGATGGATCTTTATAAAAATCTGGCTGAGTTTTGTAATCTGTCAGCCAAAAGGAGTCTGTGCCTAGAGTCCACCAGGTCCTCTGAGCTTTTGTCAAGTGTGTGCATTTAAGGACATCGATTCCACTGTTTCCAACGAGAAGCTGACATAACAAGGGACAGGACTCCTTTCGGCCTTGGCTGCTGGCTTTTTGTGGTGAAGTCTACGTGGAAGCCACCTGTACCACACAGTTCCTTGGTGACCGGGTTTGCAGGAGAGGTGACCAGGACAGACTAATGTCCACCTGCACATGGAAGAGGGCACTGCAGCCCCCACCCTGGAGCTCTCCCTCCCACAGCACCCCAGCCCCTTGGCAGGCCCATCTGGTCTGCATGTCGGGAACCCACACTGCAGTGGGGTACAGATGAGCTGCTGCTGGTAAGGAGGGGGCCCTTCTGCTGCCATGGCTCTTGACACCTGTGAAATGAATCAGTGAAGGTCTCAAGGTCAGGCTGCCGGCTCAGGGGCCTGTAGATCCATGGCAGGCAGATGCTAGCCTAGAAAGGAAGGCTAGGAAGTCACAAAAATACAGGTTTTAGAGGAAATCACAAAACACAGAAAATACTCAGGTCTTTTTAAAGCAAGTTATCGAAAAGGATATAGAATAAGTTCCAAATTATGTTTTTAAAATATTGAAAACCGAGCCGGGCGCGGTGGTGCACGCCTGTAATCCCAGCACTTGGGAGGCTGAGGCAGGAGGATCACGAGTTCAAAGCCAGCCTCAGCAATGGTGAGGCACTTAGCGACTCAGTGAGACCTTGTCTCTAATAAAATACAAAAAAGGGCTGGGGATGTGGCCCAGTGGTCGAGTGCCCCTGAGTTCAATTCTGGATATACACACACACCATTAGGGCATTTATAATAAATTGTTAGTTGTCCTTAGCATGTGGAGTCAGAGGTAAATTATTATTGGCTTTTTCATAGTTTTCTGTATTTTTCCAAAAACGTCAATCAGAAAAATTTATGTAAATAGATAATATATGACATGTAAGGCATATTTTGTAAAAAATAAGCGTGAATCATAACCTTGAAATACAAAAGCATGGGAGGGATTCAGCAGTGTGCCGGCAGCTGAAGGGAACGTCCCCTGCCTCCCAGCACAAAACCCACTCATGTCCTCACTGGCCGCCTCTGCTGTGTGCATCGCATCCCTGACAAGCCAAGCCAGGGACAAGTTGGGGGGGGGGGCAAGCCGCAGCCTGTGCCCCCCCAGTGACCAGGTGAGAAGCAGTCAGGGCCCTGTCCTGTCCTGTGTGGCCTCCTTCCTGCAACCCCCACTCTGCCGAGGAGGCTTCACAGCAATCAGGTTAATTATGCAGCATGCTGCAAGGGCTGCCTTCCTATATCACTTAATTTCTTTGAGAGCTTCCTAATTGTCCTCATCTCACACAGCGGCGTGAACTGGAACAACCACTGTTTGTGTTTCTTTAGTAACCACTGGGGAGAGAGCCTGCCAGGAAGGAGGACGGAAACAGAAGAGCAGGGCTAGTCATGCTCCCTCCTGCGCAGGCCTAGTGTGAGCCGCGGAGGCGACGTGGCATTTTGCAAAGAGAGAAGATATGCACGTGGCTGGTTTTCCTAGGTTGAAAGGACAGGACAGGCTGCCTGAGGGCAGGTGAGTGGGGACCATGCCACCTATCACGGAGGCCTGGAGCGCTGCTCCTGGAGGGTGCTGTACTGGGCACTAGGGACAGGGAAACACACTCACGCCTGGTCTCTGCCACTGCAGCAGTAAGGCAGTGTTGCAGGAGCTGCAGGACATGCATCTGGCCTAGGAAAGCACCACGTCCAGGACCCAATGTCACCAATTTCCAATCTAATCCTATGGCAACTTCCGCTCACATTTCATTTGAATCACAAGAGTCACCAGGGAATGTGTTGAGGTCTGTAATCAGGAATCACACTTAGGAGATCCTTGTTTTTTGAAACTGAACTGGTACAGCAGGCTTTTCTTCCTCCCTTAGGAAGTGATCCAGTTAAGAGAGAGAGCCGGGTTGCTCGGGCTGAACTGGACACTGCCCCTGACAGGCTGACCCCTCCCTGCCCCATGCGGGATGCCAGGGCCCGGATGACACTGTCGACTACGCATGATCCCAGGAGTGTGTGCAACCCAACCACAGTGCAGTGCCATGGTCCCCTTCTGCAGAGGCCAAGCAAGCACCTGGACTCCTGTGCAGCTGAATGCAGTCACCTACTGAATGCAACTACAACGCCTGCAACTTGCACCACTCTACCCGTGCAGGACGCCTGGAACGTCCTTATGTTCCGGGATGGACGAAGGGCCCTCCCTGGGCACTAACACTCTGAGAGCGCCACCCTCCTACAGGGAGCCACTTTCCACACTGAAGAAATGACTAACTCACATGTTCTCATGACATTCTGGCCAAACTTTTGCTACTGAAAACTGCTTTTTCATGAGCAAGATGCATTTTTTAATAAAATGTAGATATTCAATCTCTAAGTATTCTGATAAAATGAATCTAATTGATGAAAGATATTTACTTTCTAACTGGATGCATCTCTTATTTTAGGGGCTGAAAGTATTACAAGTCCCATTTTACAAATAAAAAAGGGTAAAGGTTTTCTGACCTGAGGTGCTGGGATTTCTGAAATCCTACAGGATTTCATGCAGTGAGAGAACATGCAGGGTAAAAGCAAAAAATAAATGATTCTGGTCCCTTGTCCCCTCTCTGTCCACACATCAGACCACAAGGAGGTCAGTCCACAGCCCCGGGAGCAGAAAGAGCAGGGGTGGGTAGAGAGGCCCAGGGCAGCAATCCCACCTGCCTGCTCAGACACTTCTTAGCCACCTGGCTGACACAGCAACCAGCAGAAGTCTTCAGAGGTTCTATTAAAAGAGAATGATGACCAATGTCTATGTATTCTACTCTAGAAAAGACTATCTTCTGCCAAATTTTGATTCTTCTCAAAAGTTGCATGCAGGTCAAAAAAGAAGGAGGAATCATATTCCTTTAACTATAGAACATATAACTTCATCTTTATTTTGTTCTCATTCCAATGAATGAGACTTTTTTACTTCTGCATTTGTGGGCTGCTGATCCAGTAACTTCACACACTTTATGAAGTGTGTCTTATTACAGGTCTAAATGGTGTCTTAAACCAGCGTTAGTTTTATTATGTCAGTATTCTCCATGGTGACAGTAAAAGAAAAAAACTAGCGGAATGAGAGTAACCCATAGGCGTGCTTTTGATGCCCCCTAGTGGCAGCATGCCACATTACAGGAGTATTTGAAGGCATTGTCTTTCTCAGAGACCTTGCCACAGACCCCAAGTGCAACTCCCCACCTTTGGCATTAGGTGGAGAACAGTGCCCACGTGGATGAGTTTTCACCAGGGAACCTTAGGGAAGCCACCCACATTGACTGAGTGCTGCATTCAGCCCAAGAACGCTGGTGTTATAAGGCTTACATTCACTAAAAGCAGTTTGGTTCAGTACCAGGTTTTAAAATGTAGTCAAGGGAGGGGTGGGGCACAGCTCAAGTGGTAGAGAGCTTGCCCAGCATGTGTGAGGCTCCAGGCTCAATCCCCAGCACTGCAGAAAGAAACCTGTCATCACGGCTTTTACATGTAACGTTTACAAAAAGGCAAAACTGTTCAACCGGGAGATACAGACCTAAATTCTTGCCTGTGCTTTGCTACCACACAAGCAGACAGGGCCAGTCTCACAGGAGGAGAGAGGAGATGAGCCAGACAGGGCTGAAGGTCCTTCATCACTAAAGTCCTGCCAATCTGCAGGTGAGGCAGGGAACAAATTTAAATGTAGGCACTACCAACTTATCATTTACTAGTCATGGGGCAGGGACAAAGTGCTCCCTAGCATCCAGGTAACCTTGCTGGTGGTCAATATTTTCTCTTACAGTTGACCCACAAAATTAAATACGAGGGATTTTCCTAAAGTTCTGAGATGTGTAGACCCGAACATCCACCTTGAACCACAGCCACTGGGGAGTCCATCGCCTTTCCTGAAGAAGCATGGGCAAGGGAAGGGGCTGTGGGCTGGGGGGGGCGGGTGTCACATGGCCTGTGAGGGCAGTGCCAAGCACGGGAGGCTCTGCTGTGCCCCACACCCAGCTGACACTGCAGCAGGAAGCCAGGCGACCCCCAGGCGAGCGCTGTTCGAGTGCTCTTCTTCTAGACTGCTGTGAGTGTGTTTGAGCACAAGCTTGCGGGCACATGTTCCCACCCAGGGGTCCAGCCCTGTGGGCAGCTACTGCTGTGAATGACAGTGGCCCTGGGACAGCCAGCAGAGTCAGGAAGCAGAGCAGCGCCCATGTGCTCCCCAGCATACCCATCCTGGGAGGGGTCTCCGGTCAGCGAGGGGAGGACAGGCGAACTAAGGAGGCCTGCCTAGGCTTCCAACCTGCATTTTTGTGGCAGGGACTTTCTGGTGAGCTGTCCCAGTCCTGACACTCCACAGGTGGAATGACATGGTGAGATGTCATGCTCACCAAATGAGGGTGTGCTTCAGGTGGCTGGGAGTCACTGGCCTGGGTGACAGGTCAGGCCCCACCCAAGCCCGTCCAGATGGACATTTTGGAAGACAATGAGGAACCATGAGCTGCGGGACTTTACGGAGACTGTGGCCACCAGAATGCGCTCCGTGACCGTGGCACCCTGGCCCTTCTCTGGCAGTTCAAGGCCCTTCAGAGCCAGCAGCTGCAGAGCCAGGGAAGACCAAACCCAGGGCACTGGGTCTCCCCCTATCTGCTGCCCCCCAGTGTTCTCCACCCCAGGATCTACCTTGAGCTCGACAGAGCAGCACATCAATAAAAGCCCTCAGAGCAGCCGAGGAGGCACCACTTCCTCCATCCCCGCTCGCCTACAAAACTCCCAGCCACACACAGACCTCTGGGCTGCGCACGGTGCCACCTGTACCCCAGAAGCCAGGCCTTGTCAGCCTCAGCAGACCACCTGAGGAACCCCCAAGGGCCCTCTGCAGGTATAGCAAGGACGGCCTGGCCTCCGGGGCCACCTCTGGCAGCCCAGGCCTTGCCCCAGCAGAGGCAGATGTCTCTCGCCGTGACAACTGGCTGTGGGTGAGCTTGTTTCCGCACTGAGAAGCCTGCGTAAAACGGCACTTGATTTTTTTCTTCATCTATAAACCAATAAGGATTTTAAACTGAAGATACACAGTGTGGGCCCAGTGCAGGGAAGCACAGCTGCAGGAGGACACCTGAACTGGACAGGCCCTCAATGGCTGCTTGACACCATGGATCAAAAAAGCCTGAACACTGCACAAATCCCTGACCGACTCGGCCATCTCACTGTGGAGAGGTGTCCTAAGGAACAGGCGGGGAGGGAGACAGGCTGTCAGGGAGAGGGCGTGCAAGGAGCACTAGTCCTGAAGGAAGTGAATCAAAGAGGAAAATGACAACTGACCAACCCCCAGGGCCTAGGCTGAAGTCACACCCCCCTCAATGGAAGTGGGTGCAGAAGTCCCCAATTACAGGGCAGAACAAGTGCGCTGTGGCGCGGCAGGTGCAGCCCATCCCACGCACCAGAGCCATCTTCTCTTATGCAGCCAGCGCCTGGCACCAGGCCTGAATGGCATCTCTGCCACCTCTTTCTTCACTTTGACAAATTTCCCAGAACTTCTCTTACTCCTCCAAGTTTTCCTAAAGCATTTCTCTTTCAGACAGGTGCAGTCCACTCTCCACTGTGAGCCTTAGCCTAGACCAGGGAGATGGCTAACAAGGTGTTCTGACCCACACAGCACCTCCGGCAGCTCTGCACTGGACGTGCAAAGCCAGCCCAGATTCCACAGCCTGCCTTAGGGACACCAACTAGTTCCCCAGCCTAACCCCTCATTGCACTCTGGCCAGTCTCACCCTGAGAGAACCACACGAGAAATTCTGTCAGAGGCCTTCACTACTCCCACGGACAGCCTCTCTGCAGGACTGAACAAGTTCAGGGCCGCTGACCTCAACCTTTGCAGTTAGCTCCTCAGTGAATGGCAAAAAGATGGATACATCCATACTCCATAAGGGGAAAAATGTCACCAACCAGGGGCTTCCAAGCGGCTGAGAGAACACTCCCCGCTCCCCTAAGCTTTTGATCAGAGACTCCGTGGAGGGCTAAGTAGGTCAAAACGTACATCAGCGTTTAATCATGTTAAAAACATTAGAAAGAACAGAATGCCACGGCATTATGAACAGATTATGAACAAAAATAAAAGCCATTTGTATGCATTAATGATACATCAAGCTAATTCAAGCCGGCTGAAGCCATTAGGGAAGGATCCTGGGGCAACACAGCTACGCTGCACATGCAGGCGCGTTACAATAACCATTTTCTATGTCATTGATAAAATTAATTCTGTGAGCCAAAGAGACGAGTCCTAACACGGAAATCAAAACAGAGAGCATTTACTAATAGTGTGCTTAATGACCTGACTCTGGTGGTGCGAGAGTTAATTCGGGCACTCCGTGCACATGTGAACTTCGATGCACATTCCACGTCTCCACACGAGAGGCACACAGCACGAGGAGCTCCAGATGGAGTTGGAAACTGCCAGAGAAACCAGAGCCCCCACTCCCACACCTCGACGAGGTGCTGCGCTCCCTGCCCCCGGCTCTGCCTAATGGCATCAACCTGAATCGAGACGTGAAGTGGCGTCTCCCTGTGGTTTCTGAGAGGATGGGTTAGTCAGCTTTCCGTCACTGTAACGAATGCCTCACGATCAACTGATAAAGGGAAAAGGTGCATTTGGGCTCATAGCTTTGGAGGCTCCAGTCCGTGGGCCTCACTGCTGTGGGCAAGTGGCGAGGCCCCACCTGCTGTGGACGGGTGGCGG
This sequence comes from Tamias sibiricus, assembly GCA_025594165.1. NCBI lineage: Eukaryota > Metazoa > Chordata > Mammalia > Rodentia > Sciuridae > Tamias > Tamias sibiricus. The sequence goes on from CM046660.1 coordinate 174,216,099, forward strand.
GGGTCGAAGCATCCTCTCCACTGACCTGAAAATCCTCCAGGCCCCATCTGGACCCCCAGTCTTTATCCCTGGACGTGTGAGGCACATGAAGACCAACAACAGCAGAGTCAAAACGTCCTTCCTGAAGACCCTGGTGCTCCCCCAACCACCCTTAGGGCACCAGCTGCAGCCTGTGGGCCTGGGCCTCCCTGCTAATGAGGATAATCCCCACCCAGACCCGCTCACATTGGATGGGTGGTTTTAGGCGAATCAACGGCTAAGCTGAGTAGAGAATTCCTCCTTCAAAGCCTGGCCTCTGGGTCCACTGAACAGTCAACAGACCAGAGGTGAAAGGGGCCACCCCAAAAGAAAGATGGTGGAGCTCATTGTACAATGTGAAATAATCACAAGAACACTCCTCACAGCACTGGAGCTGTTCAAGCAACATCACCTCCGACAGGCTCGCAAACGAGTCCCGGGAAGGTCTGGGCAGCTTGGAAACTAATGTCATCCTAATACACGCAACATCCGTCATGTCATGTGCCAGGGCCTGGCTCATGGGTAAAACCTGCTGTCACAGCAACACAACGGGGAGAAATTCTGAACCCAAACTTTCTTCAAAAAACACTAAATGAAAAACTTCTTAGCACATGGTTTACCACACACAACAAGTAGTTCTGTTGTTAACTCTGCACTTGAGTTTGTGATTGAACCTGGTTACGTGAGAACTCTTCCTTCAAACTGAGTGTGAAGACACATGAGCAGCACTGGCAGCACCACGTTTTCTAAAAACAGTCACTCTAAACACAATGGAAAGGAGGGTGACGGCACAGAGAGGCCCACACGCACCTGCCCGACACCAGGCAAGGCCCCCACAGCCTGGTGGGAGACCGTGAGCCGGAGCAGGCTGGAGGTCTGGGCAGATTCTAAATTCCACCAGATCCCACCACATGAGGAGCTACTGCGCTCTGACAGCCAGTGGTGGCAGCTTACAGATGACAATAGCAGGGCGGTCCTCAAGGCAGGCTCGATGCCATCTCAGGAGACAACCAGCCAACTTCAGGGACCCAGAGCGTGTCTTTTTTCCCTCCCGACTTTGACATCACCACACATGCACCACTGAGCCTCACACAGGGGAGTGACTTTCTTCAGGTCACCTTTGTTCTTAGAAAGTTTAAGAGCAGGAAAGCCCTTTGGCAAGGTGTGATTCAAGCCGCTGAGCCCTTTCCACCCAGTCCTGATGCAAGCACCCACCCACCTGTCCTGGGAAGTCTCAGAGACACAACTTTTCAATGCAGAGGGGGCAATGAGGGTGCTGGGCAGAGCGGGGCATGGCCAGTGATGGACATGGGTGTACAGTGAACGGCACGGGCCAAGCCAAAAGTACTGGCTCCTAGACACAGGCCACACCACATGCCTGTGGGAATCAGATGCCTCAGGGTGGCTCCCAGCTGCAAAATGGGCCTGATTAAAGAGCTACTCTCCTACGCCAGAAGCCCTTAACCGCCACTCAAATGTGAGTCATCAGACATGATAAACTACATGCTAACGGCTCCTTAATGATGCACTAGGCCCTCATTGTACGAAAGACCACACACACATTCACGGGGTGGCATGTTTTCAAAGGTTAAAAAAAAAAAAAAAAAATCTTATTTTTGAAATAAGGTTGTAACACACACATTCTAATTTAACTTTTCACATAATAAAGGAGCAAAACAATAGCACCCAAAACAAACACTACAATGGGCCACCGTCACAGCGAGAACCAGGCAGTTCTGTGAAGATCCGAGCGGGCCTAACTGACACATCCCTTCGCAGCATAAACAAAGGACTGCGGCATCAGCAGAACACAGCTGTGCACGGTGATGCAGCGCCGAGGAGAAACCCCACAGGACGGCCACTCTTAATGGTGCTCTAGCACATGCAATTAGGTTGCACAAACAGGCTCGTTAGTGCAGCCACCTTGGTTCTGGACACTCCTGTAAGGGGGACTGAGCGGCTAAGGATGCTGTGAAGCGGAACCCTTGTGTACTAGGAGATCCGTCTTTGGGATCAAATGATGGAGAGAAAACCAAGGCCCCAACCTGTCCCATAGTCTTAGGAGTGTCAAGCAGCCTCTCCAGCTTGGGCTCTTGTTCACATACGGATCACCAGGCAGGGGCCAAATCCAACAGAACGGCTGCTTAAAGACTGCCTTTTCAGAATGGTAATCGCAGCACGACCGTAACCAGCTGGGGTGAAGGGGCTGAAAGACGGGCACAGACCTTGCCAGCATGGGGATCACTTCCAGATGTGCGCCACGCACCAGAGGATGCACGCCTGTCAGCAGAAGCAGCCCTGGTGAGTGAGAAATGGGCACCGGCAATGGGCACACAGAACCCTTCTCACCCTGGTGACCAAGATCCAAACGCTCTGCTGACAGGAGTAACTGTTCCACCGGAGGAGGAAAGGCTTCCTGTAGGAGATCACCAGACTGGCCGTGGAGACCACTAAGCCATCAGATGACCGTTGGTACTGCACCTTTCACATGGATCCTGACCTAGCCTAACAACCGTGGTCAGGGCAAGACTGCACCTGGGTTTTCCCACTGCCCTGTGGATATGAGCCTAGGCAGGTGAGCGGCTAAGGTTCTAGCAGAGAATGTCTTAGCAATGGGTAACACGCGCTCTGAACTGAGATTTAACAAGTGTCTACGATCTTCGGAATACTCCTCCAAGAATACTAAGTTCCATACAAAACTGACGTCAGGATGCACATAGAATAGCCCATATGTAAAACAGCACTGCTGCCAGGCACCATGCACATGCCTGTAATCCCAGCAATTCGGGAGGCTGAGGTAGGAGCATGGCAAGAGTTCAAGGCCAGCCTCAGCAAATTAGTGAGACCCTATCTCAAAATAAAAAATAAAAAAAGGGCTGGGGATGTGGCCAGACAACAGTGTGGGCCCCAAGCAGAGCATGACTGGAGGGTCCCCGTGAGTGATCGGTGGTGGAGACGCCTTCCTTTGTATCTTGACACACTGGCCTTCGGAACTCTACCCTCCCCTGGCCAGCACCCTACCTGAAGATGCCAGTGAACTGCTTCCAGCCCCAGCGACTGCCAGGCATGCCTATAGCACTCTGGGGTATTATGGACTTAAGGTCTGCACCCCCCAAAACAACTATCATGCTGGAACCCTGGCCCCAGCGTGGGGGCCGGGAGGTGATTAGTGCTTGAGGGTGGAGCCTTCGTGGGTGCGAGCGGTGCCTTGTAGGTGGGGATGGCAGCGAGCTTGCCTCCTCTCCCGCTCTCTGTGAGGACACTAGAGGGCCACCTGCAAGCCAGGAAGAGAGCCCTCCCCGGGCACCAAATCAGCCGTGCCTCCACCTCAGATGTCCAGCTTCAGACCTGTGGGAGAGCTTTGTTGTTTAGGACCTCAGTCCATGGTAATTTGTTATAGCAGCCAGAATGGACTAAGACATGATGTCTGGCAGGAAAGCCCTATAATCTTGCTGTTCCCTGGAGTTAACTTTAAGATATTCAAGGAAATAAAATTCACATTTATAGCCACAGTAAATGTAAGAAATAAAACAAACATGGAGGAGAACAAACTGACCCGCCGCAAGCCAGCTCTGATCGCCTGCGCCAGGGACCAGCTACCAGAGAAGGTCTGCTGCGCCCCAGGGCTCCCTGTTGCAGGCAGAGAGGGCCGAGTCCACCGAGCCCCACACAGGCAGGCGGGGCTGCGCGTCGAGAAAGCCCAGAGTGGCCAGCCAGGTGCAGCCTGCACCCTGGTCTGGACTCTTCCTCTCAACACGCCACGTAGCCCCGGACCGTAACCAAGCCCTGTCGTGGCCACCGCTCCGGGCCCAGCGCTTCCTTGGTGATCCCTCCCAGTCCTCTAAGGTTCATGGAGCCGCAAACACCAAGTGACTCGGGCCTGCGAGGGCTTCACATGAGGGCTGCTGCCCACAGGACACACTCCTGGCAGGGCCAGCCGTAGAGCGGGCAGGGGAGTCCGGCTCCTTCAGAATGGGCACTGGGAGAGGTGATAAGGAACAGTGAGCCAGGGGGGTCCAACGGGACCAATGTGCTGAAAGGGAGGTGAGCATCTGTGAGGCCGGAGGGAGGAGAGGTGCCGAGCTGGAGAGGGAGCCTGGCTGCAGAAGAGGGGAGGGAACGCGAGCCCGAGGCCCTTAGGCTTGCTGCGGTAGTGGGAGGGTGACGTCCCTTCAGGCTCACCTGCAAGCTGAGCTGAGAGCTGAGAGGGCCAGGCAGCCCACTCTGGCAGGTGGAGCAGGGTGAGCACCACACCAGTACTGACGGGGGTCAGTGCAGGCCTCGATGACCTCTGCACAGCCCAGAGTCCCTCGGGGGCCAAGCCTGGCTGACCCACTCCCAACAATCCCACCACACCAGAACAGGGGTACAGACATTTTCTGCCTCTGTAGGTTTGAACCAGGAGTGGGGGGCCCAGGACTGAATGCCCAAGACACTCGTCAGGAATGGAACCCGGGCCAGAGCAACCCCTTCTCAAGACTGCAATTGTGTGAGAGGCTTCCCCAGACCTTCTGGCCAGAGACCACCCCCATGCCATGCTCCAGCTCATAGCTGGCACCTGGCACCCCCTTGTGGATATGAACGTGACCCCGGGTAGAACCCGAAGCTCCCCGGGATATTCCTGTCTGACTCGTGGCTGCCCCGGCAAGTGGGAGACCCTGCAATGGCACCCCAGGGCCTAGGTGCTGGTCCTTGCACAGGCCCTGTGTGGTCCCCACCGGACTCACTCCTCTCTCAGCTTGTGTTCCTGAAAGCCCCACATCAAATATTTAAACCCTTCCCTAAACACAGACTGGATGCACAAGGAGCAACCACAGTGGGAAAATGGCCCTGTCGCAGGCCGACGGAGCCCAAGGACAGCTACAGTGGAAGAATGGTCGCTCGGCCCAGGAGGGCGAGACCAGGACGCAGAACCATCCCAGGGCCCTCTTAGGGCAGGCGTCTTCCTCTCTCCCCTGAACACACCACTGACAGCAGAACAGAATGGGAGTCACCTCCTGTCCCCATGCTGACCCGCCCAGCCCATGCCGGGCCTGTCACCCACTCACGGGCAAGCCTGTTCCCCCAAGGTGCCACCAGAGTCTCGGCAGTGATGCTTACCGTCCTGAAAGACCCGCTCCACGTTGAGCCCGTAGGTGGCACACGTCTCGTAGTATGTGCACCTCTTGAGGTCATTGGAGAGCTTCCGGGCTCTGGCGTCGTCAATGACCCGCGGGTTTGTGGAACTTATGGCATCTGGAACAGAAGACCAGAGAGTAACCGCACAGTGACAATAGGCACGAACTGCTGGCTGGTCTGTGTGACTTCAGGTGTGCGCGTAGCTCAGTGACCCAGGGAGGCGCAACTCCTTTAAGACCCTGAGTTTTGGAAACAGTTTACCCCAAAGCAACGGTCTCAAACTCCAGAGCACCTGTCACCACGGCTGGGAGCTCGTGCTACCAGAGAGCTGCTGAGGCCGGAACAGAACCGAGGCCCAGAATGGCAGGAGGTAGGAGCAGGAAGGACGGACAGCTCCAGAGGAACACACCAAGAACCCAGAAGCCACATCACAGGCCACCACCTGCAGGTCACCTTCCGTGTGACAGCACCCAAAGACACTGTCCTGCTCGGGACCTGCCCTCCCACCACCCTCCCACCAGGTCCATGGTCACTGACCCCTGTGAGGCACCCGGTCCTGCTCTACCCATGGAGACACCCTGGACCAAAAACCCACACAGCGACATTCTAGATGGCCAGAAGCAGGGATGGCTAGGAATGTGACGGCCATGAGGTCCAAGTGGCAGTTCAGGAGGCCCTGCGGTTTGTTTGTTGTTTTTTTTTTTTTTAGTTGTTGATGAACCTTTATTTTATTTATATGCGGTGCTAAGGATTGAACCCAGTGCCTCACACATGCTAGGCAAGTGCTGTACCACCAAGCCCCAGCCCCAGCCCAGCCCTGTGGTTTAAATGAAGCCACCAGGAAGGCACACCTGAAGGAGTTGGGTGGCCAGACACCAGTGGGGGAGAAGCTGGGGTAGGGGAGAGCACCCACACACCAGGGAGCTGCAGGGGTGGGGAAAGGAGGGGGAGGGGAGGGCAGCGGGGCCTCGCAGGCTACCTTAAAGGTCTGGCTTTCAGGCTTGGAGGTCGGGGAACGCTGTAAGGTGTTGTGAGCCACCCAGGCTTTACTGGAGCCACTCAGGGTCACAGGAGACTTGGAGGGACCTGTGGCATCAGCTCACTGGGGATTTGGGGTAGGGGGTGAGCAGCAAATGGAGCTGTCCGACCAGCCACCCCTCTCCTAAGAAACACCTGTTTTCTTCAGCCCTGCCAACAGGCCTGGCACCCAGCAGAGAGGGCCGGCATGCCCAGGGCCACTTGTGCATGTAGGAGGTGACTGAGCTCTTCAGAGACGGTCAGCTAACCTGCACTTTTTTTCAGGGGGTTTGCAGGCTCTTATGCTAAGGAAAGCAACTGACCACTCTCTAAGCAAAGCCACCAGGGGGTTCTCTACCAGCAGAGCTGCCACAGCACAAGGCGTACAAGCGCTCTGGAGTCCTGTCTGCTTGGTGTGGGAGGTGTATTTAAAGTATCCGAGCAGGACACGTGGAGGAAACAGGCCATCCATCTTTCCCTCTTCATCTCTCCTTCGTCCCTGTTTTACTCTTCAGCCCCATGGAATAAGTTTGAACTGACACTGGTAGTTCAGCATCAAAGCATGAGGCAGGACGCTGCTCAATAGAGCTGCTCAGTGAGGTTCCCCGAGTGTTGGGCGTGGAGTAACAGGACACCTCCGCCTGCCTTCTTGTCCTATAGGTCAGAAAATCTGACTTGCGTTGTACAACATAAGGAAAATGGGGGAAAGTTAGAAACCATAACTTGAAGTGAGGTCACAGAGCACCCATCCAGTATCCCAAGCTGGGACCCAACAATTCTGCAGCCCCTAGTCCTGGGTAGAGGGCCGGCTCCCCCTCCCTGTCGCTTGCCTGTGCAGGTGCACCACGCCCACCTGAGACCTCTCGACCACACTCCACGGCTCAGTCCCTACTAGGCTCGTTTCTCATTCCACTTTAACCCTGCTGCTTGAGCAGGCTTTGCTTCCTCCTCCCAGCAATCTAGTCAGCAGGTCCTTAAAACATGCCCTGCTTAGCAAGCACCAGCAGCCCTGGCTCAGCCGCAGCTCTGGCTACGCGCACACAGTTCCTGACCTCCCACGCCCAGTGCCCATCTCCCTGGACCTCCCAGGCCTCGCAGCATGGGCCAACGAGCAGAGTTCTTCCTGGGTTCTTTCCCACCCCTGAATCCCCACCTCTAAAGCCACCTACCCCAACCTGCAGGGTGGAAGCTTCAGGCCCTCACGTACCACCACCTGTTTACTCTCCATGCACGGCACTGCAACTGCACAGGCTTCAGAGACTGGGGTGCACAGCACAGGGCACCCCGTGTGCACCCCTGAGTGCCCACACTTGCCCCAGCCTCCTTTACCCAGGCCCCAGGTGCTGGCCATTGGTGAGGTGGGTGAAGGACCATAGGGCCTTAGGTGAGCCACGTCCCTAACTTTCCCATACATCTGGGTGTGGCTGGGCTGAGGAGAACAGAGCTGAAGTGTGACTGGAGCACCATGAGCGTGTGATGGGGATATGCCCAAACTCCCCTCCAGAGGGTCACCCCAACAAGGCTCGGTGCCCAGCTGTGGCTTCAAGCCCAGGACTTCCACTGAGAGCTGCCCCATTCTCTGGTGGCTGTCCTCAGCCACCTCTGTGGACCCAGATGACCTGGGGAGGCACAGATGAGCTCTTCTCAGCCAGGACAGGCAGCTCAAAGGAACAGACTTATCCCCAGGGACAGGGCAGAGAGGGATGAGCTCTTGCCAGCCCAAGCAGGGCCTCACTAAACCAGCAGTACAGACACACATCACATCACGTGCCCATGGGCACATGCAGTGCCTTCTGCGAGTTCCTGCTTCCCCTACCAGAGCCCTAACAAGCTGCGTTTCAGGCCACCAGGTCATGGCAGATCATGCCGAGGGGTGTGTGTCCCCAAAGCCTGGGTCTCACTTCGCTCTATTTCACTCCACCAGCAGAAACGCTGGTGTGCACGCAGAGGACACACACACCAACCGGTCCTTCCAGCCTGGGGACCTAAGTGCCTCAAGTCTGCAGCCAGGGGGAGGCCGAGTCCTGAGCACAAGCCCCCCCAACCGAGCAGCCTCCAGCTGACTGCCCAGGCACACCGTGGCGAGCGGAGAGCGGCTCATCTCCCCGCCTTCAGGGCAGCTTTAGGCAGAACCTGCTCGAGATGAGCACCACTTCCAACAGGGCAGGCACCCCGACCATGCCAGTGCTGCACGCAGTCACCCCTCGGCAGCCACGGGGCTGGTTCCAGGACCTCCCGGGACACCAACACTCACCAGTGCTTGGGGCCTTCACTGGAACAGTGCAGTACCTGCACAGAGCCCAGACATGCTGCTGCGAGCCTTGGGTCGTCTCTAGAGGACTCCCGGTGCCCAGAGCAGGGCGAGTGCCACATAAGCAGCTGCTATACTGAGGTGTTGAAGGCACAGTGATAAGTCTGTACGTGTCCAGGACAGATGAAATTTCAAAAAAACCCAATTTCAATGCACAGTTGGTTGAATCCATGGATTTGGAACCCAGAGGGTGACAGCCAACTGCTAAGAACCCAGAGCTGCGGGAGGCACGGGGCTGGGGGGGGGGGATGCCAAGACAGGAGAAGGGACACCACTGGGACACAGGAAGGGGCCAAGTGGAGGGGTGTGGGGACGGGGGTGTGCTGGGCAGTACCAGTGACTCGACCATGCTAGACGCATGTACAGATAGGCCAGTGGCGCCCACTATGCCCTCATCAACCTGCACCAATAAAAACAGAACCCAGGGCTGCTCACAGGCGCGTCCTTGTCTCTCAGGGACCACTAGAGGGCGCTGCAGGCGTGAAGAAGCTTTTCTACCTGGTTTCAGGCCCACACTGCCTTTTGCTCTGAAGGTTTCACTCTGGCCATTACAAGGGCCAACTCTAACCTTTCTGCCAGCACGCTGAGAAGTGCCCTGAGCGGCAGGCGGCACGCCACTCCAGCTACTCACACGCCCTTCGCTGTGACCGCGAGAAGGCGCGGGTCAAGGCGCTGCTGAGCTCTCTCTCACACCTCGCCCAGGGACGCACGCAGCATGTTCCTGAAGGATCCACACAGGCGCTGCCCAACTGAAGCCCCTGACATCAGTGTGCGCAGGGCGCACGGACCCACTAGTGCCAATGGCACTGCCAGCGGCAGGCCACATACCACAAAGGAGGGGATCTGACTCTTCTTGATGTGAGTATTTTAAAAATTACCTATGTGTCTGACAAAGCCGTTGAGAGTCAGCTTCATCTGACTTGTAAAAACAACCCACGGGCTGCCTTACTCAGACCCCAGTACGACAGAGCATCTGTCATCAGGAGCAAGGACGCCGTGGCTGAATCCACGCAACCGTCACTTTTCCAAGAGACTAAGTTTGAGGTGACCTACAAGGAAATAAGCAGCAGGCCCCCAGTGACCCCACAGTGCAGGACCACGAGGTGACAAAAACAAGATTAGACGCAGACCACGAGGCACTAACAGACAAAGCCTGCTAGGTGTCAGGGTCAGTAGCACTTTACAGGCGCACTGAAAGCTAAAACAGGCTTGTTTTTTATAAGGTAGGATCTGCTTATAAATTATTTTATACAGCAAGGAATTAAAATATAACAGAAGGCAAGATAACATGGATCTGTTTTCTAGAGCGCTCAGGATGTGTGTATGTGATGTGTGTGTCGCCTACCTATGTTGTATGTAGTGTATGTCCGTGTTCCGTGTCTGTTCTCTGCATGTGTGCTTATCTAGGTTATAAGATACACAAAACAGACATGTCTGCTATGTCGATGCGTGTTGTGTGTGTATCTGTGCTGGGTGAATGTTGTGTGCTTTGCGTCTGTTGTGTGTATACCTGTGTCACGTGGGCTCTTTATGTGTATTGCATGTATGGGTTGTGTGTCTGCTGTGTGGGTGTGTTGTGTATGTAGTGTACTTCTGTGCGGCATGTTGTGTATATGTCTATTGCCTGTGTGCACTGTATGTATGTCTGTGTTGTGCATGTTGCATGTAATCCACCTATGTTGTGGGCATGCTGTGTGTATATCTGTGTTGTATGTATATGTGTATACACCTGGGATGTGTGTTGTCTGGGTGTGTCATCTAGAGCCTGCCGACGAGAGTCTCCACAGAATCACATCAGAGGTGACAGGGGACCTCAGGGGACCTGTGTGCACTCAGTTCCAGCGGCCTTTCCTCCTCAGCCCACTTTCAGAGTCCTGCACACCACAATGCAGGTGGTGCGCCAGGAGCCGCGGCTGGTGAGCGGGGCACTCACCCTGGGTGCCCACGAGCACGAGGGGCACCTCGCTGGTGTTCGGGGCACTCACCCTGGGTGCCCACGAGCACGAGGGGCACCTCGCTGGTGTTCCGGTAGCTGGCCATCCGGCTGTAGTAGTGGTACACCGTCTGGAAGCTGATCTCGTCCTCCAGGCTGAAGACGAACACGACGGCGTCCACCCACATGGCGAACTGCAGAGAGAGCAGGGCGAGGGCAGGAGCTGAGGGGTTCGTGTGGGCCTCGCGGAGCTGGGCGGCAGGCCTGCAGGTGCAGGACACCCAGGCACGTGGGGTGACTTCCACCATTAGGCTCCGTGTCGTCCCTCTAAGCGTACAGCCTCACTGCTTCTTCAGGAGTGGGACCCCTGTCCTCTTCCCACCGGACCCCATGTGGGACACAACTGTACCACCGCCCTTGGTCTCTGTCTCCTAGAATGCCCACCCTCTGCCCAGCCCAGCAAGTGCAGCCCTGCCAACGGATGACTAGACCACCTGCCCTGGCCTCCCGGGCCTGGAGATGGGCACAAGGGTGGCCCCAGGCTGTCTGTCCTGCACTGACTCCTCTTCAGTACCCCAGGGCACCTGGGTAGGCTGTCAGGCGGAAAGGGAGCTCCCCTTCAGCCCACAGCATGCTCAGGAATCCCCCAGTGCCCCACTGCCCACCGCCAGCCGCCCATCCATCAGGAAAGCCCTTCAGATGGTAACGTTTGTTCTGCTACCAAACTCGGACAGCACCCCGTGAGCTCATCATCACACATCTGTAAGAAGATTCAAGCTGACAAAAGCTAGGGGGCGGGACCTCGCCACTGCCCTTCATTCTTGTTTTTCCTGCACTCAGCTGGCCTGTCACACATGCTTCTTCTGGGAGACAACCCACTGCCAGCTCCCCACTGCCACCTTGTATTGCTGCCAACCCCTTGGGAGGCTGGAGTGCCTGGGGGTGCCCCACAGCTACCGCTCGCCCCATTAATAGCACAGCGGCTTCCAGATCCTGTCTGTCTGGCAAAGACCCTCCTATTTCCAAGGGAAAATGAAACAAACCTACAACATCCTGTTTGTTTGTCCTCCCTAAAAGAAACAACAGCCCCTCAGGAAGGTTTTGTGGCTGCTAATGTAGGTGGGCAAATCTTCTGTAGGTTAAACTCTGACTCCACTTACAACTGAAAAATGTATTCAGTTAGTTACACGTGAAACGTTTACATGATAAAACTTTTAGAAACCGAGGGTCTAACGAAACATAGAAAATTAAATAAGAACTTGGAGCAAAGTGTTGTGGGCAGGCCTGAGAAGAAGGAGCGGCTCCTGCAGGGAGCTGAGGGCAGCTCCTCCCCCTTCTCTCCCCTAGCGAGATCACACTCCCCTGGCACCAGCACTGGAGGAGGGCTCACTGCCCCCAACAAATGGGAGCCTGAGACCCGCTGAATCTACCTGTTCCCCACAGGGCGCGCTCTGGCTGCCCCTGTATTCAGCAAATGCCCACCTACTCCACCAGCTTCCCCATTAGAAATTGCCACTTTGAAAGAAACAATACCAGCTTACTGGCTGGGTTTCTGCACTACCCTAAGATCACAGAAGCCACAAGGAGTCCTACAACTTCCTTTAAGAGGCCATTATTGTCAGACAGACAACAGGAAGTAACCCATAACAATGAAGAAATCTAGCCCTTGAGTTTGAAAGGCTCTATCTTGACACTCCCCCACAGGAAATCCTTACTCAACACGGAGACCTCCTGGGGTCCTGGCTTTGGTGGGGCTGCAGGATGCCCCGGGGTGCACACCCAACCCCACATCCTGGCCGCAGCCTTGGGGCGAGATCTCAAGAGTGCTGCGCCCCCAGCTGGCCTCAGGGATGCCATGATACACTCATGTGTCGTGCAGGCACACGGGCCTCCCCAACACCCCAAGGGGGCTCAGCGAGCCTGCAGAGGAACAAGAGGAAGTGAATAAGGCAATGGCTCATGCCCATGGTCTCCACTTCTTTCCCTTAAAGCCATTCCTCATCTGACTGGTGACTAAAAGGAAGAAAACTGTTATCATAACAAATGGCACTACATATTCTAGGCTTTTTAAGCTACACAAAAGATGCATTTTCCAAGAATATTAGAGCAAAGACCTCTCAGAGGAAAAATTCCACCTGAGACAAAACACTGGGATTTCACCGGCTTGTGGGGGTAGAGGGATAAGGAAACACTAGGTGTGGGCTTCATAATAAAAGCACAGGGGAAAAAAGGGGGGGGGCTTTTATTTTTATTTTGGGTTTTGGTGTGGGGATTGACCCCAGGGCCTTGGGAGTGCCAAGCACATGCTCTATGCTGAGCCACACCCCCAGCCTCTCAAGAGCTTCTTAAGGAAAAGATAGCCCCAGGACCCGGCTAGTGCACCCTCCTAGTGTGGCCAGGCCTGGGCACTTGCTGAAGCCTGCCACTGAGCCTGCAGCCAGGGAGCCTCTGAGTCTGGCCCTGCTGACTTCTCTGGACAGTTCTGCACACCCTGAAGCCACTAAGCCAGTGCTTCTGCAGACTTTCCTGAACTTTCTTTGAGGCTTCATACACTGCTAAGGTTGGTTCTCTGAGAGCATTCATGTTCTGGGAAAAGCAGGACACGAACCCAGGAGACTTCCACGCTTCGCCTGCCACTTTTCTCCCACGCACCAGCTGCTGGAGGGAGCCTGCATCAAGAAGCCCTTCCTGCAGCACGAGGTCTGATCCTGCATGCTAAGCCGACCACCTGAATCTTCAGGATGGCTCCAGCCCGCAGCCACGCCTCGCCCTGCTTGATGGCAAGCCACCAATGCTCCCTGAACATGCACCCGAGCTGGCTGTGACCAGCCTCCGGCTCCTTCAACACGTGTTCAAGATGTTCCTTACTATCATGGAGCATATTCGCTGGTGCTAAGGTGGCAAGTTTTTCATTTTAACGTCTGAGGTCAGATTGTGCCTTATTATTGCCATTTCATAGTTTAATCGGCAGCATTTTCTCTTTCAACATGGGTGCATCCCACCCCGGCCAGGGTCAATGGGACAGGGTAATCATGACGTCTTCTCAGCATCCCCATGGTCTCCCCTGAGTGGGGTCCTAGACCTTCAACGATCCCCATGTCCAGCATCTCTCACTTTAACCATCCTTATGACTCTATGCTTCCACTTCTCAAAGAGATAAGTTCAAGGAGGAATACCAAGGCAAGGGGCGGTATGAAGAGGGCATCCGTGGCCACCGGCTATTTCTAGCTCTTGGCTCCTTTCCAGCATTGACTAGCAAAGTCTGAGGTAAGCAAACAATACGCTGGACAAGGAAACCAAAGAACGAGGTTTTCCATGCTCTTGCCTTTTTGTTTCCAGAATCCCATCTTTCTAGGGATTCCAAACAAACAAACAAAAAACAAACAAAAAAATCAAATATGCTGCAGACCAGTCTTCAGGGGAGACTTGGGTGGGCCAAGAGCTGGAGACACCAACTCCCATGGTTTACCAGCAGCAGAAAGAAGACCAGCTCCAAGTCTACCCAACTGACCTCCTAAATGACCTCAGTGCCCTGGAGAGCAAACCAGTTAACAGGAAAATAAATAAATAAACAAACTACAGAAACTTATAGCTGCTATTTCAACTGAACTGACAAATCAGTGCAGATTTTGCTTTTCCTTCCTTCCTAAAAACACAGAAATGTGAAAAAATCGGCCCCACAGACTGACTTTTGTGGGTTTCGATGTGTCTCTTGGGAAGTACATGACTCATTTCTAGAACAGCCTGTTGAATCAGAACCTTCAAAAGCAAAAGGCAGAACTGGTTTCAGAGCACATGTAGTACTCACCTGCGCCTCCGGGGGGCCCCCTTCATCTCTAATCAGCAGCAGATAGCTTTGTCCATCAACGACAATCTCTTTCTTGAACCTGCCACCTGCCACACACAGAACACCACGTTAGAGAGGAAAACAGGGTGGGAGGAGGGCAGACAGACGTGGGCTTCGCTTGTGGAAAAATACGCCCTCGGCAGCGGCCTGGGGGCAGCTAGCTCTGAGTATCTAGGACTGGATTTCGGAGGTCTCCCACAAACACTGAATTTTAGAACTGAACTCAGATTTTAAAATGTGTCTTTAAGAACCCGAGCACATTTCTGTTTGAAGGCACTGTGCCAGGCCAGGCACTCTGGCTGAGAAGCGTGGGATTTTTTGTAGTCTTTATATGTAAATTCAGAAATTCTCTCTCACTGGGAAACAGAGAACACCAAAATCGTCATTCTCTCGTTGGGTTCACAAGACAGACAGAGTCTTCATGCTCGACAGCTGCCTCGTCCACAAAGTGCGGCCAAGTTCAGGGCTGAGAACCTGCATTCTCCTCAAGGGAAACCCAGTTCTTGAGAGGACACACAGAACATCATGAGGGGGTCTCTGCGGTCAGAGTCACATCGAGGGGAGGACGCTGGACTAGCACACACGGGTTAGACAGAACTACCAATGGGCCTCCGTGCAGCCGGGACAGCGGTGCAGCGGGCTGACAAGAGGCGTTAGAGACCACGCTGGGTTAGCGAGACCACCAGGGACCCTGCCGGGGCATGGGGTACGGGAGGAGCAGGTTGCCTGGGCTGCCCTGCTCACCCAGGCGGGCCTGGACCACAGGCCTCCACAGAAGGAAGCAGGCCGCCTCTGGCTTCCTCCGCCACACCAAAGACAAACGGCTTTTGAGATTCCAGGCTAAGTCCACTCGGGCACCCTCACAGGGAGTCTCCCTCCATTCTTGTTTCTGAGACAGCAGCACCTCACGAGCTGCCTCTCGCTGTCAGCTCCTGTGCAGATGCCCTGAAGAACCCACAGGAGCCCAGACAACTCCGCTCTAGAGGACGCCACGGCTAGGCCTCCCCGCGGGCCCCAGAGGCTGTGTGCAGGCCCTGTGCCTCCCAGAGTTCACCTCTGGTGCCTTCCTTGCACCAGAGCCCTTCCACCTAGAATCCCAGGCCTGGGCCACTTCACTGCCCACGAGGCTGAACGCAGAGTTCCTGCCCCAACCCAAACAGGTGCCAGGGCCCTCCACAGGGAGGCTGCCACCCGAGGCTGGGGGCTCACTGGCCTTTCCTATGCAAGCCTGCAAGGTCGCTTGTACCTGCGTGTACACACACACACACGGTCACGCTCACCCATGCCTACCCAGTCCCTACAGGGAACACTGCTTGCTTTGTTCTGTTTGCTCAGTAGTAAAACACAAGGAAAACCTCCCAGCACCACAGCAAAGTCTCATGCTGCTGTCCCCCTCACTGCAAAGAGAGGTGGGGTCAAAGAAGAGGGCTAGGCAAGACGCACTAGGTGGGGGATGCAGCAGGGATGGGTAGGACACTGCACCCCCACAAGTGGAGGTGCAAGTCCTGCACTGACACTTCCTAGCTGCAGAAACACCTGAAAAGTGACCCAAGGTCCCTGAATCCTGGGTTCTTCATGGGTTAAAAGGAGGACAACACCCTTCCACAGTAGGGCTGTGTCACATCTGACACACCAAAGACACCCCCAGGTGTGACAGCCCTCTGAGGTCAAGCCCACAGACTCCAAGGCTGAACTGCTCCGTCTGCACCCTGGGGCTGCCCCCCCTCCCAGCTGTGTGGCCTGGCCTTTCTTATTCCCCTCTCTTTACCTTACTCTACCTGGGGGAGGAGGGGCAGGCCCTGACCCAGAGTGGACAAGGAAACCCTGGTGGGCAAGGAGTGACAAAGCCCTGCTAAAGTGCCCAGACCACGGGGAGCAGCCCTGGCAAGCCAGCGTTCACAAGCTCAGCCAAGGCCACCGCTTCCTCTTAGAGAAGACAACACCTAACACAGAGTGAACCTGTTTTCCAGAGGACTTCCAGCAAAGGCTGAGACAGCAATCAAAATGACCTCCCCATTTCTACCTTGCTGAACAAGAGGGGCTGGGAACCTGCTACTTCCTGGTGAGATGGGCCGAATTCAACCTTTCAAGGAAAATAACGTTTGAAAAGCCGACCTGTTTCTGTCTCCTTGGGAAAACCTCTTCCTTCACACCAAGACTATGGAGACCTGGTTAGTCACACTGGCCGGGGTCGAGGGGAACCAGACAGGGTCAGGGCAGAGGTCACACACCTGCCCTACAACTCTGAGTTCTACCTCTCGGGCACCTGAGTGGGCACGGCCTCCGTGAGCCTGCCTGAGACAATCTAGCAGGTCTGGTCTGCTAAAGGGTGGGTCCCACCTGGACTTCCAAAGCCCTCTGATTGCAGGAAGATGTTTGTGCTTGAAGCTGTTTAAGCAATTTCAAGGCAGAACTTCAGAACTCATCTGGGGTGGCTGGGTCCCCCCAGGGGGCACTCTGCCTACACCCCTCCCACAGCAGACTTCCTGGAAGATGAGAAGCTGAGCAAAGCCAGGGATCCCAGTGGCCAGTGCTGAGCTCCCAAGGCCTCGGGGAGGCCTGTCCTCAGTGCTCCAGAGATGCCCTAAAACCAAGTGCTGCAGCTATTCAGACCCAGTGTTGATCACTCCGACCCAAGGGGCAACAGGGACATCCTACAATGTCCACCATCACCCACTCCAAGTTCACGTTGAAGTCTCGGACTCCCTGACCTTGATGTGACATTATGTGCACATAAGGTCCTCCTTGGAGATCATACTGGCATGGGGGGGGGGGGGTCTAACCCAATGTGGGAAACGTGGGGGTGCACACAGTGGAGGCCACATGGAGACAAAAGCAGAGATGTCCACACCAAGGAACCCCCAGGACTATGGGGAAACCACCAGAAGCTGGAGAGAGGGCGGGGACAGGTTCTCCCTTACGGCCTCCAGGGAACCCACCCTGCCGTGACACCAGCCTGGACTTCTGGCTGCCAGAACTGAGCCGGCGCGTTTCTGCTGCTAAGGCTGTCAGTGTGTGCACCTACTTGCTGCAGACCTGCCAACTAACACGATCTCTGCCACCAGGTGCCTCTTCGACGCACTGCCTTGTGCAAACATGACACACACAGCGTCTACCCCAGCTGCGAGGGCCCGTGGCTCCAAATCAGCACACAGCCTGACCTCACGCCCAAGCTCCAGCGCAGGGGCCTCCTGTCAGCAGCATCAGGCTCCGGGGTTCACAGAGACCTCATCTCAGCCCAGACTGGCCGCCCCCACCTCTCGTCAAGGTGGAAACACCAGCCACCCAGATGCCCATGCCAGCTCTGCACACATCTCCACTCCTTGGGGATGCCTACTGTGTGCAAGCCACTGGGCTGTGCCCACGGAACATGGGTGTTTGTCCCCCCACCCACCAGCACAAAGCCCCCAAGCAGAGACCAGAGGCCACAAAAAAGAAAAGGGAGAGTGGACACGCAGGAGTGTGCTCCGCCCAGGGGCCCACGCAGAAGTGCTTCCTACGGGCAAAGCCTGGCCGTAGAGAGGGGCACAGACTGGACAGGGCTGAGCAGGGTAGGCGGGAGGGCTGGATGAGGACAGGCCGGGAGGACGAAGCCAGCAGGTACCTCACCCCTGACTTGCTCTCCTGAGCAATCCCTAGGGTGCCAGGAGCACAGCAGTCAGCCTGACCAGTCCCACCCCTGCCCTGCCCGGCGCAGATGGGAGACGCGGGAGAGCCACTGGACTTCCGGTGCCTGGTGTCCTCTGTGAAATGGGGCTTTCCTTCATGGGTAACGAGGAAACGCACTCAGAACCCTGCGGAGGACCCAGCAGAGTGGCCAGGTCTCCACGCAGAGTCCCTCCCCGTCCCTGCTCAGCCCCACCCATCCTGCGCCCAGAACCTCTGTGACCCACCACTGCTGCCTCACGCTCGCAGAAACCCTCGGTGCCTCTCGGCTGGGATTCTGCACAAGTCTCTTCCTGCCGGCTGCCAGCCTCAGTGTCCCTCAGACCCTGCACATCCAGAGGGTCCCACCACGGCACTGTCCTAAGCCCACCCCACGCACCTCCTCACCCCAGGCTGCAGCCTCCCTGTGCAGCCCCTGCTGTGGCCCCAGGCGGCCCCACCCTCCCAGCTGCTCCCCACACATCAGGACATGTGGGGGACCCTTGCTGTGTCCACCCTCCATGAGGCTTGGCCATCTTGCCTGGCTCACGCTGACCTCATTGACTGGGTCGCCTCCAAAGCCAGAGGGGAGGAATGGAGTCTGTCCCTGGGATGCTGAAGTTCCCTGCAATGGCAGCAGCCTTCTCCTGCCCAAGGCCTTCAGCACACCTCAGCCACCTCCCAGGGGAGCAGGACCACTGGGCATCAGCGTCCAGCTCTCCCAGGGTACCAGGATGACCCTCCTCCCCACAGGCACCTCTGCACCGTCCATGTCTTCAGGTGCCAGGTGAGCACCCCCGGTGACTCTCACCTCGTCCTGACGTCCCTGTGCGGTCATGTCTAGCAGCGGTACTTCTAGGTGCAGAGCTGCGGCCAGGAAAGGCTCCAGGAGGTGCCAAGCTCCCTCCTGAACTCTGCCATAGCTCTGGTGTGGCAACCCAGGGGAAGGGCTGCAGATCCACCTTCCGCCACCTCCACAAGGAAGGGGACTCTTCCCATGGGGAAGGCCTCTTCCTGCTCTGAAGTCACTTCCCCCGAAACAGTATGATTGATATTCCATTCCACCAAACGCTCAGGCACCCAGGCTGGGGGAGCTGCGGACATCAGCAGGCTCAGCGGAGTCCCCTGCTGGGACCTGGAGAGACAGACTACAGGCAGGCAAGACCATGCTTTGACGTCTGTCTTCTCTAGCTTCCCTGAACCACTCTAACCCCTGAAGGAAAGCCTTGGAGTGAAACCTTCGTTGGTGGCAGGCTGGTCCCAGCAGGCCCTGTTGCCCTTGGTATGGCCGAGTATCCCTCAACTGAGATGCTGGGGACCACAGTTACTTCACAGCCTTTTAGATTTCGGAATGTTTGCATAGACTTCACCAGCTGACCATCCCTACTCTGAAAATCTACAATGATCCCAAATCGGAAACTATTTGAGCATCACATTAGTTCTCCAAATGTTTTGGATTTGGGAGCATTTTGGATCCCAGATTATTGAATCATGAATGTTCAATCTGTATTTTAAATTCAAACCTGCCTTCTCATCCTAATCATTAGATTTTTCCCTACCTGAATTTTAGGGGACACACCCAAACTCTATATCCAAGTTCACTTTTAATGTAGATTTTTAAAATGCTATTTGATATTCAATTTTCAGTTATTTTCCTGAAGGTCTACTTCACCCAGCTGTGTTTTCCTACCACCTATCACACCGCCTTGCCAAGGCCATTGCTACATATTTGTTGCTTGAGTGACATTCGATCTTCTCTGCCTGCCCGTTATCATCACATAACATTAAATTTAATCAGGGACAATTTATTTTCAAAAGTGGCTTCAGTGTCCCCAAACCTGGCCTCCATGATGGACACCACTGACAAAGGCCTGGCTCGGCACATGTGGGAGCAGGTGCTGGGGGTCAGGCCAAGGCTGGAGCTGCAGAGCCCGCCAAGCCAGCCTTCCAGGCTAGGGAACAGGCATGGCTCACGACCCCCCCCTCCAAGGTGATGCCAGGACTCTGCAGCTTTGCTAACAGTGCCACAAGACAGGTGACAGAGTGCTCCACCTGCTCCTTCCCAAGTCAAGGGAGGTACGGCATGCTGCGTGCTCAGCACACAGGCGGAGGCAGGTCTGTGCGCCACTGCTGAGGGGACTGTGTGAACAGAGTGCCACTCAACCCAGCAGCACCCTGTGCACTTGCTGTCCCCCACCCTGCCGGCACCATCACCAGAGGAGCAGCTCCTGTGAGAAAGCAACCTCAAGCATGGTTTACTAGGGTTCCACTTCACCCCAAAGGCAAGCTGTCTGATTTCCCAGAAAAGCTGGCCATGGTCCCTTGCTGTGTGCCCTTGGGCCTGTGCGTCTCCCTACAACCAGCGGTGCAGAGAAGGGGAGGGGGGACAGACGAGCCCTCCAAGGTGTGAAGTGTGCAAGCTTGGTGAAATGAGCAGCACGGCGGGAAAGAAAGGGCACAGCTGGGCTCTTCCAGCTTTTACACATCTTTCTGTAATGTCTTAAGGGTGTCCCTTACCATCCAACCTCAGCCCGTTTCAGGGTTACTATCCTGAGCCTGCAGCTGCGGGAAGCTGGAGTAAGAACGCGGTCGGTTCCTTCTGGCATTTCAATCACACAGCAGAGAGCTACTGCGCTGAGGTCCCTTTTAAATGCAAGCTCGGTCTACACAGAGAGCACAGGAAGTGTCTCATCCATGTTGCCAGTTCTGCCTTAAGAGGGGAAAATAAAGCAAACTGAAATTTCCTATTCCAGAAAAAAAAAAAAAAAGAAAAGAAAAAAAGCTCTGTTGGGAGTAAACAGGCTGCAGATGTTTGACGTTTCTGTTCTATCATTTTCACTAATTGGAATGAAAGCCATTAACGTATCATTAGCAGTTCTGCAAGCAGCAAGAGTGACAGCAACGACAACCAGCTTTCCAACGCTCTGTGCAGGGTTTCCTTCTCCCCAGGACATCTCCATTACGCTCACACATCCTGTGACCCCAACACTTCTAGATCCACCGGGGAAAGTTCAGACGCTGACTGCGCTCCCCACAGCCAGCTGCAGGAGAGTGCCTCAGACCCAGAAGGCCTAGCGGCTCCTCATCCCACTTTCTTCCTGTGATCTTGTGCACTGCCAAGGCCTAGGGACCCACAGGGGTGCGGTCCCATCTGGAAATGAGCCTGGCAGCCCCCACACAACTGCCCAGTGCCCTCAGCTGAGGCTGCGGCTACAGGGTGTCTGTCTGCCCTCGTCCACCCACAGCCGCTGCAGCTCCAAAGCCATCACTGCGCTTAGAAAACCCACAAGAGACACCAGCCCACAACTTTCATTTTTTACATTCTTTACTGTTGGTCTCTATCCTTATGTTTTCATGAACAAGCCAAGGGTGGAAATTATTCTTGAGTGTAAAACTGCATTTGAGAGCACACAGTTCCCCTTTTCCTCTGGAAAGAACAGGGGCATTTGAGCATCTGACTCTGAGGTCACTGGGCAGCAGATGCTCCCTGGGGGCTGCAGATGGGCTTGCGCTTTCTCAACTGTGACGAGGGGGTACAGCCCAAGAGGCATCTAGGGTCCTCCAGCCATGGCTGACAGGGACTTCCATACAGATGTTTTGTAATTCTACCTAAAGCTTTCTCGTTTGTTATTTTGTGCTATGATAAAACAGGAAGAATATCTGCAAATGTGGTTTCCTGATGTTTAAGCAAATGCATTGAGAGAATACACTGAAAAGGACTATGAACTCTTGTTTCTCCCTAAGGGAACATAAAACAAATTTAATCATGAATTTGCCTTTGTTTTCCCAGCACTGGGGGTTGAACCCAGGGGCACTCTAGCACTGAGCTGCATCCCCAGCCCCTGTGGCCCTTCTTTATTTTTTTGGTACTGGGGATTGAACCCAGGGCTCTTACCACTGAGCCACATCCTCAGCCCTTTTTATATTTTATTTAAAGACAGGGTCTCAATGAGTTGCTTAGAGCCTCGACGAGCTGCTGAGATTGCCTATGAACTTGTGATCCTCCTGCCTCGGCCTCCTGAGCCACTGAAATTAGAGGCATGCACAGTGGATTACAGGCATGGACCACTGTATGCAGCCCTTTTTTGAGAGATAGGGTTTTGCCAAATTGTTGAGGCTGGCCTTGAACCTGCCATTCTCCTGCCTCAACTTCCAGGGTCAGTGGGATTACTGGTATGCACTACCACACCCAGCTGCCAAATTTAAAAAAAAAAAAAAAAAAAACTCTATCTGGCTTTTTACACTGGGAAAAACTTAAGTCAGTAACTTATTAACATTGGGGCTTTGAAAAAGTTTTGCATTGTGACATTTAAAAGGAATTTTGGACCACATATTATTTTTACACTGGGAAAAAAGGTTTATTGGTAACATTAGCTTACAAAATTCAACTGAATCAGATTTTACTTGTTCTGCCAATTTTTTTTTTAAACATAACATTTGGAAATAAAAAGGTACTACTCCAAGGACGTACCAACAGGGGGTAAGAACCTAACATGTGATGCCTGCTAAGCATCTCTGTGGGTGGGACACTTGACAGGAGAAGCTCTGGGGACTCAACGCAGTCCCCAGTAAGACAAAAGGGAAGCAGGCAAGGAAGGAGTCCCAGGTCAGGGTGCAGGTCAGAACTTCACCATGATTGAATTTTCTTTCCCAGCAATCCCTAATAAAATGGGGGAGGGGGATAAACACCAGAAGAATGAGAAAAGGGGGCCAGCTGAATGTAACAGCCCGCGACAGGTGGGCACCAAGCAAGGGGACTCCCAGGAGGATGGGTGGGAGGGTCACCTGGCTCCTGTCCCACTCTCACCCCAAGCAACCCCCAGTGCTGGGAAAACATCCAGCAACACCCTGAATCACTTCACCCCAAAGCGGGGAGAAGAGGAGAGAAAGGGGGGGCCGTGGTCCTGCCTCTTTGACTCCTGACTGAGGAGCAGGACTCATGAGCCTGGAGGTGCGCAGGGGAATGATCATACACACCCACGTGAGGGGAGCAACGTGGGGCGCCACCTTGAGGAGGCAATTCATAGGGGCAGGCAGAACACAATACCCCCACGGACACCACCATCCTCAGGGGCAACGCCACCCCTCCCAGGTCCTGGGGTCCAGACAGCAGGGTCAAAGCCCAGGAGCTGCACTCCTGCAGCTATGGGACACGTGGGAGGCAGGCGGAGGGGAACGCAGGTGACCGGCAGGCCCCTTCTGGTCCAGGGCACTCAAGGTCTCTTCTACCCGTTTCTCCCACCACACACAGGAGGCAGGACAGAGGAAGCTCCCACAGCCCAAGTTGCCTCAGAGAGGGAAGCCTTCCTGGGGCCAGCCACCACAGTCTGCCTGGGCCCAGCCAGAGTGAGCAGCTGACCAGAAGAGACACCCCGGGAAGCCAAAATGGCCTCAGTATGGCAGAGACTGGGCAGGCACGGAGGGGAGAAGCGCAGGAGAAATGGTAAGGGCAGGACCTCCTGCAAAGGCCCCGCAGGAGGAGGGGGGGACGGGGAGGGAGCAGCACCGCTGCAGGAGAAAGCAGAATCAGGAGGAAGCCTCCCGCCCCCCACACCAGCGTGCCTTCACTATCAGTCAGCGCCCAGTAAGGACAGAGGACCCTGGCACCCGGACCAGGGACCAGGGAAGAAAACGGAGGTGAGAAGAGCCAGGCTAGGAGCCGAGAGACGTGGAGGGAGGGCTCACGGAGAGGGTTCAGTCCAGAGGCTGGAAAAAGTGTCCAGAGGAGAGGACAACAACCAAACAGAGGGGGAGTGGGGTCTCCGACCACAGATCCCAGCAGAGGAGGAGAACAATCTTCAAAGATGAAGGACAACGGGATTTTCCTGAAATGCAGAAAGATCCAGATGTGCAGATCCAAAAGGCCAGCGAAATCCCAGAAAGCTACAATTCCAGAAAACTAGGACCAGGCCCTCAGCTTTAAAGATGTGCCAACTGAAGCCCAGCGAAAGCCCAGGTGGGGCACCCAGCAAGAGCCCGCTCCAGGCAGCTGCCCTCCGCGTTTTCACGCAGGGTTATCTTTGAAACTGTGTTGCAGTAACAACCAGCCCGCTCTCCAGGAGGCTGTGCCCTGAGTGAGCTCAGGAGCAGATAGATATGTCTGTCAGCACAGGCCCCCACAAGGCAGGATCCACCTGCGGCAGCCGCAGGAGGAGGGAAGCTGCAGCTCTAAACTGCACTTTCAAAAACCTCGTCCTGCACCCGGGCACACCTGCAAACCCCGCAGACACGCACGTGTCTGGGGGCGGCCTGCCTTCTCACCAGGGACAGGCCGTCCGTCTGGTGTGACCTGAATCGGTAGAGTTCTTAGGGCGGATCTGATGCTTACCTCCAGGTGGGAGGCTTCTACCTGAAACGTCTCAGTTGCTCCTCCTGATTGAAGTTGGCATCTGGAAGTCCCACTCTTCCTAACACTTCAACGCTTTTGGATTTATTTAATTGAAGAGTACTTTGAAGCTGCAAGCAGTTGATAGGTTTAAGAAAAACACAGGGCTGCTTGCTTGAGTAGCTCAAGATTCTCGACACCAAGTAAACAAAGCAAAAATTAATTGGATGGAAAGGCAGATGTGAAACTGAAACCTGGAAAGTCTCGGGTCCTATTTCATGTTCTTGAAAAGAGCTGTATTGCTGTCTTCGATAACAAGGAGTCAAAAACTTATCAACGGACCTTAAATTTTTATTGATAAAATACTCTTAGGTACTGGAAAGCTACTTTAAGTAGCTTTAAAAACATGTTATTGCTCAAAAAGAAGCCGGAAAACTCATGTTCAGAGAGATGGTCTCTTGACTTTCCAATACTTGAATTCAACTTCCTGACATCTCAGTTTCCGAGAGCTCTGGGTTAAAACACATTGTCAAATTTACACACAAAACCTACTAAGAGCTCTCTTCTCCACATTACAGCTTTTAAAATCTGAACATCTGGCCAGGTGGTGGGGTGGCGTGTGCAGACCCACCTCCACCATCCCCATCCAGGGGCACCCAGCTGTCACCACGGGCAGTGCTGCGTTTTGTCAGTTCCCCCAAACACCCCATCCACACGTGCTGCCAGTGCACCCTCCCAGAGACGTGAGCTCCTGACCCCGCTGCACAGTCAGGCACTGCGGAGAAAGACATGTGCTGGCGTCACCAGGGACCTCGGGAGGAGGGCGGCCAAGAAGGCCACAGCAGGACTTCACTCTGAAACGGGCCCTGGACACAGGAGGAACCGTCTGGAGGGAGAAGCCCATATGTGCACAACCAGGTGCCTCCTTGGGCTGGAGACCCTGTCTGGCCCCTGGGAGGATGAGGCAAGGCCTCCTCTGGTTCAGAGCCCCCAGGCCCACTCAGCTGCCTCTGTGCCACACTGGGGACCTTCCTGTAAAGCTGCCACGGGACGGAGGCGCCAAACTCCTAAAAGCTCCACGAAAGTCACACTTTCCCCAAAAACTCAGCAACCAGTCTCGAGTCTCGCACCCAGCTGTGGCCAGCTCCTCCCAGACGGCACAGCAAGCTGACGTCCTGCTGAGCCTCCGGGCCTGTGTGCTGATCCATAAGATGGGTGAGAGGATCAAACTCAAGTTGCCTTCTAAGGGCCAACCTCAGGCTGCACCTGCAGCTGGAGCCCCCTGAGCAGCGGTCACGGCTTCTGGAATCTCGGTTTTTCTAGGTGAAGGCACAGGTAGTAACAGCCTCTGCCCTGTCCAGCCATGGTCAGGAGTGCACAGGGGCCAGCAGCTCCCAGTGACTTTACAATTACAAGTGGCTCAAAAAATCAACTCCTCCTGGCAACTTCACAATGACGATGTCATCATTTCCAAATGGAGAAACACAGGCGATTTCCCAGGACATACAATGAAAAGGAAGAAGCGAGACTGAAACGACATAGCAGATGATGAAAGACAGTCAAATGGCCTTCTCCAGAGACCGTGCTCACTCCGTGCTTCTGGAGATCCAGGACCCTTCCTCTTCCCCTCAGATCCAACAGTTCACCAAGTAAGCAAGTCCTGGACAAGTGCTTCTCGAACGGCTCCAGGAAGAAGATTCTAGAAGTCTCCAGCAGCAGTCTCAGTACTTATCCAAGTGGGTGGCACATCCCCAACTCAGACCAGAGCTTCCAGACAAGTCAAGATCAAGGGGATAACCTCTGTCCTCAACCAACAGCACACTTTGGTTCTCACTGCTCTTTAGCCAGGGGACTCCGGAGGACTCCCTTCCAACCATCCGCCGCAGCCCGAGGCTGGCCTCTGCCCTCCACCTGCGCCAGTCACTGGGGTTCTGGCGTCTGAACCACAGGCACTCAAGCCCCGCGCTGCGCCAGGCACTGGGTCAGGGCTGGAACGCAGAGACGGCAGCAGGCCCTCTGCCCTGGCCGAGCTGGGCACCAAGGGAGGGGAGACAGGAAAGGGCCACACTCGAGACCAGAAGACCACTCAGGCGGGCTGGGAGGCCACAGGCTCAGCCTGGGCCCAGGCACGCAGGCGGACAGGCCCGGGGCCGGCTTTCAGTGGTCAGTGGAGGCACCTGCTTTCAGATCGGACCTACCGTCAATCAAGCAAACTGCTGCAGGGGTGGGGTGTGGGGGTGGAGCGGGGATCTCCAGCACCACCTCTGCTGGGGCAGCTGATGCTCAGAGCCCACAACAGCCCCGGAAGGGCTCGCAGGATCCACCGAGCATGTCCACCATGCTCACCGGTCCTTCAGGGGAACAGGAACAGGGGAACAGGTTGGCTGTTTCATTTGTAATGTTTTGCACACTTAAGTATTTAAAAATAAAAAGTAAATCAAAGGCCACGGCAGATGGGGAGAGGAAGCCCTACTCCTTGCCTCGGCAGTCAGGCAAGGCTCCCTCATCGAGCAGTGCACCAGGCCCAAACTACGGTCCCAGAGCGCCCAGAGGGGTGTCCATGGGAGCAGCGCAGCGGGCAGCGCAGGCAGCCCGGGAGCTACCCAGCTCCCACACCAGGACCAACAGGTCCTACCCCTTGGAGCACACCATTCTAAGCCGGTGCTGGCCACAGGAAAATAACCTCATGTTCAGAGATAACGGGCTACATAAGCCCTGCTTTTGAATATGCAGCTCTATGTAGAAGGACCGGCTTACAGTAGTTCACTCACATTTAACTCTGAATATAAACATGGTTTCAGACTACGTGGAGCAACTGTCTTCCCACGGTGGCTCTTCATTTCTCAGACCCCGTCCTGTCCATCATCGAGTGACACACAACTGTAGCCAGGAGCAGGGTCGGAAGCCGCCTCTGGAGAAGGCCAGAGAGCCAAGCCTAAGGCGCTGCAGCTCGCATTATGCTTTGTTTTTATTTTTACAACCCTTTTAAAAACCTGTAAAACCCCTTCTTAGCTCACAGGCAGTAACAACTCTGGCCCAGGCATTCCCTACTGGGTTCTGTCCTGAAAATTCCTTTCTGCAGGTGCTGGGCATGGAGCCAGGGCCTCTCCAGGCTAGACCAGTGCCTGACCACGAGCCACACCCTGCCCGCACCTCAGAGGCTGCTTTTGGTGATGGTCACATGCCATTTTCTCCATGCCCTCTGGGAAATCGTGTTAGGATCCTGTCAAGAGTGTGATGACTTTACTAGAAGGAGCCCAGCAGGTTTTGTCTCCAGGCCTCTGTCCCTCCTTCAGAGGACCCCCTCCCGCAACAGGACCAGCATTGTTTGCTGGGGAGCACCAAGACCTCATCTAGTCTCCCACCCAGAGTGGGTGGAGACCAGATGCCCCCCGTGACGTCCTCACAGGGCCAAAAGCTCCTGGTTCTTGGGCTGAGCTCACCCCTGCCAGGCCCAGGTGTTCCTCCAGGGGGTCCTGCACCTGGAACATGCAGGAACAAGCCACATCTGTCACCCATGCTGACGTACCCGCAAGACAAGACCTCCGCCTGAGTCAGAGTACAGGCCAGGACACAGGGCGCTGGACGGCGGGACACACCTGGAGCCAGTTCATCCTAGATGGCTCTGGAGTGGGCAGGAGGGCTGGGGGCAGAGGGTTCTGGGGGCCAGCTGCCAGCAGCTCATCCCTATCATCTGAGTCAGTTCTGAGGCCAGAAGAGTCTGGAGATTCCTCCTGCCCATCCCCTGAAATCTGTCTGAGGGCCAGCATGAGCGCCACGACAGGACACCTGGGGTGGGGGCCTGGTCCCCATCTTCCTGCCCACTCCCTCTCCTGGGCTGCTCACCCAGCTTCTCCTCCATCCCCGCTGCAGTGAGGACTGGACTGTGCAGGGGGCCTGTTCCTCTTCCAGATGCCACAGTCGCCCCACGCCTGGGCTGACGCAGCTCCTCCTGCATGCCCGGGGCCTGTCCAGCCTCAAGTCCACTTCTTCACACCACCTCGGCCCACCCCTTCCTTCAGGCGTGTGGAAGCGAAGTCATACTGCGGCTGGCTCCGTCACCAAGCCCCTCCGCACACACAACACACTTCCCCTTCAACACAGCTATCTCCGTCCTTTGGCTCAAAGAACAACTCCTGGACTTTGTTGTCTGTAGTGGCAGCTCTTTTATTTCTTGATGATCCAAGCAATAACAGGGTATGTCAGGAGAGGTCCTCCCGACCCTTTATCCTGCCTCAGAACCCTTCCTAACACGGTGTGTGCTAGCAGCCAAGGATGGGGAAAGGAAGAGACAGTGAGTCGAACCTGGTTTCCACTTCTGGTCTGGGTCAATCACAGATGGATTTATTAGGTTTAAGTAACTGGACCCGATGAAATGGCCATGTTTGTAGATTAGTGGCAGCTGCCTATGGCTGAGTTTGTACTAAGATATTGCCCCCTCCCCCCAAACACAGCTGGCCCAGTCCTTCTCAGATCTACAGCTGGTCCAAAGCCTCAGTTCTCAGGCCAGAGGTGACCGAGTCCTCAGGAGCATGCAGACTGGAGGGAGAGCTTGGGCCACATCACCACAATCAGCTTCTCCTACCAAGTCCTGTCTGGCACCGGTCTTATTTTGCTGTTGGTGTTTCAATTTCTACCTCCCCTGCCTCCATGTCCTGTTCCCTGGAGTTTGCCTTGAGCCTGGATGAAAGTGGCACTCATGGTCACACAGGCACTTCCTACAGGACTTGGCGCTTCCTTCAGGAAGCTTCCAGCAATCCCACCCCTGACCATCAGGACTGGGATGCACCTGCCCACAGTCAACGTCATGCCTGGCCCCCACTGAAATGCGAATCTCTGTACCCTACCCGCACCTTGCAGCTTAGGGAGCCCTTCCCACCCCCCGCTGCCCTCCACCTGCTTCCCCCACATGCCCCACACCCCACACCCACCCCGTCTTACTCTCCTGCTTGCCCTGAGGCTGGCCTCAGCCCAGGATTTCTTCCTTTCATACTTCAAAAAGCTCTCAACCCTGATTCAGACTGTCCAAATCAAGGAATGGGTGTGTGTATACTATGATAAGCAGAGGTGTCCTCTGAGCAACGGGTCTCTCCCCTCTGCTGGGACCAGTGAGTGCAGGGCAGGGAGGAGGTGGTGGGTAAAGGCCACGCAGGATGGTGCAGGAAGAAAGCTTTGAGGACCCCTGCTCTAAGATCCAGACAAGGCCCAACAGCCCACCGACAGCACTTCCTGCCCTCAAGGATGGAGAAGCAAATGCTGCCTGAAAAGGTCCAAGGGCCAAGCAAACCAGCACAACACGACCTGCAGCCTGTCCACGCGGGCGAGGCTGCATCACATGGCACCTGTCATTTACAGATTGAAAGGGCGACGTGCCGCTTGTGGACATGGGATCCAGACCTACCTCCACCCCTTCTCTCCAGGGCACCTGCTCTCCAACCCTCCTATAACACCCCTGCCCCACCAGCAGTTCAAGGAAGCTGACCTCATTGGCCCTAAGGGAATGAATGGCCAACCAGAACGCCCCCTCAGCTCCCAACAATGTTGGATGGTTTAGGGAAAAGCATGCAATACAAGTGAGGCCAACTGCATCTTCTGTAGGAGCAACTGAGAAAAACATCCAACCTTCCTCCCCAGGGATCACATGGTCAGTGCGTGCCACCAAGTGGGACACCAACCAGAGGGGCATTAAGCCCAACAGGGGCAAGAAACGGAGAGACGCTCCTCAGCAACCTAAGTGGATTCAGGATCAGGGTTTTTCTAAATCCACCAACCCGGCTGCTCCGTGTGCAATTTGACAAGTCCACCACCACAGCACCACCCCTTTTCTGTCTAAGTAATCTAAGCTGCTCAACTATCCCTTGCACCCGAGTGTGTAGACCACTACAAGGAACCTGGCCCCTGGGGGCTCCCAGACCAGAATAGGCTGGTCTGCCGCCACCCAGCTCCCTGGAGCTGCAGATGGACTACCAGCCTGACAGCATGGCCAAGGCCAAAGCTGGAGGAGACACAAGCAACAGACCCAGGAGAAAGTGCCTGGTTGCAGTTCAGGTTTGACAGATCCAGTGACGGCTCATCTGCAAGCACGTGTGGTATGCGTGCAGCTCTAGAACACCTGTGCAGTAGGATCTCTCCAGGAAAAGTGACCTGTGCTTGCAAATGTGAAACTCCAGACCCATCTCCTTTTTCCCACTGAACAAGGTCTTGTCAGAACTTCTGATGTCAGCAGGTTCCTAGGAAACCAGCTGGCGAGTCCACAGCGGGCCTTCTCTCTCTGGGCTCGGGGAGTCCAGGGGCATGACGAGCATTTGTGGCTGCCTTGAGGAGCCAGACTCTTCCTGGCAGACACTGTGGACCTGCCCTTGCTGGAGAGCTCAGGCTCTCATTTCACCAGGTGTAAATCACTACATTGAATTAGTTATTTATCTAGAACTTTCTTCTCCCTGGTACTTATTAACTGCAGGCCCAGTGCTGATTTTAGTAAGCCCTTGATTTCTTCTTGAATTTATGATAAAAATATGGAACGGTGTGTTCGGAGTTCCAAACAACCAACTGAAGGACACAGTTTGTCCTGCCAGAAGTGTCCATGCCAAAAACATGACGACCTCCTCCTCCTGGTTTTATAGCCTTTTTTTTTCTTATTCAAAATGAAAAGGAACAGGCTTCCTTCAACTACTTCTTTGAAGACTAGTGGTCATTTCAGTGCCCTTCACCTGATTCAGGCATCCCCTGGCCATCCTGTGGCGTCCGTGCCAGGGAAGCAGAGCTGCAGGCTGCCCTACAGAGGAAGATGGGGGGGGGGGCACTGCCCGGCTAGCACCTGGAGAAACTGCGGAAGACACTGAACTTAGTGGTGCTGCCTCTGCTAACCCCACCCACTGGCAGCTCGTAATCTTAAGGCTCACAGATAACTCTTGTTAAAAAGTTACCACACACTTACAATCACTTGGGTGCAAGTAACATGGTAAAATTCATGTTCAAAAATTTAAATGGCTAGATTTCAAAACAACTCCAGTCGGAGTTGTACAGGACTCCCACCCCACCCGCCACCACACACACACACACACACACACACACACACACTCTGGAACACTAAACAGGATCCAAGAACTGTTTTAGAAATAAGCCCTAACATCTGTGGAGCAGCAGCAGCTGACAACATTTTTTTTTCAACTTTATTGGGTTTGGAAAGGGTTTTGGAGCTGACAGCTTAAATGCATCAGTGTTCCAGAAAGCCAGGCTGGGTGTTTAGGCAGGGTTGTTTCTAGGAGACTAAGTAAACATTCATTAACAAAGTATTTGAGATCCCTGTGCTTCTGAGGACGTGTTCACTGCCACCACTGGTGCTAGTCACATCTGTGAGGAAACAGTTCCCGCCAGGGTCCTGAGGGCTTTGGCAAGACTGACGAATGGGACACAGGACTGAGGGCAGCCCGGCAGCCTGCGGGCCCCACAGCCAGGACCAAGAGACCACCAGAACATTCCTCCTACGGCACGTGGTGCTGGCAGCTGAGAAAAAGCATCCAGAACCAAAATCCCAGCAGAAACCCCAGGATGGTCTATCTCCATCGACGCAGCCTGCCTCCAGACGTCAGCAAGAGCTAAGGAGGACATGCTGGCTCCCGTGTGCCCACCAGCCCTGCATCCAGCGACTTTCTCCAGGACGCCAGCCCTGCACTGGGGAGCTCAGACAGCTCCCCTTGCCACAGCTGTCTGGCCCAAAGTGTCGGCCACTCCAGACTCTGTCCCGTGCTCCTGTCCACGCTGTAAGACAAGGTCCTGCCTGGGAGCCTGGCACGGGCTCTAGGATCAGCAACCTGAGCTTTACTGGGGTAGCAGAACACCCATGTTGAGGGAGGTGAGGCAGGCAGACAGCAGCCTCCCGAGGGGCGGGGCCCAGGAGCAGGCACCTGGAGCTGAGGGAGGAGGGTGGGGCGGAGTCAGCGTAGGAGGCGGGGCCCAGGAGCAGGCACCTGGAGCTGAGGGAGGAGGGTGGGGCGGAGTCAGTGTAGGAGGCGGGGCACACTGGGCAAAGAGGGCTGGAGAGAGCAGAGGCAGGAGTTGATGGACCACTAGAGGACACTGTGGGGTCCCTAGTGACTAGGCAAGAGTGACACTTTAAAAGCTGTCATTCGCTGGAGTCCCCCTCACTGCCAGGCTGAGCAATTTTTTTACACACTGCTCTGCTCAGTCCTTACAGAAGCAGTGAGGCTCAGAAGAAGTGGCGGGCATTCGGGAGTGGTGACATGCGGGAACTCACAGGAACAGCAAGAGGCCAAGACAGGCCAGGCCACAGTCAGCCGGACCTGTCTTGGTGGTGCATGGGGTGGGGGCCAGGTACCTCCTGCTTCTGTCCTCGCACCTGTTCCCTTCCCAGATCATGCAGCTCCGCCACATGGTGACCCAGCAAGTGATCAATACAAAGGACGCTGTGCTGCTTTCCCCAGGACGTGAACTGGTGTGATCCTCCCAGAGAGCCGCCAGGCCTTTACCAAGCCCTGACAGTTTCAACTAAACAAAATGGAAAAGCACCTTCCTGGTACCCGGGCACAAATCAAAAGAATACTCTAGAATTGTCAATGAGCTACGGTCACAAAGCCCAGGGAAGCCCAGGCTCCCACCTGGAGTCACAAGGTTCCTACGCCATCACGGCACTTGCTTTCTCTCATGTGCAGTCCCCTCCCTGCCAGGGTGCCAGGAGCGCCAGCCAGCCAGGACTGGAAATATAAAAACAACAACAAGACAAGAACAGCCCCTGTGCCTAACGCACAGTCCTACTCTCATCACTGCTCCCCTGCCAACATGGTGCAACCACCAGTTACACAGCGCTGGCGCAGGTGTCAGGAGTGATCCAGAGATGATTCAAAGCACCCAGAAGACTGTCTAGATCACATGCCGTCCACGCCATCTTCCCTAAGGACCTGGAGCACCCAGACATGGTTTTATCTGAGAGACTCCTGCAGCCCCCCCACCACGCCCGCCCGCGGGCACCGAGGCGGCTGTGCTGAGCTACTGCTAACCCCGACTAGGGACCCCACAGTCATACCCTCTCGGTATGACTAACTTCTTTAGCTTTCTCCTAAAGCTCCTCCCAACTGGAAGACACTCGGGTTTTTTGTCTCCCTCACCTTTCAGACTCTTTATACAGGAAAACACCAGGCCCCTTTGCCACTTGGGGGACACTGCCCTGGCGCATTCCCCACTGGGAGATCTGCCTTTAGTTCAGTTGCCTGGACCCTCCAACTCCCTCAGTCTACCCTGTTTGAACACCACTGAGGCAGGTGGGCCAGCCCCAGGAACAGCCGTGTTTCCCACTTCTGGGGGTGGGGAGAGCGGGGGGGCTCGAGATCCAGGCTGCTGCTGCACAGATGCAGGGGTGGGGGCAGGGGGCATCCTATGCAGTCACTGCGGGGAAGATGGGGACAGGAGAGACAGGGCCTGAGCACCACTGCCCTGGAGGGAATGTGGGCTATGGGCCCACACGGATTCTGGGGTACCAAGACCTTGACAGTCCAGAATTGGAGCTGGTCAACAGCTTCAGAAACTGAAGCTTCGGTGAATGAAGGAAGGGGTCCCTGAGGGATCAGCTTGTGAGGACCCAGGAAGACGGCCAGCTGCTCCCTCATCCTGCCTGGCTACAGCCCTTCTGCCAATCCCTGTGGGCAGCCACGGCGGGCGAGGTCTCCACTGAGCCTCGCCCTGGCCCCCAGCAGGGGCTGGGCCCTGACCTCCTCTTACCCCCTTTAGCCACCTTCGCACTGGACGTGGGTTCACTCTAGATTTGGGATGAAAAGGCAGCACCGTCAGAGAGCTGTCTCCGACAGTCACCCTCCAACAGACCTCCTCCCTAGGGGCCACTGACTCCTCCCCACTCCCTGTCACCTGAACTCCAGTCTCTGACCCAAGGCTGCAACCAGGACTTCAAAGCACAGCCACCAGTTTGAAAGTGCCCCAGGCTCGGCAGGAATGACGTGGACAAAGGTCTGGCAGAGCACCGCACCTGGTGGGGCAGTCGGGGCCCGGATCCCCACTCCAAGCTGCTGGGCCTGGGCATGCAGACCTCCTGCTCCAGGGCCCACAGGCAGGTCCTCCAAAGATGTTGCCAGCACAGACACAGTGACCATCATCTTCATGCCACAGCGTTTCCCTGGCGACGTTCCTCCGAGGTTCGGACGCTCCCACCTGTCTTCTCGGATGCACTTCTGACAACAAGAGCTATGGCGGGTGGGGACCTCTGCAGGGCTGCACCAGCTGCCTCCGTCCTCAGCACCAGCACTGCTGCCGCCACATGCTGCCACCCTGCTGCCCACTCCATCCCAGCAGTTTTAATGCCACTGACGGCTTGAGGTTCTGTGAAGCACTAGCCCAGGGCGGTTAACTTGATTGTTCTAGGAAGGAAGCTCTACAGCCCCTCTTAAATGGTCACTACTGACCCCACGCAGTCCACTGGCAGCGCAGCCTCCTCTTGAGTGCTGGGGCACCTTCCCCGAATCACCCGCCATGCCACCCAGGCAGCTGCTGGCTGGGAGCTTCTGCTGCCCCAGGTCCTTCCTTGTGCGCTGCCCTGCACGGCCCACAGGGTGAGGGGGACAGAACTGACCCAGGGAAAGCTGTCCGAGGAAGCTGCCTTGCGCTCTGTGCAGGGTCTGCCAGGTCGGCACCGCTCCCCCCAACCCGAGCCACTTCTCCTTCGGATGTGTGCGGGCTGAGAACCAAGCGGTGCCACGCGGGTCCTCCAGGGAAGGCAAGTGCCCAGGACCGTCACACATACTCAGGAGGAGGGGCAGCGGCCAACAGGGCCCCGGGGCAAAGTCATAGTCTCATCCCATCTCCTTCTGGGAAGTGAATGGCACTGTGAAATTCCCCTGACGGGGGTCGGGGGTGGACGGTGGGGTGGTGGTGAAGGTCACAGGCAAACTGATTCCTGTCCTTGTCCTCTTCCTCCTCGAACTGCTATAGCCAGCAAGGATGGAAGGGAAGGGCCCAGGCTCAGCAGCTCCGAGCACAGCTCCTGCCCGGCCAACACGCCGGCTAACAGACCCGCTCAGACCCCGTGGCAGCATCTGGACCAGTCTCGTAGCCTGAGGTGCGAGATCATACTGGAATAGGCGTGTGGTGAATCCACTGCCCGACGGGCAGGGCTGGGGGTGTCTCAGGCCCAGGAGCACCCAGGACGCTGGGTTTCAGCAGCTGGGAGGGGCCTGGGGCAGGTCCTCCTTGGGGAACAACCTGTCCAGACAGTGGTTCTGGATTTCCGGCCTGCAGCACTGTTGAGGACACACCTCTGTTCTCCACACCGCAGCGTGGCTGCCACAGAGGCCCCAGGACTCCGAGACACACTCTGAATCACACACACTCGGCACGCCAAGGACAGTGCCCCACAGAGGTGTTCTCACCAAGCTCCCGCCTCGGAGCCAGACTCCCTACTGAGACACCCACTGCCGCACTAAGTCACCTGTTAGAACTGATGCCAAGTGCAGTGTCCAACGCCGTCCCTCGTTGAACTGCATCGCTAAAGTTACCTAGACCTTGTGAGTCCAAACGACGTCACCCTCTGGGATCCAGCAGAGATGTCAAGGATGGACGTCCTCGGGGCCCTGGGCATGATTCTGGACAGACACACTCCTCCCTGGGAAGCTCTCTTCCGCAGCAGCCGGGTCCCCACCACTCGCGCCTCCCAGCAATCCCAACATCCCAGGCTCAGGTCGGATCCCCGGCAAAGGACGGCAACACGTTCACTACCTCCGAGGAGCGACTGAGCCAGCAGAGGAGCAGGGAAAGCCCCAGGAGCAACAGGACGGGCAGGTCACCAAACACACCACACAGCACCTCGGCCGGAGCAGCCTCACAAGAGCAAAGTGGCCTGGATGTCATCTGAGTGTGTCCCCAAAGGGCTTGCATGTAGGAAGCTGGCTCCCCAGTGCAGTGATGCTGGGACCTTGGAGAGGTGGGCTCAGCACAAGGGAACCAGGCCCTGGAGGCACAGCCTGCCGCCCTTGGCAGAGATAATGCGGATCTCAAGAGAGGGCCATAGGAAAACAGCAAGACTGGCCCTTGGCCTCTCCATCTTCCTGCCTCACCATATGAGCCCTCTCCCATGTGCTCTCTCCATGATGCCACCAACCATGAGGCCAAATAAATGGGGCCATCTGTTCTATGACTTTGAGCTCCACAACGATGAACTTACAAAAACCTCTTTTCGTTGTAAAGCATCCAGCCACAAGTATTTTGTTATAGCAATGGAAAATGGACTAACACAGAGGAAAGAAAACTCAGACAACAGTAACACCAAGAAATGGAAAGGTCACTCAATTTGCTCTAAACCCACTGCCTTAGCAGGCACAGACCATGTCCACCATGGGGTTATGTAACAGCTGACTTAGTTCCTGCCCATATAGAGATGACTCACATCACCCTAGGACCCTCCATACACCCAGGTGACAACACAGTTGTCCCCAGTCCAGAACACTGTGTCTATGCAGTTTCTTAATTTAAGCAAGCACAGGCAACTGACTGACATTGACTCACTGGATAAGAACTGAACCTCCTCAGGCTCCCTGCTGACATGGAAGGTATGGCGAGACTGGCATGAGGGAAATCACGGTTTACCTCACTCACTTCCTCTCCCAGACGGCCAGTTCTAGCCCCCGCTGCCACTCCTCACGGGCCACACAGGCAGGAAATGGAAGTCGGTGCCCTAGTCCACTAGGAGAGGCCAAGACAGTAGCTGCCTGCCTGGTTCCAGCAAGGAGCGCTGGGGAAACACCAGGGCTGAGGGGCTGCCGGGCATCAGAGTTCTTTCTTTCTGCACCTGGAGGCCCCGGGCCTCCCCATGGGGGCTCCTGGGCGTGCCGCTGCTCTCAGCTCCCACAGAATGCCCGGGACCCAGGTCAAAAGGCGACTGAACAGGTGGCCATGGTGAGCTCCTGACCGTGAGCAGAGATCACAGACAGCCTCTCCCTGGACCCAGGAGCCCTCGGCACAGGGACCCTGGTGAAGAGGGGACGTCCCCTCACATGCTCCTACCCTACCCTTTAAAATAACATATGTTTAGAGCACAGGTGACAGCAGGGAATTGCAGTGGAGTGGCATGACCACCTGGAAAACAACGAGTGGGGCTGTTAGGGACCACAGCCTAGCCACTGGGCTGGGGACAGTTTTCACTTCTGATGCACAAACATTCAAAAGAAAAGTCTCCTGTTAATCAAAATACAAGGGCCCATTATGCAACGCAAAAAAAAAAAAAAAGAAAGAAAGAAAGAAAAAAATCACAGGTGAACACAAACATGTCAGGACAAACTAAGCACCCCTAAAGGAAAGGGGCAGAAGCCATGACAATGACCCAAAGTCAAGGCAGGGGCGGGCTCCTGAGGGAGCTGTGGCCCCAGCTCGCTCTCTCTGCAGAGCCTGCAACTGCGGACATCTGAGCAAGGCCAGGGCGAGGTCAACAAGACCAGGCCGGACCCTGCCTTCCAGCCACCTCAGAGTGGAATGGAGAGCAAGGGGTGCTGGAGGCCAGTTCCCTGGAGAAGGTGCGCCCCACTCCTTGCAGTCTAGCCCGCTGCAGACCCTCAGCACCTGGCTTCATCAACTCTACCCCCGCGAGCCCGAGAAGTGGGAAACCAAGACCAAAGCTCTAGAAGGCTCTCCCTGTAACCTACCCAGCTATGGCTACCGCTCACCCTAGACACAAAGGGCCAAGTAAGACCCTGGGCCCCCACAGCACCCCAGGAAGGAGGAGGAGGACACAGGGTGGAAGCACCACCCTCTCTCACCTCGCTGGGCCACGTGTGTTCAGGCCCCTGCTCTCTCTCTCTCTCTCTCTCTCTCTCTCTCTCTCTCTGCAGGGATAATGAGTCTTTCCTCGTGTGCTCGCGCGCCCAAGCCCTCTCTCCGAGCCTCTGACCTCCCCAGGTCATCATTTAGTAGGGAGGGTTTTCTGGGCAGGCCTTCCTGGGTGACCACCAAGTCCTGCCCAAGGCCGTGGAGCTCCAGGAAAAGCCCCAGGGGAGTCTGGCCCTGAACGCGTCCACAGGCCCCAGGATGAGAGTTAACGCCAGCACAGGTGTTACAGGGACACGTGACGCTACTGACAACTACTGCTCAAAACACAGCTAGGGGACAGAACAGGGTGGAATGTTGAACTAAAAGAAGGTGGAATGAAACAAAACAAGATGGCACACAGGACGAGGGAGGGAACGCTACAGCACAGTCGAGCTCTCCTCGCGCCCCACAAGACAAGCGCTGCCATGGAGGAAACGTGTAGTTACCTGCATCCATATCTGCAAAGAATGGAACAGCCGGTGAGAGAGAGAAGGAACCAGAAATTCAGTGTCTCAGAGTTGGAGTTACAAAGGTCACATGGAGAGAAAACATACAACTTAGAAAACTGCCTGCAAACTACACCTTGACCGGGGCACTAAGGGCTCCTGCCATTGCTATGGTCATTTAAAGCAAAAGATAAAACATGGACATGTTAACAGAAGAAGCAAACATCTAATGGCAAAATACCTCGCTCACATGCGAAATGACCGTTAAATGTCTGTGAGGCAGTAGGCAGGAGACACGTGCTGCAACGCAGGTGGGGCAGCCTGGAAGACTTATCTAGAAAAGCTGGCAGTGGTGACTAAGCAGCATCACGGTCAAAGTCTGCATAGATTCAATATCCAGAGAGGACAAATGTCCAACCCATATTTAAAGGAGGAGCCCTGGACTAACGCTTCATAGGACAGGACCATTAGACAGGAAATACATTCAGCAGCTTCCCGCGGTTCTACTCTGCGCTCCGAATGCCAGTGGGTATAATTGGTGCTAATCCCTACAGGAGGAACAGCATGCGCGAGGACTTCTACTGCGTGGTATGTTTCTTGGCAGGTGATACGTCAATGCAATGATTTAGAATATGCTAAAGAAAAACATCAAAAACCTAAACTCCCTAAAGCCTGTAACTAACCACCCGCCCAATGGCATACCTTCCGGAGACTCCTCCTGGACGTATGTGCCGGTCAGGTACCGGTGCACGAGGGCGGACTTGCCGCTGGCCAAGTTACCCACGATTCCCTGCAGCAAAGACATGGACAACCGTGAGGGTTATTAAATCAAATAGTGCTGTTTGGCATTCTACAAACAGAGGTCAAAACACAGGGACCCCCAAACACAATCACGACCCAGCAGTGGCTGCACAGCCAACAATGAGCACGTGTGCTGCTCAGGCTGCTCAGGGCCGCCAGCCTCCATGGGGTCGGGCTGTCGGTACTGCGGGAGTAAGGCTGGGTCTAGCCCTCTTCCCAGAAGCATGCCATCTTCCTCAGGAACACCTACCTGCCTACCTGCCGCCTACTGGGTCTCTGACCTCACCATAACAGGGGTCCAGGTGAAGAGGACAGGGTGGCGTGCAGAGTCACGGGGGACCCAGGTCAGCCAGGACAGGGTGGTGTGTGGAGTCACACGGGGACCCAGGTCAGCCAGGACAGGGTGGTGTGCGGAGTCACACAGGGGACCCAGGTGAGATGGGACAGGGTGGCATGCGGAGTCATACCGGGGAGACTGGCGTGCAGAGTCATGGACAGGTCAGTCCAGCACATGCCATCCCCAGGGGATGAGCTTGGGGCAGTCTGGGGACAGGGATGGGAGAGCAGGAGAGCCAATGGGGCATGACTGGGTGAGGAGGCAGGGCCCAGGGCGAGAGGCAGGAGCACACAGCTAGGGAAGGGGACAGAGCTGGCTGGGGCAGAGGTGGCGAGCTGTCTGCACCAGATCAGCTAGGAGCTCTCCAGGGCCGGTGACACAGGGGCACTGTCTGACAGTAGCCATGAGGGCCAGCCACAGCAGCCCTTCAAAACGGACTCCCTGTGGGCGCAGCAAGCCTGGCCTCGGTGGGCCCTGCAGGAAGCACTCCTTCCTGCTCCCGGCCTGAGCTGGGATAGCTGTCCCCCCTGACGTTGCTCGTCAGCAGCCTGGTTCTTCTGCACCCCAGTCTTCTGCCCCCGGGACCCTCTTGGTGACTCAGCCTGTACACAGGCCCCACTGGAGCGCCCCGGCCAAGCCCAGGCTCTGCGGGTCTTCCCCTGAGGTTTCCTACCTTCTCACCTCCACCCAACCACCTGGGCCTTGGACTCTGTGACTGCAGGGAGGCTGACCACAAGGTCACCCAACTTTTCTGTTGAACGCCCTGCCCCACGCTCGATGACCTCCAGGGCTCCCTCTTTAGAGCCACAGCTCAGACTTGGCTCCAGAGTCCCCAGGGGCACCTGCCTTCTACCTATCAGCACTGATTCCACCACCTCCTCCCAGCCAGCCCGACTCCAGCTGCTGCCACCAGAGTGAGGCCCACTGAGCCCCAGCTCTTCATGCCCACCACGGACATGGGAGGCAGTGCTGCATGCCCGAGCCTCGCCTTCCTCTCCTGTCCTGTTGGGGGCAGGGCTGGCTAAGTGGCGCCCACCCCTGGAAGCAGAGAGCTGGTGTGCGTGGCCTGTGAGTGGCTGCAGGCACAGGGGCCATCTGAACGTGGGCACCACCCAGAAGCTCTTGCGACACCGTCCCCACAGTCCCCTCTCCAGGCACCAGTGTGGCCTTTCCAGAGCCCATGGCCTGCCCTGCCCCTCTCCATGCTCACAGCCCTGCAGCCTCTCAGGGCCGCTTTGTCCCCTACATGCTTCAGCTCCCAAACCCCAGCCCAGCAGGTGTCTCCAGACACCTAGAATTTTCCACATGATCACTGCCTAAAATCCAGCTCCTACTTACTAATGGATGGTCCATTCAGGCCCCTGAGAACACTGCCATAGTCCGAAAGCCTGGTTCCCCAAACCCCAGGTGCTGAAGTCCTGGCCCCAAGGTGCTGGTATTGGGAGGCAGGGCCTGTGGGTGACAGCGGGGTCTGGGCCTCAGGGAGGAGACTGGTGTCCTTATTAAGGAGGCCCCAGGGAACCTGCCTGTCCTCCACTGTGAAGACACAGCAAGATGACATCGCCTACAAAGGTGAATCCACCTGCCCTTGGTCCTGGGCTTCCCACCTCCAGAGCCACAAGAGAACCCTGCAGCCCCTAAGCGGGGGCTCATGGCATTCTGCCCCAGCAGCAGAGTGGCCAGACCACCTTCCTCACGCCAGGCCAGCAGGCCCTCGGCTCCCTCAGGCCCTCTGCAGAGTGCCATGCCAAGTCCACGCCATGGGTCCGGCTCCCTCCGCTGCCAGATGCCCTCCAGGAGGACCGTCCGCAGCACCCTGCAGCCCACCCCTGCGCAGTGCCTGGCCCAGCCCAAGGAAGGCTGCGCTGGCTGGGCGGCTGAGGGCATGCCCGGCCCACTGACCTGGGGCGGCCAGTGCCAAGGAGACACTTCACACCTGGGCGTAGAGCTGGCCCTGTGCAGACCCCGCATGGGCCGCCGCCCCTCCCATCGGCGGAGTCTTCCCTCTACCTCGGGCCTCCGTAATTTGAGAATATCTACCTATTAATTATTCTTTTGCTCAAGGGCACCTGCTGCTTGTCAGCTTCATGCCGAGAAAATCCAAACCAGTATGCCGCAGAATTAAATTTTTAATTAAGATTAGTTTCTCTTCCCTGAGGAAGAAAATGCTCCGAGATCGAGCTCTGCTCAGGCCGCGCCTTCCCTGCACAACAGCACCCCATTCCGCCTGCTCACGGCAAGGCCCGCTCACCCCTGGGAGGGGCCACGCCCATCAACCCTGGGGCGCGGGGGACGGGGTCTCACGGGGTTCTCGTGGCTGCGGGCATCTCACAGACTGTGGTGAGCATTATTGTAATTTGAAACACCGGTGGAAACTAACAGTTGACCATGGAAAGAAATAAGGGGGAAACACTGGCAGGTCCACAGGGGCGCTGGGGCCCCCAGTCCCTGGATGTCAACAGGAAGGAGGGATCAAGCCGGTCTGGACCAATGGGCTTCGTGGGGAGCAGCAAGGTGCCCTGCAGATGGCAGAACCGCACATGCGAGGCCGGCAGCAGTGGAGACCCTCAACCCTGCACGCCCACTGCGCCTGTCTTCCTGTCACAGCAGGAAGGAGAGGCACACGCCTTTCAAACTGCTTCCTCTAGTGCCCCCACGCCTACCTGTGAAACATGGACTTGCTGAAAAGGAAATGGAGGCTTTAGCAAAAGTCCCAGTTGGGAGTTCAAGGAAAACACACAAACAGAAATGGCAAGCTGCCCACTGAGGCCCTCTGCAGCCAGACGTCCCTGGCCCACCCGGGCAGGGGCACGAGCCCTGCACCACCTGGCACCAAGCCACTGGCAACTGGTCACGGATGATGTGACCACAAAACGACTTCAGAAAGCCTGAGGCATGCACCCCTCTTGACAGCAAACACTGAGCTGTGTTCTCTGACGGAGTCTCAGAATTACTGCACAACGTGGCATGAACAGTCCATTGGAGGCCTGCTATTACGTCACCCCAAGGCTGTGCTCGAGGAGCAGGGCTCCTCGGGCACTGACCTAAAGGCCACCTGTCCTGGGTGCTGCGCACGGGCAGGAAACAATGGCAGCCCTGTGGATACACAGTGGCCACACAGAACAAAGGGGCTTCTTCTTCAGGGCCCATGACAGGGTCCCCACACCCACACACAGCTCAGGGGCTAGCACCCTTCCTCAGGCGCTGATGTGGGCCCGTCTGTGAGAGAGGTCGACCCGGCAGTGAGCTCACACTAGCCTGAGAAGCTGCTCTTCGGGAATGAGCTGCCCTGGCTGCCTGCAGGCGGCCGTCTCCCGCAGCCCGAGAGCACTGGACCGCAGAAAATCACAGGCTTCTTTGGTAGCAAGTGTCCCCCATGGTGGGCCGGTAAGAACCGGCACCACCTTCAACTGTTGGGACAGGGCCAAAGGAAGCCACTGCCACCCAGTGGACACCACAGCCACGCGACTACTTCAACCAAAATGAACCAACCCTAAACAAGGCCATCACACACAGTTCCTCAGCCACATTACTGCCCCTCCAAGGCCACCGGGGGCAGAGGCTGCCTCATCAGCTGAGGCAGACACGGAAGACTCTCCCAGCAGTGCTGGGCAGGAGCAGTGCTACCCACAAGGGACCCCAGCTCCCCACTCACGGAGGGCAGCCCCCAGGCCCGCTCTGCTCACCCCAGCCTCAGCTTCCTCATGTGCAAGGCAGGGTGACAACAGGGCCTCCCATGTTGTGTCGGAACGAAAGGCAATAACCACGCCCAGCGCTGAGAAGGCGCCCGAGAGCCAACGTGGTGTCACAGCGACACACCATCTCTGCTGCTGGGCGCTTGGGTTGCCTTCACAGGGCAGATCTGAAACCAGTCACCCCTTTGACCTCCTTCCTAGTAGTAACTGGGACTGATCCCAGGGCCTCGTGCCTGCTGGGTGAGCACTCTACCGCTCAGCTGCACCCCGGCCCTGGCACGTCCTCTTGAAAAGCTCCTGGTAACACCACTGCCACCCGTGTCACACCCTGAACAGGTGTCTCTGGAAGGTCCTCTGTAGGACTGACACTTGCTGGGGACAGTAGTTGGTCCCCATCCTGCGCACAGCTTGGGTGGGCTCACGCCCCACCTCTCAAGGACCCCCTACGCCCATGGTCTCCTGGGAAATAAACTACTGGAGCCAGAAGAAGCCACTCACCACTTTGAGCTCTGGGACCGATCGACTCAACGTCCACTCCTGGCTGTTCACGAAGGCATCTGCAAGAGAAGACAGAGGCAAGGTCAGGCCGCGGCTCCCTCCATCGCACATTGGTGCCCCACATGCCAGCTTCCACAAGGGACGTCAAGGGGCTGC
The DNA here is from genome assembly GCA_025594165.1 of Tamias sibiricus. Lineage (NCBI taxonomy): Eukaryota > Metazoa > Chordata > Mammalia > Rodentia > Sciuridae > Tamias > Tamias sibiricus. The sequence goes on from CM046660.1 coordinate 174,260,067, forward strand.
AGACCAGCCTTCCGAGTTATTCCCACCCCAGGGAAGCCACGGCTTGCCCAAGTGTATGTGGCTCATTCAGATGCCACTCCCACCAGCCGGCGGCTCTGGAGGGCCTGCAAGCTTGGCCTGGCTCTCTGAAACTGGCCCTGTGTCAGGCGACTTTTGTTTTAGGTCTTTCTGCTGAAATAGTTGCTTTTCTGAGATCCACACAAAACGGTACGGAGGATGGTCAGAGTGTGAAAATCCAAATGCTGCAGACAGGATACACCTCGGGTTCAGAACACTCTGCTGGGACGCTGCAGTCTTGGCCAGGGAGAGGAGGGTGCCTGGCCTGGGAGCTCTTTGCAGTGGTGTTCTCCCCCACCCAGGCAGCTCACTCAGGGAGCTCCCCTGGCCCGCCCAGTACGGATGACCCCATCCTCCACCGGCCACGTCCACGGCGAACACGATCCCACGTGCACACCCACGTGGCGCTCCCTCGGGCACTCAGAGCCGGGGAGGCAGCAGCTGGATGCAACCCGTCTCTCTCAGTGGGGTGCACTCTCCACACCTTTTCCCTAATGCTGGAACCTGCTCACCCAGCACCATCCAAATGTCGTCACCTCCTCCACAAAATGCCTCAAGGTCAAGAAAAGCCATCCCCTTCAGCCAGATGTGTGATGCTCGGAGGGAGTGGTGGCGCACTGGAGGCCTGGCCAGGCAGCGCCCTGAGGGGAACAATGTCTTGAGAAGGGCGAGGCTTGGCCAGGCAGGCCGGCACACACGGTCTACGGGATGTGGGGAGGGCACCCACACCACAGACCAGGTGCCACCTTCCCCCAGAGCTGAGGAGGTGGGACGCCCACCAAAGGGGAACCCTGCTTGCAGGGGGAGCCTCTGGAGAAGACAACAGGCTGCCAGGGGCATCTAGTGACCCTCAAGGTCACTGAGCTGGCAGGGCTGAGCTCAACAGCAGACACAGGGCTGTGGGGAACAGAGCTCCTGTCCAGCGGGCAGTGGGTAGGCAGAAGTCTGTAAAGAAGCTGGAGAGATGTGATGCCTGGGAGGTGGGGTCGTCCCAGCACTGCCTTCAAGACGTCCAGCCCACTACCCCCCATGGAAGTAGAGAGGATGGGGGATGGCGGGGGCGGAGGGGGGTGCCAGTTCAGTTGCGCTCTTCAACACCCACTCCGTGGTAGGCCGCGCACCACCCAACATGCCCCAGGGATCACCTGGGGACACACGGCATGGGCCAGGCCAGCGCAGGCCTGACCTCCCCAGGAGATAGCAACTAGCGCAGTTATTCCACAGCATGGCCGAGCAGGCTGCAAGACCTAACGTCAGTCACCAACTGCTCTCGGGGAAATGAGAAGGTGGCCTCAGACAATGTGCCGGGCGATTCTGCTGGTGCAGGGAGACAGAAGGTAAGTGACAAGGACTCTCTGAATGCACGGACCGAGTGAGTGTCCAGCTGCTCAGAAAGTCACCCTGTGGCCATGCTGTTAGAAGTGTCAACAGTGGTCAGGTATATCTGGATACGTTCCTGTGATGAAATACTAAGTAAGCAACAATAGAAACGACGCAGGCCGCGACACACTGAGGTGGGGTCAGTCCCACAACCTCCAGGCTCTATTAGGTGGTGAGAGCAAGACACAGAGTCCACTCAGCGTCACAGTACGCGGCGTGTGTACACAATGCACGTTTGACAGGGCTGAGGAGATTACTGGTGAAATTAAAAACAGTTGCTGATTTAGGTTGGGGAACTCATGGCTGAAGAACAGAGTAATGAGACGACCTTCATCGTTACCTTTGGTACTCTTTAGATTTTTTATACCATTTGACATAAAACGTTAAATCACAGATAGGCGATGTGGCCGGCAATTCCAGCTACTCAGGAGACCTAGGCAGGAGGATCTCAAGTTTGAGGCTAACATGGGCAACTTAGCAAGACCCTGACTCAAAATTTTCAAAAGGCTGGGGACATAGTTCAGTGGTAGAGCACCTCTGGGTTCAATCCCTATTACCAAAAAAAAAAAAAAAAAAAAATACAATTTTAAAGATTAATCTTAATAGTAGAACAAAGAGGATAAAGTGTGAATTAAAAGAGCTCACTTCATTAATGCACTGCTGATTTTTAAACATGTACCACAAGATTAAATTTATCACAACAAATATTAAATATTCATTATAAATGAAGTGGGGTTCCATTAAACAAAGACATATGATTATATAAATATTGGAACACTGTGTGGCAAGCTTTTACTTGCAAATTCATCCTCACTTGAATAGAGTATGTTTTTCTTTGTGGCAACTAGATTAATAAAATAAATGCTTAACTGCTCCCCGCCAAAGCCCTCATCTTCCATTACAATGTCCTTATTTCAAGAAGTTGCCTGGCCTCCGTCACTGCCCACTCAGGATGGGATATGTAGTGAGGCTCAAGGAGAAGCAACAAAAGATCTGGAGAAGGCCCTACATACCAGATGTCTTCTCTCCATTCTCCTGTGGGGACACTTCTTGGCAGGTCGCCACAGGGACTGGAGTCCCAGGACAAAGGAATGGCCCAGCCCAGAGACTCTATCGATGGACAACCAGGCCGGCTGCCCTGCTTCACTCTGAGCCCCAGGGTGCAGCTGCACAAAACACGCCTTAGGAACACAGCTGGGCATGTGTGTGCATGCATACGCTGTCTGCACACATGTGTCCCCGGTCAGCCAGGCCCCAAAGTGACAGAAGCAGTCCTGGTTTTCAGAAGAAGCCACTCCATGTCCCTACAATGCATGGAATATGAAGAAAGTGGTTCCCAGGCTCTGGTCTAAGCACCACTGGACTCGAGTCTATCGTAAGGAACAACAGGTCACCACTGCCTGCATGCTTTCAGCCCTGAGACAAAAGCAAAGCCCCAGAGCTGCAGGTGGTGCTGGACATCTCGCGCCACGGGCAGTCTGCGTGGCGCAAGGGCAGTCTGCGTGGCGCACGGGCAGTCTGCGTGGCGCACGGGCAGTCTGCGTGGCGCAAGGGCAGTCTGCGTGGCGCACGGGCTGCCTGCGTGGCGCGTCTGCGTGGCGCACGGGCAGTCTGCGTGGCGCACGGGCAGTCTGCGTGGCGCAAGGTGTACGGCAGCAAGCGTGGCAGTCTGCGTGGCGCACGGCAGCTGCCTGCGTGGCGCACGGGCAGTCTGCGTGGCGCACGGGCAGTCTGCGTGGCGCACGGGCAGTCTGCATGGTGTACGGGCAGTCTGCGTGGGGCGCACGGGTTGCCTGCGTGGTACACAGGCAGTCTGCATGGCACATGGGTTGCCTGCGTGGTGCACGGGCCCCTGTGCAGTGCACGGCATGCCTCAGCAGTTCAGAACCAGGTACTTCATCCTTCCTCATTGTGGCACTACTTCCAATTCACTTTGTGAATGGAGATGGAACCTGCAGCCTCATGTACACCAGGCCAGGGACCTGGATGTGACTGAGCCACATCACCAGCCTTCCAGTTATACTTTATCATTTAAATTCTATCACTAAGCTCTCGAACAACTCCAAGATTACAGAACATGAAATAATACACCACCCTTATCAGGAGTAAAGTCCTGACCTCCCGTCTCTGTAGAAAAGAAGCCTGACAGCAGTCAGGGAAACCAAAGAGATGATGGGTATACCGAGCTCACAGGGACCCAGGCCAGAGGACAGTGGGTAGAGACACCTAGGGATGGCACAGTCGCCGAACGCTGGCTGAGGGAAATGTTCTCCATTACAGGAAGATGAGCCACCCGATTTGGTGACCAAAACATCTGACACTGATGGAAAACACACCAAGGCCTCGCTGTCAAGACTGTTCTGGCCCACAAAACCCCTCGCAGTGCAGTACCTGTTCCATACCTAAGAAAGCCAAGCTGCAAGTGCTGAGCCACCAGAAGAGCATCTTGACAAAGATCCCCAGCCTGCCACCATGCACCAAGCAGCAAGAAACGGAATTCAAATGTTGGGTGGAGGGACTCTTGGGTGTCTTTAGCAGGTTGTTTTCTAACTTCTATTTTTTTTTTTTTACAACAAACTTTCATTAGTCGTAAACTTTTTTGTTGTTTTTTTCCCCCTTTTCTTTTCTGTGCTGGAGATGGAACTCAGGTCCTCACACATGCTAGGCAAGTGCCCTGCACTCAGCTACATGTCCACAGGCCCATTTTCCTCTAACCCCATACACAGCCGTCACACACTGACATTCAGAACAGCATCAGCGCTGCAGCCCATCGTCCTCCTCGCTCACTCCAAGCCCCACATGAGAACCATGTGGATAAACAGGAATCCACTGGGATGATAAGTTTCAGTTGACCCAATTCTTCAGGGAGCCTGTTATCAGCATGGGGGGTGGGGGGAGGCTGACATTACAATAATAAGGGACGTGCTCTACCCCCCTCTGGTCCTTCTGCCCCATCCGTCCCAGGGACATTGATGCTCCAGATGGGTGTGGAAGGCGTCCTTGGAAATCCCAAGCAGCACAAGTGCAGGTCTTCCCTACAAAATGTCGTCAATGACGTCTCTTGGCAACTCTGGCAAAAATGATATTTCCATCACAATTTGTCTGGTTTATGGACAAATTACTTCAGTGGTGAAAAGCCCAAGCCCACGAGCACCAGAAGGAAACCTGGCCCCCACGAGGTGTGCCGAGTGAGGCACACAGAAACAGCAGCGTCCCCGGCTCTGTGGCTGGGACGTGGCGGTCCTGAGGACCATTTCACAGTAGCCGTGAGTGGCAGGTTCTCAGGGCCACCCCGCCACCCCAGATGACACAGCAGGACAGGGCAGACGCCTGGGGATGGGCCACCAGCAGGGCCAGTTTCTCAGTGCCCCTGTTCATCGGCCCTGGGCTCACCTGGACACCTGGCAAAGCCAGCCACAGGAGAGCGTCTATGAGACTCGGCAATCGGAGCCCTGGAATCTGCATTTCAACAAGCCCCCAGGCCTCCCTGGCTCACTCATTATGACCCTCCATCTCCAATTCTTCAAAATGTATTAAGTGGATTTCACAGACACAGACTCATGACATCAGGATTTCTCAGGGAACCTGAGAAGAGAGCCCAGGCAGACCTCCCACGAGGTGGGAGCTAATGGTCCTGGGTCTTGAACGCTGACCCCCAGGAGTGCCCTGCTTCTCTCCCCTGCCCTAGTCACTGATGCAGAGACACCAGGAGTGGGCAGAGGAGAATCAGTGAGGGAGCAGGAGCCAGGAGGCACAGGCTTGTCGGTGACCTTGGGTGACCCTGTCGTAGATGGGAATGGTTCTCTCCTGTGAATGCCGTGGTTTCTAGGAGCAGCAGCAGCCCCCAGGAAGGGCCCACCTATCCACGGGCAAGTCCTGGGAGCGTTGCTGAGCAGCGAGGTCCTGGTGCCTGTTTCCCAAGTGCCACTGGCTGATAGAGGCACGTGGGTGTGCACTGCTGGACTTCCCTGTTGTGCAGGGGCCACAGGTGACAATGAGATGCAGGTGGGCCTGAGGTGCACCACATGACAAGCCTGAGCAGCAATGTGCTGCAGCTGTGGACACCGTCCTTCAGTGGCCCCCGAGCTCCCCAAGGAGGGAGACCGGCCGAGAGGCACGGCTGGGGTTGGTCCTCAGCCCAGGCCCGTTTCTCTTAATCAAACCACGTCGAATTGCCGCTTTGTGGGTCACAGGAGGCTGAACAATGGCAGTCCCACGTGGTTCAAGCTACAGCACATAAGCACGCGGGGAGGGGGGTCTCCGCGTGGCGTGATCGCCAACACCCATCAGAAACTCCACAGCAAGCCGGGCGCGGTGGCGCACGCCTGTAATCCCAGCACTTTGGGAGGCTGAGGCAGGAGAATCGCGAGTTCAAAGCCAGCCTCAGCAATGGCGAGGCACTTAGCAACTCAGTGAGACCCTGTCTCTAATAAAATACAAAAAAGGGCTGGGGATGTGGCCCAGTGGTCGAGTGGCCCTGAGTTCAATCCCCGGTACCACCAAACAAAAAAAAAAAAAAAAAAAAAAAAAAAAAAAAAAAAAAAAGAAACTCCACAGCATCCCAAAATAGTCCTGGAAAGGCCCCCAGGGAGCCTATCCTGCAGTCTACCTCAGCAGAATCCAGCAGGACCTGGGAGCAGAGCGAGAGGACTGTGACAAAGACGGAGCCTTTCCAAGGGCTGGAACTGGGCAGACCAGGCCCCGCCCAGTGCTCACCTGCCTGCCTCTAGAGCCGGGGGAAGGACAGCCATCTCTAATTAGGCCTCCAGTCCACTGGGTCACTCCTTTGTGCCTTGGAAACTCCGGCTAATGGCTGACCAGTATCCTGCATCAGCCCAGGGGCTGCAGCCCCGTCCCTGCTACATCACACTCGCTGTCGCTGGGCCAGGGGACTCACTCCCCAGAAGACCTAGCTCCCTTCCTCCTGGAATAAGAACCTGAGCATGGTGTGCAGCCACAGCTAGGTCAACTTCATGTCCTCTTGTACCTTGTCACCGCCACCCTGTCTTGTCTGGCTCCAGTTACCACAAATACAAGTTCCAGTAAAAACTCATGAAATTACACACAATGGTAAAAGAAGGAGCCTGAAATTCACCTGCAAAGGTGAATTTTTAAAAAGAACACATTATCTTGGGGACTGCAACTCTTCCTTGAAAATGGTGAATTTCACAAGGATTTTAAAAAACAAACAAACAAAAAAAAACTATTCTTTTTGGCAACCAGGAAGTAAAGGAACATTTATTTTTACATTAAAGAGTTCATAAAGTCCCAAAATAGGAAACAAAACAATGCAGAAAGCAAGGACATCCACACAGGAACCAGGGCAGGTGGGGGAGACGTGGGCTCCCCGGCCACATCACGGCTGCGCCAGGAAGGAAATGGACAGCATGAAGAATAAAGGACCCACTCAGCACGGCGGGAAGGCCACACGCAGTGCTGGTAGCACAGGACACAGGTGGTGTCCAGGAAGGGCCACACGCAGCGCTGGTCAGCACAGAACACAGGGGACGTCCTGGTGGAAGACTCCATGGACGCTGGCCAGCAGTTTCAGTGGCACAATCTAATTTCTGAAAATCCTCAGACATCTACAATAAACTGAGTAATGTGTAAACCCTTGGGACACCTCATGCACTTCAGACTTCCCTGGAAATCCAGTTGCTTTTCAGGGGCCCTAGAGATTCACAAATGAAATAGGTTCCTATCCCCACATAAGGCCTTCTCAGTGCAGGATGACAAATGCCAGGCCACCAAGATGCCACCATGCCCCGCTCCTGCCGAGGCAGCCACACCACGCTGCAATCCCAAGCATCCCTCCCCTGAGCACTGACGTAACTCAGGAGCCTTCTCCATGCTGCCAGTGTTGCTTCTTCCCCGAGGAGGCTCCCAGGCAGAATGCCCCAGTCCGGGGGGCTCTGAGGACCTGCAGAAGGTGATGTCTTAGAGGACCCAGGGGGAGCTCTGAGGACCTGCAGAAGGTGACATCTTAGAGGACACCTGGTTCCTTCCCGTGGTCTTCTTCACCATACCCCTCGCTCCAGTAAAATGGTCCTCCAGGGTCAAGAATGGCCCAGGGACTGGAGTCTGAGCAGCGGGAAAGCAGGAATGTGAGGCTACGAGGATGGGAAGGAGGGAAATTTCCTGCCTCCCTGACAAGTGAGAACAGAGGCCTCAGCCCCAAGGGGCGAAGGGGGGCAGGGACGGTGGACTCCCAGGAGCAGCTGGGGTGTCTTCCCTCTGCACTTCCTTGAACAGGATGTGGGCTCTCCAAGGCTGCTCCAGAATATTCTGCTCAGAAATGATTCCCCGACCGACCTGGAGCCAACACCCTCCTGATCTGGTATCTACTCCACAGGTGAGAATGGGTTCCACAAGAGTCTTCCCAGCACAGGCAGGTGACCCACAGGCAAGGCGATCCCACAGGCAGGTGACCCCACAGGCAGGTGATGCAGCCCCAACTCTGAAGAGAGGGCAGAGCACTTCCATGGGTGCAGATGAGCCGTGGGTCTCCAGGGGCCCAACATGGGGTGCCCAGAACCGCTGGGGCAGGCCACTGGAACTCCTGCTGCTCCCAGGACACTGAAGGCCAAGCACACCTTCCCGCTGCCTCACTGCCTCACTGCCTGCAGTCTCACCTCCAGCCTTGACTCCCAAAGCTGGACAGCGTGGGAGGGCAGACCACCACTGCAAGATGCAGCCGGTCCCACCAAACCGTGTCCGGCCCAAGTTGTAGGAAGAGAACAGTGTGTGCCCACCGCACCCTGTGGGTAGAGCACCACGCAAGGCATCTCGTAGCCCTGGACAGTAGCTCTGCACCAGGACATGCTCCAAGGGCCGTACGGAGAGGAAGGCACGGCTGAGTCTGCTGGAGGTCCCCTAGACTCCAGGCCCAACAGTGCCACCAGGCTTGTCCTCGTTCCCACACCCTGGCAAGCAGGAAAACACAGAGGAGCAGGGAGGGCACAGGTCCCCAGCTGGAGTCCTGGCACCTCTTCCCTCACCAGAGCACTTTGGTGCTTCTCCTCACCTGCCCTGTGCTTCTCCTGGAGCTGGGGACCAGGGGTCAGGGCTGGTCTGACACCCAGAGTGATCCAGGCCACGAGTGGCCACAGCCAGGGATACCCACATCTAACAAGCAGAGAAATACTGTCACCTTACATCAAGGCAAGACTCCTAAAACCTGGAGGAATTCTGATTTTAAACAGACTTTAAGGATCTTTTTTTTAAAAAAAATATATTTATTTATCTACTTTAGTTGTACACAATGCAATGCATTTATGTTTACATGGTGCTGAGGATCGAACCCGGGCCACGCACGTGCAAGGCGAGTGTTCTGCCGCTGAGCCACAACCCCAGCCCTGACTTTAAGGATCTTTTAAAACTTGTTCAAGTGAAACTGCAGATCTCCAAAAATAAAATATTCCAAGGAGGACCTCTGGTGAAAGGTTGCAAGTCAGAAATCGCCGAAGGAAAACAAAGTCAGCGGGTGAAATCCACATTTGTTTTCCCAAGATGAAACAGTGGAGAGTCAGGGACTGGGGAAGCTGAGGCAGGAGGATCACAAGATCGAGGCCAGCCTTAGCAATTCAGTGAGACCCTGTCTCAAGATTAGGAAAATAATAAAAAAGACTGGGGGTACAGCTCAGTGGTGGAGCACCCCTGGGTTCAATCCTAGACCACACACACAGTGTGGACAGGCATTTGCTGCACTGAAGTTTCCATGGAGCATATCAAAGGCAGTTTCCACCATGCAGGGCTGGGCTGTAGCTCAGTGGCAGAGTGTGTGCTCTGGGTGTGACCCCCCAGCACTGCAGGGGGAAGGAAGGAGGGGAGGGAATCTCTAGCAGGCATCTCAGATGCTGGTGGGATGCAAGAGCCTATATCTCTGTCCAAGTTAAGTCAAAGGTGAAATATACGAGACAATGTTCACTTGTTAAAATAAACACTGGAGAAAAGAAGAAAAGACATTTACAGTTCATAGGCTGAATTTCTGTCAGTCCCAGGCTGGATATAACTGGGTCTGTTAGTTTTCATTCCATAAAGAACTGTAAACACAGTCAGTAATATTTTTTAATTCATGGTGCAATCAATGTTTAATAATAAGGGATGGCTTGGTAATAGATGAAAATTTATCCAGATCACTACAGAAGAACAATCAGGATTAACTCATGCCCCACGGCCCCCCGAGTTTTAGCCCAGAGACTAAGAACTTGGCAGGGATATGGGCAGGGAGGCAGAAAGGTTGGCGCAGGGGCGGCAGGCCCAATGACCACTGCTATCCATCACACACACAGAGACATCACTTCACCTGGACGCCAGGAGGCAGGGGCTGGCGCTGCAGCCCCCGCCCCGGAGTAAATTCGAGACTGGTGAAAGCAGACCGACACCTCCTGGGGCTTGCTGGCACACTACCCGGGCCACTCCAGCAGTGCTGGGACTCCAGGGCCTCCACCACTCATCTATGATCCGAGAGGGCTGCACTTGGTCCCTCCCAGCTCTCCCTGGCTAGATCCACTCCTCGGTGAGGAGCACACTTCCTTGCACAGCCCAAGTGGATGCTGGCAGGCCTGAACAGTCACAGCTTCTCCTGGCTTACAGGCCTGCACTGGTCAAAGGGGGACTGCAGGGAACCTGGACCCTTCCCGTGCTCTACACCAGCCTCAGGCTAGAGCCACCCGAATCACAGCAAAACAAAGTCAGGACGCTCCTCTTCCCAGGGTGGGGAAGGGCTCACGGAGAACCAGCAGGAGGGACCCCTTCCCTCCTGGTGAGTCTGCAGCCCAGGCCCAGAGAGGGCCAGTGGCTTTGGGAGGCCAGTAAAGGACTGAGGCTGTGTCACAAGATAAGCACCGACACCCCCCCCCCCCCCACCCCCCACCCCCACCCCCCCCACCCCCCCCACCCCCCGCCAGCAGGCAGATCCTCAGGGTGGAAGCCGCAGCCAAGCAGGGCCAAACGCCCTGCATCTCTCTTCCCGTGGGCCTGTGTGTGGCCTCACAGCCAAGATCACCTGGCACAGGGAGCTCAGAGCAGAGACCCTGCCTCCACCCTTCTTGCTCAAATGTCCCCAGGGCACTCTATGCTCTATGACTCTTGGGTCCCAGAAACTGTCATTTGGGCAAGTAAGTATCACAGAAATGAACTAAACTTCAAAACCAAGACCATGGTATAGGCTCCTGCGAGGGCACTGCCCATGCCCACCCACACCCCGGCCATCCTGCCCACAGAGGGACTGCTGGCCTTCCTCTGTGCCCAGTGCCGAGTGGCCAGTGGTGTGCTCTGGGGAAACTGCTTTGTGTCACTGAGACCACATACCTGACATGAACACCTTGGAGGAGGAGATCTATTTTTTGGCTTCTGGTTTCAGAGGCTTCCGTCCCTGGGTGGCTGGCTCCACTGTGTTGGACCTGAGGTGAACAGGGCATCAGGCAGAGGGTGTGGCAATGGGAAGCCGAGAGAGGAAAGGGCCAGGGACAAGGTACAGTCCCTAGTGATCTACTTCCTCCAACCAGGCTCCACTGCAGACATTTCCACCTCCTCCCAGGAGTCCATTCAAATCATTGATGCATTGTCTGTATTAATCCAATCACCTCCCACCCCTGGGCGTGGCTGCACTGTCATCAAGCCTTCAACACACAATGTCTGGGGGACATTCCAGATCCCAGCCAGGACAGGCATCAAACTCGAGGTCCACCACAGAAGAACCAAGCACGACCCCGAACACCACTGCAACCTGCAGAGGATCCCTCCAGTACACGCCTCACCTGGCCCCTAGGGAAGAGCAGTCACCATGCTCAGCTCACTGATTACTGAGCCAGGTGCTCAAATGGGCCTGTACGTATGTACACACACACACACACACACACACACCCCTGCTGCCCTTATGAGCTGCCTCTTACCTCCCTCCCCCAGCAAGGTACCCTGGCTGCACCTGCCCAGGACCTGATGGGTTCTGCCGTAACAATCACATGCCTGGGTGTAGACCTTGCCCCTGAAAAATACTACGCCCTGAAGAAAGCCCAGCTTTCGTGGAAGAAGTTCCGTAATAGATTAAGTGTAATACACTGAGCACAAAAACTGGGTCACAGACCACGAGGAACCTGCACTCCTGTCTGCTTGGCAAGTGCTGATTCATCAACTCCACAGCAAAGGGCACGGGAAGACAGAGCATTCGACACCCTGCCCAGGGGCTGTCCCCAAGGGGCAGGATGCTGGGGCTTTCTCTCTTCACCATTTTCCTCCCTGTTTTGATTCTTGACCCCTGAGCATCTAGTAGTTTCACAAGAAAGGGCAGTCAAGGCACCTCACTGGCAGAAATGGACCTCTGTGCCTGCAGCTGGAGCAACGAGGGGGCTGCAAGCACTGGGCCCACACAAACGGCCTCGTGTTTAGCACTGAAAGGGCCCATGTTTCTCTCTCCATTTCTCACACCACAAAGGCCAAAGAGTGCTACCTCATTTATAAATTACAAGTTCTCTTTAACAGAAAAACAATAGACATGGAATTTCTTCAATGCACGATTTCCCCAGCAACCAGGAGGCGCCCCACATCTCCACCCACCACGGGCACCCCATGCCTGTCAAGCCAGGTTCACGCTGCCTCAGAAATTCAGACCCAGCCAGGCACGCCTGTAATCCCAGCACTTGGGAGGCTGAGGCAGGAGGATGGTGAGTTCAAAGCCAGCCTCAGCAATGGCGAGGCATTTAGCCACTTAGCAACTCAGTGAGGCCCTGTCTCTAATAAAATACAAAAAAGGGCTGGGGATGTGGCCCAGTGGTCGAGTGCCCCTGAGTTCAGTCCCTGGTACCAAAAAAAAAAAAAAAAAAAAGAAAAAGAAAGAAAAAGAAATGCAGGCCTAGCCAGAGCAGGCCCCTGCTCCGCCCACTCAGGCCAGAGTGAGAACCAGAAAGCTGGGCTGCGCTCCTGGGCCCACTTCAACTCTGGAAATTTGTTCCCCAAGGCCAAGATGTGCTTCCTTTCTCCTCATACCTAACTTCCTGGGGGGAAGAGGAGCACCCCATGTCTGCACACGATCAATGTGGTGGCAGGTGGTATCCCCCAGGCTCCAGCAAGACAGAGGGGCAAGTGATCTCAGGAAGCACCAGGTGCCCGGGAGGAGCTCCCTGCCTGGGGTCCTCTCGTGCCTCACCCTTTTCTCTGAACTTAGCTGCCTGACCCTGCCGTTTCCAAAAACAGGTGGAGATTTCTGCTACTTCTTATAAACCGTCTGCAACAGGCTTTGTGAAGCTATCAGACACTGACGATGTTATGTTTTCCAACTGGAAAAACCTTAGCAACTAAGGGCCACCTCACAGGACCTGCATTTACATCAGAGGAATCAAGTGTCTCTGCGGCCACCGTGACTTCCTGTGTGAATCAGATCTGTTAAGGTCAATTCACGATCACTCTTCCTTAACGTCCACACGTCCTACTGGAATGGCAAGCACTTCCGCTGCCAACCTTTTGTCCCCACGGTGGGCAGCAGCCTGTCCTGTGCTGGGGGGCTGAAGCCCCCAGAGCCTGTCTGAGGCGTGTTGCTGTTCCACTCCAGCCTGAGTCCCCCTCCCTGAGACCACTCTTGGCCAGAGCTTGGCGGTGCCCAAGAACAAGACCCCTGGAGGGCAGAACAGGCCAATGGGTTGAAGAACCCGCCCCCACCTCAACTGAGAGCTCTGAGCCACCCTTAGCTCCTGCCCACTCCTCCAGTGGCCTGACTCTGGGGTGGGTGCTGCAGGACTATGCTACAGCCCAACCCTGCGGTGACCTAACCCGACCTAACCACAGACAGTCCTCAGGAGGCGTCCCCACGCTGCCCTCCTTCCCCAGCTGCTTGCTGTGGAGCTGATCCCCACAGTGGCCTTCCAGAGCCCATGGGAAGACTCCTGGACTGGGGCCCAGCCAAAGCCCCACCCAGCAGCATCTGAACCTGACGTTCCACAGACCATGCAGGGCCAGGTCACAATGCCTCTCCACTCATAGCACCTTACCCACCCGTGGACACCCCCGCCCACAGTGGGGCCATCAGCTCACTGACCCTTCAGTCCCACCGCACCCCACACAGTGACGTAACTAGGAGCAGCACAAACCTACACACCAGCCCACCACAGCTCTGAGCAGTGCTGGTCGAGCGCTGTTGACCCAGCTGTGGTGACCGCTGTGCAGGAAACCAGGGGCAGTGCGCAGGGGGAGTGGCAGAGGCCCCTCAAGGCCCCTCTAAGCTGCTGATAGCTAGAAGCTGGGCCGGGGTGGGGGCGGCCTGGGGAAGGAGCGGGAGGCAGAGGGGTGGGTGCCGAGGCTGAGGCAGGAAAGGACTGCCCAGGACGGCGGCTGAAGGGCAGGCAGGATGACATGGGGCCTGGACTGGAGGAGAGTCTGGCTTTACTAAAAGGGCAGCAGGGATTGCCTGGTGGCTCTGCCATGAGAGAGAGTCCTGCGTTCTGGCTGGTGTGGAGGACCCTGCTCTGCAAGCAGAGAAGCTGCAGCGTGGATCTGGGTCCTGGAGGGTTGGAAGGAGGAGAGCAGAAGGGCTCAGACACAGGGAAAAGGGGCACCTGCGGCAGAGCGCAGGTGCCCGCCGGTGCAGCAGGGCAGAGGGAGGTGGAGTGTGTTCCAAGATGGGGGCAGGCCAGAGGCGCATGCTGGGGGGGGGGGGGTGCACCTGCCTGGAGATACTGGCACCTGCACACAAAGACCTGGGCAGAGGGGGACAAGATGCCCCTGCTCTGCGTGTCTGCCAGGGAACCTCCTCAGTTTGGGCTTTGCATACATAAAACAAGGAGCCTCTTGGGTGGATATTCAAAATGAAGCTCCATGCACACCCGGGGTCTGAGCTCATTCTCTCCAGATTCACACCCTCCTGGAGCTTTATGACTCGTGGCCGCCCCTCCCCCTTGCAGTCCCACCAGGCAACCAGGGACTGGAGCACCAGCTGCCTTGAAGAGCCCCACAATGCACTGCAGGTCTGTGCTCACTGGGAGCCTGCATACTGCAGCCCTGCCTGGCCTGTCCCAGCCATTGTCCCCAAGCTTGCACCTACACAGCACTTCATCCCAGGGGGAGTGGGGTGCGATGGGGTGGAGGAGCCAACAGGATGAAGGCCTCATTCAGGACAGAGAAGGAAGGATGGGAGAGCACAAGGACCCCCGCCACCCTGGGATGAACCCAGGGCAACAGGTGACCCACTTAGTCTTCCCTTGGCGTCCACCGTCCAGCCCTTGGCCATGCATGACCCTGCTGTGTTCACTGCACATGAGACCATCTGTTCATCAAGGGCCAGAACACCTGTGGAGAGGCAGGAGGAGAGAGAGGGGAACGGAGGCCAGCCACTGCTCCTCGGAGTGGGGGGGTGGGGGCACATCTCAAATGACCACCCCCTGCGAGGTCTGGAGCAGCTGGAGGTGGGCTACCCTTGCTTGGGCGCACAGTGATGGGTACCAACACCCACCTCTGAAAGTACACACTGATGGCCACGAAAGAGTAAAAAGGCATCTCCCCCAGCCTGACCAACCACAGAGAGGGCCACTTTCCCTGGATGTGACAGTCCCATGGAGTACTACCCTAAATACAGGTGCCGACAGGAGAAGGGCCCAGCACCCAGAAAGCGACACCTGTAGAGAGAGGCCCAAGGCCCCGGAAGCACCTGGCCAGACGTCTCCCCTAGGCCCTGCCCAGACTGCGGGTACAAACTGGGGTAGGGAGGAATTTTCCTGGGGACACTTCATGCTCCTGCACCCCCCTCGGAGCACTCTGGCACCCCAGCTCACAGCCTGGAGAAGGCAGTGGAGAGCAACTTGGTAGAAGGCTTTAGCATATCTAAAATAGCAGCCCAGAGTCTGCCAAACCCTCAGGCCAGACCGGGAGTATTTCTATGGCTGGATTTAGAACTCCAAAAATAAAACCATTGATTTTGACTTTTCCAAACCAATACTATGAACTGACCAAGAAAAAAAAAAAAAAAAATCACAAAGAAGAAGAAACCTGATGACTTCACCCAAAGATAGTGAAAGAGCGATGAAACGTCAAGGCCAACGTGCCCACTCCACTCCACCCGTTGCTGGGAAGCTGGCACCTTCCTGGGTGAGCTCCAGCCAAAGCACTCAGCACCCAGCGCCCTCCAGGTGTTGCTGCCTGAAGCGATGGCCGCTTGAGCAACGAAGCCGCGGGAAGAAGTTCAGAGGCGAACTGGAGACAAACAGCTTTTTATTCTGATAACTTTTCTCTCTGGCTCTAACAACGACTAACACGCGCCACACACACCACCAAAATGACGCTGACCCGATCAGCAATCTCGGCCAAGTCACTCGAGATCCCGGGCCAAGTCCCGTGAGACTACGAAAGGCGACAATGCCCAAATCTCCATGGCTCATAGTCAACCGCAATTCAAGCCATCTCCCCAAACAGGGCTCCTGCATCCAGGCACTGCTCCCTCGCTGCGCTCTGCTGGAGACCCGGCCTGCCTTGAAAACTGACCTGGATACGGCGGCGGGGGTGTCCAAGTTGTCCACCCAGCTCTCCAAGAGGCTAAGACCCAGCCACGCTACCTCTGGTCATAACTAAAAGCTAAGTCTAATGTTCCAAACGCAGTGTCCAATGCCAACTGGGCTCTGCCCCAGAACAGAATTCAGCCTAAAGAGCAGCCCACCTCCCTCGGGCTTGTTCCCCACACCATGGCTACCCTGCTGGCCTCTGAAAGTGTCATGTCCGCCAGGGCTATGGAAAACTCACCAGTCTAATTCCTGCTCATTGACCAAGGTGCTCGCTATTGTGCTGGGTGTTGTAAGGGCCCGGGAAGGGCTGTGAGCTCAGCCAGGGTGATGGCTGTGCAGGGCGTGTGCATGCAGCAAACTCATCTTCCCAGTACTCTGCTCCAGCTCCCAAGTCTACAGGTGCCAGGGAGGGAGGCTCGAGCCCCATGGGGCCACCTACTGAGGCCACCAGTCTGCAGGCAGCCTGGGCTCATTTCTTAAGCTGTGTATGGAAAGAAATCTCTATATGCCTCTACACACGTGTCTCTATAGATCACCAATTAACCCTACCAATCTATGGCACAACTGTCCCCGGCATAGGCTGCTGGTAGAATCAGCACAGTGATACTTATAAAGTGGATCCAGCCTGGCCACTGTGACACAGATACAGCTGCAGGCATCATTGTGACACAGCAACAAACCAGTCTAAATATAGGCACCATGGGTTCAAGTCCTCCAACAGCACAGTCTGGTGGCAAGAGTGCTGGACAGGGGCAGGACGAGGGAGCCCAGGCCTGACACTGCCATTCCTGCTTCCACTCCCCTGAGCTGTCACTCAAGCACTCCAAAGCTCATCTCCTGGACAGTGGATTCTATTCCCTGTCCTAAGGGATGCATGCATGGTCACAGTGAAAAATCTCCACAAACACACACCATGGACCAAGAATTCCATCGGGGCCTGCATTTTGACGCACTGGGATCTGATCTTTTCTGAAAGCAGCTGCATCTGCAAGGCGTCCTAAGGATGCAGGGAGAGGCAGAAAGTTCCAGAAGCGTGTTGGAAGCAGAGGGGCTGGCAATGTGAAAGGCAAGTGGGCTGCTGAAACCCTCGCCATCTCCAAGAGAGAAGAAGGGACAATGCCAGAATGGGAACAGTGAGGGGAAGAGAAAAGTCCCTGCACACTCTGGCACACACAGGATGCAAAAGGAACAAGAGAAGGAGCTGTGCACCTGAAATACTGACTCCTTTTGGTCTGCCAGGCTACAGACCAAAAGGAGCAGACAGAAAGGCCTGACCTGACCACCAAGGTCAGAGCAGAGATCGACAGGAAAAGTGCGGGAAGCATCCTCCCAGCAGACAGAACAAAGGACCTTGGGAGAGCTCCTCTCTAGACAGATGCCCAACAGCTCCCATCACTCGGGCACTGGTGAGCAGCTCAGAATGCACCTCTGCCTGTGTCCAGTGAGTGAAGCTGACTCTGGTCTGAATGAAGCCAGCATCCCTGTTTACTATGGGAACAGACAAAACAGACACTGACTGGTCCTGAAAAAAGCCACCTTCTAGGGCCGGGGATATGGCTCAGCGGTAGAGCGCTCGCCCAGCACGTGCGCGGCCCGGGTTCAATCCTCAGCACCACGTAAAAATAAACACGTTGTGTACAACTAAAGCAAATAAATAAATATTTAAAAAAAAATCCACCTTCTATTATATGACATATTTATCTTCATGTTTTATCAAATTAAACCAATACCCATCTAATAAGTGTGCTTGGAAACTCACCTGAGGCAGGTTTTTAAACTGCTGTTGAAGATGACCTTTTCATGGGACCATAGGCATCATATACACAAATTGGAACGTCACCCTCACAGGTGTCCCCTGATAAATGGAAAGTCAAGTTTCGAAGGTCTGCGTGGGGACTGAAACGGATACTACAAAGGCACCGGCTAACACTCGCCACCTCGGCATGCAAAGGCTGGAGCCGGTGCACTTCGCAACCCGAGAACTGAATCCCCTCCCAAGGATCGATCTCTGCCTTAGTCTTTAAAGAAAAGGAAATGCCACAAAAATCTCCCGCAGTGTGGAAAATTAACTGCCTTAAGAAGGTGAATTCGTTTGATGGCAAACACTCAGGTTCTTCCACTAAGTGTGACGTTCATTTCTCAAGCCAGGGTCTGTCCCCTCTTCAATGGACACATGAAGAAACTGAGGCCGAGAGCCTGCTGCCAGCCCCCTCCCACCTGATCTTAAACCTGCTCGTCCAAGGAGCAAGCTCACATGTAATGAAGCCTTGGATTTGACAGGATTGAGGGGGAGCGCATGGAGATGCAGGGAGGAGGACCAAAGCACCTTGGGAGGGAGGCTGTGACCCACTGCATGCCCATGCCTGGGCCTAGCAGCAAGAGGATGATGTCCCTATGCTACAACAACAGGGGGTCTTGGAATCTGACTCTGAGAAGCTAAGAATTTGCAGTATACAAGCTGTGCCTTCCTAAGCCATGAAGATGCACTCCTGCACAAGTTCCATCACTTCATCTCAGTCACCAGGGCGGACCAGAACGCCCATCTGACCTTCTGCTCACCTTGGACACCGCCTCCTTCTTCCCGTCTGGCACCTAGCCCAGCAGGGGCTCTGCCCATGCCAGCTACCACTTGGAAGCTTCTGCTAAACCAGATCATCCATCCTTAAAATGTCTAAAAATAGATCTGAGCTAAATAATATTTACGATGAAAGATCAAATGGCGCTAACAACAGGGCTTGATGGTTCATTTTTTCCAAATGAAAACAAAATGATCATGGCCTTCAGCTGTCCAGATTCAAACACCTTGTTTAAAGGGGAGGCAGCGAGGCCCCACTCCCCACAGCTGCCTTCTCCCTGGTCAGATACAGGAGAGCACTGCAGGCCACCGCAAGCCAGAAGGAAACAGAAAAGAGCAGCTGGCTGCTGGGGACCCCTACACTTACCCATGAGAAACCGTGCAAGGCATTCAGGCACCAGAGGGACAGCCACATAGGAGAGAGGCTCACAGGGCTGTGCAACCCACAGAGGAGAACCCCATCCCGCTGAGCATCTGATAAGTACCGATGCATGTCTGCTGCAGGAACGCATGCGTGAACCGAGGGGGGAGCAGCCAAGACACATGCCAAGGCAGGGCAGGCATGGCTGAAGTTGACCAGAAAGGGGACTTCTGGTTCCTTCTCAGAAGCTCTTCTCATCTGGACAACAAAGATAGGTCCCCTCTCGGGGCACCAGACCCTCGGCAACAGGGAAGTGGGGATCGTCTCAACACCATGACTCTCCAACAGGCCCACCAATCTCAGCAAAGCTGCCAAACCTGCACAGCCCCAGCCCTCAAGTCCCCAAGGGTCCCTAAATGCACCAACCAAGGAGACTGACCATCAAGGCCAGGGCCACAGGATCCCAGGGGCAATGGCTTCGTGCTGGCCACGTGACTTACAGCAGTCATCCCAATCAGACCAGCCCAAGACTTGGGCAAACACCACTACCCAATCCCAACACTGCCAGCTCCTGGGACGCTCTAGGTGACTGCTGGATGGTCCCTGATTTAGTCAGCTTTTTTCCTGCTGTGAGCAAAAGACCTGACAAGAACAATTTTAGGGGAGAAAAACTTTATTTGGGGCTTATGGTTTCAGAGGTCTCAGTCCATAGACAGTTCCACTGCTGTGTGCCCGAGGTGAGGCTGAGCATCAGGGCAGAGGGTACAAGAAGGAAAGTAGCTCAGGACAGGACGGTCAGGAAGCCCTGCTTACCAGGGACAAAACACATAACCCAAAGGCAGGCACCCAGGGACCCTCTCCTCCAGCCACACCCCACTTGCCTGCAGTTACCACCCAGTTAATCCCTATTGGAGTATCAATGCACTGGTTGGGTTGAGGCTCCCACAACCTGATCATTTCACCCCTAAATCATCTTGAATTGCCTCACCCATGAGTTCTGGGGGGAGTCCTCACATCTAAACCATAGCAGTCCCAACCCTTCAGCTCTAAATGCCTCCACCACCATGAAGAAGTGACCCACAAGTCATTGGGCTCTGAGGAGCCAGCAGAAGTCAAAGGCAAAGGGCAGCTGCTGTCAGAGGAAAAGGCAGCAGTTTCTTCTGCCAGCAGCTTTCTTTCTACACTTCAGAGAAGAAACTGTGTGCACTGCCTCACACTCCGGAAAATCAGCATGCTGCCCTCATTTCTAAGGCGCTGCTCCGAGCCCACGAATGAGCGTGCGGCAAGCTGCTGCACAACAGATGGTCCTCCAGTGCGGGGAGTCGCCGCCTGGCTCTCCAAGGGAGCCTCGGGGAAGCCAGTGCCCCCGGCTGCATTTAGGAACCGACATGCAGGGCTGGGGTGCGGCTCAGTGTGGCACACTGGTCTAGCATGCGCCAGGCCCTGGGTTCTGTCCTCAGCGTCGGGGTAGGTGGGGATTAGCATGTGGAAGGGGTGTGTCTGGGCAATGATTATTTTTATCCAGCCAAGAGTGAATCCAGGCTGAGAGCGCTTGAGTGTCGCATGTGCCTTGAAGTGAGGCCGCCTTCCAGAAGCAGCAGCCGGGTGGGCTCTAACACCTGAGCACATGCGCTGCCAACTCTGAGCTTCTCCACCTACCTCAGAGGTCACCCACATTTCCAAAATTTTAATTTTAACAAGTTTGTTTAAATTAAATGTTAAAAAATCCTTATTTTACCATCTCTGCATCTCACAGACACATGTAATTAGTAAATATTAAATGTAATACACATTAAATAAAATCTGAAGGGAAACTAGTCTCTGCTTGCCATCCACCCATCTGTCCATCTGTCCGTCTGTTCCTGCAAGAGGAGGACACAGCAGAAACCGGGGAAAGCCAGGTGAAGAGCAGCTCTCAGACCAGCTTTCTGCAACACACACACATGTGGCTTGTACCAGGAGTGAAAGGGGCCCTTCTGCTGCAGAGTCACAGCACCGCTTCTCCTCTAGCTACGGGGGAACTAAGCCAAAGAGAGCGGGGATGGCTCTGTTCTCCCTGCTGATGATCTTAGGGGGAAACGGTCAATAATTTTAAAAGAAGTGGTTAAACTGAAGATCATGAGAAAGACTCCGGAAAGCAGCAGAAACCAAAGAGCAGGGAGCTGCACCTGGAGCTACAGGACGCAGGAACTGCACCTGGGCAAGGGTACATCTCCAGGCAACCAGAAGTCAAGTGTGCTTATGCCTCCAGAGTTTCTGCCTCTGGGACCTTGGCAAAACATATCATAGGTAAAGGAAGCACAGACGTCCTGCTGGGCTGCAGTTTGGAACTCGCTGTCACCTCCACCCATGTGCCTTCTTGGCATCTGCTGGGTGCAGCACCCAAGACCCACCCAAACACTGGAGCATAGAGGGCTCAGAGTGGGATGGGGCTTGCCAGCATTGCCTTGCTACCCAGAGCGTGGGAGCCAAGACCACCCAACCACTCCATGACCCCAGGTGCTCGCCCCCCCCAGGGGGGGCGTGATTTAAAAGCGCCCTCCAGAGGGAGGAGCCAAGCTTCCTTCCAGTGCAGCTGCAGCTCCCCCCAAGCCCGAGGCTGGCTGTGAGTCCAGGCACTAGAGCAAGCAGCTGGGAGGCAATGCTGAGGGAGAATCAGGGAAGAGGCAGGCCAGGCCACCACCCACCCCCTGGGTGCCAGAGGGCAAATGGCAGGACCTGAGGGGCGTTGGGGGCCAAGCCTGGGCCTAGAAGGCCAGAAGCGCTGAGGTGGGGGCAGCCGCAGGGAGCCAGCAAGGAGGGCAGGACAGTGCTCCCACCCAGCTCCTCCTGGCCAACAGCCAAAGGCAAGGTGGGAGGAGGGCTGGGAGAAGGACAATCTGAAGAAACTCCTGACAGCTCTACCTTCCTTCCTGCCTTCACACTTGGGAGGAAGCCACTACCTCAGAGGGACCAAGTGCAAACATCATCAGCATGCTGGAACCAGGAGGACTCTGGGACCATCAACTGTGACCCCCCAATACACCTGACGTGGAACCTTGCATGAAGCCCCAGTGGCAAGGCAGGGCCTATGTGGAGGGCCTCGTCCAAGGTGGGACGCTGCACTTCTGACCGCGGCGGCTGATTCTGAGGCACAATCTCCTTCCCTACGAGTTCCACTGATCTGTGCTGATCGCTGTGTCTTTTATGTCTGCTTCTTAAAACCTGGGTGGGAGGGACTTCTCCACAGTGTCAAATAACAAATCCTAGAGTCCTTGGTGAATGTGGCCTCCACAGTCTTCTGTGAACCAGATTGGGAAAGCAGGACTGGCATCAACTCATGGATTCCAGAGAGCAGGCTCTTTCAGAAGGTTGGAGTCTTGGTTTGGGAACTGAAATAACTGAAGAATTAGATGCAGGAGCATCTTGGTGCTACGGATGAGCTGCACAGCACCTGCACAGAAAGAGCCAGCAGTGCCTGGGGCCATGGGCTCGTGAGCAACACGCCTGTTCTGTTCGTAAGGAAGCAAGACCAGGGGGGGGCGCAGGAGAGCAAGCTTACCTTCTTGTACAAAGGCAAAACGAGATGAATAAGCCTCTACCATCACTGTCCACAGAAGTGGCATCTGGATGACTATTCTGTGAGAGCTGGACGGCAGGGCTTACCAGAGAGGCTGGTGGCATTGTTCAGAGTCAATTCTCAAGTGTCTGGAGTCAGCAGACCCACTCAAAGAAGCCCTTGCAATGACAGGCACAGAGGGCAAGAGCGAACACAGGTCCCCTTGACACTCACCACAAACAAATGGACATTACTCAAGGCACTTGCAGCCCACTGAGCCCCACCAGTAATCAGTCCACGGAATAGAGGGGGCCTTGCCGCACGCTGACCAGGGCAGGGGCATGCTACGTCACGTAGAGTCCTGCACCCAAGAGTCACGCCAGAAACAGATTCAACACTTCGTCACCATTCCCAGCTAAGGACAGAGTCGGGAAGGACCCTGTTTCCCTCCAATAAACCACCTTCACCCCTTAGAAAAGGAGACCCCAAGAGGGTCCTTTCACAAGGTTTCCCCGGGCATCCCTGTGTCCTGGGCCAGGGAAGCGGCGTGCGTGCTGAGCGTTTGGGTCTGTTAGTAATGTCACAACTGAAAAAAAGCTGGGAAAATATCAATAAGAAGAGATTACAAGAAGACAGAGGGCCAAGGCCCATCTTTGAACTAAAACCAGTCAAGTGAACAGATGTGCACCAGTTTTTTTTTAAATGTGAGGAGCATCTACAGTAAAGTCTCAAGTAAGGCTTCAGTTGGAGAGAGAAATCGAGTCTTGTGTTGGAAGAGAAAGCTGATGGAGGCGGTCCCTGCTGCAGCAGGCATAGTAAGGAGCCATCACCCACAAAGACAGTGACTGGGCAGATGGCTCTTCTCTCAAAACAATAAAAAGATAATAATCTCCCCTCTTTTTGCTAATCTGTTGACCTTAATACCATTTCTGTTTTTAACCACCTGGCGAAGTCAGCGGAACTCTCTCTGCCTACCCCAACAATGGAAAGGCCTTCAACTAATAAACTCCTCCCACTGGCTTTTGTTTTTTCTCATTATTTTATATTGTAACATCATTTAAAATTAACACCCTTATTCCAAATCATTGCAGAAAAAAATAACAGTGCAGGCCCTGGGTTAGAATCCCAGCACTGAGTGGGTGGGAGGGGAAGGTCTGCAGAATTCCTACCAGAAAACAAAAACCTTGGGGCTGGGGTTGTGGCTCAGCGGTAAAGCACTTGCCTAGCATGTGCGTGGCCCTGGGTTCGATCCTCAGCACGACATAAAAATAAGTAAATAAAATAAAGGTATTGTGTCCAACTACAACTAAAAAATAAATAAATATTTTAAAAAAAAGTATGCCAAAAATACAAATATGTTTTTCTTAAAAAAGAGTGTACAAACAGCAACGTCCTTTTGTATGCTTAGAGTTGGTATTAGTCACAGATCTGAGAACTGGACCGAATGCTTAGGAGTCAACTACAGAAATCCCAACCCACTTGCTGCTGGAGAGTCCTCTTTACCTGGTAAATTCCTACTGATCCTGCAAGATCGAGCTCATTTTGCCTGTCTGTGGCCTGCACTGACTCAGTGACAGACTCATCTTCTCTCTTCAATCCCTCCCACAGACATTGACTGAGGGTCTGTATGCTCCCAACTCTGCAGTGGGGGGGGGGGGGGGGGGGGGGGGGGGGGGGGGGGGGGGGGGGGGGGGGGGGGGGGGGGGGGGGGGGGGGGGGGGGGGGGGGGGGGGGGGGGGGGGGGGGGGGGGGGGGGGGGGGGGGGGGGGGGGGGGGGGGGGGGGGGGGGGGGGGGGGGGGGGGGGGGGGGGGGGGGGGGGGGGGGGGGTTGGGGGGGGGGGGGGGGGGGGGGGGGGGGGGGGGGGGGGGGGGGGGGGGGGGGGGGGGGGGGGGGGGGGGGGGGGGGGGGGGGGGGGGGGGGGGGGGGGGGGGGGGGGGGGGGGGGGGGGGGGGGGGGGGGGGGGGGGGGGGGGGGGGGGGGGGGGGGGGGGGGGGGGGGGGGGGGGGGGGGGGGGGGGGGGGGGGGGGGGGGGGGGGGGGGGGGGGGGGGGGGGGGGGGGGGGGGGGGGGGGGGGGGGGGGGGGGGGGGGGGGGGGGGGGGGGGGGGGGGGGGGGGGGGGGGGGGGGGGGGGGGGGGGGGGGGACAATGACATGCCCAGCAGGGTCCATCTACTGAACTGGCAGGCTGGGGAAGGAAGTCACTCCTGCATGCTAGAATGGGGGCTCTGAAAAGGAGATGCTGTGCAGAGAAACAGCCACAGCTCCCTTCAGCACCCTATGGGTTGGGTCTCATCAGAACTTCTCCATCTCCCCCCAATATGCCACTGAACTCTGGCAACAGGAACGGTGCTGTAGTCAACTCCAGTGCCTGCTGCCTAAAGAACACACCCTACACAAGAAAAACTCAACAAACGTTTGTCAATACATAGACAAAGATGACCAAAGTTAAAACACCCAGCCAGTGCTTCCTAACAAAGGGTATTTGTTAACCATGTAACCCAAAAGTGTACTGCAAAGGACCAATGTTAAAAGCAGAATCTCTGTAGCAGACATACTTTCTGAACATTCCTTTGATAGTATTAGGATCCATCAGCCCAGGATGTCACCTGAAATGGTTGCAGGTGACCTATGCTGAAACTTGGCTCCAACTGGAGGAAACACAGTCTGAGGCAGAGTGCTTGCCTAGCATGTGTGAGGTACTGGGTTTGATCCTCAGCACCACGTAAAACTAAATAAAACAAAAGTCCATTGACAACTTAAAAAAAAAAAAATTTGAAAAAAGCGGGGGTGTTCCTCAAGGACCTTCAGGCCCTCTTCCCAGCACCCCGTGTGCAGCCACTCCGTCTCCAGAGGAGCAACCCCAGACTCACCACACACAATAGGTCTGACACAGCCGTCTGGAGGCATTTATCAAAGCCAAGTGAACTCTATCTAGGAATACTCAGCTTTAATAATAAAGACTAAGTATGTAATCAGTTCAAAATGTTTCAAAGGACAGAGTTTTGAGTTTCATAGTTTCATTACAAACACATGTGATCAGGTTTAAAACAATGTATCAAGCTATATCAGTGATTTTATTTCATTTAATTGTTGCACCTTCCTTTTCTCCATTAAAAAGTCTGTTTTAAGTCTATCACCTTACAGTGCCTGAGTGACACAAATCAAGGGGATGAGAAATTAATGAAGCCACTGATAAAATAACCTGTCAAAAATCAGTTGTAAATTACGAATTTAAAAAGCTAACTTTAGCCACAGCTATCAATGAGATCACTTTATTGCTGTAATCAGTCCTCCCAGATAGCAAAAGAACACCCTAAAGGCTACTCTGGGCTGGCAGCTGGTTCCAGGGAGTGTTGGCAGGCCAGCTCAAACAGCTTCCTTTGGGATGCAAAGAACATGGGCTGGAGTGACAGCCTACAATGTCATTAATCACATTGTTTGTTCATTGCTTGTATTAAATTATACTATGCCGATAGACTCTGCTCTAATACATGTGCATCAGGGAACAAAACTGTCCTCGATGTGTGTGATACAGGGTCTTTCTGAAATGCCTGCTGGTGTGCCCATCACTGTGAGCCTGGCAGAGGAGCCACTCTAGGAGACAATGTTACATGTCAGGGGGAAGAGGAGCAACAGAGGAGCACCCACAAGGCCAGAAAGCACACGGGAATCATCCTACAGGAGTAGGTGTTTCAATCCTGTCCTCCTAAATGCCTCAGTTAAGGGAAAACCAAAGGTGGCCTACATGAGAATGAGTACTTGTTTTAAAATAAAAGACTAACCATCTTGCTTTGATATACTAATAGGAATGCCTTATCCAAGACTGAGCGTTTAGTTTTAAGAAGCTAAGTAAACTACTTAATGTAATAATTGCTCCGTCTTTTAAAATTACTTTTCTTATGGCCAATGCAAAAATTTTACAGCTTTTTTTTTTTCCCCTTAAAGAAAGATTCTAACACTAGGTGACAATACCTCTAATTTCCTTTAGATTTTTGTGAACTCCAAATTTTAACATTATGGTCAAGATTTAAAGACACGCACCTCACAATGTCCATCATGTTTCAGGTCATCAGTAGATATGATTCAAAATCCAAAAAGGGTCAAGAATGGAACTTTTGTTCATAAATGCTTGGCAAACTCTGTGCAACAAAGCAGACTTGAGCTGACATGAGGCTATTTTTAATCACTATTTATTCCACTGAGTGTGATCAGCCTCGGGCTTTGCTACAAAATACCAGTGTGTGACTTGAGGGAGCTGTCCCACCTTGCAGTGGTGTTCAACAACATGTGCCACTTCACCTTCCTCACAGCCAAAATTGCTGAGTTCTGCAAACCCACCTGGCTGAAGGGTTTGGGCAGGGCTCTGAGGACCCGCCCTCAGCAATGTGTACAAGGAAATTTGAGTACAGGCTCCACAGAATCTGGACATGACCTCAGGGTGGGACTTTCTCCTCAATTCTAAACTTCCTTAAACAACACCTAAGTCATGAATAATTTATGTCACATGACAAATGCATAAAAACTGAAGAAGTCTAATAAAACAAGAAACCCTGAAAGCTGTAGGTTCTACAAAGTTCACCTGTAACAGGCACAGCAGTGCCTAACCAAACCTTGGGCTACTAAGGCTTTAGATGTTGTCACAAAAGCAAAGGTTGTACCCAGCTCCGGGGGTGGGGGATGGGGGGAACCTGCCTAGAAAGAACTTCAGAATGAAGCGAGGCCCCCAGAACTAATGTGTGGACTGTCACCTAGCTCATTTAAAAATTCAGTTTTTCTGCAAAACCCACAATGCTAGTAGTGTTGTTATATCTCAGACCAACATGATTCCATCCAGAAAAATACTGACCCACAAGGGACCAACTGAGGATTATTATAAGTATTACTATTGTTAAGTTATACTGCCCTAGGGGAGAAATTCCAATACACTTCACACCTTTACTACTGCAAATCTACTATCAATCCATTTGTCTCAGAAAGGAAACACCAAAACCTCAAATGCTTTTAACATGTATCAACAGGTACCATGATGAAGCTTGTTCCTTCTAAAATCATGTCTGTGCATCTCTCTCCCTCCCTTTCTCTCCCTCTCACAGAGATGGGTACTTCTCTGGAACCCAAGCAGCTAATTACTATTTTCTACGAAGTCCACAAGAACAAAGACGCAAACCTGCTATTAGAGGGAGAAACAGGACCTTCAGATTTGAACCTCCTGAACACAATGATGGCAATAAGCTTGGTTTACATGAAGTTGCTTTCACAACCATGCCATTTTCTAATATTTTAAGAGCATGAAGGGAGGAATGGACTAATGGTTGGAGTCAAACACTGTGTCCCTTAAAGTGCTCCAAGGCATATTAAAATAAGAGACATGACAAACCAAACAGCCAAGCCTGGCAATAGGTAACTTCCTGTCATATCCTTGCTCATATAATAAACCCGGGGATGTAAGCACAACTGCACGTTTAGCTGCCTGGTTTTGACCATCTCTACATTTGAGGATGTTAAGACATGGCCATTTTGCCTTCAGTTTACCTTTCAACACTTCAGCTAGGCTGGTGACTCCTGTGCTCTGGTTGACTTTCCCTCACACCCTGGGGCTAACCTGTACACCTGCACACTTGGGAGGAATATTCTCTCCAGGGCTGGCCAGGCAGCAGCTGAAATCAGCTAACAACAGCCACCCTTCACTGCTTCAACCACCTTCACCTGGGCTGGCAACAGGGCTTGGTAATCAGGGTGCGGGAATGATTAAGGATTTCTTAGTAGTGAGAAGCATGGCCACATACCTGTGCCTACAGCACCTTAGGCACACTTCATCTCGCACACTAGTAGGACAACAATCTAACCCCACACTGCACCCAGCCTTTGCCCTTCAGAGGACGCTGAGGTGGGGTCAGTGTTGTGCAGTTTCCGCAGGTTTCTGGTCACTAAATGTTAGCAAGTTAACAAATTCCTACAGGAGAATATTCTCCTGTCCGCCTCCAACCCTCCCTGCAGGGCCCCTACCTGCAGGTGTGAGAGGACAGAGGGCTGAGGGTTCAGCATTGACGGCAGCAGTGCTGTGATTTTCCTGCCTGTTGCCTGGCACACATTACTAGGAAAGAGAATCCTGCTCCAGACTTGCTTTCTCCTTGAGAGCACACTTGGCAGAAAAGCTGTGGAAGAGGGGCATTTTAAATCCCTGCCTTTCCATCTCCCACCCAGCTCTGTGTTTATCAAGAGTTCTGGGAGTGAAGGCAAGCCAATCAAATCAGCCAAGGCCACACCCCAGCAGTCACTGGTGGCAGGACCAAGAGGCAGGCTGCCCTTGGGAGAAAGCAGTGTGGAATACACCAAGAGGAAGGCTGGCTTCCCTTGGCCAGGCAGTTGCACCTGTGCAGTTACCAAGGCCAAGTCTGGTTCCCTGAAGCAGCCCCACAAGTAGCACAGTCTGCATGGTGCTCAGGAGCCTGCTAATGGCTCAGCCAGCACCTGCAGGAGAAGCAGCCCAGGTGAGCTTTCCCCAGTCAAGTTCACCATGGCTAAGGTGACAGACAGACCTCAAAAGAGCGACCACACAGAGCAGGACAGTCAGCAACAACCAGACTGCTGCACTACCACTGGGGAAACAGCAGAGTTCACACTGGGCCAACAGATCCCTAAGCTGCTCCCACCACTCCTCTCTTCCCTGGAGCCCACCGGCCAGGCTGCCCACCTCTACGCGGGGACCCATCGATGCTCTCTGCGCTGGACGAGTGTGCATCGGCTGGGGCCCTCCGCAGGCTGCTGAAGTAGCCGCGCGATCGCGAGGCACCGCTCCGAGGGGAGGGCCCGCTGCCAGGGCCGCCGTCTCTACGCGCGAAGATGCCACTGAAGAAACGCAGCAGTCGGTGCTCGGAGGCTGCTCCTGGGCCCGCAGCCGCGGCCCGCGCGCGCTCCAGCCGCTGCAGGTCGCTGTTGTCCAGCGTGCGGTTCTTGCTCTTACTGCGCTCCCAGCGCTCCAGGTCGGAGAGCGCATCGTTCTTGCTAAGCACCTCGCCGACATCCAGGGTATTGCGTTTCTCCGAGGCTGGCTGCGTAGCAGTGGCGGGTTCCAGGGCGGCCTCAAGCCCAGCCTCGGCCTCGTCGCCCAGCGGCCATGCGAGGCTTCCGGAGCTGCTGTGGCGCCTCCCGCTGCTCAGGGCCGGGCTCCGGGGTGCCTCGGACCCACTCCAGTCCCTGAAGCTGAGACTACGCCGCAGGGGCGCGGCCCGGGGCCCCTCCATATCGGGGCTGCAGGGTTCTGGAGAGCCAGACCCCTCCACGGCCTGGGGACTGCCCGCCAGGGCCGCGGACTCAGGGCCGCGTGAGCACGGCCGGAGCCTCCCGAGCTCCAGCTGCCCGGTACTGCGCGTGCGGAAGGTGCGGAAGTCCCAGGCGCGCGACTGGAGCCCCTCCAGGTCCTCAGTGCCCGCAGCCTCCTCGGCCTCTTCCACGAGCCGCTCGGGTGCGTCCGGGGAACGGGCGGGCCGGGGTCGCCGAGCTGGACGCGGGCCGGGGCCACCGGAGCCCGGCTCCGGCAGCTGCTCCTTCCTGACCATGGTCACCGAGATGCGGTAGACAGTCTTCCTGGGGGGCGTCCCGCGCGGCATCGCGTCCGCGGGCGGCGACGCGTGCTCGCCGTTGCCGTCCAGCAGGTACATGTCTCCCGGGGCCGCGGCCGCCGCGCCACCCGCCGGAACCCCGCCGCATCCAGCGCGCCCGCCAGCCGGGACGCGCAGTCGAGGCAGTCGCCGCGTGAGGCGGGGAGAGCGGGCGGGCGGGGTTGGGGCCCACGCCCCCTAATCGCAGCGAGGGCCGCGCTCAGGCCGCGGGGACGGCGTCCTTGGTGCCCGCCAGCCCGTGCGCCGCGCGGCCCAAGTGCCGGGGTCCGGGTCCGGGTCGCCAAGCCATGGGCCGCCGGGGCCGGATGGGGCGGAGCGGCGGGCGGTCAGGCGCAGGGATGGTCTCGCCGGCAGGTGCGGTCGCGGCGCGCAGGGCCCAGGGCGGGCGGCGGCGCCCGCGGCTTCATTGTCTACAGCGCGGGACCCGTGCGCATCTCCGGGCCTTTCGTGCACAGTTCGGAGACTCCGCAGCCTCCGCCACTCGCTGGGCTCCGGACGCGGGCAGCTGCGCTGGCCGCGGTCGAGGGGCGGGCGGGCGGCGGTTTAAAATGGAAATGCGCGCCGGGGCGGGGCGGACGGGCGGGGGCCGACGTGCAGCGACCGCGGGCCGCGCGCTCAGCCCGGCCGGCAGAATCCCGGGAGCGCGGCGGCGGAGGCGAGCGCGGCGGGCGGCCAGGGCCAAGCGCCGGGATGGATCAAGGCTGTGCAGACCGGATCCTCTAGGGCAGCAGCCAGCAAGCAGGCCTGAATCCTAACTAAACCTTCAAGTGCTTGGGGACCTGGTCTGCAAAACCAGAATAAGGTTGATATCCCACCTGCTGCCGGTTGATCTGAGGCATCTCTCGTAACCAACCACGCAGCTCTGAAGAAGATGCCTCTCAGACGACTTTAAAATATATATATGTATTTTTTTAGCTGTAAGTGGACACAATACCCCTATTTTTATATATTTTATCGAACCTAGTGCCCCAAGAGTGCCAGGCGAGCACTCTACTACTGAGCCGCAGCCACAGCCCGCCCTCAAACTTTTTAAAAAGTATCTTTGGTACCTGGGACCTTCCAACTTTACATAGAACAGGTATGCTCCCAGCAAGAACAGGTGTGCTCCCAGGAAGACAAGAACAAAGAGAAGACAGCAGCTCCCTCTGGCCTCTGGCCTCTGGTCTCTGGGAGGAGCACCACATTTTGTCTCCTAAGTAATTTTTTTAGGGCATTTTAAATCCCAATGAGTGGGGGAAGGTTCCCTACAGACAAGCACTTGCTATTATGCAGACAGGCAAGAGAAAGCTGTAGGGA
This sequence comes from Tamias sibiricus, assembly GCA_025594165.1. Classification (NCBI taxonomy): domain Eukaryota; kingdom Metazoa; phylum Chordata; class Mammalia; order Rodentia; family Sciuridae; genus Tamias; species Tamias sibiricus. The sequence continues at coordinate 174,291,379 of CM046660.1, forward strand.
GGAAGGAGGGCAGGCTAGTCTTGCCAGCTTCCTAGTCCTCTCAGTTCTTCCATGTTAAGATGGGGGTGAGGAAAACATCACTGAAACATTGAGCACTCTGGGGAGAACCAATCTGGGCCAGGGCACTATGGGCCAGGCATTCTGAGTCACTGTGAAAATACCGTGAATATGTAAAGTTGAATTTCCCTTCCATCAAATTCTCCCACTAGGCTCCAATTGCTAAAGATCTTGAATCACTGTGGTACAGTTTTTTTTGTGTAGCTGATCAACAGGTCAGTTCTTTGTGTGCACAGACAGTAGTGTGTCAGAGTTTGTGTTTAAAAGCCCTAGAAGGAAAACACCATGTATGCTGACCCAGCCAGGAGGCTCACCAGGTCTCCCTTAAGCTGGGAGTGCCCTAGGCAAGATGGGGGCAGGGAGGCCAAGCACTGCTCTGGGCTGTTGTTCACAGGCACAGTAGAGAGCTACCCCCATATCACGTTGACCTTGTAACGTTCTGTGACATCTACTTGTGTTCATGACACTGAAAGTAACATAAGAATAAAGCATATAAGGTCTTTTGTGAAAGTCTAAGAAATCTGGATTTTTGCCTCAGTGAAATTTTCAAATTTGATGAAATAAATCAGACTGCTAGGTGATTCGTTTTATGTTTTTAGCAGACACCTGAAAATGAATTTGACCACCATCAGTGGCCTCTAGCCTCCACATGATTTCCACCATCTCAGGGCCGTGGCTTGCTCCACCTGATGCTTGAACTCGGGGGCCCTGGAAGTGGGACTGACATGTCTTCACTGAATGGTGAGGTCCCGAGGGTAGATCCATCTCACCTTTGATAAGACCCAAGAACCACTGACTTCTGGAGCAGTAGCCAAGCAGGAAGCATCCCTCAGAACATTTCTAGAGCCACTGGGCTAGGGGAATGCAGAGGCTCAGAGAGGGAGGGTACATCCCCCAAGACTGCAAAGCTCACTGGTAAAGGGGAACCTAAGGTCTAGGGTTCACACTGCCTGTGCCCATTCCTGAGCTACTGTTAATTTCTTTGGTCTTAGTAGTATTAACATTTTGCTTTGGTAACAACGAAAAGCAGAACAACTATATGTGAATATTACCAAACTTGGCACTAAACAACAGTAAATGATACCTTGATAAGACCAGGAGACATTCTTATCAGATTTTCACTCATTTGTTTTTCCACTGGATCACTTATTCATTAAATATATACTATTACTGAAGTGCTTCACGATGACAAGGCAGGGTCTCTGTTCTCAAAGATTTCATGAACTCACAGGAGAATACTAGTACTAAATGGTTTTATCATGAAGAGAGATAAAAACTGTGAGTGACATCCCCAGAGATGGCTGCAGTGCCCAGCATGCTAAGGAACCACCGCCACTACGATTTGGCAGAAGTCCAAAACTTCACAGCTGCAGGTGTGTGGACGTAAAGGTCATGGGCTCTGTGAGCTGAGAAACCGAAGCTCAGTGCTGGGTGGAGGGAGCATTGCTAGGAGCAATGGTGGGCCCACAACCCAGAGTTCCCAACGTGGCTGGGACCCTTCTCACTATCCAAGACCCTGGCAAATTTCAAATATGGAGCTGAGCTTTAATATCAAAGTAGCTGGCCCACAATTAACATTTTGCTTATTATCTGAGGCATCCATAGAGCCCAAAGTAAAATAAACAAGTAAATAAATAAAGTAGCATTCCTTTAAAGTTCAAATACTGGACTGTTGGTGTTACCCAATCTGTGCCTTTGTCTGGAATCCACCCCAGGTTTTGTGCTCTGCTGTAGTAGAATGCAGGCTGCAGAGTAGAAGAATCCATTGGCGCCACCTTAGACAACACCAAATCTTCCAGGAGCCTCCTCCTCTGCCAGTGTGCTCCAGTGTGCTCCTAGCCTTCTTCACTGGCCCCAGGAACAAGCACCGATTTTCCACCAAGCCCAAGGAGTCCATGTCAGGTCTGACCATCTGGGTTGAAAATCCGGGTGGCAGAGAACCACCTCTCCCTGCTGCTCTGGAGACATGGGCTCTCCCAATGCATAGAGGACACGGCTCCAGAGCCTGTCACTCTGAAATCTAAATCCCCTTTCACAAAGCCAGACCTGCCTTCTCTAAAAAGAAAGAAAATCATCATGCTAACCATGTCTGAGTGGCATCTGGCTTTATTTTCCTGCAGCTCTTGGATTCCACTAGACCAACATTCTTGATTTTTCTATGCCATACAGCATATTACCATTTTGTCTTTAAAAAAAAAAAAAAAGTCATGTAGCTGAGCTCACTGCTACACCCAAACCACATAGCAGCCAGGCAATGGGACTCTGCTGACCTAAGGGTAGGACTGCAGAGGGCTGGCAGCCCCCTCCACCCCTTCCTCTCCAGGTCCCAAGTTCATCAGATCTTTGGCCAGCTTCCATTGCTCTGTCCTGATCCATTTCTAGCAGCCCATGAATTAAACACACTTGATGAGAACAGAATCCGGAAATCATCAGGAGGCTGCTACGGCTGACTTAAAGGAAACCTCTGGCAGTCTGCAGCTGAGCCTTCTGCGAGTGTCACAGGCTCACTTTCCAAATAACACCACTTGACAGCTAGTAATCACGTTTACAGTCTCTTAGCAGAACCTCGGCTGCTGGCAACTGAAACCAGCCAACCACCAAGCGTGCCCAGGCCTCAGCACGCCCACTCCAGAGCCAACAAAGGCTCCTCAGAGAGGTCCTTAAAGGCTATTTTCTGGTAACCAGATAACTGACAGAAGAAGCAAGCCGAAAGACATTTATGTTCTGCCAGCACTTATATATTTTACCTTTCAGCATGAGGCTCGAGTCAGATCATTAAGGCTGGAAGAGTTATGGTCCCAGCTTCGAGGGGCTTACCCCTCCACCACACATCCCCTGTGCTGAACTCCTAAGGGACCCCGATTTTCTCATTTCCAAAGCTGAAGGTTAAAAGTGGAATTTTAAAAGAGATGAGGACTTGACTCTGTCCTGCCAACTGAGGAGGGACAAGCACACTGTCCTCAGGGCAGGGGCCTTCTGACCCAGTGGGGAAAGACCACAGGAGGTCCCCCTCCTTCCCAGGCTGCTCCCCCAGACCAGCCACAGATGCAGTCCCTAACACCAGGGAGACGGAGATGTCAGCTGTGTGTGAACGTATCCCGGCAGGCGGCACCTGTCCTCCATGTCTTTTCAATGGCACCTGGCGGCTCCTCAATGTCACCTCAAGGACAGCATGGCCACAGTTTAGACATAATGAGGGAGGAGGCCAGGGGCTACTTATCAAAACTGAATTTGGCCTGGCCTTAGAGTAAAGGATTTCTTCAGTCTCCTTCCAGGACGAAGGCATCTGTGGATCTGAGGGGTACAGAGCTGGGAGTCCTGGTGAGTGGGAAGGGCAGAGAAGGGGTGGGGGCTTGAGTCCAGCTCAGCATCCTGCCAACACAGGGCTCCTCTGAGCAGCCTTCCCCAGAATCTTGGATGACAGATGAACACACATGATGCTGACAATGAGCAAACACACCTGCAGGGGACCACAGGTGGGGTCTGACCTCTACCTGCAGAGGATTTCACCTTCCAAGCAAAGCAGGATCCTCAACCCCTCAGGGAAGTGGACTTGAGCACTTCATTCAGCAAGAGGCCCGCCTGCAGCTGGGGCTGTTGGCAGGTGAACGGAGGTGGGAAGCACTGGCATGCCCAGAACTCTGTGCAGGGACCGGGAAACTGGTGGGGACAGGGTGGTAGCTGAGGACTGACAGGTGTCATCCAAAGCCAACAGCAGAAGAAAGGGTTAGATGTGGTAAGAAAGAGGCAGGAAAGAGGAAGGCAGGAAGCAATTGCTTGAACCTAACAATCAAAAATGGCTTCAAAAGGGAGGTGGTCTGTGGCCTGCGCCCAGGGCAGGGTGTCTCACCTTGGGCACCTCTGAGGTTGAGCTGGGTTGTTCTTTGTTGTGGGACCATCCTGTGCACCACAGGCTGTGAAGCAGAAGCCCTGGGCTCCACCCACTGAATGCCAGGAGTCCCCTCCCCAGTTATGCCAGTCAAAAATGTCTCCAGACATTGCCAAACGGCCCCTGGGGGCAAAACTGCTGCAGGTGAGTTCAGCTTCAAAGGGACAGGCAAGAGGCACTCATGTGGAAATGAAGTGACATTTCCCAACCTTTCACTTCACTATTTTTTAATCCAACCATTCTTTCCCACCTCTGCATATATTAGTGAAAATCTCCGAAGGGTTTCTATATAAAGAGAAGCGACTCTGCATTTTCCAAATAGGAAGAAGGGCAAGGGTTATAAATGAGGCACCTACAGCTCTCATCTGTGACAGACAAGTCGTCAGTTTAAATTGTTTAAAATGCACAAATATCATGGGCATGATTAAAATGACAGAAGGGTTAAAAAAAGAAAAAGTCTACATCTAAGTAATGTTGCACTAGTTTTAATTAAGCAAGGTGTGTGAAGGTCCGACCTGTGATGCACGGTGGGAAAGGACAGCTGGGCTGACTGGTCCTCACAGAGCCCGGAGATCTGGTGGCCTGATCTCGCCCCCCTCCCCTGCACGTCACACACAGGTGTCACCCCCTGCAAATGGGAACCGCCAAATGATGGAGGAAGAGACTGTCATCTGCCCCATGCAAAAAGAACACTAAGGGATTCAGACCAGTCCTTTCGCTAAACAGCCTGGGATGAGACCAGAGGAAGTATCTAAGCCTAAGTGAGAGTCCATATCCACCAACATCAGCCAATGACAAGACTGGTTTTATAACATTCTAGTAAGTGTCCATTATGAGTAGGCCTCCAAACATGGGGAAGGTCAGAAGTGTCCCGGTGGTTTTTCTTGCTAAGTGTCAGGCACACAGATTTAAGACCTTAAAGTCAAATCTGCTAATCGTTACTTTCTAGAAACAATGACAGCTCCCACATGGGACAAGGTTGGGTGCAGGCAGGCCACAGTCAGCAAGCCCAATGGTGCTCCCTTCCTCCCCAGCCACCACCTGCAGCTCTGTGGAGGTTCAGCTGAGGAATGGAGAGGATGCAACCAGGTGAAACACATCCAAATGCAAGGAAGCTCTGAAGTGGGCCCATAGAAAGGCCAGGAAATCCCTGCGCATGACCTAGTCTTGGTGCGCAGGGGGACCAGGCCTATCTGGTACGTTTTGCTCTGCAGGATTCACTGCAAGGGACTCTTCTAACACAACATCCACAGGACTGCCCTCACAAGATGTTTCCAGCAAAGCAAAGCATGGGGGAGCGTCAGAGTCGGATTTTCCTAACAGTTTCCCAGATGAGAACAAATACCATGAGCCATCGGAGACCGAAAACAACCTAAATCCGTCTCATGACATCTGGAACCAAGCTTTCTTTTCGATTTGCTGACCCCAGAGATTTAGAAAATCCGGGACTTACAGGAAAATCAAAATCAAAATCCAGGCCACAAATAATGCCCTGGGGTCTTTATCGGTCTCCAAAGCCCAGCTTCTGGAGAAGCCTATTTCCACATGTTGCCACTTCTGCATCCCAGGTGGGGTTTGACTGCAGACATTTATTAATCTTTTATCATACCCAGGGGTCTTGAAGATAAATTGTATCTTTTTTTTTCTGTAAATGCCAAAGCAGAACATCCAAGATGCCTGTTCAAAGCCCAACACCCCCATCCTCTAGGCACCAGGCAGAGGAGGACATAAGGACATTCCCTACCTGCATCAGCCACTAAGTCTCTGCTCAGTGTCCCCAGGCACAGAGGATGAACCAACTATAGCAGTGGGTGGCCACCTCCCACGGTGGTTACAACTAGCACTGGAGCTCTGGGGACAGAACTGGGCCCCAGGATCACGCCCGACTCATTAACACATTAACAGAGAAGGTGGGTCTTCTCCTCCACTAGCCGCACACTAGCCACCAGCAGCCACCAAGAACAGGGCTATGTTTGGAGACAGGGAGTGAGGGACACGGGGACTCATCAGAAGCACAGACCACTCCATGGCCGCTGAGCCACTTCACCAGGTTGTGATGCCTACCCTCAAAACCCCCAGTGATTCCAGATCAAGAGGGGGTGGTAAACCACAGGGTGACGGCTACACGGCTCACAGCACCCCTAAACTTCATAGCTTCTTCCTGCCAGTGCCACTCTCTGACCCCAAAAGTGCTGTTGACATGGCTACCTGGCTGGCTATAACCAAGACTAAACCTGTGGAACCTGGAAAAGGAGCCTCTCATTTGCAGGCACTGACAGGGGGTCAGAGGCAGCCTGAAAAGGCACTCTGAACAAGCGAGCCCTATCACAGCCCAAGAGGCTGCCTTCTGCTTGACAAGGAGGGTTACAGGAAGCAGGCTGAGAGGACTCACAGGTCCCTTTACTCCTGGTGGCTCCCACAGGCTCTCCACCCCAGGAGGTAACCAGCTGAGCCCCATCACTCCTGGTGCCTCCTCTGCCCCAGCCCCAGTGGGTTCTCTTGAGTTCCAGGGCCTCCTCCCATGGCCACATGGCGAATGACCCAGGGCTAACCTCTGCCCTGCCCCTTGGCCTCACAGCCTATCCTCGGCCCACAACCTCCCACACTGGCCAGCCTCTCCCAAAGCCCCCTGCAGTGACTGTGGCTCCCTTCCCAGCATCTGTTCCATCTCAGCCCTCTAGATCCACCTCCTGACTCTTCCTGCTCTAGCTAGAGAAGGCTAAGTGACATCACAGTCTACGCCGGACACTACTCCCCTGCCCTGGGGTTCCCCTAAGGTCCCATGTGGGCAAGCTCAAAGGACAGCCCATCCAAACCCCAGCCTCTGGACCAGGGCTCCTCAAACATGGTCCTTGGGCCACCACAGTGCCATCTCTTGGGCACTCAACCATCCAACTCTGAATCTCGGGGAGAGTCTGGGACGTGTGCAAGGACATCGAATCGGTGTCGCCACGCCCCATGTGATGATCACAGGACAGAGGCTGGCTGCAGGGGCCAGAGGCCCTTTCTGCAGCCCTGGCTGCCCACTTCCCACCCCAGCTATTCCAAGCTGTCCTGTTCCCTTGTTATGGTAATCTCGGGCCAGGTGTTCAGAGCTGGCAGATGGACTGTGCGCCATCAAGCACAACCACCTCGTCATGTTCCATTTAATGAAGGGCAGAAACCAAGGCCCCTCCTCCACCTGCATGCCCTCCAGCCCCTGCCCGTCTCCTCCCAGTGCCCAGGCTCCCTCCTCTCCATCCACACCCTCCTCCTGGACTCCCAGTCAGGCATCCTGCTGAGCCCACGTCAGAAGCAGCCCACGATCAGAAAATGTCCTTAGCCCTGTAATCAGGGCACATTTCCACTCAGACCCCTGTGAACTGTCACCTGAGGAACAAAATGCCCACTCCTGGGGACAGAGGTGGGGTGCTGGCCCAGCACAACAAGGGTCCCATTCCTAGTACTGCAATAAACAACAGTGAAACCCACTCTGGACTCCAGGCCTGCCCTCCCATGCCACCCTGGCTGCCACTGTGGCTAAGAGGCCAGGCTCCACGGCCGAGTGATGCAGACCCCATGTGACCTGGGGAAATGGACCTCAAGCCTTTGTTGGTTTTTTACTTCTGCAGCAAGTGGACGATGGTGCCAGGCGGCTGTGCCACCAGAGGGACAACCTGCGAAGGACTCACTGCAGCACTGACCGCAGCCTGGTGTGTGCCACATCCTGCAATCATCACTGGACACAGCACCCCCAACTTGTTCCCACTCCACCCAGTCTCACCTCGTCTCCTGCTGGGACCAGAAGGATGAGCTACCTCCTACCCCTTGCTGGAGCCTGGGCACAGAAGTCCTTTGCCTGACATTTTCCCAGCTGGCCTCGCCTGCCCACTGCCCCACACTTGGGCACTCTGGGCCTGGTATACTTGTACAATCACCACCCCCAAGAGATGGCAACACTGCCTCTGGACCCGGGCCCTCATCACAGTTCTGTGTAAACAGGCCACCAGATGCATGGATGACATCATCAGTCCAGGTAGTTGGTTCTGGAAGGCAGGGACAAGCCAGCAGACATGGGATGCACCCCAGGGGGGCTCTGTTTATGCCCCGCCTCCACAGCGCCCCCACCGCCCGCCTGCAAGTTTATCCCTGCAGTCTCCAGTGGTTAGGGAAAGACAGAGAAGAGGGTGATTCATTTCTTCCCCTGACCACAGAATCCTCAGCTGCAGCTGATCTTGGGTGGCCGCCCTGAGAAAGCCTGTCCCTCCCTCGGTGGAAAACATGAAAACATGGTTACTGTGCTTGCTGGGGAGGGCGCCTGCCCAGAGTGCGGCTGCCTGGGGAGAGCCTGAGGCTTACTTCATTTCAGGGAATGGAGTGCTGGTCAGAGGAGAGGCTCAGCCTCTAGAAAGCCCCCAATGGGGGATCCTCAGTGGAACCGCTGTTCCCTGCCTACCCACTAGAAGGGCCCATGCCAGGTTCACTGTGTGAAGGAGGGGGGTGCTGACTCACTGGAGAGTCCCCTGTGTTCCCAGGATCAGAGGTGGCTGGCTGGTCCACCAAGATTGGCCATTCAAGAGTTTATGTGCAGACGAACAGGCTGGGCTGAGAAATAAGGAAACATGCTCTTGGCCCAGGGGCTCAGAAGGTCCATTAAGTAAGAGAATACCTGGGTGGCAGGGACTCTGGAGGTTGAGACAGGAAGACTGCAAGTCTGATGCCAGGCTTAGCAAGGTAGTGAGACCCTGCACCAAATTTTTTTTAAAAAGGTGTGGGGAGCTGGGGGTATAGTTCAGTGGCAAAGTGCCCCTGGGTTCAGTCCCCAGTACCAAGAAAGAAAAAAGAAAAAAAAATAGAATACCTGGGATGACTTAGAACTGGATAAAGGAGGCTAACAACTGATGTGCACCCAGAGTTGATGCACAGATCTAACAGCACTGAAGAAATTCTCAAAACCATACATCTGGGGAGTTGTCAGGAGCTGCGCTGGAACCCTAGGCAAGGATCTCAGAGGGTGGGGGATGCCACCACCCTGTGCCCTGACCTGCAGGGGTGTCCAGAGAAGCACGGCTGTCACTGGAGATTTCAACTCGTGAGAAAGGTGACACTAGGTAACAATGTGCACACAAAGGGGCATTTTTTCAGAAAGACTGCTCTGGGGGAGGAGGAGTCCTCATCTTAGGAACTCCAGCCCCATGGCAGCCTCCTGAATGACAGGAAGGGGAGCGGCTACATCCAGGCCAGCGAGCTTCTCGGACTCCTACTCCCGGGGCTCTCCACTTCCACAGGCTGCCATCAACCACCAGCAAGAGTGGGTGTCCACAGACCCCCTCCCCCTCAGCACCCCTGGTCTGTTGGGCTCACACTCCTGCCAGCCGGCCAGAGACTGGCCCGAGACTGGCCCGAGACTGGCCCGGGACAGTGCGCACGGCTATTTGTTGAAGCGGTGCATGGAGCACGTTCAGTGGCCCTGTTCCATTTCAAACAAGATCAAAAGGTATCTTCCCAAGGCCAAAATCGCCAAGCTGTGCGGCTTTTATACCAAACACAGCATCTCCGTAAAATGTTTATACCAAACACAGCATCTCCGAAAAAATTCACTGCCTACCAGAGAGAGGTCAGTGGGACAGCCGCCCCCTTCCTGTGCGTCTGCCCAGGGTCCCAGGAAGTCGGCCCCCGCTGCCTTCCTCAGCAGCCCAGGCTCCCCTCCCCAGGCTGACAGCTGCCCTTCCCAAGGTGACCACGTCTAGTGCACAGGGAGGACACACTGGGCCAGGTGCAGCCTGAGGCACTTCAGGGATGTTAACTCAGGGAAGCTATTTAATTCCCCAGGGCCCTGCAGGTGGATACTATTCTTATCCCCACTTTACAAATATAGAAAGGCAGTCACAGGTTACAACGGTGCCCCAGATCTCATGGCAGACAGTGGGGTTGGACTGGAGCCCAGCAAGCCTCCTGTCTGCTCTCGGCCTTCCTCAGATCCAGAGAAAGCACAGCTTCAACCCCCAAGGGCTGTGAATGGATTCTCAAAGGGAGGCTGAAGTACAGGTCGGTTAGGAGAGAGATAACAATGGAGGGGGTTTGCAAAAGAAAGTGTAGTCATCCCTCCAGGTGGCCATAGAGGCACCCACCCCATGCCAAATCCAAAGATGCTCAAGTCCCTTACATAAAATGGCACTGTCTCCGCATATCACCCAGGCATGTCCTCTCTAGATGACTTATGAAACATAACGCTGTGCACACACTATGTAAACAACTGGTACACTGCTTGGGGGTAATGATAAGAAAAAGAATCTGTACATGTTTGGTACAGATGTAATTTTCTTCCCAAACAGTTCTGATCTGCAGTTGGTGAAGTCCTTGGATGCAAGACCCACAGACACAGAGAGGCTGCGATTCACTCAGCTCTGCTTCCTCAAGTGCAGGAGGGAAGTGGGAGAGGAAGAAAGAAGCGGAAGAAGGGGCAGAGGAGGAGGGGAGAGAAGGGGAAAAAAGCAATATGGGAAGAGAGCCTCAACAGGGTGTGGGCTGGAAGAGTAACCAGAAAGGGCAGGACATAACGGAACCAAAGAGGCTCCTCAACAGAACTAGGAGAGAGGCCAGAGCCCAGGCTGAGTGCACAGAGGCTCCCACTGCATCTGAGCCTCACAGGACAGGGGCCAGTCCCCCACTAGATGATCCTCTCTCCCCTCTCCCTTCTGGGCTCCTGGTCCTCCAGAGTCAGTCGTCCTCCACCTGCGAGACTCCAGGGCTGCCAGGGTGTCACGCCTACCACCAGGTCTGTCCTTGGACCCACCTACCACCTGCCCCAGGACACAGGGCCCTCGCTGAGCTTCTCCCCCCATCCGGGTCTGGGTGGTGGAAGGCGGCAGGGAAGTCTTTCAACTGTAGACTTCCGTTCCCTGAAGTGAAAACACTCACTTATAAAGCCATAAATTCTTCCCATCAGAGGCATTCCGGATATAATTAGACCCGTACAAAGGCCTGGGCACGAGAGAAAGTGCTGACTCCTCAAAAGAGACCCAGGCCTTTAGCAGGTCTGCCAATGCAGACCCTCCCTGGGTGGCAGTGGGGAAGTCAGGAGGGGAAACTGCATTTAACTGGCCACCAAGTTTAGAAGACGTCCACCAGGGAGAGAGGGAGTTGTGTGTCCTCAACGACACTTGAAACCACCCACCTTAGCTTGCTAGAGCTATCATAACAAAGTGCCCCGTGAGGAGGTGTGGACCCAGCTGGCTTCTCCTGAGGCCTGTCCCCTGGGCCTGTAGGTGGCCTCTTCTGCAGTGTCTCACAGGGCCAGCACTGTGTGTGTCCATGACCTCCTCTCATAAGGACATGGGTCCCACTGAATTCCATGCCATTCTTATCGAGGCCCTCCCTCTTTTTAACTTCCTCATATCTTCAAAGACATCTCCAAATGCAGTCACAGTCAGAGGAGCTGGGGGTCAGGATGCCCCCGTGTGCGCTCTGGGACACAACACAGCCCACGGTGGTGGCTGCCCAGGTTACGCTACAACATCGCAGAATCTCTCATGGTAACTGAAGCATGCCATCTGCAACAGGAGCCTGTGTACTCAGCAAGGCCTGTTCCAAGTAAAAGCTCAAGGAAATGGAGGCACTAACAAGGCCTGCCGGGCACAGGTGGGCACCTGGGCTCCCCGGCACCCTGCAGCCAGCTCCCAGGAACCACTGAAAGGGCTGATCTCTGAGGTCCACGTCCGGCCTCCTCGGGCTGGAAGAAGCAAAGTCCCCGTGAATCTATCTCTGTCATGATGTTGGGGCAGGTAGGAAAGGAACAGCTCATTGGGGATCTCATTCCCACCTTCCTAGGGATTAGGACACCAGACTCAAAACCACACATCTTGCCAAAAACCAGTCACAATCCACAGGTTTGTGGTTAACAACTTCAACTGAAGACCCCCAATTCAAAACTGAAGTGGGGGGCCTCTCCTTCATGTGGTGCGGTCACACAAACCAATCAGTGTCTTAGGCTTGACCCCTAGTGTTTCCTGTGGCCCTGAAAACAAGCACAGTGCCTGCCCTGCCCAGGACTGCGTCTCCTCGGAACCCGGGCATTGCCCCACGGTGGCACAAGGCACCAGGACAGATGAAAGCAATACTCTCCACCCTGGAGGCTCTGAATGGGGGCTGGGGGGCTGCGGTCTGCGGGAAGGACAAGCCCAGGGTCCTTTAGGGGCAGGACAGACCTGCAATGATCTGCTTCCCTGGATAGAATCTTTTCCTGGTAGAATCTGAGCAGCCCTGTTGGTTACCAAGTTTTTGGAAGTATCAAAGTTCCAGACTGCCTTCCCAGGCCCTGCCTAACCCCGTCTCTTCTCTATAAACGCAGATCAAAAACCAGGATCACGTTTCAACACCAAACCCCCCACCGGCGGCATCAGGGGCGGCACGCCACTAAAACAAAATGGAACGCCTTGGAAAGCTTCGCTGAACAAACCAAGTATGAACAGATCATATTTGTTGAAATATGTTTAAAAAGTACACAGGCCCTGTGGATATTTCCTCACCAAGTAAGGAATCTTGCTACCAAGACAGAGCGTGGGATCTGACTCTCACGCAGCCTTGCCAGAGAAGCACTTTAATTGCTCCTAATTGATCAGAAGAAAGCACTCAGCACTGGCCTGATACCACATCAACACTCACTGTGGAAATGCAGGCTGGGAAAGATAATAGCAGCAAAATACAGTAAAGGGATCAAAAGTAACAAAGGCGGGGACCATGACAGAGTAAAGGGCTGGACCACAGAGTTTCCCAGGTAAGACTGCGATTCTGAAAGAGGCCCCTGCACTCCCATCACCTTCCGGCTTTGAATCCATTATCTTTCCTCATCTCCCAGGTTCATCAACACACACCATGAAGAATGCATATACCAGGACACCAAACTGTGACCTCCGGAGGGAAGAGAACCCTTGGAAGAACAAAAACGGAAGCAATGACAGATCTGTCTTCCAGCTTCTGCACACTTAATTAACTCCATGTTCCCAATTCCAGCATGGACAAATTTTCAAAGCTTATGTCTGCTTTTAAATCTTCGCTGACCTTGTACCAAATGTACAAATGTTTCTATTAACACACAAGTCAAAAAGGGGGGCAGAAGGGGGACTGGCTCTGGGTATGGTCATTAATATTCTTTATTCATGAAAGAGCTTTGTTTGAAATGACACGATTCAATCAGAAAGTCAATTTCTTTCCAAGTTTGCTGGGCTTCCTGTATGAATGCAAATCGAGGCAAGGAAGACAACACAGGGAGGAAAACACGCAGCTTCCTCCAGAGCTGCTTCATTTTGGTCCAGGAATGGGCGGGAGGAGTGGCTCAGAGATTCTCACTATTCTGGATATTTTTATTTTAATTTTCTTGAGAGTCTTTGCCTACATAAAAATAGAGCAGAGACCCAAGATGGAGTCCTTTCCAATGGAATTATCATCAAGCCCAGCCGTTTGGGAAGAAAAGAGGAGTCTTAAAAACCCTAGGGGCATGATTAGGATCCTGTCAACTTTAGGAGTGGCTGGGGGACCAGTGACTACTGAAAACTGCTCGTATCTAGCTCACGTCACTTTGTGTCACTGTCTTGAGATCACACTACCTCCAGTGAGCCCACACAGGGATACACGGGGGCTGACCTTCAGCGTGAGTGAGTCTTGCCTTCTTTTGGGCTCCACGTAGGGACGGCAATGCACCTGTTACAGTTTTTCTTGCTGTCATCCTATCAGTGGTGAGAGTGACATGGAATATTGAGCCCTTTTCCAATTCATCGCTTTCTAAAATACTCAATTGGAAAACCGTCTCCTTCATCTTGCTATTGTAGTTACGCAGTTAAGTGACCCCAGCTGTCCAGGAAATGCCACGGCAGTGACACAGTACTGAGCTTAGAGCAACCAACTGGGGCTCCTGTCAAAGATTTCCCATGCTAGAGAGAGGCCAGCGGGGAAGCAAACACCATGTTACATTAAATAGACAGCTGCAAATAAAACCCTCCACCTTCCACCACAGATCCAAATTGAAATGAGCCATTAACGAAACTGAAGGACCTGAATCTGCCCTGAGTGACCCAAGGCATGTGCTCTGGCTCTTCCTCTGCAGGTCCTGAGACAGTACTGCTTTGACCAAGAAGGGCTATTTTTCAATTCTCATATCTGGATACAAGCTGGCTTTTTTTTTTTAATAATTTGTTTATTAGGCTCTTTGTTTATATGAAATATAAGTGACTTTTATTTTAAGCCTATCTTTACATCTAGCTCTGTGGTTTGCTCAAACCAGCCACGTTTAAATATCCATCTTAAAAAGCTTCCCCATCACTACTCTTAACCTTCCAATGAGGAAGAGGGCTGGAGCCCAGCAGGGAGGAAAGACCAGGAGACTTTCCTCAGCAAGGTGGCCTGCTCACAGCAGCAGTACTAGTTCCTTTTTGTGGGGGAAGAAAGGGCTTTTGGGGAGGTCAAGTGACATGCCAAGGCCAGAGTACTGCCCAAGCTGATGAGGAGTGGGAGCCAGGCTCCCCCATACCTGGGCTCTGCTGCTTCCACCTGCTGGAGCCGCTGAGCTCCTTGATGCTCTGCTCAGCTCTAGCTGCAAGCTTTCTTCAGAAATGTCCCCATGAAGTCCATGGAATGTTGTGGGGGGAGGGCCTGGGTCACATGGCTACCCACTCACAGGAGAGCATAGGTCTCTTGACAGGGAAACATCATTGTCAACATACAGGTGACCGGGTGACTTGCTGAGGGTGTTCCTCGAGGCCTGACCAGGGAGAAAGAGAAGACCTCCAGGCTGGGTGGACACAAGGCTAGAGAATGATCAGTGCAGTGTCCCTCCCCTGATGGATACACAAGCCAGGGCCCTGCCATAGGAATCCTGGTGGTGCCAGGTGGGCTGCTCCCACACTGTACCTGTGACCTAGCTTACAGCATGTCACTCAGGAGACTCCTCCAGGTACTTCCTACACCACCCAGAAAGCTCGTCAGCTGGACTCTTGCCTAGTCCATGTATCTTTTATAATGAAAGTAACCCAACCCCTCCACTATGGCCTGAGTTAGTGACCTTCTGTGCTTCTCTCCCAATTAAAACCCATTAAAGGGTAAAGAGTTCCAAAAGCAGAAGGGATGTGCCAACCTAAGAAGTGCAGAGATGCTTGCTGTAACTTAAGGCTGCTCTTCATCAAGAGACGAGGTCCACACAGACAGCGTCCTGCCTGAACAAGCCTGTCCACCTGCGGCCAGGCTCCTGTCCTTCTACAACCAAACAGGGTGCAAACAGGAGTGAGCACATTCATCGCTGAAAATCTTGTTAGCCTGGTACCTTAGAAATACAATTCCTGGGTCAAAACTTGTGAGTTTTTAGACATTCACATTTCCAAAGTGACGCTCAGGAAGAGTAAGAGTTTTGCATTCCTGCCATCATTCTAGGGGCTCCGTGTGGGCCGCCCCACCCTACCCCCAGCACACAGGCTGCTCCTGGCCACAGGCCTGGGTATTTCCACATCATTCACATTGTTCTTAATCTCTGCTGATTTATTCCATGATGGCATTCAGATTAACTGGCTTTTGTCTATTTGCCTATGGGAATATTTTTTAAAAAACATTTTTATTAGTTGTTGATAGACCTTTATTTATTTGTTTATATGTGATACTGAGAATCGAACCCAGTGCCTCACACATGCTAGGCAAGCACTCCACCACTGAGCCATAACCCCAGCTCCCTATGGGAATCTTAACTGTTTGTTTTTTACCATGAACACAGGCATTTATTTATAATGAGAAAAAAGAGATTGCAGCAAAATACAAAATTCTAAAAAGCCAATACTATAAGCATCCGGATGCCTTTTTTATAATTAACTACCTGACACACCTCTATAATACACCACCTACATTTTTTTTCATGTTTTAATGTATTTAATTTCTTATGAAAATGATTCACTTGGAAAAATATAGGCACAAATTTAAAGTTATCTATAATCTCCCATTATACAACTACGTGTAACATTTTGGTGTACAGCAATTACTTGCATTCTTTTCTTTATATTAATTTGTGTTTAGCAATTAATAATAGGCACCATATATTCAATTTTATCTTTTGCCTTATGGTACTAAGATGCCATCAGAATTTTTATATATATATGTATGTATATGTATATATATATATATATATATTTATTTATTTATTTATTTATTTATTTAAATTAGTTATACATGACAGTAGAAAGCATTTATGCACTGTGATACATCATACATAAATGGGATATAATTTTTCTAAGTGTACATGTTGCAGAATCATATTGGTCATTAGTCACTTAAAAATCTACTTGAATGAGCTCTGTAGCCATCCAGAATAACCATTTGTCTGCAACATTCACTGCAAATATGTTTCCCTAAAACTTCGCAGAACAGGAATCAGAGCACATGGAAACAATGAAGCATTTTTAGGACACTGCTGGTGTAGAAATGCAGGGAGTGATCTTCTCAGTGGCACCAGAGCTCCGCCACTGACTGAAGTCTGTCACCCAGGGTCAGTTCCCATCCTGTCCAGCGGATCCCTCAGCCTGTGGAGGCTGCTGACACGCCGAAGGCTGGTCTGCCAGGTCTGTTCTTCCGGAGCACACATGAGCTCCTTGCACACAACTTTCCTTTCCTAAGTCTTTCTAAACTTTTCACATTGTTTAAGTTAAGCTCTCAGGTTTGTAATTTGCAAAACCACACTTTTTCCTAGTCTGAAAATGTGTACCTGTTTTTCATGTTGAGTTTTCTGCACACTATTGGCCAAGGGTTCTTCAGCGGCAAGACCCAGGCCCTCAGGGCGCTACACACCACAGCAAGAGCGAAGGCGTGGGTCCTTCCTTCCCTACAGAGCGGGTGATGGAGGAACGGGAGGCAGGACAGAACTGACTCCCAAACAGGACCACGGTCTCTGCACCCCCCCCCCCAGGGCTGATCAAGTCTTATTTTAATCTCTTCCATCCAAAGACACCTTTCAATCAAAAAGATACCTGGAGAACCACACAGCACGATCAACCAGTTTGATCGACTACATTCTATTGCCTCAGGAATTCCTAGGTTAACCTGAGCTGGACAATAAAGTACTCCAATATAAAAGGCACTGCCTGGGATAAAAAGAGAAGCCAGCCCCCACCAGGATGGACAGCTACAGCATTTCTAGCTGACTTCATACTCACCGACCCCAATACCCCAAGGCACAGCCCAGACCTTCAGTGGTACCTGGTGCAGAGCATTCTGGGGGACCCTGGAAACCACACAACACACAGGACAGCACTCCCCACAGATACCCCAACCCACGCCAGCCAGGAGTACCAGAAACACAGGTTCCAGGCCCTGGACAGACCCATGGGTGGGAGCCTCCTGGGGGGGCCAGGAATCTGCCTTCACAAGCCCCCTGCAGCTCATCCTGCAATTCTGCACAACTGTTCCCTGCATCTCCTGACTTTCAGATGCTGTAGACACATTTCAAATAAACATTTTACTCAAGTGTCTCGAAATGACTGAGTAAAACGCTCCATGTCCTCTTCTGCTCCCCTTCCTCCTGCTCCCCCCTTCAGGATAGCGGCTCAGAGCACTGCTCAAGTGACACACTGACAAAGATCGGAGCAGTGTGAGGCATGAGGGGGTGAGAAGGGCAGCGAGCCATCAGGGAAAATAAACCAGAATGCCCTGGAGGAGGGGCAGGCCAGCTGCACCCAGAACATGGCCTGGCCCTGGTCTTAGTATCAAAAGGACCATCTCGTCCAGGCTCACTTCTGAGTTAGGAAAGACTCGGGTCCTTACCACCCCGAAGGCCCACACCTGAAGCACACTCTGCTCCATGACAGCGCCCTCCCACTCCCCAGGAGCCCCCACCTGTCTGAAGAGCAATGTGACCAACTTCCAATGCAAGTCCCCTTCAAGGATTTTAAAAAGGCCTTCTAGGAATGTCTAACTCCCTCAGGTGGGACCTTCAAGACGGTCACTCCCTGAGGGTAGCCACAGCTCGGGATCTGATCAGGAGGTATCACAGGATGGCTTTGGCAGGGAACACAGGAGAAGTGCCCCACTCCCAAGATCCTGGGGCCTGAGGTTGCAAAGCACAGACGGTCTCACCCCCTAGAGGATGGTGTGCTTTCCGGCTGTGGCTGAGGGCACAGTATGGACGGAGAACCTGCTCTCGGGAGGAAGGACAAGGTGGGCAGCAGCCTCACCAGCCACTCTTGGGCCTCCGACTGAGGCACCTGGCTCTCAGCAGTGGGACTGCCATCTGCACCCCTATGGGCCTTGCAGCAACTTCTCCAAGGATGGGGGGGTGCGAGAACACAGCCACCCGACACGGAGCCTGACGCGGGGTGAGGTGTGCTGTCATAGATTCAAGCCTCACCCAACAGCAGCACAAAGAAAAACTCCACGACTCCCACTCTGGGTTAAGAGGGGGAGAGAGCAGGTGGTGGGGGGGTGAACTGGAAATCACCCTAAAGAGGAAGAAAGGGATGAATGTGATATTGCTCAAGTGGATTGACTCCCAGGTGCCCCCGCAGTGGTCACTCCCACACTGGAGTTATTTAAAGCCACAGACTTTTCAATACTAGCTCACAGCTGCCTGCTTGTGTGAGTTTTCAAAGAATGACTGGGGGTGGGAATGGGGGTGGTCTCAAGATAAAGTCAGGTGCCCTCATCTCAAGTCACTCCAGTAACCCAACCTCCTTTTCTGGTTGTATTTGGGGAGAGGGGTGCACTAGCTAAGGGTCTGAGTTTTTCTGACGCCCAGACTGAAGGGGTGTGAGAGCCGTGTGATTGTCTAGGGGAAGGACCAAGCTGGACCTCGAGGAACGCTGGTTCCCCCCTGGGTCCCTGCATGCTGGACAGCTGTGAATCTGGAGGACACAACAAGGCTGAGGGTGTGGCTCAATGCCTGCCTAGCAAAGGGAGGCCTTGGGTTCCATTCCCAGCACTGAAAAATAATAAATCAACAATGAGATTCACTTAGACTCGTGGTCAAAGTTCATACAAGATGTGAAATTTTGCAAAGCGAGTACCAGGAGCTTGTGATTAGGCTATGAAATGTGATTCCGGAGTGGGAACCTCTGTGAAGCAGGTCTGAAGGCCTCTGTCAACCTCAGACACACATCACTCAGGGACCAGGTAAATGCCTCAGCAGACCATTTAAGAGCCTTAATGGCAGGGCAGACCGTACCCAATTATCCATATGATAATTACAAAACCCATTTACATGCAGTTGTGACCAGACATTTCACAGGCACCTTAGAAAGAGGCCCTGTGGTCCAGGGCGACACTCACTGCCGAGCTTCCATGATGAGGGACTTCCTCGTCACTGCCACCTTCAAGCCCAGCCCCTCCCAGCTGGCCACAGGTTTGTGGGCCTGTGGCTCCCATGGCCTAAAGGTGGCCTGAGGGAACTGTCTGCCTACAGTTTCAGCTCACCCTGGACACACTTCTCAGGGGTGTGCAAGGCACAGAGGTCAGAGTGAGAAAGGGAGCTGGAGAAGTAGGTCCACCGTGGTGAAGGTTCAGCTGGGAAATGCTGGCTAACTGAAGTGCCCGAATGCAGAGAGAAGTGCTCTCTCCAGAATGCAGAGAGAGACCTGACAGGAGAGCAAGCTGGGGCCTGGCTGCATCCACAGAGTCATCCCCGAGGCCTCTTAGGATCAGATGCGCTTTGCCCACCTCGTTGCAAGCTCCGCTAACAGGGTTGGTACAGCGAAAACTTCTGGTTATCAGATTACTCTTGGGTCTTAATGGTGTCTGGACACAATTGTTAGATAAAAATTCAGTATATGATGATGGATCCTTTTGTTTGTCCAACGGAAACTGAACTTCAGTCCCTTCCCTATGTCCACCCAGAAGTTCAACAGCACTTGTGTTTTAGGGGAAGCATAACAAGAGGGACAATGATTAGACTCTACTGTCATTACCCTGAGCTGTCATTTTTGGATGAAAACCTCCTTCAAAAACTATAAAAGCTCTTAAAGCCAGTGAGTCACCTCTAGGCAGGAGGGTCACTCAGAGGCAGAAAGGCCTGCCCAGCATTCTGGAAACGTGGATTCTACCCCCAGCATGGCTCTAAAACAAGAAATTATCATATCAAAGTATGACATGGTAACAACGAATGCAGCGAACAGGTGGGCTGCTCCTGCACTGGGTGCCTGGACCCCTGCACACTCGCTCAGGCCCCTCTCAACCTCCCCCTGCAGTGGGGTGGCCACTGGACTGAGCTCTAATCCTTGCAGGACGGGTGGCTCCCAAACCCTGCAAGGCACAGAGCCCGTGGCCCTCAGAGCTCTCGCCACTCGCCACGCATGGCTGAGCCCAAACACGGAGGAGTCCCTGCAGCACAGGGACGTCTCTCTTGAACTTCACAGGAGAGGTGTGATGCATCTACTTGGTTGAGCCCTGGGATTCGGGGTTTGCCTGTTACTAACAAGAATATCCCCATAAAACACAAGGCTGGAGTGTTCACTTCTCGTGAATTTGGCCACCAGCCTCCTTCACGCTGGCTGGGTCTGTCTTCTCGACAGTCATGTCAGCCCACCTGTTATTTTATGTTCAGTTGCTTTCAACCTTGATTCTCCACTTGCACTATCATGGGACGTGGGCCTAAGAGCCAGAGACGTCTCCCTTTGCGGGCATTTTCCCATGACATGTTAAGTGTGCTCTACCGCAAGCCACCTTTTCAAGAAGCAAAGCTGAGAGGAAATCTCCACACAGAAGGCCAGGCGTCCGGTGCAGGTGGTGGCACCCTGAAGGCCACACCCCTGCAGCGTGGTACTGCAAAAGCAGTCTCCAGTCCCACAGCCCTGTAGCCAGTCTCCCCCAGTGGCCTACAGGTCGGACTCGGCACTTGGGCAGGCTGTTCAGCGTGCACGTCTGAATGACGCCTCCACACTGACTGCGATGGCTGAGCTCCGAGCTCCAATTCCAGGATTAAGATCCTGCAAGTGAACTGCTTATTCCAGAGCTCAGAACGATGACGAGCTGCTCTCGGATACACACTCTGAGGTCTCCGGTGTGGACGCCTCAGACACACACGTTAAGCAGAGATAAACATCAAACGGACACCAGAAGTCCCCACGGACAGACACACACCCGTGCACACGCCACGTGGTGGGCAAGTGGGAGGGAGTCTGCGCTGGCAAGGTCTCTTCCCTCCTCCCACTCCACCTCTGTATTACCTAATCAGGAAGAAATCTCACTGCTCCTCCAGACCCTTCCCCCTCCTTCCCTCGAGCCTCCAAGGATTCCATCCAGTTTGTTCCAACCACCTGCAGCGGAAGTGGCTCAAATCGCCCCATGACGTCTGCAAGGCTGCCCTGTGTGGCTCAAGATGGCCCCACATCCAAACAGGAAGGCTGCTCTGCAGTGTAGAAGCTGCTCGATGGCCATGGCAGCCTCCTTCTCCTGCTCCAGACCTTCTCTACAACACAGCCACACAAAGAGGGCGGCACACTTCATGGGCTCTGTCATCTACTTCCTTTGATTAGATGATCAGTTTTCTCTCAGAGGAAGATCAGAGGACACAGAAGAACCCGGGAGTGTGCAGGCGCAGATAGCAGGGACCCTATTAAGAGAGAGCGTGATGGGAAAGAGAAGCCAAGTTTCATCAGTGTGCTGCTCGGTTTTGGCTTCCTACTAAAAGAAAGGGAAACAGGGCCATGCTCAGATGGATGTGGAAGATGACCTTCTCCCACGGGGCCCCTGAGGATGGATACGGCAAATTCCCAAGGGCTTTCACAATGGAGATGTTCCTGGTCTTACTTGGAAGCACTGAACAGTCAGACTTATTCCTTTATGTCACACCAAGAGAGTTTTCCAGTTTCTTCCATCTCCCCAAAACTACTAAGATAACTTTTCCTTAACAAACACATTAAAAGAGACAGGCTGGGTCGTAGCCAAGTGGCTACAGAATGTACTTCACATGCAGGAGGACATGTGTGTTCAACCCCCAGCACCAAACAATGAGACAAGGTAGGGAAATCTATGGTGGCCTTTGAACTTCCAAAGAACCCTTGCCTTCATGGCCATCTGCCCTCTGGGCCCGTTTCCTGCTCTGTGGTGAAAGGAAGCAGCTTTCTCAGGTCTGGTCCACCATTTCCACATCCTCCCAGAGAACCTGCTGCAGAGCTGAGGATGACACCAAGTTTCCTTTTCATGTGCAGCACCTGTCAGGTCCCCACCACCGTGCTTTGTCCAGTGCACATGGTGGTGGGGACCACAAGAGATGCCACCAAGCCCAGAAGCCTGGGATTCACCTGATGTTTGCAAAGCAAAATGATTTTATTCTCATGGATGTAACTAATGCTCTAAGAGCTTCCTGGGCTCTTCCCCGCTTCTGAACACAAAGATTACATGTGTGCTTCTCTTGGGGACAGGGTCCTTACTGCTATTTTAACATCTGGAAGCAAAAGACGTGGGGAAGCAACAGCCAGAGCCCCCACTGGCTCTCTGCAGGCTGGCCCGCTCCAAGGGAGGTCGACCTCTGGAGAGCTGGCCCTGTGGGTGTCTGTAGACAGGTGTCAGAACAAAAGGAAGTGGGAGGACCCATCCAGGACCCACCATCCACTGAAAGTCTCAGCAAAACCTCGTCTGAATCCTCACCCAGATGCCCGCTGCTGCTGCAAGGTTCTCCTGAACCTGCAGGGACAGTCCCTCCAAACCAATATAGAGGGCTCACCAGAGCTCCTGCCCAGCTCACCTCAGCTGCAAAACTCCTCCAATCCTGCCACTGGTCACAGCCCAACGGTCCAAGAGGTGGATGCAGCAACCCCTGAGTCTCAATCTTCTTTGTAAATCCTTCCAAATAAAATCCCCAACCTCAATAACATACATGCACAATCTAGCAAGACCCACAGGACGAATCCCTGTTGTCAGGCAGGCCACGTGGAGCAGGAGAGCCATGCACCCTGGGTGGGCACCCTCTGGAAAGCAACCGGCAGACACAGGAATATGCATCACCTTGGATGCAAGAAAATACCTTAGGGCTTTATGCCAAATCAAAAAACAAGATGTAAGAAGATACATGAAGAAATGGACATCCAAAAGTACACAACCTTGATGTTCCCCAAAAGGGCACAAAGATACAGGAGCTGCTCCAGGGAACCTTGAACCACAGTTACATTACAGCTGTAGAAGCCAGGTATCAGCACAGAAAACATACATGGTATTTTCTAAGAAGTGATATATTCGGGTTGTCTATGCACTCCAAAAAATAAGGGGGCAGAACATGGAATAATGTACACAGGTGATTTGTTAGATAAAATCAGATTGGGGGGGGGATCACTTTTGAATGCTTACTTACAATAGTGCTGTAAAGATAACAAAGCATGAAATAAAATGTATGTATATTTATTTTAATAGTGGTGACACTGTCACTAAAAGTGTTTGAGAGACAAAGTAAAGCCCTGAGACAAAGACAGGAGAAGCAGGTTTCTGAGCTGCCACATGGGCAAAAGAAAAGTCCAGCAGGCACAAGCAGGCAAGGCGCAAAAACCCTGAAGCTCCAACTTCTTGACATTTACCAAGCACTGCTTGAATTATGCCCTGGAATGCAAGGAAGGCAGCTGGCCCAAAAGTGGGGTGGGGTGGGTGGAGACACTTCCAACCCTAAGCTTCCCCAAAACACAACATAAACACACCAGGAAGAATCCTATATGATGGGAACTTCTACACAGGTCTGTTTGCCCGAATGATAAGATATCTTTTTAAGAACAAAACTTCCAATGCACATCCTTTTAGATGACATGCAAGTGTGCCTGACTGCATTTCCACCACTGGCCAGTGGGCAGGACAGGCACTTCCGGTGACTTTTGCCAAAGACCCTCCAATGGTAGCATGAATTACACTTTCAGAGAGGAGAACTACCATAGGCAAAAGCTCAAGGTGAGGCCTTAGAGAAGAGGAGCTCCTGCCCATTGTCACAGGGGAAAGTGCACAAAGTGGACAGCACTGCCGGGTAGCTGGCCTCAACCAAGCCCAAGAGGCAGGGCTGCCGGACTTCGCTCTGAAATTATCCCCACCTGTCACACTTCAAGCACTCTCCTTCAAGGGGGAAGAGAAAGCATCTACCTCCAGACTCACTCCACCAGGCAAGCTTCCAAACGTGAAGTTCAAAGGGTCTGCCTACCACTGTTCTTTAGAATCTGCACCCCCACCCCAGACATTCTTAAAAGATGACAGGAGAATACAAATGGTGGCAGGTTAGCAGTGATCAGACAAATGGGTTAAAAAGAAGGAGCCAGCCCGTCCCATTCAGGGTCCTTCCTGCAGTCGCTCCCAATTAGACAGCTTAATTACAGACTTGGGCTGTTTATGGACAGGGCAGCAGTAAACAGCCAGGAAACGCAGCTCCACACTGCTCTCTAATTAAGCCCAGCCTGTCGGTGGGGAAAATGGTACTTTGAGTTTCAGGACTTCCTTGTTCCTGAGTTCAGAGATGGGGACTCATGATTTGGGAGGTAATGCATAGTTCATTCCTTTTCGGGAACACAATCATGCTGTCCTGCGCTGAGCCAGCCTCTCAGGACCCTTGAACTCTGGGGGAAGGAACAGCACCTTCCCTCCTGGCCTGGGGCCATAATGGCCATTAGCAATCATTTCTCTTTTCTAACTGTCCAGTAGAGCAGCCAGGGCCTAGGGAGCTGAGCCAGTATGAACCAGAGGGCAGGATCTGCTGTGGTGCCTCAAGTTTGCATAACACCTGGGAATCCAGGGACCCCGGCTTTCTCTAACCAAGCTGGTAGCATTAGTGCCTGAGGGTGGTCTGCATCAGAGAGGCAGAGGTTAAGTGCTGTAAACAGAAATGTTGCTGAGTTGCCCCAGTAGTGATAATCATCTTCCAAGGGGAAACCAAAAACCAGTGGAGATCACAGCCTGCAGGAAGCAAGAGGGCGTGGGAGCATCTGTGGCTCTCGGAAGCCCTCAGCAGACCAATCACAATCATCAAGATGCTGAATTCCCAAAGGGGAAAAGCGTCTACTCCTGATGACAGTACCAACTCCTAGGTCCCTCAAGACCTAGGAAATAACCCTGAGGTTCGAGAACAGCTCAACCTGTCTGAAAGTGTTCTTCTTGCCTCCACAAGCAGAAAGGGATGGCCCAGACCCGGGATGACTCTCGCCGATTTGGGTTTGCAGAATCAAGTGCTGTGAGCCAAGCACTGCTACTTTCCAGGAGTGAGAGTGATCCCCAGGGAAGCTTGTCAAACAAAGTGCTCCTCTTATACCCTGAGAAACACACCGGAAAAGGCCAGGCTGACGGATCTCAGGGTGAAGGAGGGGACAAGCCCCACCCAGCATGAGGTCACCACCATGACACATCTGTTCAGTGCTTGGGAGCCGCCTCCAGTCTTGGCCAGAGATATGTACTCCCTTCCCAGCCTCCTCTTCCTCTGCCCACCCTGGAAACACTGGGATTCCCTGAGTGCTGTCCCAAGCCAGCAGCATCTCAGGCCACACAATGGCCCCAAGTGAGTCCATCCTCCCTCGCAGCTGCTTCCCATCTTCCCATCATGCCCTTCAAATGCATGCCGCCCTCACCTCTGAGCTGGAGGACTGCTCACCCCACGGCCTCCACACCCCACCCAGCTAGCCCACAGAAACCTCACGATCAACAATGGCAAGGCCATGCTGACCCTTCGTCCTTCCTATACCTGAGTACCCCATTACCCCTCCAGTTCCCCAGCCCCAAATACCCCCCAGTTTTGCCTCTTAACAAACCCAATTGGCCACAAGCCTCTCCAAACTCCATAGGACTATGTTCCCTGCTCTCCCTCCCTGCTGCCACTGCCTCAGGACAGAGGTGCAACAGACCACCTGGCCCCCCGGGACACTGTCACCACAACGAGAAGGGGTGCTACGGGCATGGAGTTGGTGGAGGCCAGAAAACTGCTAAAGATCCTGTGAAGTTCCAGACGGCCTCTCAACAAGGCACAAAATGTCACTATGGGGCAGAGCTGAAAACCCTGTCTGAAGCCAGGACCACCCCTCTGCAGTGTCCCCACCAGCGTCCCACCTGTCCTCTCCCAGGAAGCCAGAGCCATCATCTGACCATGTTATTCTTACCCCAATCCTGGAAAGCAGTCAGAGACTCGGGGCTGCCATGGTCCCCTCCCCTACTTCCCACGTTCCAGCAAGGACCCTGTGGCCCAGGGAGATGGAAAGAGCAGACCCAGGCCACACAGCCATTTGGTGACAGAACCAACTAGAACCTGGACCTCCTGCCTGCCTCTCCACCCGGTGATAGTTAGTTTTATGTGTCAACTCGACTCAACCATGCAGGTGGGTGTCACCCAATACATGGGAGTTAGAGGAGGGGACTTGGCTGGTGCTGGGAGCTGCGACGTGGTCTTGGTTCCTGGTCTTGGTTCCTGCCCTCCGTGGTCTTGGTTCCTGGGCCTCCAGATGCAGAAGGAACCACACCACCAGCTTGCTTGGCTCTCTGGTGTGGGCATGGCCGATCATGACGGCGTGAACCAGTTCCCATGACAGGGCTCCTCCAGCCACCTCCACACAGCCTACGGGCTCTGACTTCTCTGGAGGAACCTGCTGCAACATTCAATCTCCCCGTAACATGACACTTCTTCCAGGGGATCAGTCTGTACCCTCTGGCCCAGAAATTCCTACCTTCAGTTTCCTCCTAAAAATCAGTTACATTTTGGGCTCTCAGAAAGTGCGAGCACACCGTCACAGCCACCTGTGAGGAGGGTGTTATCCTCACTTCACAGATGAAGGCACTGGGATGGGGCACTCGCCACCGAGTGCTCAGGAACACGTGAGCTTCCGAGGCCACTGTAATCAGCACCAGGACGCGAATGGCTTCATAAACTCGACCAGGTCTGACAGCTCTGGAGCCGGAGGCCCAGAGCCATGGTTTAAGGGCTGCTCTGGGCCTCCCGTCAGAGCCTGGGGTTCGCTGGTGGTCTCTGGGAGGCTTTGCCTCGCAGAAGCATCCCGAGCTCTGCCTTTGTCTCTACCAGGCTTCTCCCAGTGGTGGTATCTGTGCCCAAACTTCCCCTTTGGTGGTAAAGACACCAACCACATTGGATTAGGGCCCGCTCCGTGTCCAGACAGCCTGGTCCTGACTACTTAGGTCTGCAACAAACCGACTTCCATCCAGGAATTACATTCCAAGGTTACCTTCTGAGGCACTGAGGGTCAGGACCACAACACGAGGACTGTGAGGGGAGAGGGTTCAACCAACCAGAGACACACTGAGGACTGGTCAGGCTGGCTCGCCCCCGAGCTGGCCGAGTCCTAGGAAAGTCAGTCTGGCCTGATGCCTCCAGCAGCCCATGTGGAGGATCCCAGGACGACAGGCGTCCAGGAGTGGGTGCTGGGGACCCTGGAAAGGGCAAGGCTGGTTTCTGCCCCAATCCTCTGCCATCACTTGTCCAGAGAGCCTCAACTGCCCTGGCCACAGCTGACCATGTCCACAATGGAAGAGCTTCCCCTCAAGTCCAGTGAGCCCACAAAAACTGGGGGAGGGAGCGTACCTATCATTTGGTACGGTCAACCAAAACTCGCAGTGTGGGCATGCTACCCTGCCTCTCTGCACATGCCCAGACAGATGCCTGGAAAGGTGCCCCAACGGAAAAACACTCGACACCGGCTGAGGCGAAGAGCAGAGACGGAGAGTCAGCAGCAGGCTCGTGGCGTGGACCCTGGGCTCCTCGGCAGGAGAGTGGCGAGCGCTGAAGGAAGCGGCCCACCCTGCCCAGATCCACCTGCTGGTCACCCTCGAGGCCAGCACCCTCCGACCTTCCCCACCCCACAATCACACGTCTCAGCCACCAGGGTTCCCCCAGGCACAGCTTTGGAGAAGGGGTGGGAAAGCTCAGAGAAAGGCCAAGGGCTGACTAAGGGCTACCCTAGAAAAGGCTCAGTCTGGTAGATTCCTTGCAAAATAACCCCCCAGGGCGTGCCGCTGCCTGTTTCTCAGAGACTCGACCCCTGGTCTTCAATGCTGCATGTCCTGTACACCATGACCGTGGGGATGGCGGACCGAAGGACAGCGCACCATCTGACGGAGCTGAGGATGAACAAGCTCTCCAAACAGCTCCTTTTCCAGGTGGGCCTGTCTCCAGGCAAGGTGAAGGTCAATCCAGGGAGCAGAGGAGAAACAGAAGATGCATGTGGCATCCTCAGGGAGGCTAATGGGATGCAGGGCCCTCGGGGACCTGTGTGACCTCCTTCCCTGAGGCACCTGGGGCAGGTGTCCCACCGTCACCTAGAGATGGGAGGCAGGGGCTCGGAAGCTCTGACGACCCACCACCATCTCGGGCAGGGGAAGGCAAGGTGGACATTCACATCAGGATGCTGGCGTCCAAGCCCAGGCTGCCTGTGTGTGCCACAGGGCGCCAGCCATCAGCTCCTCCTTGGCAGCACGCTAGGAGGAGTCTCTTGCTGGAGGAAGATCACTCAAGCTTAGGAAAACTAGTCCTGCAGCTGAGGAAGTGCCACAGGAACCTCACGCAGGTCTGATAACGCACAGCGGGCAGGTGTCCGGGGGCGAGAGGGTGGGGTGAGGGTGGGCACACGAGGACTGCGCGCCACTGCTCATTCATCCAGCAGGCGGTACGCCCGCAGCCGGCCAAAACGTCTTTGAGCAAAACAAAGCCTCCTTCGCAGTACATGAACCATTCTCTCTGAAAACTAGATTCTCAACACGGAAATGGTTTTATTTTGACTAAAATAAAAACCAGTATTCTCAGTTTGTCCTAGACACCTCAAGTGGGAATGTGGGGAAAGTCATGGCGGAAAGCCACCAGACCCAGGAGCCAGGCTCACTCTGAAGCAGAATGCTGACAAGCTTGCAGGGTCTCCAGCCCCCCGAGGCAGCCCTCCTTTAAGGATCCCCAGTGTCTTGGGCACAGCTGGTCCACAAGCCACAGTGGTTGAACTGATTAGCAATGGGCTTTGTTCAGAGCCCGAGACTCGGTTTTGATACAAGTCATTCTGATCAAATTTGGAGGTTCCAGCTCCTGGGACAAGGTTCAGAAGAGCTGCTGGGGAGGGACCCAGTCCCATTTCAGGGATGCCCAGGGAACCCTCCAGGGTCCTGCCTCTCAATTGTGACACAGAACCGTAGGCGAGGGTATAATCATCACTGTGATGCTGCTGATGTCTGCGCTGGAGACTCCTGAGGATGTGTGGGTGTGACACAGCCACTCACAGATGACTTGTCCAAACACAGAGCTCTCTGAAGCACAGTGTTCACCTATCACACACCATACAAAGCCACGTGTGTGTTCTGGAATTTGCATAGTAAAGGATTATCAGGATTCGGAGAAGAAATTCAGAAGAGAGGAACAAATGTGGAAAAATCAAGTGAAAAGCCCCACAAGTAGCCTTAGAGCCAGGGCTGCAGATTCCCATCCTCTGCCTCAGCTCCATCTACTCAGGACACCTGATGGAAGCTCTTGAGGGAGGGACCCAAGCACAGCTGAACACAGAAGCCCACCAAGGCCACCAGATCAGGACTGAAAGGCTGCATACCAGGCCTCGGGTTTTCAAGGAAGCTGAGATGGGCCACCTTGGCCTTCTAAAGAAGAGGCCTCTTTTTTTTCCCCCAGCAAGCAGCTCCTGCTCCTTCCTAGAAAACAATGGTGTCAATCTGAGCAGGAAAGCAGAACACACCACCAGACTGCTCAAGAGAGGAGCTGGGTGGGTGAACAGGCAAGGCCAGCTATCCTGCCTCTGGATTAAAGCAGCCTGTGCTGTTCTACACGAGAAACACGCCACTGAACAGCGGGAGGGAGGTCCAGTGTCCTCAAGAGAAGCCAGGTCGAACTCAGAAAGTTGAAGCAACAGAAGACCCCCGGCCCCTGCAGCCACAGCCTGCGTATGGCTGCTGTGCTGCCGCTCAGAAGAGGAGCCCTATCAAACCTGGCCATGGCAGATGGTCATCAGGGGAACCCAGGAGCGTATCAGCTCACCAAGGTCCACAGTGACCATATGCAAAGTTCACCTCTGCCACTTCATGGAGATGGCTCAAGAGGGGCTCCGCAGAGGAGGGCACAGAGAGCAAAGGCCAGTGTCCCCAGGCCCCCAGGGGCTCTGCCCAAGCGACTCTGTGCCCTGGTGCCCGGGGCTCAGCTCTGGCTTCAGCTGGCTGGCAGGAGTGCCTGGAACACTGCTCAGGTGCTGAGGCCTGAACAGCCAGCCAGCGGGGCGACCCCCCGAGACGCGGAACCCTCCTGCTGGCCGAGCGCTCGGTCCTCTCCAAGTTACCCATTCTCACCTTGCGTAGTAACTAGAATCAGGTGGCAACATGACCCAACACCCAAACGACGGTGGCTTAAACAACACAGGAAGGTTGTTTCTCACTCACTAATGCAACCTTGGGCAGGCCATCCCAGGAGGCTAGTGGCTCCTCTGACCCAGATCCCTCACTGTGCTGGGCTGAGACAGGGCCACCTTCACACAGACATGCAGGTAACAGGTGAGAGCGCGCAGGGAGGAGGGTGAGCAGACCCCCGCATTCTCTGCATGAGGTCCTCCAGAGGTCTCCGAACCCCACCTCCCACTCTCTCAGGAGAGTGACCACACCTGCTCACAGGCGGGCTGCCGGAGGTCTTTACTCTGAGCAAGCCAGCTGGGACCAAGGCAAGGACAACCTGACTCTGATTACCACTGGCCACAGGCACTTGTTTCTAGGCTTTTCCATGCATCGCCTCACTGAAGTTCCACTACAACCACGTGACGTGTTACCATCCTCCTCTTCCCAGCTGACGGCACCATGGCACAGAGGTGAGGTGACCTGCCCAGGCGTGCACACACGTCAGGCCCAGGGTGGCTAGGTGCAGAAGGCCTGGGTGAGCCTAGGATTGCCACCCCTCTGGGAAGGGGCCAGGGAAAGAATGCCGTGGGCAAGCAGGTCCTCCAGAGAGGACATTCCTGGGACCCCCTCAAGGAGGGGCCTTGGCAGAAAGACTTCAGTGGACAAAGCAGTCACAGTGGGCACAGCCAGGACCACTCAGTGTGGGCCTTGGGTACAGCTCCGCCAACAGAGGCCAGCAGCCCTCTTCCCTGGTGCTGCCTCCACCTGGCCTCTCCCTGGAGATTCTGCAAGCCTGGCCAGGCATGGTTGGCCAATGCATCACCCTTTCTTGTGACATACCGTATATGTGAATTTCTGCTTAACTCTCTCAAATTAGCAGCCCTTCCAAGTCCTCAGGGATTGGAATGTGCCTGCATTGCCCCCACAATCTGGCAGCAGGATCATCACTGTGTTTGCTATTTACTTACACACTGGAAAGAAAACACTGGGAGCATTTTGAATGTGTTTATTTACCGCATAATGAACCCTAATAACGTCGGTCTCTAGGTCCTGTGGATTTCCCTTGCGTATGTTGCCTGGGCATCTGGGCATCACTGAGACATTTGCATAAGAAGGAGTTCCACTGCGGACCTGTCAAAATATTTTTTGACAGGCTAAAGACGCGTTTTACGACACGATTCACAGTTACCAGAGAATGTGTTCACAATATGTTTCCGCAATCTGCCCATCGCGCAGAGGAGGCTCTTTGTTTTGATCGGGCTGCGGCTGGCTGTCACTCGGCGTTCATACATTATGCAGACCCGCGACGGCAGGGCCAGCACACAGACCTCTGTTCAAATAATTAGGAGAAGGCTGCGGGGCTGAGCGTTGCCATGGCGGCACAAGGGATGTGGTCACATTCCACCAAGGACGAATGTGCCTGCGCTACGCAGGCAGTCAGAGGAGCAGCAAACGACAGAGAATGAGCACAAGGGCTTGGCGTGCGCACTGGAGCACAGGCAACCCAGGCTCCCCTCACCCCCTACCAGACATGGCTCATGAAGAGCACGGATCTGCTGGAACAGACACGGAAAAATGCTTGTCCTGCAAGGCTACAAATCCTGTCACATCTTTACAAACAGGGCACAGGGGACAGTGAGGAGGCATTCCACCAAAATAATAACAGTGATGGGTGATAAGCCTCCAGGTTCTCAAAACAAACTACTTTTCTTTCAACATGTGTTTTATTTGGCACAAAATCTTTCCATGGATCTGTGTTTTGAAGTCTCATATTCATGCGCAGCCAACCTGCAGGGAAAATCACAGGCGATGAGACATTTCCTACCGAACGATGAATGAGTTAATGCCTACGGTGGGTGACGCCTCAATAGCAAGGGCCTTCTGCCCTGAGCAGGCATCTCCCGCCTTCCATGAAGTCTGCTCACTCAGACCCAATGCTCATTCCTCACTCTTAAAAATCCCAACATGGTCCCTCTGCCAGACACTTGGTCCCCAGGATGGGCAGGTGGTACCAGGATGGGCACTTGGTCCCTAGGATCACTTGGTCCCCAGGATGGACACTTGGTCTTCATGCCAAATACTTATCCCCAGGATGGACACTTGGTCCCCAGACTGGGCACTTGGTGCTCATATTGGACACCAGGTCTTCATGCCAAACACTTGGTCCCCAGGATGGAAACTTGGTCCTTATGCCAAATACTTGATCCCTAGGATGGACACTGGACCCTTAGGCTGCGCACTTGGTGCTGATAGACGCTTGGTCCCCAGGACGGACATTTGGTCCTCATGCTAACACGTCCTCAGCTGCTAACCTATGTGTCTCTTCCCCGTTCTCCTCCCGTGGTCTAGGCCACCTAGCTAAGGCCCCAGCACTCCGACTGCCTACTGTCCTCCCTGTCTCCTGCAGGTCTGATCACACTTACTCTCTCCCTTGAGATGGGCCACAGCTCCCCCATCCTTCCAGAGTAGCAAAGGCTCCACCCAGTCCTGCATCCTCCTTTCCCCAAAGATGCTGCCATGCTCTAAAATCTCAGGACCCTGAGCACGAATACCTGCTGTTCTTCATTTCCCAGGAGCTGGAGTTCTCCTTTTTGTCCCCTTCCTTTCTCCAGCTCTGTCTGGGCCCCCTGCGGGGTGTCCCTGGGCACTCTAGCACTCCTCCCTGGAGTCACAGGCTCAAGCACAGAGCAGTGAGCAGCATGGCTTCCTCTGCTTCAACAGCAGCTCAGCCATGCTCAGCCACCCCTCCCCTTTAGAAGGACCATGGGGACAGTGCCCAGCATGGTGCCTGGCATGTGTGCGGAGTCAGCCTGCCTGTCCCCACCGCCCACCACCTGAACTGCCCTGGGCAGTCAGTGCGTCTGACTCATTCACCTCTCCTCCGCCAGCCACAGACCCGCTCTGATGTCCAGTAAGTGAGCATAGGGCAGGGACCCTCCTCCCATGCCAGTCAAGGACCCCAGCCACTCCCCTCATCTCCTGCCTTCTGTCCACCGAACACTTCCTTTCCCTTCCTGAGTTCTGGCTCCTGGTGATCCTCTTCCTCCCACCAGCTGAGAAGACCCCAAGAGATGCTCTTCCAGTCCTGGCCTGGTCCCCACTTCCCTTTGGCCAGGACTCAAAAATAACATTCAAAGCACTGAGGAGAATTATTAAGAAAAAC
Source organism: Tamias sibiricus (assembly GCA_025594165.1). Classification (NCBI taxonomy): domain Eukaryota; kingdom Metazoa; phylum Chordata; class Mammalia; order Rodentia; family Sciuridae; genus Tamias; species Tamias sibiricus. The sequence goes on from CM046660.1 coordinate 174,324,750, forward strand.
TATTTCCCAATCTCAGCAACAAACATGAGCCGAGCAATTCAATGGGAACACTGCAACAGGATACCAAAGGCTCAGCAGGAGACAGCTGGTAACTCTGGACCACAAAACCAGCGAGTGCCGCTGCCTCCCCGGAGGCCCACAGTGAGACCCTCCAGTGCTGGACAGGCCCACAGCGCAGGTCAGCCACCTGCACAGAGCCCCACACTACAGGAGAACCAGGAGATGCCCGCGCCCCATGAGATTCCATGGGGTCGGATCAACTCAGGGCAACAGCAATGACGCTCCGCGTGGCTTCTTCCTGTTAACTTAAAGGCACTCTGGTTTCGAAATTTGCTTCATGTGAACATGAAAATAAAGTAGACAAACCTACCTGGGGTTTGACCTAGTATTACAGGATGTCGGATATTAAAGTGACTTTTGGGATCAGAGGCCAACGAGCTATGGCCGTGGGTCAAATGCAGCCCAGTACGTGTCTGTAAAGAGTCACGGACACACCACACACTTGCTTCTGCACACCTGGTTGCAATAGAGCCCAGAAGTCGCCAGGGACTGTACCATCCACAGGGCCTCAAATCTCACCCTGGCCCTTTCAATCAAGTTGCTTGCACTAGAATCTTTTTCTTCGACTATACATCTGCCCCTCAGAAAAGAGATTTTAAATACCACCCAAGTTACTTCTTGTTAAATAACTTTATTCATGTGGGTAATACTGTCCATCAAGGAACCCTTCCAGATCGTGACATCCGCGTGCACTGTCACACAGCAGCAGCATTAGTCAGCATCAGGACCCTGCTGCTGCACCGCGGCCCCGCAGGCCTCCCCACTAGCAGATCACCAGACACCCACGGGCAGGACGTGCTGGCCACCCTTGGAAATCCCACCCACTGCCCAATATGGAGGCCAACAGGGAGGGATGCTGCCACTTTCCCAACTCCTCACTCTTACAAAACACAGCCACAACCACCTGCGTGTCCCCTGACAGATCTGTTACTATTCTACCGTCCCATAATAAAGACCTTCCTCTGCGTGGGCTTCTAGGTTGCAGGGATGAACTTTTCTTTTTCTTTCCTTTTTTTTTTTTTTTTTTTTTTTGGGGGGGGGGTGGGTACCAGGGATTTAACCCAGGGGTGCATAACCACAAGGCAAAACCCTAGCCCATTTTTTTTTCTTTTTAATTTTTAGAGACAGGGTCTCACTAAGTTGCTTAGGGCCTAGGTTGCACGGCTGGCCTGGAACTTGCGATCCTCCTGCCTCAGCTCCCGAGATGCTGAGATTACAGGAGTGCACCAATGCACCCAGCGCATGTGTGAACATTTTGAAGGTCAAGCTGTCTTCCAGACAGACAGGCCACAACACACAACAACGTCCTAAGTGACTTTAAGTTCTGTGTGATGCCTCACTAAGCCATGATCACAGCAAGAAGCACCTGGTGACCCTGGAAGCACACACTCACTATCTTGGATGGCATACACACCACATCTCGAAGCCAGCCCTGTTAGGGAAGTCCTAGGAAGACCTGCACACCCACCTGCCCTCATTTGAGCTGCCACCTTTAATTCCCATTTAAGTTGACACAATCTAAACTTTGGTGACTTGTACCTGAAAACCAGCAACGTGACTAGTGGTGCGTGTGCCCAGCACGCCATTCTCATTTGCACCACGGGAACCTGCATTCCCTCCAGGAAAGGGCTCTCTCTCCGAGTCCATGGGCCAGCTCCAACCTCAGCCACAGGGACTGCCCAGGGACCACCCGAGGCCTGCAGGTTCTCATCCTTTTCCAGGTCAGAGCACAGCTCAGGTATCCTCGCTCCTGCTACAAGGCCTCGTCCCCAAGTGGGGCGCTGAGCCACCTGCCTGGGATCTGTGAAGAGCTGACGGCCACCCACGAGACTTGGAGGGCAGGGAGGGAAGAGTGGCACCAGATCTCTCAGCCAGGCACTTGCACACTTCTGAGAGTCCTTCCCTGTGAATGATGCCTGCTGCACCTGTGGGCTCCGCGGGCCCCCTCCCCAGGACCTGGCTCTCGTGCATCCTTCCCAAGACACAGGCACAGACATCACTACTGTCCCTCGCCAACACATGCTGCGGAAAAATTCATGTTAGACATTTGGAGTTACCAATGGACGATCCAGAGCAGAAAAATCAAAGAATCAGCAACACACAGCAAAAGAGCTTCTGTTCTATGTTTTTTCCAGGAGGACAGCTCCGGCTCGGTTCCACGGTGTTCTTTCTCGCACAGGCTCAGGGCACAGGCTCCAGGCAGACGGGGCGGGATAACAGCAGGGCTGCAGCAGAGGGCCAGGCCCAGCCACCCAGCTTATAGCATCTCCTCCCTCACACGCACAACAGGTAGAAGCAAGGGCTGGGCCCTGAACAGGGAGGTGCGAGACACTGCCCTGACCTCTGCTCCTACCGAGCAGGAGGAATATCTTGTATGCTCAGGTAGGAACATCTTGTATGCTCAGCAATTAGGGTGGTCTGGCAAACCACTGCTTGGGAGATGGCTGCAGAGTGGTTGCTGGCCCCCAGCTCTTCTAGATCCCACCTGGGAGCAGGCAGGCCACACCAGGGGCTCTTCTGTTGGTGGCTAGCTGCGACAGACCCCTAGGCTGCAGACAGACATGCTTGATGGGATCTAACACGCCTGGAGGCAGCTCAGATAGGAACTGTCTTCAGAACAGAAACAGAGAGCATTCCTCCAGGGCACTGTACCTTACCGAATATGACCTTCTGCTACACTGCAAATACTGAGTGTTCTGTGAATATTGAAAAACACCATGACACATTTTTAAAAAAAAAAAAAAAAAAAAAAAAAAAATGATGTGGGCACTAACCACTCGGAGTAGATGCACGCAGAGATGTGTCACTCACTCTGCGAAAATGTCTAAAATGAGAGGAGCACCCAAGATTCCAAAGTCAAGACACCCTGCTCGGCTGCAGTCCTGCAGCCTGGGTTCCACTCTGGCCTGGGAGGACCAGCCCGTGAGGATCCCGCAGCACAGGGACAGAGCCTGGCGAGACACAGGACCAGCATCAAGTGCCCGCGTTGTGCAGAACGCCTGAGCAGCAGATCCTGGAGCTGCCACTGCCAACAAGTGGAGCCTAACAACCCGCCATTTCCAAATTAACTAATTCTCCATCCCAAAATACGCCTGGCTCGTGTTGACACAGCAGAGTGAGTCTGCGCTGGCAGACTGTCACCTGCAGGCACCTCTGCTGAGCACCACACGCTCCATGGCCAGGCAGAAGCCAGCTTAGGAACACGCACCCCCAAAGCAGCCCGCTCCCCACAGCACATGGGGAGTCCTGAACACGGGGACAGGCCCACCTCGTGTCACAGCTGCCCAGAGAATTCAGGCAACTGCCAGGAAAAGGAGCTAAAATTTCAGCAAAGGACACCCAGGCCGCCTCCTAACCTCTTCCACTTCTCTCACATCTGGCACCTCTGCATGAGGGGTGGGGTGCGTCCCCACAGCTGGCCACCAAGAGCGATATCCAGCATGGAACCTGCGGATACAAGCATTGACTGTACCAGGAGGGCAGAGCCAGGGCTCCCCGATTCCTGGACAGGATCCTGTCACCAGTAACAAGAACAGTGACCAGCCTCCAGCACAAAGGACTTCAATATGGTGAGTACCGTCCGGGGGACAGGGGCAGGAGCTGCAGAGGCCCAGGAAGGCAGGGCCATACCTGGAGGCACAAGTGGCCTGGCAGAAGATGACATGGCTCTCCCCAAGACACACCACAAAGGGAACCAGCCAGGACCCAGGAGGCCAGCAGCCACCCAGGTTTGGGAAAGCCCAGGCCTGGCCTCAGGTCACGCATCCTGCACGAAGCCCCACTGAACCAGCTGCACACCTGCGCCCTGGACAGAAGCAGCCCCGAGCCACATTCCAGTAGCAGCCCCGTCCACCTCCTGCACAGCCAGCTGGGGACACCATGGACTCAGGGTGGGAGTGGGAGAGGACTGCACCGCACTGACAGCTGGCCTCGTCCGGGCCTAGAGCAGGTAAGAGTGAGCTCTAGACCCTGGGTCAGCTCCAGTTCTTAACTAGCTGTGTGACCTGGGCAAATCACTCAACTTCTCTGAGTGCTGATTCATTTTTCTACAAAAAGGGGATAGTACCTATATTTATTCTAGAAGTTTACCATGGCTGCTCTCACAAACTACCACAGACCTGGTGACTGAAAACACCACCAAGATCCTGTGTTACATACAGTGCAGTTCAGCTACAGGCTAAGCGCCACCACCTGGTCTCCCCCCAACCCCCGCCCCAGGCTCTCGAAGGGTTCTTCCTCCTACCCCTCTTCCCCTGACCACTCCGGCCTCCACTCCCATGCTCACGTCCTCCTCTGCCTGACAGGACGGAGGCCTTGCTGCCTCCCTGGGCCACCCAGAGAGACAATCCAGGGTGGCTCCACAGGTGCTCAGCTCAGTCCCCTGCCACAGACCGTGACCCCAGCTCCAGGGTCTAGAATGAGGACAGCCCTGGGGCTGCCATTTTTTGCCATATTTCCCTGCCAGTTTCTGTCTGTTTTGCAGATTAAATGAGATCACACATGCCTCAAAACAAGAGCCCCAGACAGTTTAGATATTCCTGTCCAGTGCCTGTTAATAACGGTGATTAAGAGTCACCATTGGGGGCTGGGGTTGTGGCTCAGCGGTAGAGCGCTCGCCTAGCACGTGCGCGGCCCAGGTTCAATCCCCAGCACCACATAAACATAAATGCATTGCATTGTGTACAACTAAAGCAAATAAATAAATTTTTTTTTTTTTTTTTTAAAAAGAGTCACCTTTAAAACATAAAGCTGCCTAACATGAAGCTTTTATGGTATGTTATCTAAACGTAACCTTAGTAATGGAGTATATTAAAGGATAGAATAACTAAAGCCTCTTTAATCCACAGAGGCTTCATGTCTGATTTGTGCCTGAAATCTTTGCATGAATGGAAAATGGGTCTATAGGAAACCAAAGATTGACAACAGAAAAGATGGGCAGGACGCCAGCTGAACCGGACAGCCCTGGGCTCCACACTCTGGAGCAGGCCAGGTGCCCCAAGACAAGGAGTGGACTCAGTGGCCTGCAGAGGCAGAGGCCACAAAAGCCACTGCTCCTAAAACCACCCACACAAGCCTGCTGGGATTTCCCAGCTCCTGTGTTGAGGAACAATGGGACAAAGGATTAGCAGCCCCTGTGCAAGCCCTGAGTACCAACCAGACACAGTCCAAAATCTCACCGTCACTGAGGGTCAAAAGCCACACCTGCAGTAACAGGAAACGGAGCAGAACCCTGCCAAGACCAAGCTTCACCAGCCTCCAGCAGGCGTGAGACAGGCCTGACGCTCTGAGTTGGCCACCAGGAACCCTCAGCCGGGTCATTTACTGTCACTCACCCCAAACCCAGGCCACCACAAGGACACGGGTTCCCAAGTCCCAGCGTCTAAATTCAAAAGAACGTGCATACATACCCTAAACTTTTCTGCTGCACTTGCTTACAAAGCAAGAATCTGATTTGAGAGTTCTTAAAACACAGAGCAAACCAACAAAACCCTGCTGAAGACATTGCCCCCAAACTTTCAGGTAAGTCACAGAAATCAAGGTAATATACTCAAAAGGCCACTCTTTACAAAGCGCCACCAAGGAGCAGCAGGCTGACCACCCAGAACACAGCGCGACCTGCTGTGCCAGGACGGAACAGAGTCGCTCTCTGGACAGTTTAACCTAGTTGTTAAAGATTATTACTATCTTAACGGCTGTTCCTTCTATCTGCACAAGTTATTTGTTCTAAGATTTTTTTTTTCCTACATTACAATTAATCCTTAAAATTACACTCCCCTGGTAGCGCCACTCAGCACGCCAAAATAAAAGCAAATGTTTCCCTTCTTCTCTGCAAACAAGTGTGAGCCCTGCCCAATCCCCCGAGAGCTGCTGTGACTTTGACTTTTCAATTCATTTGAAGTTAAAAAAAATAAAAATTAAAGATTCACATTTGTTCATTTTACAAGCATCTCCAGGAAAGTTAAAAATGGCATTTAGAAGCTGCACAACATACCCCCACACACACTTCAATGATGCAACAAAAAGGGCATCTTTTCCAAGCTTTTGTTAAGTTACAAGTGGTTTTAAAAATTACATGCTCAGAATTCTTTTACTATTAATTTTGAAAAGTCTGTTTAAATCAAAAACATTTATTAATGGTCTGCTCTATGCTAGGCACTGAGTCACTTCAAGCTGAACACAGCTGTTCAGGGTGAGACTGCAGGAAGCACTGGCAGGCATAAGTCTCAGGAGTTTTCTATATATCCGCATATGTGTTTTATCTAACAGACTGAATTAACATAGGGTTAAAGGTAGATGGTAGAAATGGAGTTGCCAGGTCAAAGGCCACATACATCTTTAGGGTTTTTATTAGTTTACCAAATTTTTCTTCAGAGAGTTATTTTGGCTTACATTCCCCTCACCCTTCAAGTAAAAGGGGAACCATTCCCATGTGCCTTTGGTGGCTCAGAGATTGTTAATATTGTACTTAAGGAGGACTAGATAAAAATGGCACTTCACCTCAATTGTTCCTTTTTAATTAACAAATTATATTTTAAATTTGCTCCTTTATTTCTTCTTTTATGAAGAAACAGAATGTTACATGTCCTTTTGATGAGAAATTATTCTTATTGTTTGATAAGAACTGTTTACATGTAAAAGACCATTCTTTATCATATGTTGTAAGTACTACTAACCTCTTAATTTTGCTTAAAGTGTCCATGATGTTCAGAAACTGTTCGATCATTCAGATACTGTCAAAGCAAGTCTCTGTTGCAGTCTATCAAATGAACAATCAAGGTATTTATTTGTTTTGAGGAAAGGATTCTATGTTTGGAATAGCCATAGGGAAAAAGAAAAAACAGTGATTTGACCCAGTTTCACAATAACCCAGCCCTCCCAGGGCAGACATAGCTATGCGGTGAGGTCAGGAAATGGGCGACGGTCGACCCCACCGCCTTAAAATACTTTTTCTTGACATAAAAAATAGGCTCCAACAGCTCAGAGATGAGCACAGAGCCAAACAAACTCTTGATCCACGTTTACAGATAAATTTAAGCAAAATGTGATAAATCCTCTGCCCAGAAACACTAGCAAGATAATGCTTTGGAGAAAACATCCCAAGCTGTGAGTAAAGAGTGGGCGCACTCCAGCCCCGGGTCACCTCGGATCACTCCCACTCTACAGTGCTGGTGCTCCTTCCTCAGCAAGAGCCCGGACGTAGCTCGTGGCCACAGGGTGGACGCTGTGGTCAGATGCCCTTTCAAGTTGGGCTCTCTGACTCCCAGCCGTGTAACCTCAGATGACCCAACTGAAGCCACAACAGCCCTGGACCGTGGAGACAGGTGGTGGAAGCAACACCACCCACATGCATGGTCGTCGTGGGGATCAGAGCGAGCCGGGGTGGTGCCTGCCCTGCAGAGCGGCCTGGACGCGCCCCTCACCTCAGGGTGCAAGGACAGAAGAGCGCCTGCCAACTGACCGCACTGCCGGGTATCACACTCCAACGGCGGACCCTGACGTGGCAGTGTAGAAGCGGGCCCTGATGACCATCGCCAAGTGAACCCGGGGCGCAGGGCAACAGCCCATGCGGCACGTGCTCTAGGAGGAGGAAACCTCAGCACTCAGCCACCGGTGGGCACAGAGCCACGTCAGTTCCCTGGACAGGAAATGGGGGGCGGGTACTGTTCTGTCCACACAGACCTGGTGGTGAACACCCGCTGACCCCAAAGTGTCTCCCCAGCCTGGCAAGTTCCAAATACCAATGTGACCTGCCGGGCGGGGGAGGGGGGGAGAGATGGGACATGCCGCACTGCCACAGGGACCTGCAGTGCTCCAGAAGCAGGTAAAACAAATGAAAGATTTCATCTGAGAACCCCTTTGAGGACAGGTCCCTGTAAGGTGAAGAGCACAGCCTGCCCCGCCCTGCTTCTGTCCCCCTCTCCTGCCACAGGAAGCCTCCCTGCCCCAGGCACCTCCCATCCACCGTGAACCTCTGCTGGAGCTGCAGCCCTCCCGGAGACCTGCAGAAGAGCTGCTGGCTAGACAACCCCTGTGACCCCAGGCCAGCTATGGCTAGGGGACTGGCCAATGCCACCTTCCCTTCTAGAATCCAAGCCAAAGACCTCACTTGGGGTTGCTGATGAGCACCAGAAGGTTCAGTAAACATCTGACAGACGAATAAAGGAACAGCCACAAACAGAGGAGACTCAGGTGCTTCTCAGAGCATTTGGCCCAGGACAAGTGGGCACACACACAAAAGAGCACACCAAGGACTCTGACTCACCCAGATATTCCCAATTAACAAGGGCTTCTTACAGGCCACTGCTAGCCAGGTGTCACCCAAGTCCCCTGCAAAGCAGATGGACAAGGCCACCTGCAGAGGGCACAGCCTAGCCATATGCTAATTCACTGCAGGAGGAGCAGGGTCCTGCAGGGAGGGCAGTACCAATGGGGAACTCACAAGAGAATACTGTCTGTCTGTCCTTCCTTCCATCCATCAGGAGGTCACCTGGCAAAGTAGGTAATAGGTGGTTCTATTTACCTGCAGCACACATTTCCCCCTTTTTCCTTTTCCATTCAGTTTCTAGTTGCATTTTTTTAGGAAGTCTTGTAGAAATAGGGCAGCTGCAGGGGCAAGAACGCCTTAACACTGAGCTGAAGATTCTTCCCAGCCTGCAAGGCTTAAGGGACAGAGAGTGCTCTGGATTCTGAACGTGTGGCTGTCTGGATTCTTGTGCTCCCTGTTAAAGCAGAGCAGAGGCTGGATGGCTCAACAGGTGCACTAAGGCACCTAGTGTAGATGCAGCAGTGGGGAAACCCGCCAGAAAGGTAAGCTGTCAGGTCCTTACACCCCTAGGGCCAATGACCTCAAAACCTCACGTGAACAACACTAAATACAAAACATTTTCATTATCATCTGCTTTCCTGGCTCATCTCGGCAGTCACATCCAAGTCAGCATCCCATCCAAACAGCACCATGAGCCAGAATCAGAGACACCTACGGTTAGGTTGGAAAGGGGGAAGGTCCCAAAGATGACCTGCAAAAAGTCCCAGGTCGGGCACTATGAACCAGAGACAGCGAGGCTGTGTGTTCACAGGACCACGGCATCAGCTGGCTGGACAACCCAGATCTGGAGCCCATGTGTCCCAGCATGCAAGCCTGGAGGGACACTGTCTGCCATGCCATTTGTAAGGGCCACAAATGCACAGGCTGGCTCCCAAATCCTGCCCACGGGGACCACTGCTCTCCATACACTAACCTCATGCCTCCAGAGGGTGTAGAGTCAAAGGGAAACTCACACACTGGTTCCCTTGGTACCTGCACACGATGAGCTCTGAAGTTTGTATTTGTCAGTATGAATAAGCACACAAGCAAAGACCAATTCGTAGCTCATCTAGAAGGGCCGGGCATGCAGGCGCAATCCCTGAGAGCTCATTACCAAGCCAGCAGCCCCAGCTGACATGAATTATTGACAGCAGTCCTGGCCCTCTGGTTATGCACATGCACTACAGGCTGTGGAGGGGCACCTGGGCCCCATTTAACCAGGCTACCACCCAGAGGCACCACCTCTGCATCATGAGAGGTGCGATCAATGAAGGAGCACCTGCCGAGAAGTGTGGAAGCGAGTGCCAGTGAAGCCTGCACAGCCCTCCCTGGGGCACACCCAGGAGCAGACTCCCTGCCCTCCCTGGGAAGGGGATGTGTGGGCCAACGGGCACCTTGGGAGACAAAGTCCTGAAACTGCACTCAGATTCCAACCAGGAAAAAAGCACGTGTGATTGTTCTCCAGGGAGTGCAAGCCACAGACCTGAATCATTTTACATAATTATTAACATCAATATTGATGGAGAGCTACTGCCTGCAAGGGAGCTTGTAGAACCTGGTTTCCGACCAGTGGCCTGAGATGTGGCATCGCCCCGCTGGGCTGCACCCAAAACACGTGAGATGGCAACACTCCAAGCACAGCGCACTGACTGCAGGTTCTGAAACTGGGACGGAGGGGAGGGCTGGTCTCATACTTCAGTAAACGTGGTCACGTGAGACTCCTACAAAGCTATGAAATTCAAATCATATCTATAATTCATGAAATGCTCTTTAAAGAAATGAAGGCATTTACACCGAGCTTAGATGTCAGCAGAAACTCAAGGTTGTATTTTCGTACTCTTAACTGTAGCGTACACGTGGCCTGGCTCCATCTGCAGCAAGGAGACCCAGGCACCCGTGGCCTCCTCGTTCAGAGAACACACACGAAGAGGAGACTCTAATCACACCTGAGTCCATCTCTGCAGGCTTGGGCACGCAGCTAAGTGCAGTGGCACCCAATCACAGCCTGGAGGAGCCAGCCCACCCCACGGCGGGCACAGCTGAAGGCCCCACCCCCGCTCAGCCCCTTATATGTCAGTATTCATCACCACAAAGTTGAGGCTGCACTGAGGATGGCCGTGAAATACCCACCTTGCTAGGCTGTTAAGGTTCACTGCAGCATCCTGACCTCAAAGGACTTGCAGTCACGGAGCGTCTGTCTCCTAACAAAGTGTCACACAGGTCACAAGAAAACCAAGCCAAGAACTCCTTCCTTAAGGCTGCTGAGATGTTCCAGCAAGATGGCATGGCAGAGGTGACCGAGAGACAGGCCTGTGAACACTGCAACTGGCAAAATGACATGAAGAGGGAGGCGGAGGTGAGGGCAGAGTCCTCTCCTAGGAGCGGGGCAGGTCAGTGCACCAGGCTGGCGGGAGACAACCATGGCGGCGTGGCTGCAGCGCGTAGTGCTGGGTGTAGATCCCCGAGAGAGAGCCTGGGAAGAGTCCCTGCTGACCTCCGTGGACCTGGACCACCCCGCTGAGCAGCTAGCAGGTGGACCCAGGGCAGAAGCAGGCTGAAAAGAAACCGGCCCCAGGGTAGAATGAGAACTGAGGGAGAAAAGCAGGCCTGGGGCTGAAGGTAGGCCGCAGAGGGCATCTTCATGCCAGCCAGGCCCAGCGCCAGGGCAGGGGTATACCGCACCTGAGGCTAATCCACTCGCGGTGAACACAGGGCGTGGGCAAGTGGTGCACTGAAGAGAGCCCACCTAAGTCTCAGGTGGCGAAGCCCTCGGAATGGGATTACATCTCAGGATGTAAATGGTTAGATGAGATCATGGGGATGGAGCCCATGATGGGATGGAGCCCTCATGACACACCAGAGAGCTAGCTTGCCCTCAACCCCCCAACCCGGGAGGACCAGCAGGCAGGAAGCAGGCCCTCCCCAGGACCCTACATGCTGACACCCCATTCCTGGACTTCCAGCCCCCCAAACTGGGAAGATAGATTTCTACTCTTTTAATCTTCCCTCAGGTACTTTACTACAGCAGCCAAGCAGACCAAGACAGCACGGCTCAGGGAGGTGGGCTGTGGGGCACCGCTGGTCCTGCTGGACCAACAAAGAAGCCCAGTTTTAGGTGGGACAGTGCTGACCCCACAGGAGACAGAGGGTCACTGCAGTTCCATCAGGAAGCTCGTCTAGACAGATCAGAAGCCGGGAACTGGATCAGAACTTACTCCAACAGTAGACAAGCTCAGCACCCATCTGCCTGTCTGTCATCTGTCTGTGACTGACAGCCCCTCTGGCCTCAGGCTCACAGGGCAGGGCTGACTCAGCAAAGGCAATGCTGCCGTCTCAAACATCCCCAGCTGCACGGAGGGCTGGGTCCCATTTGCCTGTCTTAACTCAGTTATGTGGCATCTCATAACAAGAGCGGAAACACACCTCGAGGTACAGCTGCGGCAGCAAGGTGGGCACCAAGGCCACCAAGCCCACCACAGAGGGCAGGTGGGCCACGCTGCAACAGCCCCCCAGCGGCAGAGGTGGGATGAAGCCGAAGGCTGTGTCCTCACAAGAGGCCTGAGAGCTCCCTCACCCCTTCCACCACGTGAGCACAGCGAGGCAGCACCGTCTGTGAGCCAGGAAGGTGGCCCTCGCCAGACACAGCACCTGCGGCACCTTGACCTTGCAGCCTCCAGAACTGCGAGAAGGAAATGTCTGTTGCTCTAAGTCCCCAGGCCGTGAGGTCACACTGCACAGCGGCTCCGTGGATCAAGACACAAACACACTCTGTAGGAGTGGCGGAGCAAGGTGGGCACAGGGCCCAGTCTTGGAGTTTAAAATAACACACAGACCAGTGACTCTCTACAGGGGACCCTGCAGGGTCCCTCCCGTGCTGCAGGGTCCCAGCACGAAAGCAAGCTGCCTCTTTCTCCTCCCGATGTATCTGGCCCTCTCGGGAGTCACTGACCTACGAGCTCCTTTCTGGCTCTGAGCTGCAGGCTGTAGAACCAACAAACGGGTGCAGGGGCCACAACTCAGACATGCAGATGTCACCTGGCCTGCCCCCACCCCAAGCCTCGCCTGTCAGCTCTGCGAAAAACAAGGCTGGGGGCCCTGCTGCCATCACACCTCAGGGTCCAGCACCGTGGCAGTGGGGTGCTCAAATGCTGGGAGGTGAGCAGGCGACCAGGGGCCTCTAGCAGCTGCAAGATCGTCCTAGCCTGCCTTCGCGGACATTTCAGGCTACTCTGAGAGGATGCTGGTGTGGGGACGCAGAACGAGCGGTCCACAGCCTGTTCTGGCCGCCTGGCAAGCTCCCCTCCGTCACAGCACTGGTCAGGTAACAAGGGGGTGAGGAGGGCTCAGGTGGCTTCCAAGGCTCACTCACCTGCTGAGGTCAGCACCATCAAAGCCTGGAGTGCCTGCAGCAAGAGGGGGTCACCAGGCATTCTGAACACCCTACTTCAAGAGTTCCTTGTCAACATTGCCCAAAATGCCATCTGTTCCCCGTCCCCAGCCAGGTGACTAACCTGCAACAAGCAAGCAAACCTCTGTTTACCTCAGAACAGAGAGCCAGGACTGCTGTCCATCCCTCCAACACACCTCCAGGCCCCACACCACTTCCTGGCTGCCTTGGGCTGTGCAGAGACACCTCTGGTCCAGCCAGTGACTATGAGCAGCAGTGACCTGCAACTGCTGAGCAGACAGGCGGCCCTCCGGGTGACCTTCCCCAGGCATAGGATTGGGAATGTTTAACACAGGACACCCCACACACAGCCTGAGACCCTAAGGCTGAGAGCAGAAGCCCTCGGCTGTCCCCGGGGCACATGCAGACCGGGGGCAGCCCCAGAACTGGACTCTCGCTTCTTGACAGACAGGACTGCCCATCACTAGGCCTCGGCCGGCCTGGCCTGGCCTTCCTCACACCACACATGTTCCTGCTGCTCCACCGCCCGCCCTGCCCAGCCCCTCTTCATTTTCACACCTCTAAGCCGTAAGTCATCTTCTTTCCACCTGCTGTAGGGGCTTCCTGCCCCCTCCCCAGCCCTCTGCCCCCAGGTCCCGACCCCTATCACTTCAGGGTGTGCTTTCCCACTGTGGGTCACAGTGCCACTGTGTCCTTCCAAGTCCTGCTGGTCACTGGAGCTCCAGTTTTGCTGTCCCTCTCCCAGGGTCCAACAATCCTCTGATGAGCACAGTCAGTAATCACGAAAAAGTGCTCAGAGCCTCCTCACTGCCTGGTCACAAACTCCCCCTGCCCAGCACAAAAGCAAGCTGCCAAGAAAAGACAGAGAACCCAGGAGCCCTCTGCACCCTTCAGAAGGGCCAAGCTGGGCCCCGGATCCCTCCTAGGCGGGCTTCACCACAGCCACCCTCCTCCTCCTCTGAGGTATGCTCCTCTGTTGTGCTGTTATTATTGCTACTATTTCTTGTGCTGCGGTTATTAGTATTATCATTCACACAGCCCAAGGGAATCAGGGATGGAGGGACAGTAAAGGAAAGGAGAAAGGTCTGCTGACGAGGGTGGGTGTGCCGGCTCAAGCCTGTTCTCAAAGGCTTAGTTTTGTTCTTGTCCCATTTCTTTCAGCCTCCAAGAGACTGACTTCAAGGCCTCCTGTCATTCATGTGTCATGGAAAACTGCTCTTCTCCCTCCCTTGAAAAAAATAAGTACAAGAACAATTTTTTGGTTGAGGGCCAAGCAGCAGTGGGGCCTCAGGAATCAGGAGGCCCCCTTCCAGCCCTGGCTCCGCTGTCTCCTGGGTCTGGGATCCTGGAGGAGTCATCTGGCCATGTGACCTCCCTGAGCATCATCAGCTCCTCCGAGTCCTCCTGGTCCAAGAGATAGGGCTGGCCACGGGGCCACGGGCATCAGGAGGCCCAGCCCAACACTGGACAGGGGCGGTCGCTGCCACCATGGTGGGACCCAGGGCCTGGATGCCCCTTTTCAGGCACCTCCAGGTCCCTGGCCTGGGACAGCTCCACTTGCTGAGGGCCCCACCCATGGAATCCCTGCCAAGCCCTCCCCACTGGCAGCTGTGATCAGCAGCTCTCTCTCCAGTGCCAGATTACAAGGAGGAAGACACAATGGAATTTTACAGAATCCAGCCACGGATCCCGCCTGCTCTGACCGACAGCCTCCAGCCCCGTGTGCCAACACTCCTTCCCCAGGAAAATAAGGGACTCGTGTGTACCAGGGAGCGGAGGTGCACAGAGGATCCCTGGGGATCTTCAGTGGAATCAACCTGTGACACCCAGCAGAAAAGGTGAGCACAGCTTGGGACGTGTGGTCCTGCAGGAGAGACAACACCTGGCCCACCTGCCATGCACTTACAGGCTCCTACAAAGAGTCTCAGCGGGCTCCGCAGGCGGCGTGTCTGGGAGGCGGCCAGCACCCACTTGACTCGTTTCTAACCAAGGCATATCTTTTGCCTAACGTGTTCAAAGGAGAAATATCTGTTTGGGTGGAACATAGATAGCATCTAGATATTATCTATTCTTTTTAAAAAAAAAAAAAAAAAAAAAAGGTCTAGAATGCTAATAAAACCTTAAAGAACGTTCCCACCATGGCCCAACAGGCCTGGGAACTGGCCTTCCAGCGCACAGCAGTCCTCTCCCATCTCCAGAAAGCAGCCCAGGAGGCCGCCTGCAGCTTCCCCCCACATGTGGCAACCTGGGTGAACACTTCAAACTGTCCTCACCTACCTGCCAGCTCAAGGGCCTCGGAAGCTGGGGGTCCAACCCCCAGGTGACTATGGAAGCAAAGGTTATGAGAGGGCGCTGAGGGGGAGCAGCCAGGGGTCCAGGTGTCCTCCTGACCTGGGCTCCGCTGGCTCTGAGCTATGGGAGCACTCGAGAGGCGCAGCTCCAACCCCGACAGCAGCCACGCCTCTAGCCAGACTGCAGGAGCAGTGAAGCAGGCATGCCCTTCCACAGAGCCCGCGTGTCCCACCTAGGACTGTCCCTGCACAGTTTGAGGACAGCCCCAGGTCCAGGCAGGGAGCGAGGACTCTGGACTCAGAGACACAAAAACTCACTCTGGCCCCAACTCTGCTACACATGCATCCGGAAACAGTCCTCCCTCGTGTGACCGCAGTGACCCTGCTCTGTTAACAAAATGGAAACAAAAATACCATCTCACCTGCCAGGCTCACGGGCCAGATGAGGGTGTGGTACAGGTTCATAAACATACTAAGGCAGGCGGGCTGGCTCTGGCCTTGAACGCCCTGGTGCCCAAGGCTTCTGCCTGCCGTTCAGGACTGGCTTAGGATGCGGCTGTGACACGCAGGACTCACTGTGATGCCATGCCACCTTTTGGGAAAGGGGCTCATCATGGACCTAAGAACTAGAACAGAAACCACTATGGCTGGATGGGGCAGGTCTCAGGGGATGAGTTATGGAGAACTGGTCAGGAAGGCCACCCCTGCCGCCACCCAACCCACACTCACCAGAGGCCAGCTGGCGAGTGAACTGTGTCACCTCAGACACACAGGTATTGCCAGTTCCCAGCTGCCTGACCAGCACTTGGGGCAAAGAGCAGCCCCCAACTCAGATTCACCATGACATTACAACAAGGTGGTTGAGCAGCCACAAGCACATCTAGACAAC
Source organism: Tamias sibiricus (assembly GCA_025594165.1). Taxonomy (NCBI): domain Eukaryota; kingdom Metazoa; phylum Chordata; class Mammalia; order Rodentia; family Sciuridae; genus Tamias; species Tamias sibiricus. The sequence goes on from CM046660.1 coordinate 174,340,703, forward strand.
CATGCCACCCAGGTAAACGGCAAGCAAGTTACCAGCTGGCAGAAGCCCCGTGTCACATCTGTGTCACACCCACAAGGCCAGGAAACTGCCAATGGTGGGAATCAATGGATATTATCAGCATCCACGAAGCCTCCCCTGCAGATACATGTTGCCTGTTTTGTTGTCTTCTGATAAACATACTTAGTGAAGTCCAGGGAATCCTTGCAAGTAGAAGAACACCACGCTCCCACAGTACTCGGTCCTTGCGTCTGCAGGCAGCATCAAGCACCAGGCTCTTCACCATCACCAAGCGGGAGCCACAGGAGGAAGATGCTGCACCATGTTACCATGGTGACACAGGCAACCAGGGTGTCCACACTTCCTCTCTGCTCCTTGGATCTGTGCCTGGAATCCTGGAGTCGCTAACTGCTGGCTGAGGAGAAATGCTGGACGACAAGCAACAGGACCCTCACCGACCTCCCCACCCTGGGTGGACAGGGAGTAAACGTGGAAGGCGCACACACGCTCACGTTTCTGAAACGCTGCTTTCCTTTTGCATGTCCTGAAGACCTGGTGTGCTCGCCTCACCCAGCACATGTTCCCAGGAAGAGCACTGACACCCTGGTACAAGTGACACACTGCTCAGTGAGAAGCCAGAAGGGATGGCACTGGGTTAAGAACAGACCTAGGGTTGGACTGGGAGCTCAGAGACTCGGTTCTGCCAGGCTTTAGTGGGCAGACCTGGGATGGCTGACGACTCCTGGGATTGACTTTCCTCATCTGTAAAGCTGGGTCACTAACGATGTGTTAGTGAAAGTGACAGGAAACAGAGCGCAGCACCTGGACCCTGACAGCACACATGACTGCCCACCTACGTATCAATGCTATTAAGTATTCCCTACCAGGAGAAATGACAATAAAGAGCAAAGTGACAAGCGTCCTGGGGACTGAACCCAGGGATGCTCTAACACTGAGCCACACCCCAGCCCTTGTTGTTTTTTATTCTAAGACAGCTCACTAAGTTGCATTGGGCCACAATAGATTACCCACGCCAGCCTCGAACTTGTGGTCCTCCTGCCTCAGCCTCACCAGTCGCTGGCATTACAGGCATGTGCCACCATGCCCATTGCAATACTCCTTTTGTACTCATCAGAGAAGGAATGATAAATTTGAACTAAACCAATATTTTTAATTCTATTCTTAATGCCAAGTTCTGGAAATTGTGTCTACCCTAAGGGCAACAATTATATTCATCCTAAAAGAAAAAACAAAATGAACAAACTAATTGCATAACTAGAGAGCTGCGGACACCATCACTCGCTATGCCCCAGCTTTTCATCTGAGCTCCTAGGTGAGGGCCGTCGACAGCAGGCCTGCCACAGGCAACTGCCAAGTCCACGGGAATGAGCGCGAGGCAGGCCTCCATGTGCACATCGGAAGAGCCCAGAGCGAGCAGAGTGGTGCTCCAGTGGGCACGAGCCCCGCGCTGGCGGGGCACGCCAGCACAGTGCAGCCCCTCCTGACAGAGGAGGGTGAGACTGTCCTGGTCACCTGGGGAATTCTGGTGTCAAGTTCCCTGTGGGACATTCCCCAGCCACAGCACCCCAGCAGGGCCTGCAGAATGCAGAGAACACACCACAAGCCTGCAGAGTCACCATGAAGAGGAAAAGCTGAAAGCCACTTGCTCTGGGGACACCAGAGGCCAGGAGGGGTGAAGAGGGAGGAAGCCTGGACATGCACACTGTGCATGATCAGGAGGGAGGAAGGGGCTCTAGCGCTCCACAGCACAGCGGGATCAGGATCGTAGTCTAGAGCAGCTGTCTTCTCACAGCAGCTACCAGACAGGATGTTTTAAATGTTTCTAACAAGGAAATAGTAAAAATGCCAAGAGCCCTGATTCAGTCACCACGCGTGGTATACAGCACCCAAATACCATGAGGTGCCCCTAAATATGTACAATTGTGTCAATTAAAAAATAAAGTGTAGGGCTAGGGTTGTGGCTCAGCGGCAGAGTGCTCGCCTAGCACATGCGCAGCCCAGGTTCGATCCTCAGCACCACGTAAAGATAAAGGCATTGTGTACAACTAAAACAAAAAATAAATATAAAAATCAAATAAAAAATAAAATGTAGTTTTGGTTTGCATTTCTTTAATTGCTAGAGACGTTGAACACTTTTTCATATGTTTGTTGATGGATTGTATTTCTTCTTCTGTGAAGTGTCTATTCAGTTCCTCAGCCCACTTACTGATTGGGTTATTTGTTTTTTTGGTGTTAGGTTTTTTGAGTTCTTTGTATATCCTGGAGATTAATGCTCTAAGACTTCATCTCACTCTAGTCAGAATGGCAATCATCAAGAATACAAGCAAAAATGAATGCTGGTGAGGAGGTGGGGTGAGGGAGGTACACTCATAATTTGCTAGTGGGACTGCAAATTGATGCTATGGAGATTCCTCAGAAAACTTGATATGGAACCACCATTTGACCCAGCTATCCTATACCCAAATGACTTAAACTCGGCATACTACAGTGGCACAGCCACATCAATGTTTATAGCAGCTCAACTCACAATTGCTAAACTATGGAACTAACCTAAGCATCCTTCAACAGATGAATGGATTAAGAAAATGTGGTATGGGCTGAGTTTGTTGCTCAGTGGTAAATCGTTTGCCTAGCACGTGTGAGGCACTGGGTTCAATCCTTGACACCACATAATAAATAAAATAAAGTTATTAAAAAGTTTATTTAAAAAAAGAAAATATGGTATGTATACACAGTGGAATATTACTCAGCCTTTGAGAAGGATGAAATGATGGCATTTGCCAATAAATAGATGGAGTTGGAGAACATCATGCTAAGTGAAATAAGCCAATCCCTCCAAAACCAAAGGCCAAATGTTTTCTCTGATATACAGATGCTAATCCATGATGGGGTGGGGCTAGGGGAAAATAGAGTTACTTTGGATTAGGCAGAGGGGAGTGAAGGGAGTGAATGGGTATGGGGGTAGAAAGGATAGTAGAATGAGTCAGACATTATTACCCTATGTACATATATGACTACATGACTGGTGTGATTCTACATCATGTACAACCAGAAGAATGAGAAGTTATACTCCCATTTATGTATGATGTGTCAAAGTGCATTCTATCGTCATGTGTAACTTCTTAGAACCAAAAAAAAAAAGTAAAGAAACTGAAAGTTCCATGTAACGTATAACGTGTTTCTTATGCACAAAAGAGAAGGTATCTAACAAAAACTGCATCTTCGGTGCCTACTACAGTTTTTAAGAGTTCACACAGTGACTTGAAACTCCAAGCACCTAAATTGTACAACCACTTATTGCACATTAAGTCACTCAACAGATACGTGCTGAGCACTGCAAAGTGTGCCATGCTCAAAGACCTCACATCTGGCACACAGCAGTGCCCTGGGGACCCTGCAGGCCAGCAGTAGGGGACAGGTAAGAAACATTAGTGTCAGACATCAATGACTGACACAGAACAGAACAAGAGGAGCAGCGGGTGGAGGGAAGTAGGGGGAGTGCCAACACGTGGCCCCACTGAGCAGCTGAGGCTGGAGCAAAGACCAGCAGGACGCTGCAGGAGGTCGCGCTGCAGGAGGGGCAGAGCTGAGGCCGAGGCTCTGAGTCCCTCCGTTGCCCTCTGAGTGGAGGAGGAACAGCAGGGAGGTGAGTGTGGCTGGAACAGGGGAGCAAGGAGCTGGCAGGAGTAGGTGAAGGAGGCTGAGCAGGGAGGCCAGAAAGGACACAGAGGCAATCGAGGAGTCACACGGGTATCAGTCACCACTACCCACTCTGCTGACTAGAGCGAAAGCAGCCGTCTACCAGCATCATGGGAGGCAACAGAACTTACCATGTGAACAATGGAATCTGAATTTGAATTTCAAATAACATTCATGCACCACAAAGTATTCTTCTTTTGGTTGTTGCCCCAACCACGTAACAACCAGAGAAACTGTGCTGGCTGGAGAGCCACATGCAGACAGGTGGCAGGACAGTTGGGCCCTCAGGCTATGGTAAGGGCTTTGGCATGGACTTGGGGAGCTAGTGAGAGCCACTGCGGGTGCAAAGCCCAGGAACAAGGCAATGGGATGGGGGGGCAAGGCTGGGCCTCACCCTGGAGTCTCCTTTGAGAACAGATCACCAGAGGACGGAGTGAAAGCAGGGGAGTGCAGTAGCTGGGAGGTACTTGGCTGTCAGGGAACCCACTCTGCTGGAGCCCTCACCCAATGAGTCTGCATTAAAAGGGGTAGTTGGGGGCGTCCTTTAATGAGGCAGCTGAGGGGAATTACTGAGTCGCCAGATCGGACCCTGGTCCTTCTGGGGGGAGGAGGACACAGCAGCTCTGTCCCTGCCCTCCTCTGCAAGAGCGAAGGCAGGAGAGGACTGAGAGGGGGCGTCTGTCCAACAGTCAGGAAGGGAGGCCTCGCCAGCAGCAGCACCCCAGCCTGGACCTTTGGCTTCTAGAACTGCTAGGAGACACCTTCCTTCTGTGCAAGCCCACTCATGGCGTTGGGCCATGGTCCCAGGAGCTGGCTGGGTGAGGCGATGAGCACTGGTGGGACCAGTCTCCCAGCTCCCAGCCTGACTGGAGACAGGGAAAGAGGAGACAGGTCTCCGAGGCCTGGGGCTGAGTGACCCGCTGGGAAGGCAGAGAGACGGCCAACCGACCATGGGGTGGTGTTGCCGCCTGAAGCGATGGCCGCTTGGAGCAACGAAGCCATGGGAAGAAGTTCAGAGGCAAACTGCAAACAAACAGCTTTTTATTCTGATAACTTTTCTCTCTGGCTCTAACAACGACTAACACGCGCCACACACACCACCAAAATGGCGCTGACCCGATCCGCAATCTCGGCCAAGTCACTCGAGATCCCGGGCCAAGTCCCGTGAGACTACGGAAGGCGACAATGCCCAAATCTCCATGGCCCATAGTCAACCGCAATTTAAGCCATCTCCCCAAACAGGGCTCCTACAGGGTGGGGCACACCCAGCTAACCTTCCACAGGATACTTCAAGTGCACTGTAGGACACGTGGAGGAAGGTGTCACCAGCCCCAGGGTGCCCCTCCCACCATGAGCACAGCTGGCTCTACAGGGAGGCATCAGCATTCCCATCCAGGAAGGGGCACCAACAGGCCGAAAATCACAATTTAAATCACGGGTCTGGCTTTGCTGTGGAATAAAGTCCAGAATATTGCCACTATCATGGCTTTCTAGATTTTGGATAAGAGACTTGAACCTACATTTGCTAAATGGATACCTGAATGACTGAGGCAGAGAGGGCCGAGGGACTCCCCAGAGGCCATTCGTGCTCCTCCGAAGTTGGCAAACTCGAGTCCACAGTAGCTGCACCTTGCCCCCAACTGTCCTAAAAGCTACGGGTGGAATCGCCTGTTTTCAAGTGACCATTGAACCCAACCTGCACACAGGCACTTCCCTGGGTGAGCTGCACAGAATGACGTCCCAAACCCTTCCTGGTCCCACATCACAGGTACAGGTGCCGCCTGGCCAGGACTGATTGAGACCCATGGTCACACCTCAGGACCCTGCTCATCTCGCGTGCTCTGCTCTGACAGAAGTGCAAAGTGCCCAGACCCGTTCTGAGCAGAGCTGCCCAGCAAGCTGGCAAGCACAGGAATCCAGCGAGATCCAGTAATGGAGCTCCCAGAAGCACTGGCCACAGTGGCCTTCCGGTTTTTCTCTAAGGGTAGTGAATGGACACCTAGAGCCATCCTAGAAAGTTCCAGAGGCACAGGATCAATGGCAGGGATTCATAATCATGTGCAGTTTTCCAAAGCCGGGTGCCCACTTCGTGCAAATCCTGACTTAATGGAGACTTTTTCTGATTTTGCTTTTGCAACCACGAGGTCAAGTGCAGCATGACTCTGTAGTCATTTTCCACATCACAAGTCACGCCCTCCACATCCAGCGGATTCAGGCAAATGCCTCCTTCTGGGGTCCACTACAGTTCACCCCACAGTGCCCACGTGCCCACCTCCTCCCCTGTAAGGGCACCAAGGCACAAGGCAGAGACTGCGCCCTGGCCTCCTCATGGCCTACCTGTTCCGCCATGCAACCCCTGCCGGAAGGCCTGGGTCAGGACGGAGGCCCACACCCTCGGAGCAACCTGGTCCAGCCACACACCCTCCCTAAATGCAGGCACACACGCGCGTGCGCGCACACACACACACACACACACACACACACACACACGCAGGGATCTGCCTCTACCAGCACTAGAAGTCTCCATGATGGCTTCAAGTAAGACAGCAAAATGCCGAAGGAGCACTTCAAACCGATTTGTGGAGCATCCAAAGGTATCCCAGGAAAGGCATTTTCACCTGCTCCAGGGCAACAATGAGCTCCTCTGTATACCCTGCAAGAGGAGAGGACACAGCTCCCACAGCCCAGCCCAGCCCAGCCACACACTTGACAGCAGCTGACTCACCCACAGGCCTGAACATTTGGACCAGGGCATGAAGAATTGGTTGTCCATGTGCTTTTTTTTTTTTTTTTTTTTTTTTTTTAATATTTATTTATTTACTTTAGTTGTACACAATGCAATGCATTTATGTTTACGTGGTACTGAGGATCAAACCCAGGCCATGCACATGTGAGGCGAGTGCTCTGCCGCTGAGCCACAACCCCAGCCCCTCCATGTGCTTTATAAATGACACCTTTACTCTGCAGACACAGCAAGCAGGTGGGGAGTGGGCCCCGCCTGCACGGGACACAAACCAAGGCATCCCCTCTCCCTGGGGAACTGAGGCTCAGCAGGGGAGCACAGCCCTCTGGGGGTGCCATGGGACTCAGAGGGATCCTTCCTGTCTGCCCTGGGCCACCAGACTCACCTGCCCAAAGCACCACATGGCTACGGGCTCTGCTCCCTGACAGACAGCGAATACCTCCTGGCTTCTTCCAGGAGAAAGCCCCGCCTCACCTGCCCTGGACCCTCCCTCCAGCCCAGCCAGTCAGACCCTCACAGTGCACCGGCCCAGGCCCCTCCTCTGCCAGGCCTCGCAGGACAGCTACTGAAGCACTCCACCGGCGCCTTCTGTTCAGCTGCAAGGTCCCTGGCCACCAAGTTCAAGGTTCCTATCACTTCATACTTAAACACCGTGCCTTGTTCTTCATGGGTGATACACAGAAAGTGAAGCCTCATCAATCTTCCGGGGAACCACCCTGAAGCTGAAGCAGATTTCCCAAGAGTTCAGCAAACTGGGCCTCAACACCTCAACACCTTCAGGGTTATGAGCCTTCAAGTGGTTTTTTCTTTTGATCAAAATCTTGTAAGAATCAATTATCTTAAAAAAAAAAAAAAAAAAGGCTTTGCCATGATTCCAGCAGTGTGGAACTAAGGCCTCCAATGGCCAGAACCTGGGCCATCACGCACCCACCACACTTTTCTCAGGTGACCACACTTAAGTTGGCAATTTGAAGCTACAGCTGGATGGCCAGGAGCACTGAATGCAGGACAGTCACAGCAGCTTTCTGCAGTCCACTCCTTGGGGACTGCAGGAGCAGCAGGGGCCGTGGGTGCGGTGCCCTGGGCTGGCTTCCGTTCCAAGTGGTGGAGGCCGTGCTCTGCACCTTCGCCACCCCAGGAAACAGGGCTCTCATCCCTGGAGACAGCGTGAGGAAAGGGCAGGGGAGCCAGGGAGCTGGCTGGGTGCTAAGGGGCATGGCTGAACGTCCTCCTGGCCTGCGCAGGGGCCGGCTGCCCACAGGATGAAGCAGTCCCTTCCTGGTCTCAGAGCCACATCTGCACAGGTGCCCTGCACACTGCTCACTCCCGGCTCTGCTCCATGGCACGGAGCACCAGCAACGGCCCCAGCTCTGTGCTAGAGGAGGGTGACAGAGCCACAGAGGAGGTGTCATTCTGAGCAGAGCAACTTGAGCAGACACCCGACCTGCAGCAGAACCTCTTCACTGCCCATCCCCCCAATCCAGCTGTCTGGTCAGCTTGGGCTGCTGTAATGAACTGCCACAGACTAGGTGGCTTCACCCACACACACTGCTCTGGGAGCTACGAGGTTAAGGTGCCAGTGGAGGCACCCTGGGTGACAGCCCTTCCTGCTTGCAGAGGACTGTCACCTTGCTATGTCTTCACACGATGGGGAGAGAGGGGTCTCCACTGATTTTAAGGGGGGTCTCACTACAATGCCTAGCCTCAGGGTCAAGTGATCCTCCCACCTCAGTCTCCTGAGTAGCGGGGACCACAGGTGCCCCAGACAACAGCTGGTGTCTGTCTCCTAAGGGCACTGACCCCAGGCTGGTGACTCCAGCCTCATGACCCCATCACCTCCCAAAGGCCCACCTGCTATACATCACTGGGGGTGGCATGGTTCAATCCGCAGCACGGGCCTCAGGAAATGCCTCCAGTTCTCTCACCTCTAGGACTAGCGAGGGGGAAGCGTTAGACCTAACTGATCCCAAGATCCCTTCTCTGTATGAAATTCTGTCACTCTAAAATACATCCTAGCAACCTACACGTGCTTACGGTCCCATCTAACACAGCCACATGGTGACATAGCAAGCCGGAGAGCCAGGAGCCTCGAAGGGTCTCTTCAGCCCCCCCTTGTCTCCCTGGCCCGGACCAGCTGCAGGGGTGCAGAGTCTATCAGAAACCCAGGTTCTCAGCCCACAGGACCTGTGCCCAAACCAGCTCTGCATGTAAAGAGGTCCAAAGGAGTCAGACGCCTGGAGTTGGAGCAGCCTGTAGTGGATGCGCTGCCCAGGGGACAAAGGGACTCCTGCCCCCAAGGTCCCCAGGGTTCCAGGGGGAGTCGCAGACCCTCTCCTGGGTCTCTCCTGCATCTGCATGGACCTCACATCCTCGGCTTGAGCATCTGATAACCACGTGTGGAGAGCCCCACGGCCGGGTTCTCTGGCTCCCTGGCTAACCGCCTCACACAGAGCTGGCTTGCTCGCAGCGCACGTGGGCAGCAGTGCCACCTATGCCTCAGGTGAAGCTCAAGTCAAGGAGGCACTTAAAGCTATCATAACAGAGATGCAAGGTGAGTTCAACATAGGGAAATCAATAAACATAATTCATCACATCAATAGACTTAAAGATAAGAACCATGTGATCATCTCAATAGATGCAGAAAAAGCATTCGACAAAATACAGAACCCCTTCACGTTCAAAACACTAGAAAAACTAGGGATAACAGGAACATCGTAAAAGCTATCTCTGCTAAGCCCCAGGCCAACAACATTCTAAAGAGAAAAACTGAAAGCATTCCCTCTAAAACCTGGAACAAGACAGGGATGCCCTCTTTCACTACTTATATTTAACATAGTTCTTGAAACACTGGCCAAGGCAATTAGACAAAAGAAATAAAAGGGATACAAATAGGTAAAGAAGAACTCAAATTAGCATTATTTGCCGACAATATGATTCTATACCTAGAAGACCCAAAAAATTCCACCAGAAAACTTCTAGAACTAGGAAATGAATTCAGCAAAGTAGCAGGATACAAAATCAACACCCAGAAATCAAAGGCATTTCTGTATATCAGTAACAAATCCTTTGAAAGGGAAACGAGGAAAACTATCCCATTTACGATAGCATCAAAAGAAGTAAAATACTTGGGAATCAACAAAAGAGGTGAAAGACATCTACAATGAAAATTACAGAACACTAAAGAAAGAAATTAAAGAAGACCTTAGAAGATGAAAAGATCTACCTTGTTCTTGGATAGGCAGAAATAATATTGTCAAATGACCATACTACCAAAAGCACTATACAGATTTAATGCAATTCCAATCAAAATCCCAATGACATGGCTTATAGAAATAGAAAAAGCAGTCATGAAATTCATCTAGAAAAACAGGAGACCCAGAATAGCTAAAAGCAATCCTTAGCAAGAAGACTGAAGCAGGTGGCATCACTATACCAGACCTTAAACTATACTACTGAGCAATAGTAACAAAAACAGCATGGTATTGGCACCAAAATAGACTGGTAGACCAATGGTACATAATAAAGGACACAGAGACTAATGCATATAAACTGGAAATCCATATGCAACAAAATGAAATTAAACTTCTATCTCTCACCATGCACAAAATTCAACCCAAAGTGGATCAAGGATCTAGGAATTAGACCAGAGACACTATGCCTAATAGAAGAAAAAGTAAGCTCTAATCTCCAACATGTTGGATTAGGCCCCAAGTTCCTTAATAAGACTCCTATAGTGCAAGTATTAATATCAAGAGTCAATAAATGGGATGGATTCAAACTAAAAAGCTTCTTCTCAGCAAAAGAAACAATCAGTGAGGTGAATAGAAAGCCTACTAATTGGGAACAAATTTTTACCACACACAGGTCAGATAGAGCACTAATCTCTAGAATATATAAAAAAGTCAAAAATCTTAACACCAAAAATACAAATAACCCAATCAATAAATGGGCCAAGGAACTGAACAGATACTTCTCAGAAGATATACAATCAATCAACAAACATATGAAAAAATGTTCAACACCTCTGGCAATTAGAGAAATGCAAATCAAAACTACTCTAAGATTTCATCTCACTCCAGTCAGAATGGCAGCTATTAAGAATACAAATAACAATAAGTATTGGCGAGGATGTGGGGAAAAAGGCACACTCATACATTGCTCATGGGACTGCAAATTGGTGCAGCCAATATGGACAGCAGCATGGAGAATCCTTGGAAAATTGGACCCAACTATCCCACTCCTCAGCCTATACCCAAAGGACTTAAAAACAGCATACTACAGGGACACAGCCACATCAATGTTTATAGCAGCACAATTCACAATAGCTAAACTGTGGAACCAACCTAGATGTCCTTCAGTAGATGAATGGATAAAGAAAATGTGGTATATATACACAATGGAGTATTATTCAGCATTAAAAGAGAATAAAATCATGGTATTCACAGGTAAATGGATGAAATTGGAGAATATAATGCTAAGTGAAGTTAACCAATCCCAAAAATACAAGTGCCGAATGATTTCTCTGATTTAAGGATGCTGATGCATAATATGCTGCGGGATGGGAGGATTAGATGAACTCTAGATAGGGCAAAGGGGAAGAGAGGAATGAGCGGAAGGGAGGGTCATGGGGGTAAGAAAGATGGTGGAATGCAATGGTCATCATTACCCTAAGTACATGTATGAAGACACAAATGATGTGACTCTTACTTTGTGTACAACCAGAAATATGAAAAGTTGTGCTCTATATGTGTAATATGAATTGTAATGCATTCTGCTGTCATATATAAAAAATTAGAATTTAAGAAATAAATAAATAAAATAAAATAAAGCTATCCTAGCATACCCATGTCTTACATGACCAAGAACACACTAGGTAACTGAGAAATGCACTCTCCACGGGACAGCAAGCAAACTGCACGAAACTGCCACCTCCTGAGACCAGACAGCTGTCCCTGTGCTCCCGGTCACATTTCCATGCCTTACCCTGGTGGATGCCGATTTATTCTTAAACCCTTCTTAGCAAAGCAAATAAACATGCAAATTTTCTTGATTTTCAAAAACCAATGAAACTTTCTTAAACAGCATCTGGCAATTCATATTGCTGTCAACTGCTAGTTTTCGTTAATTTCATATAAATCACCACCTATAAATATTTGAACCGCATCAGCAGGGGATTTATTAGTGCTAGCTCTGGGGATGCATTTAGACAAACACCAAGCAGAAGGGAGGGTCATGTCTCACTCCCTCCACCTACTGGCAGCTCCTGAGAACGAGTCTCCAAAAAGTCCAGGCTGCGGGGTCATAACTGGCACTGACAGACCTACACAGAATTGCTTCAGTTAGTTATAAATAACAGAATAAAGTGCCACACTCACCTATGAAAATCAAAATAACACAAACAGACACATCGAGAAAAGAGAACTAGTGTGAAAAGATAACCTCTGGACCTTGGTAACATTTCTTTTCTGCATGTATTTCTGTGCAGTCTGGCCAGGGCTGCTGGGGTACATTTCACCATTTCTGGCCCTGCGGGGGTGAGGGAGTGGGGCGCGTCTGGAGCAGCCTGCTTTCCCAGGGTCAGCTCTGTGTTTCCAGGGGGCTGAACCACGCTGGCCCCCTCATAAGTTCCTGGTTTTCCAACCCTTCCCAGGAGAACCAGAGCAGGTTTTCCAGGCCTAAAAGGGACAACTCCCCTGGCATTGCCCATCGACCTGAGTCACACCATCATGTCCTGGAGGCCCAGATGTGCAGGCTCCCTGTCTTCTGGGGTCCTGCCTCTAGCTGCCACTTCTGGATAGGGTGAGATTAAATTTAAAAAAAAAAAAAAAAAAATGGGAGGCGGGAATGCTCATTAAAAAATAGCAATCGGGAAAACCACACATCACTTTATTAATTCTCTTTAAAACAGACAAACTGTTAAATCTCAAGAAACCCCAACTGGCTCCTGTTTCCAAAGAGCTGAAGAAGGGCAGAGAAAAGACACACCAAAAGGAAGATATCACCATTTAACAAGTCAGGACAGTGCAGAGTCCAGCAAGTCATCCCCGCGTCTCAGCGAACAAAGGAAGAGAGACCACTGCTGATCTCCTTTTCCTTCTCGGGTTTAAAAATAAAAGTAACTTAAATGAAGCCGGAATGCCCCTTTGCTGCTGGCAGAGGGTACCGCAGTGGAGCTCTGCATGTCACCAGCAGAGGGCAGCATCCGAAAGACCAAGTGAGAATTCACTGCAAGGCCAAAGCCCAGGCACTGACAGGGAGACCAAGACCCACAGCCTCCCATGCAAACCCCAGGCTCCAGGTCCTTCACACCCAGAAAACAGATTCTGTTTACAGCACTGGAGTCTATGATCACTGCAGAGCAAAAATGTTAATACACATACGTATACTCTTGAATTCCCCTCAGAACTTGATCTTCTTTTTTCCTACATGATCTGAATACATTTTGGAAAACCTCAAAGCCAAAACACATAGTATATGTACCTTTAAGAGTATATCTATAAGCACAGCAATACGTTTGTCTTAGACAGCAGACATCATTTGCTTAAATGAAGCAAAATCTTGAACTATTTTCCTAAGCAAAGTTCATTACAAACATTTAACAAGGAAATCAAGCATGTAAAATGTCTATGATTGAAAACAATAAAATTACCCCCCCCCCCCAGAAAATCATTAAAAATCACTGTCACTCATTCTAAAATAACTTTCAAACCACTGCTTTTGAAGTCAGGCTATGGTTGCAAGAGGGAGTCTTACAGACATTAGTCTGTCTCTGCAGGACGTCCATCCATGTCCAGGAAAGCCTGTGTCCGTCCATCCAGTCAGTGAGTGACCATCTCAGCTGCGTGAGAGAATCTCCTGCAGAGATTGGGAAAAGCAGCAAATCTAGATGCCAGTGTGGGGGCCTCAGAGGATTCCCCGTCCACCACGGGTCAAGGCCGGCTGGTCAACACAGGACCACAGGCACAGCCTATCCCTTCCCAGAGAGCTCACACGGGGTCAGGTGAACAGCTGGCAGCAAGATGGGGTCACCTGGGGCTTATTCTAGAAGTTTAGTGGCTCTAAGGCCACACCCCACCACAGATCCCAGATCTGTTGGTTTGATCGCTTGACAGGTACTGTCAGAGCCTCTTCCTATTTTGATACAAATCATGCCTCAATGGGACACCAACGCTCTTGGGAGCAGTGCAGGTCCCCACCCACCTCATCATCTATTTCTCTTCCCCAGGTCAAAAGCCCACCCAGCACCTTCAGCCAGGAGAAAGTGTGGCTTCTCCAGCCATCATGCCCTGGAGCAACCTCGGCCAAGTGCAGGCTTCTGGACTGTTCTAGAGCCTTTTCCCTCTAAGGCATGGTATCCAGGTATGATGCAACATCCAGTGGCCCACGGCATAGGACAGGCCCCTCTGCTCCAGAGCAGTGCCTGGACCCAGAGCCACCTCACTGGATGGTGGCCAGCCTGAATAGCTGTCCCCCCACCTCCCACCTGGTCCAACACATAGTCCACCTGGGCATATGTGCTTTTTGGGAACCACATTACACTAAGAAAAAGACTGACTTTCTACACACAGACCCATGTGCCTTTGTTTCCTGTCCTGTGAAGGCAATTGGATTCTAGACCTATGGCTGCTCAATTCCGTCTCAGTCACCTCATTCCTACCACTGTGCACAGATATAAAACACACAACGAAGCGCGATGCCTCCTAATCATTCCCACATCTCCCAGAGTCAGGCTCTCCCCTCTGAGCACTCTGCCCGAGGCCTGCCCTGCGTCCTCTCTGCGTGTGCCTCTTTCTTCCTGGCCACAGAAACACTAAAAGTGACGACCATTTCCTACGTCATAGTAAAATAACACTGAAATATAAAGATGGACTTCCCAAAGGGCACATGCACTGGAGTGGGTGTGGTCCCCTGCTCAGGAAGGACCGTGGTCAGCTGGCTGAAATGCAGAACAGTCACTTGGGGACGGCTCCAGGCCTGGCCTGTGCTTCCAACTGCATGAGCACTCCCAGTGACCCTCCAGAGGCTGCAGCCAAGGGGTGCTGCTGAGGCCTCCAGAGAAAGCAGCACTAGTGAATCTGGCAGGGGTGTGTTAAAGGGGACCCAGCTGTAATTCAACAGGAAGACAAACAAGTAAGCACAAAGCATGAAGAGCTGCAGAAACCTAACTGCTGGTAAACCTGGGGGCTGGATCAAGTTCTGGAACCAGGAAAATGGGCCACTTGGGACCCCTCTCCTCAGCTGGCAGACTCTTTAAAAGTCTCATCAGTGAAGGAGGTTCGGTGGTATGCACACCCAACCTGTCAATCTCAGTTATGAAGACGCTCCCAGCATTCCTGGCCTGAAATTCACACCACGACCTTCAAGTAAGACTTTAAGGGGACAGAAAAGTCACTAGTTGCATCACTCTGGAAAGGAAATCCAAAAACTGTCCCCAAAAGGAATGTTGTAGTCCAAATGAGTATAGCACAACTTCCTAGTAACTTGTTAGGAGCTCGGGAAAAGCCAGTGACCACTTTCTACCCAGATTTCACTACTCGGGGTGGTCACTCCTCAGAGGCAGACAGGCTCACACATCAGCAACGATGACTCTGGGTTCGAGGGAGACACCAGCACCTGAGCCCCCAGAGTGGGAAGGAGCCGGGGAGGTGGGACAGGTGTGGGTGAGCACAGACAGGGTAGGGGAAGAAACTGCCTCAGGGCCCCGACCCGGTGGCCCCGCAGGTTCATTCAATAGCCACCCCCAAGCCCAGAGGCCCCTCCTTAGTAAAATGGATCACTGAGACTTAAATGGAAATGGCACGTCTCCATGCACGTGGCAAGCCCCCAGGCAGCTACTAGTTCAGCCCTCCTCTGGTGGTCCTCGTGCAACAGGAGCAGCACAGCTCAAGGACGGTCGCAGTCCCATTTCCCTTCCCTCCCCAGTTGTCTGCAGCTCTGTCAGCCCAAGGCAAGACTCCCTGGAACTTCCAATGGAAACTCTCCTGCTTTCCCACCCACAGTGCTCTGCACGTAATGAGGAGGCCTTGCTCAGTCAGCAAGGGAGAGGGAAGTGGTTCTACTACCATGGCCATGGGTACATTTGGGAAATACCTTCTCCCTACAAACAGCTCAGAAGTGATTCCAATCAAGGCACTGACTCAGCCATTCAAAGACAGCTTTGGTGAGTACTTCCACACTACACTGCACACAGATTAACTAAGGACGCGGCTCAACAGAGTCAGGAGTCTGTCTTGTGGGACTCGAGCTGCGCCCCGACTGCTCTCTGCCTCTTGCCCATGGAGCTCA
The DNA here is from genome assembly GCA_025594165.1 of Tamias sibiricus. Classification (NCBI taxonomy): domain Eukaryota; kingdom Metazoa; phylum Chordata; class Mammalia; order Rodentia; family Sciuridae; genus Tamias; species Tamias sibiricus. Next base: position 174,356,448 of record CM046660.1, read on the forward strand.
CTCAAGCTGTCCACAGACAAACTGCATAATGCACATGAACCATGCTCCAGTGACCTGCCACCCTTAGGTCATCCCTGGCCACCCGCTCCCTGGGTTCTTACTAAGGACGGGAGGATCTGCCATCTGCACACCACAGGTGACTCACACACAGCCAAAAGTCCACTGAAATGCTCACGGGCACCGTTTCCTTCAAGAGGCACCTCCTCGGCCACCCAGCCAACCTGCACTTGCCAAGCCGACTAAGGAAGCTCCAAAACCTCCTCTAGCTTGCGCCACACACCAATCTGTCCTCAGAACCTGTCCAGATACTCCTGAGTGACAGGTGCCGCCCTGCAACCCGAGGACGTACCTGGCTGCTCCAGCAGCACTGCAGCCTCCTGACAACACGCCTGTGACCTCCAATAGAGGGAAAGGACAGGTGGGCTTTATTTAGAGTCTGCACCAGTGAGCCAACTCGGCAGCGGGACGTAAGGCAGCGGTGGGCGTAACAGTTGGTACCTGAGAGCCCGAACACACGCTGCACTCTCCCGGCTCCTGGAAAGGCAAAGGCATATTTAATAAAAACGCTCTCAAATTCCTGTAGAACCATTTCAAGTGCCTCCTCCAAACCCTAGACTGAAAATCACCTACCTACTACGTAAAGGTGATGGCCTAACAATCAAAGCAACTGTGGAAAGAAAAAGAGAACAGACCACCACGTCACCGCCACTGGCGGCAGCTGCACGAAGACCCCCAGGATGTCCCCGTCCTGATTCCTGGAACCTGTGAATCCGTGAGGTGAGGTTCGGTGGCAAAGGTGTCTTGGACATGCGACTGCTGAGGCTTCTGAGCTGACTCTGGGGGACACAGAGGGGCTGATGGAGGCAGGGAGGCCAGAGAAAGCCACGTGGCTGAGGCGGCAGGGGTCAGGGTGCCGCAGGGCCACTGGCCAGGGAGTGCAGGGAGCCACAGGAAGCTGGGAGGGCATGCAATGGCCTCTTCCCCAGAGTTTCCAGATGGACTGCAGCCTTTGATTTTAGCCCCGTGAGATCCATTCTGGACTTTGGACCTCCAGAACTTCAGTAGATTTGTGCTGTGTTAAGTGTGTGCAATTAGTTACCACATCAACAGGAAACTCACACACAGCTAAAGGAGAGAGACCAGAACTAAAGGAAATCAGAGCCAAAAACACCCACAGAAGCTCCATCAGAGGACCAGGAAGAGGGTTCAAGGAGGGAGTGAGAGACCCCCGGGCTTCAGGGGAAAAGGATGCATACGCAGAATTTAAAAGGGATAGAAAAACAACAGTCCTATCTTCGCCAGCCTGGCCTTGGTGGCCAGAAGATAGTCAACGGCCTCAGAGTTACCACTGAGGAAGGTAATGAAAGCAGAGACCAAGTCAGAGGGAGAGGAGGAGTGGGCAGAGAGAAACGGGCTCGAGGTGGTGGGTGCCGACTGGCGAGCTGAGGACCTCTGTCAGGCAGTGCCACAAACCAGGAGGCTGACAACAGCAGCAACTCCTCTCTCACAGTTCTGGAGGCCACAAGGTCCAAATCCAGGTGTCTGCAGAGCCATGCTCCTCAGGAAGGCTCACGGGTGTGCAGGGTCCTGCCTGACTCTCCCGGCTCCGTGGACAGCTGGCACCCTCGGCTCCCGCCTCCTCCTCGTCCCCCTCCCCCGCCCCCGCAGCCCCTTCCCTGTGCTCTGAGTTCCGTCTTCTCACAAGGACACCAATCCCTGGGTCAAAACCCACCCTAATCTAGTAGGGCCTCCTCTAACTCAACAGCCAAGACTCCATTTCCAGGTATGGTCACCAGGACTTGTAGTCGCCCTTCTGAGGAGCAAACTCACCCCCTCACAGGGTCTGCACCTGTGCAAGGGCAGCAGCCAGGAAGGCACACAGCGGCATGTCGTTCTGAGGGTCCACTACAGCCCACACACGGCCTCTACAACTGGCAGGTACTCCCCGGCTCCTGAGTCCCACTGGCAGGGGCCAGGGACAGTTGATGCACCTCAGTCCCTTCACAGACCAGAAGTTGACGGGACATGGCCCTCATGCTCCTGTGGCAGACGGCACAGGCCTGTAAGCACTCAGGACGCACACAGGCTTCCGGTGCAGTGGCCCTGGCCAGGGTCTCTTGACAGTGAGACTCAGAAAAGCATCTGGAATCCAGGCTGGAGCACTGGCCAGATCTCGGAGCACCTGCAACTGCCTAGAGCCCTGGCTTTGCCTTTCACCTCCGTGAACCAAGCACCAAGGAGGAGGATTTTGGAAAATGCCAAGTGCGTGTGGAGACTGCCATTTACCAGGGAACCATTTCAACTTTTAAACAAGTCTCCCAGTGGACGCAGAGCCGAATCCCACCTACAACTTCACGTGAATGGAAATCCGTTTAAGCGTTTCCTCCCAGGTCCAGGAACACACTGCAGGGACAGGCGACCTAAGCCCTTGCCAGAGCTGCCTCAGGTCACTCGGTGAGGAAGCAAACCCAGGAGGAGGATCGGAACAGAATGCTGTGGCCCTGGGAAGCGGGAGGAAAGGGCGCGGACACCGCCTCCTGCTGGCAGTACTGGCAGGGACAGGCTGAGGGTCCCACACACTTCACCTCCTTTCTACTCTCCATGGTGCCCTCGGCCATGACTCTGCAGCCAGAACCCACCCTCAGAGCAGCCCGAGGTTCCTGCTGTGAGTCACACCCAGTCATCTTCTGTGGGTCCTCCTGAAAGCACCCTCCCTCCTACTTCAAGCCCCCAAAGTGGCTTGCCTTGCATCTCAAGCCTGCCCACCCAAACCCGTCCACATCATCGCACACAACAGACCCGGGGACCTCCCTCAGAGAACCAAGTCGACACAGCATGCTGCTGTGACACTGCAGAAGGCACCACTGCTTCTCAATCAGGTACAGGGGCCTTCGGGGCAGGACGATTCTCCACTGTACAGGCCAAAACATGGCATTGCCCGGCTGGCTCTGGGGGCAGCACCGCCCAATGGAGAGGGGAAAGGGCGTGCACTCCTCACTGCCAGGGACGGGCTCAAGAGGGGGAAGGAACGGGTCAGAACAGAACCAGGAGCACCAGACCCACATCTGGTGGCAGGGGCTGCTCTGGGCATCGGAGGTGTCTGCTCCCCACAGAGGAGCCACAGCCCCAGAGCGTCACAACTGCTGTCGTCACATCCTCCTTGGACAGAAGGGACCCTTCCCAAGGGCTGCTTCCCTGGTCAGCCACCTGAGGACATCCACACGCAGGCCCTGAAGATCGACAGACCCTCCACGGGCCTCTCAACAGCCCGGGCCACTGCTGCCCACCAATCACTGTCCTGTTCCAGGAGGTCCACAAGACACCTGTGGCTCCTTTCTAATGTGGCCTCTACTAATGTACCTCCTTCCATTCGTTAAAAGCAGAAGAAAAAAAAAAAGAGAGAGAGAGAGAAAATATGAAAAAAAAATTTTAAATATAAAAAGAAGAAAAAAACAGAACAATATAGACCATCTTATTCACGATCGAATCTGGGGTCAAAGAACAAGGTCAAGGCCCAGCACCTCCGTGGGGGGCCGCTCCTCAGTCCACACCTCTGGGGAACTGTATCTTAAAAGGACCCCTCTCTCCACACCTCACAGGGTGACAGTAGGATCAGATGGCACAGCAGGATGTACAACTGGTAAGTCCTGGTGTCACCATGCGGTCAGCAGCTGTGATCCACTGGACGAGCAGCCGGGCCACAGCGCTGCTCAAGGTCCCCAGCAAAGCGCCCACAGCTCAGAACAATCACCTTTCAACCAGAGCTCACTCTCAGGTGCTCACCCCGTGGCTGACACTGTGACACATGTGGTCTCATCCCTGTTACAACTCGGCTGTCACCTAAGTACCACCGTAAGATATTCAAAGTCAAAGAAGTCAAAAAGACATGCACAAGGCAAGACAGTGATGGCCACTAATGAAACAGTCCCTCAGAACAACTCAGCCAAATGATTCCTGCACCCCAGGATGCCTAGCTCATGGACACCTGTTTTTTTAAAAACGGCAGAGTCATTTACTCTAACAGGGCCCAAGTGGGAAGTAAACTCTGCCCACCCACCATCACCAGCCAGTGCCAACATGGAAGCCGTGGCCATAGTGGAGGAGACAAAAAAAAAAAAAAAAAAAATCAAGAAAATCAGATCAATCCTGCAACAGGCAGCCACCAGCTACCCTACGTTCTGACCACCAGCAAAAACCAATGAGGAAAGCAGCAGGATGGTTCCTCGGAGCTTACACAGCATGGTCGTGTGACCCCACAATCCAGGTCCTAAGGACACGCAGAAGACAGTCAACTCAAGCAATATGTGCCTGCAGGTTCATAGCAGCACGAGGCAGAGGGCCAGAAGCCAGACATGGCCACTCGCCCAGCAACCCAGGGCCAGGTAGGTAGAAAAATGGCAGACAGACAACCACCAAGATGCAGGACTCTGACCCTAAACACTCACAATGGAACACCATCAGGCTTAGGGAGGGGGTGCTGAGCCATGCCACCCACAGCACAGGTGAACCTCCAACACTTTATACCAGGTGACAGAAGCCAGTGTCACAAGGCCACGCACTGCATAAACTGGGCAGGTAAGCCCAGGGCCAGAAGGCAGCCAGGTGTGGGCCTGGAGGCAGGGAATGACTGGGGTGGGCACAAGGCTCCCCTGGGGCGGAGAACACTGTTTACCACTAGACAGAAGAGCAGTTGTGACTACCATGAACACACTGAACACCAGCCAAATAGCTAATTTTGTTTTGTGACTTTCACCTGAATTTTTTTTTTTTAATGTCAACAACAGAAAGGCCACTTCCCCACCCCGGGATCCTGACACACAGCTGTACTGAATCCATGAGAACAACTGTAGCCCAAGATCTTTAAAATTAAAAAAAAAAAAAAAAAAAAAAAAAAAAAAGGTTGGTGGCAGCAGCACAGACAATGAAAGGTCACCTTCTAAGAAAGGAGTAGCCAGCAAGCCAGTTACCACCCAGTCCCCCTTCAAGCCCCAAGGAGGACTGCATTGGGACAGGAGCCTTGCCCAGCAGCGGAGTGAGACCTCAGGCGCTGAGACACAGCCCACTCACCAGGGCCAGCTGCTAACCAACAGGACCCCTTCCATCTCGGAAGCCCTCTCCTGGCAGCTCTGACACAGGGTGTCCTTACAGAAAACCTGCTCACAGCAAGCAGTCCTGGGAGCCATGATGAAGCGTTTCCTGAATCTCTTTCCAAGATTAAACTGGGCACTTTTTGGGTGTTTTTTTTTCCCCCAATACTGAGGATTGAACTCAGGGCCTCACACATGCCAAGCAAGTGCTCTACTCTATCCACAGCACTTAAACTGGGCATTATTCAACTTTAGCCAGTAGTTATAAAACCTGGAATTCTTCTAAGACTTACTTAAACTAGCAAAGAAAAACAAATCATTTGATCGTCTGCGGGACTGACAGGCAGGTAGACATGCTAATAGAAAACTGTCACAGACGTGCGACTTTGATCCTAACACTGATAAAAACTACAGGGCAATAACACAAATATTTATTTGAATAGCTTACTGTGATTTTTAAAATCGGGGTACATACATAAAAGTTAAACACAACATACCATTTTAACCACTGTTCAGTCGCACAAAGCACATGCACTTGTATTTACTGCAGTTTTCAGAGGTCTTAATCATTCACGGCTTCCCCTCAAATGCCTGGGCAGGAGGGGGCATCAGACATCACTGTTTCAGGAGAAAAAGTCCCTTCCATGTCCACGAAGGTGTGGGGCATGGCAGGCAGCAGGAGATGGGCACTGTACCATGTCACAGGCTCTGAAGGTGGCAGCCTTGAGAATGGGGCCTGGGTTCCCACGCCAGTACATCAAAAGTCCTTGCTGGACAACCTGTCCTTTACACCTCCACCGACCACTGCAGCTGAGCAGGTCCCAGAGCGAGGCTTCCTCTGGAGGCTTTGCTCTGCCCCATCACCTGTGAGCCCTTGCACCTCCCAACAAGACTGTGGTGGCAACCAGTACTGACTGAGGTCACCCGCAAGGGCCAGCACCTGGGTGGGTCTCAGGTGCAGCCCAGGTGCCCTGACTAACACGGCCTTGGCACCAGGAGACTCTGCAAACAACCCTGTCCAGATCAGGCTGCTTTTTGTTTCTTCATCAGTACAAAGGTCCCAGCCTGCAGACATGGGGCTTTTGTGCACTGCTGAAAGAGGGATTAGATTTCAGGAATAGCAAACCTACTCTCTTTGCTGGAGGAGGGTTGCGGACAGCGTGGTGAATGCAGTTGTTGTTCACTGGCTCAACTAGCAGGGCCACGGGGGATGAGGCCATGCACCCCCACTTGTTGAATGCTCAGAATGCCCAGCCAAACAGAAGTAGCCAGGGGAGGAAGGGATAGCAGTTGCCTGCCTGCCCACCATGCTCCAGGCTGCAAGGGACTCTCAGCCACCATCAACCCGGGCAAGCTCCAGGGACATGGGAGATCCAGGTGAGCACTGAACCACCACAAGACTCTGCTCTCAGCAGGCCTCAGCGAGAAGCAGCATCTCAGCTGGGCAGAAGGTCAAGTGAACCGGGTTTTAAGTCAAAACTTTTCAGAACAGTGGCTGGCAGTCTCACGTGGCTCCTGAGCACCTAGAGCACAGCTGGTTCCAATTGAGATGCGCTGTGAGGGTGCCTTACACATCGCAATCCAAACAGTCCCGAAAAGAATGGAGCCATCAGCATCAGCACCTTCTCAATAATCCCATTAAATTCAACTGAAAGGACGGTATTTGGGTTATGTTGGATTAATGTAGCAAGTAGAAAGCAGAATGACCTCTGGCTTGCATTCCATCTCCCCCACGAAAGGAGCTGGGGGACCTAAAGAAAGTGCAGTATTTCAGGACAATATAAATTCTTTCTGGGTGAAGATGCAGAGGTGGAGTTTGGTATTCGGGTATGAGTTGGAGACAACATCTGTGGGCGGAGGGCCGGAAGCAGGACTGAGCTGTGATGCAGCCACAGACGCCTCCGCCAACCCCTCGGAGCTCTGGAGCCTGAGCAGCCATCAGAACTGCCCCTTACCCAACCTTCACACCCTTCAGGCCCTGGCAGGACCGGTTGGTAGAGGAGGGCCTGGAAGGCTGTGCCTCCATGCTGGGCATCTCCCCCTAAAAATGCTGGGGCAAAGGCGTTCCCAACAGCTGGGTGACACTCTCCCTTGGAGGGACAGGGGCCAACGTGTCCCTCTCCTTTAAATTTCCACCTCATCATCTGCAGTACTCAGCCTGCCCTCTCTGGCCTCTGAGGGTCAAGGGCCTTAAACACAGCGTGACCACTGGTGAATGTTGTGGTCAGTTATACACCCAGCGAAGTACTGATTCAGCTCATTAGAATTAGGCAATGCACAGGCGAGGTGGTGCACGCCTATAATCCCAGCAGCTTGGGAGGCAGGAGGATCACAGGTTCAAAGCCAACTTCAGCATCTTAGCAAGGCCCTAGGCAACTCAGCGAGAATTTGTCTTAAAATAATTATATATAATATATATATATATATATATAAAATTTTATACACACACACACACACACACACACACATATATATATATGGGGAGGGGGAGATGTGGCTCAGTGGTTAAGTGCCCGTGGGTTCAATCCTCAGTACCAAACAAAAAAAGGCAAGCTCTAAGCACTGTCTGTCTGCCTCCACGACTAGGTCATACCATGCCAAGCCTCTCAGGAAATGAAAAAGGAGGATGCCGTACCCTTAGAAGCCTACACACAAAAATCATAAAGGCACAAACTCACATGGAGCCGGGTTGCCCCTCCCAGTCCCCAAGCACCAGTTTAATAGAAAAGACAGGAGAATTAAATGAAGATGTAAATCAACATACTGGACAGAGGTGACAGAAGCCCAACCCTACCTTTGCCAGTAAGGACACTGAGGCCCAGCCCAAGGCTCCGCCTGCTTAACAAGGCTCTGAGAAGCAACAGGTCGCAGCAGTCTCCACCATGAAAGAGGCTTCTCTCAGGCTGGGCACCGGGGCAACCAGAGAAGTTTGGGTCCTCAGAACAAAAGAAAGGTACCTGAGAAGTCACGTGGGGTACTGTGTGTCTTGTAAAAACATTCCGCTGTTCCACGTCTTCTCTTTTGAAAACACAACAAACAGGAAGAAGAGAATGTTTATCTGATGTCAACAGAGCATTCAAAGGAGACCGACCTCCCTCCTCAATCTCAGGAAAGAAGAGTTATTTTACAGAAAGAAAAACGATACCAGAAACAGAAGAAGAATGAGATAAATCTACACCTGAAAAGAAAAAGCTAAATAGAATCTCTTCAACAGAAAAATCTTGTATCATTTTAGACCTGCAAACCTGTGCAAGGAGCCCGTTCTCCAGGTCCTAGGAACAGACCCAAGCGTGTGTCTGGGTTTGTGTGCAGTTCACTCCCATCAAATACCTGGGCCACTGCAAGCACCCTCGCTGCTCACTAAACCAAAGTCCATGGGACAGGGTAGAGCTACAGGACACAGTGGACACCTGCAGAAGTTTTCTTCAACAGGGGCAAGCCTTAATCACGTCTCCCTGGATCTGCTCCCCAGGCTTTAAGCACCTGTGACCACCTTTCAGGATTTCTGACACATTCAAACACCACCCCACCTGCCTCGTTCGCCCTCTCTAGTCAACGTTCAGTTCTTGCACATCTTAAATGTGTCCTAAGCGACATCACTGATGAGCTCAGGGCCTCGATGCCTTCTCAAACAGGTTAAAAATGAAAAAGTCAACAGACACCACAACTACTACCAACTCAGGAACACTACACTACACCAAGCTACACCTTACACAACCACCAAGGGCCTGGACCACAACCCACCTCATCATGTCTTCATTTTCTAAGCCACACATCTGAGGTTTAGATTCCAAACCAAGACCTCAGAAAACATTCACCATTAGATACCTGGTCTGGTTGGAGCTTCTCTGTTCTCCTTTGTCCCTTCCTGGTGTTCCAAGCCCACTGCAGCTCCTGATGAGGTCTCTGGGGGCAAAAGCCCTTCCCCTTAGCGCCAGGGGCAGTGTCATTCAGAACCATGGCTCTGAACCAGAATGGATCCAAAGGATATGGCGGGATTTCCCAACAGCCAGTGAGAACTTTCCAACCAAGGAAATGGGCGACTTCAGAGGTGGGTGGTGCTGAATGAGACTGAAGTCACAATCAGATCATTCTGGTAAAAACCAGACACCCCACCCTTCAACACCTTTCTACCCCGCTGTAAGTTACTTTCTCTAGCAGATTGTTAAACTGTTAATGCGTTTAGCAAAGCAAAAGCTAAAAAAAAAAAAAAAAAAAAAGAAAAAAAAAAAAAAGCTTGACACATAAGATTAACCTTTATGCCCTTCCATCAGGGTATGGGAGTTTGTAGCTTTTCTGCTCAGAAGATTCTAGTGCCTGGTGACAGGAGTGGGGTGGATTTAACAGATGCTTCTGGAACGATTTTCTAAATGATGAATTCACCAGTTACATTTAAGAAGCGCCTCAAAGCATCCATCCAGCCCCAAAGGCCTCGGGTCTCAGAGTGCACTCATGAACTGAACACCCAGCTTGGGTCCATTGCTGAGCTGAGGGCAACCTTAGGCATGTCCCTGCAGCCATGGACCTCTGAGAAGCCAATCCCAGCTCCATATGCCAAAACCCCAAGACACGGAGGCCCCAGCCCCATGCGCAGCCCCCCAGTGAGCACCTGGTGAAGCCAAAGGGCCCCTCGCCAACACAGGAAGGGCTGGGCCAGGGAGCAGGCTGTGCCAGCAGCAGGGGAAGCTGAATGGAATGGCAACTGGCCACCAGCTCCCACTGGAGCCAGCCCAGCCCTAGGAGCATGCGGGGCCTCAGCCTCCCGGCAAGCTGGACTCAGCAAGAGGGAAAGGCAGCACATGGACTTAGAAATGCACGCCCCATGCAGTAACAGCCATGGCGCCACGCCCCTGACCTGAGAGTCCAGACTAACTGGGGCGCTCTTTCCACCTAAAACACGTCTGCCAAGCCCGCCCAGGCTGGGGCTGGTGGCTGGTTCACCCACACCCTTCCACACCCACCAGTGGAGGACTCAGACCTCAAGGCCAGCAGTGTCCTTTCCAAACTCCTTCTGTCCACTGGCTTCTAATGGTAAATTACGTCATTTAATTAAAGATTCCACAAATCGATTAAATGAGTTTTAATAAGAGTAACTGTAATTACATCATCTGACGAAACATTACATACACTGATTAAGAATTTCAAAAGAGGGTTTTTACTTATGAAAGTCAAGTTGAATGTTTTGAAAAGACTCAATGAAGACAAGTTGCTTTAAAAATAAACATTTAAGAAAACATGGGCAAGACACTTTAAAGAAAGGACAGAATTAGGCATGGTGGTGCACACCTTTAATCCCAGCTATTCAGGAGGCTGAGGCAGGAGGATCACAAGTTCAAGGCCAGCATGGGCAATTTAGAAAGACCCTATCTCAAAATAAAATCATAAAGGCAGGGGATGTAGTTCACTGCTGGCCTAGCATGCTCCAGACCCTGCTTCAATCCCTGGTAACACAGAGTGGTGAGATCTGAGCTGGGGCAGGAGCTCAGGTACAGAGAAGCAGACACAAAGTCCCCCGGGGAAGGAGCTGTATGCATGCTCAGAGCTGAACACCAGAGATGATGAGCAGGAGTGGCAGGGCACATGGGGGGAACTGGGTGAAGGCAGGAGATGCAGGCCAAGGGAGGGTGGGCAGCGACACCAGGGAGGAGCGTGGAGAGCAGGCCCCACCACAGCAAGCAGGACACAAGCAAGCAGGTGCTGGTGATGGGGCTCAGCAGGGAGGCCGCCAGGCTGGGGTCCTGGCTCGAGTCCCATCCCCTCCCATAGCCCCACCCCTACCCCAGGCCAAATGCCATTCCTGAGATCAAGGCAGTACAGAAGGCCCTGAGTCATGCAGCACAGCTGGGTGAGATGGCTGTCAGGAAGGGCCAGCTGATGTGGGGGCATGGCACATTCTCCCCTCACCCTTAGGGGCTCTCAGGGATGCTGTGTGGTTCATGCATTCTTTGCTGTACTTGTTGGACAAAATGCAATCAATCAAGTTCAGGCCCACACAGGAGGCTAATCTCCACTAAGCCAGCAGCAAGGCCCAGCACAGAACTCAGACCCTCGGGCTCCCACCTCAGGGTACCGACTCTAGAGTTGAACACGGTGTTGCTTCTTTGAGAGTCTCTCTTCTAGAAGAGCTGACTTTAAAAGAAAAATTCACTATGTCCCCTATAACACAAGGAGTGATCGAGGCATGGTGCATGCTGGAAAAGGGCCAAGGCAGGGACACTGGGTACTGAGGACATGCAGGCAGTTAGTTCTTCAGCCTCAGCTGGACCAGCGCCAGCTGTGAGCCCACCACAGAGATGGAGAAGGTCTAAATCTGCACTGGAACATAAGGGCACCCCAAGTAACTTGTGGCTATCAGACCCTAAAAATGTGGCAAATGCAACTAAAGAACTGATTTTTTTAATTTAAATGTAAATGCCATGAGCAACTGGAGGTTAGCATATTAGAAGGTACAGAGCTTGATGATACATAGTTACTGTGTTTAAAATGTTTCACTATGTACAATAAGATGCCTGAACTGCCTGAGTACATCCTCACACCTGGCCCCCATGGGCTGTCATCTGAGGCGTGCCTCTACCTCCACCTACAATGCAGAAGCCGAGGCTCAGTGAGACTGGAACCTAAATGACCTAGGGACACATCAAGAAAATTTAAACACCTTGTTTGTAAGGCAGTGACCAGAGGTCAGATCAGCATGTGCTTCCCAGTGGCTGGAAAACCACCACCAAACTCTCCTAGAAGGAGAAGAAAAGAACTGTCAACAAGCACAACCTGTCCTCCTCCAAGACAGGAAGGAGAGTGCAGTAAGTCTCAGTCCCTCTCAAAGAAAGGACCTTCTCACTCACTAAAGAGGAAGACCTGGGGTGAACACAGAGGGGACCAGCCCTAAGGAAGCTGCAGTTCCAGGCCCTTCCCCACCACACTCTGCACACATGCCACCACAGGGCAGGAGCGTGGGCAGTGACAGCTGCCAGCTAGAAGCAGCGGGCCTCCTCCATGTCAGTCAGGATGAAGACAAACAAGACAACTTTAAAATATTTATTTTTGGTGGTGCTTTTTTTTTTTTTTTTTTTTTTTTTTTTTTTTTTTTGGTGATGTTGAGGATGGAACCCAGGGTCTCACGTATGCTAGGCAAACGCTCTACCACTGAGCTACATCCTCAGCCCTTTCTATTTAGAGACAGACTCTAGCTAACTTACTGAAGTTGGCCTCAAACTTGTGAGCCTCCCACCTCAGCCTCCTGAATAGCTGGATTATGGTGTGCACCACCATGCCTGGCTTGCCAAATCTCTTCTAATCAGGCTCAGTCCAGCAAGAAGAGCTAAGCCTGCACGGAAGGAAAGCACAGAATCTCATCTGCACACAATGAAAACTAGCTTCCCATTGGCCTTCTCTATAAAAAGCAAAAACAAAAACAACCCAAAAGGGAGAGGTGGGAGGGAAAGAGAGGCACGACAAGGAGGACAGACTCGCCAAACAGCTGAGACCACAGGCTTCTGAGACACAGTTCTAGATCTGAAGTCCAGTTCTAGAAACATCTAAAATGCATGCATTTTGTCATTAAGGAAGAGACCATGAATCTGAAATGAGTGACGGCAGCCACCTGCAGCTGCTGATAACAATTCTGGATGGGGGAGAGAGCCTGAGAAATAAAAACCACCCAGAGCTCCGTCTCAGAACAGGCGCCAAAGAAGGCCCGAGTCACCTGGACCCACCAACACTAGGCTCCAAGGCTATCCAGAATTTCTTCGGTTCCAGCCCCAGCAGCCCCTCTGATAGAGAATGTGCACCGCTCCTGTTCACACTGGAAACCCCTCTCCTTAAACTCCAGCCTTGCCTTTCCCTCTCCCCTTCCCTGCCCCTCCACACCCAGACCCTGGGGCTTCCTCAACCACTGGCTCCTCAAGTAGCACCCCGGAGCCCCTGCAGGGCAGCCTTCCTCTAGGCCACCACCTTCCCCCTGCCCCTCCCCACCCGCTCTGGACCCTGTGGTGATGAGGTGGGCTGCAAAGCAGGCTGTCTGCACATCCCACCCCTGAGCACACCCTCTGCCCACAGAGGCCCACTCGGGAAACATGATCCCTTCTGGGGAAGGATGGACCCAAGGAGGCGGTCCCTACCACCCTGTGACCAGGACGGAGTCTGTACGTGCCAGGTAGGCATGAAATGTGGCCTGCCACACGAAGCTGTGAAAAGGCACTAAGAAGATGAGCTTTTAAAAACAGCTCCTTAAAACAGATACACCAAGCTAAATCAGAACCCTCCACCTTGGCTTGAAACGCTGGCAAGGGGCATACCATTTAGCAGGGCAGGGTACCAATACCAGGCTCCCAGCCAGCCCCGGGTGATAGACCGGGCTCCCAGCTGGCCCCGGGTGGTGGTCCAGGCCCACAGCTGGCCCCGAGTGATAGACAGAGCTCCCAGCTGACCCTGGGTGGTGGTCCAGGCTCCCCGCTGGCCCTTCATGGTGGATCAAGTTCACAACTGGCCCTGGGTGGTGGTCCAGGCCCACAGCTGGCCCTACGCCTGGCTCCAAACAGCCATCCCCTCAACTACATGCTAGATAACTTCACAGTGCAAGAAGCTGAAGTTAGAAGTGGACTAGACAATACACTTGAAGTATCCATACTTGCATGGAATTTGCAAAAAGCTGAAGCTGGTCTCAAGTATCTGGCCTGAGCAATTAGACTAAAATTCCTCCCCCTTCTGAGGCACCTTGAGGCCTCCTTGGCCTACTGTCTGTCAGATGAAATCAATTTCTGTGGGAAATAATGCTCCGTAATAGTAACTGCATCCCTGGGGAGTCAGGCTACTCAAAAGCAAGGCTCAGGGCTGTAATTTAAATCTAGTTTATGGTTCCAAGGAAAGCATCATGTGGTGTCACATCTCAGTCATTAGTAGCTGGACCATTTTAAGATTCAATAGACAAAGGCCAGGGTGGTAATCAAAAATAGATTTTAAAAGGTTGTGTGGGCAGAAAAGCATGTGATGAGGGAAGGAGGTGGCTACAGAGGAAAACCCTGGGAGTCTCCAGAGACAGCTTCCTCTAGGGAGACCTGCACCCCAGGAGCAGGACCACAGCTGTCATACGGAAGGCCCCAGGAGGCACCTAGAGCCATGGCTGCGGGATCAGAAACCCCTCTCATCGCCTGGTTTCCTTTCCTTAGTGAAAGCCTCTTGATCAGCCAGAGCCTTGGTTTCCCCCATCTGTGAGAGGGTGCCAGCACCCACTTCACAGAGGTCCTGACAAGGGTTAAATCTAACACCACCACTGAGCGCTGGCCAGACACCCTCAGATGCTGGTCTCCTCTTCCCCGTTCAGGAGCCCTTCCAGAGCTACAGCAAAGTTAATTATGACAAATTCCTAGAATTCACCCAGAAATCAAAACTCACCCGACCCAAAAGCAAAATGATCACTTTATTATCAATGGAAGGACCCTGCGGCTACAGTCCACAAATGAGATAGGTCTTCCTATTGTTAGGATAGACCAGTGTGTGTTGAAGACCCTGGTTCTAATCAGTGTGCTTATTTCCTCTGGAGGAGGATCTGAAGCATCTTAGCTCCACCTGTGTGGAAGAAATCAGGGCTTCTCAGAGGGTCCCAGAAGCTTCCTCAGTGCCTACAGTCCACTGGTCAGGCAACAAAGCCAGTACAAAGAAAGCCACATCCCAGGAAAGGGGCAGGGGCAGCTTCAGAGGGTGAAAAGGACAGAAGAAAGGAGGGCAGAAGAGAGTCCAGCTGTGCTGGGTAGAGTGGGTCTGGGGCCTGGAAGCACGCCCAGGCTGGGAGGCTGAGGGCACAGCCTGGGGTTGGCAGGAGACACCTTGGCCTGCCACTTCCACCTCCAGAAAAGACAGCACTTCCTGTCCCAGATGCAGACCGTTAATTTAGGTGCGCCCACGACAGGCCCAGAGGCAAGTGAGGAGGTAAGCAGGCCATTATCATCCCGCTACACAGTGGGGACGAGGGCAGCCCAGCTGCCACAACAAAGCAAGGAGGGAGCCCAAGCAGTCTGAAGGGAGGCCCTGCTCTGGCAGCCCAGGACGCCTCCACACAGGAGGCTGGGAGGAGGGTAAAGACAGCCCGGGGCCTGGCCTGGGGGCAAGGGAGAGCGGGCAGGAGCACCCACACCAGACCACTGTGGGTCTGGAGGGGCCTGGGGAGGGCAGGACTTCCTGCCCAGCAGGCACACGTGGAGGCAACCAGGCCTGCAGTCCACACTGCTCCAGAACCGGACACTCGGCTCCAAAACCCACACGGGGAGCAGGCTCAGCGCTGAGTGGCACCAGAAGACCCAACAGCCCTTCCCGCTCCTCAGCCCTGCAGCAGCAAGAAGCACCACCGCACACTGTGACCACTTGGTCACAGTCACAACGTGCTACGGTGCGACTGCGATGCCCGCTTACTATGGCATGAGAACCAGAGGCACAGTCTCAATCACACCTGGATGCAACAGACGAGCAGAAGGCATCGCCGTCGATCCTGAGGAACAGCCCTAACTAAACACTGACTTCCTCAAGAAGACGGCTTGAGGTGATCCTTTACATCCAAATATTTAATACTGTACTCACCCTGATCTCTCAGCTCCACATCTTTTGTTGAGTTAGCATTTTTGCTCATTTCCACAATGTCTAGGTCTTCACTAGTTTGTTGGGAGAAAAACCTCCAACTGGTCCATGGAAGAGCCATCAATGTTATGTCAAAATTAAAAGCCTTGTGTTTTGTAAAATATGACAAGAGTCAAACTTGGGAGGGCTAAAGCAAGTCATGTTTCAACTCCACTGGAAGCCAGAGGCCTTCCTCTGCAAATAGAAGCGGCTTAGGCTCAAATCTGTCAACAGTTTTTAAATCAAAGGCTTTAGTTTCTGTCTTAAATGTTAAGTCAATTACAGTTCTATTCCAAAAAGGGTATTTAATAGGCCTTTTGTTTAAGTTCACAAATGGTATTTCCAAATACTGAATTAGCTATTTAATCCTCTCTCCATGCTCAGGTAGGCAGGTACTGTGAGCCTCCAGGACAATGGCCTGCCCAGCCATGACTGTGTGACTGTGTGGGGTCAGGCCTGAGCATCAAGGAGAGCCGGGTGCACCACCCGGGCCCGGGCCCTGCTCTCCTGGTGGCATTCCTCAGCCAGCAGCCACAGGAAGCAGCAGGAGATAAAGAGTATCACCAGGTACACATGCAGTCAACTGCAGGAATCAAAAACAACTCCATCATGTGGGAAACTCTCCCACCTCGCACCCTGCCCCACATCCTTGGAGGGCTTCTTAGCTGTCCTGACCCTCCCCACACACCCAGGCAACCCTCGACCTACAAAAGCCTGGACGTTGCAAGGTCAACCCTCGGGGATGGTTTAGACTTTCAGACATGTCTCCCAAGGAAACGACCCTGGAGACATGGCAAGCTCCCCATTTGCTAAAGCTGCCTATGCCCACGACAATGCCAGAACGTTGTGTTCACACGGAGATGCAAAAGCCACACACACGAGAGCTGCAGATGAGGCCTGCATAGCACCCACCCAGGGAGACGGTGGCTACGCTCTAGCATCCGTGAGCCACCTTTCCCTTCCACGTACCTTTTCCACACACCAGCATCAGGCCACGGGCACACTTTGAAAGATACTCTCATCATGTCTGTTTGTCAGTCTGGTCAACGTCTTTTACTACTTTTTAAAAGGACACGTGAAACCTGAGCTTTCCCACAGCATCTCTCGGCCAGCAGAGAATGTGGCTCCTGAAACTCTAAGACCTGCACAGCCAGGCCACACACGGTACACACTTCCTCCAGCTGCGTACCAAGCACCTGAACTCCCTGGCAAAAACATTCACTTACTTTGCCACGGTTTGGGTGTCAAAAGCTCAATGTGGTGTGGCTATGGGGAATGAGGCATCTGCGGGCCACTGTCCTCCTGAAGGCTCCAGGGAGAACCCATTTCCCTGTTTTCCTAAGGCAATCTTCAGAGCACAGTCCCTTTGTCAGCAGGTCTGCACTGTCTGACCCCTCCCAGTCAAGCCTCCTGCCCGTCTTCGTTCCTCTTCTACCTTTATATACCCTGTGGTTACACGGGCCCACAAGGTCATCTACCCCAAAGCTCTTAGCCTTATCCCCGTCTGCAAAGTCCCTTTCCCAGGTAAGGTAACATTTCACAGGTTCCAGGGACTAGGGCATGGACACCCTCAGGGGCTATCAGTGCCCACCACAGCAGGGGAAGGGGAGGGAAGACAGCCAGCTGGTCAACCCCAGCCCTGCAAATGCTGGGTAACCTTGCCCAAGCAGGACCCCTACAACGCTGCTCACAGCTGGGAAGGTAGGAACAACCACGGAGCACCACAAAGCGCTCTGGGTCAACAAACAGCAGTGCAGCCACACGATGGCAAGGCCAGGGTCCTGCCGAGAAGGACTGCTGCAAAGGCTGACACAGAAGATGTGAGCCAGTGCAAGGGAAAACCAACCTGAGGACCAGCACCAATGGCAGATTTCATTACAAGCAGACCCTCAGGTACATCAAAGAACACCATCGAAAACATGAAAAGACAAGCCAAGGAATGAAAGAATCTATGTGCAAATCACATAACAGATGAGGGCCAAGTATCCAGACCACAGAAGGAGCTCTTTCAGCTCAATGAAGAGATAAATCACTCAGTGCAAGACGGGTACAGATTTGAATAGGCATCTCTTCTAAGAAGATATAGGAATGGTCAACGCATCCAAGAAAAGTCATTCCGCACCATTATCCACCAGGGAAATGCAGACCAAACTACAATAAAACAGCACTCCACACCCACTTAGATGGCTGTACAGAAAAAAAGACAGATATAACCACCACTGGCAAGGACATGGAGAAACGAATGCGCACCCTCAGAATTGCCACTGGGATCTGACTGAGAGCAGCCAAAGGGCAGAAGCAACCCAGCGCCCATCCACCGGTGAGTGAGCAAGCAGGATGAGACCAGACGCAAGACGGAACACGTTCCATGCAGCCATACAAGGCAGGGGAGTTCTGATATGGCAAGAGAGAGATGAACCTTGCTGACATGCTACACGCACGGTGTGACCTGTGTACAGGGAAGGCCGGGATAAGCAGATCCAGAGACACAAGCCTCCAGCTGCTGGGGCTGGAGGAGGAACAAGCCCAGTGCCTGCTGAGGGGCGGGGTGGGGGGGCAGTGACAAAATATCCTAGAATTAAAGAGCAATTAGGTTATAGAACTATGGAAAAAAAAATTAACATACTGAATCTACACACTGAGAATCATATTAGGGGCGGATTTTATAGTACATTAGCCATATTTCAACAAAGCTACCATTTCTATAAAGCAAAAACTAAATGCTCAGCTTCATGGGTGCTACAGTGGGATCTTGAAGGTCCCCAAAGACTGAACCCAGGGAGGTGCCACGAGAAGGGGGAGAACCCTAGGAGGCGGGGCCCAGAGAGAGGTCGTAGGTCACGGGGGGTGGGGATATGCCCCATCTTTCACCTCCTGACCACAGGTGAGGGTTCTGCTCTGCCACATGCTTGTCATGACAGGCTGCCGCACCACAACCCAAAGCTATGGAGCCAACCTCTCGCCGACTGAACCCTCCGAAACTGAGCCAAGATGAACCTTTTTCCTCTTGATAAGCAGATTATCTCAGGCACTGGTTACAGTGACAGAAAGCCAACAAAGGGCATGCAGCATTCCTGGAAGGATATGACACAACCAGGAACAGGGTCACACCTGGAGGAGGGATTACAGGAGTACCCTTCTGCTCTCTGTCGTCTGTGCTGGCTAGTTCATCCTTTCTCTAGGGGATACACATTACTCTCACAACCAAACACTGGTGTAAAACCTTAGCAAATGAGGTTTACAAGGAGAGGGACACTGCTCTGTTGCAACCAAACCCTTGGCAGAAGCAGCCCTTGCCCAGCCTCACCAAGACTAGGTTAGCTTGGCACAAGGACACACACAGAGACACAAGACACAAGCACTTGCTTCCCCAGACCCCAACACTGTCATTTTCTTATGACATCCTAAGTTGGCAAATAAGAAAAGCTTTAACGAAATGTATACTGAACTTTCTCTTTTCCTTATTAAAAACAGGGCTGTCAGAGGCTCTGGCCACGGCCTCACAGGCTCAGGTCAGTGCATATTCAGATCCACCCAAGGGTCCTCGTGCAATCAATCTGAGCAGGGCATGTGCAGCTGCAAGCATGCTGCATTGCCACAGGTCATGGGGCTGTAGACACCCATCTGCTAAGGAAGGCAGCCCCTCTCACCCTAACCTGCTCCTCTGGGAGAGCCAGACGAAGCTCCCTAGAACTCCATGTGAGGCAAAGTGGGCGGGCCTCTCGGGGGTCCTCCTACTTCTCCTGAAGGCAGAGATGGAGGAAAAGGAAGTGGATAAGGACTTCTCACGAGACCATTCAGGGAGGGCTCTGAGCACTTCCAAGGGCTCAAGAGGTCAGAGTGCAAAACATGGTTTTCCTGGTCATGCTTGATTCTCTGAGTCAATCACACACATCAGAGGTAGAGAAAGGCTGGGAAACTGAGACCAAGGGAAAGACACAGACCCGCAAAGAGCAGAAACTCTATCAGAGAGAAGGACAGACAGCAAGAAAGAGGAAAGAGAAAGATCTTCAGGGCAAGGATGGAAGTGTTTTGTTCAAGGAGGGGACAGTGGTGCACATGTCATACTCACGCTCTCTGCAGGCCAGGTTCAGAGGGGACCTTCCACAGAGAGGCCACCCCTCCTCCCCTCATAGACCTGAGGCTCAGGAAGGCTGAACACCAAGTCCAGGGTCACCAATGAGGTGAGGCTGGGCTCTGCCCCAGGCACATGGCCTGTAAGAGGCAGCGGTTAGCACAAACCTATCTAGAGGCCTCTGGAGGGCCACTTACCTGTCCAGACCACCACGGTTACACACACGAGGAAAGGCCCAAGGAAGCACCAACAGGCACCTCAGGTGTCATTTAAGCATCAATGTCAACAACTCCTTCCATCCCAGCTTTGAAATGTGGCTCCATCCTTTTCAGAAGGCCCAACCCCAACAGGCATCATGAGCTGCACACAGGTGGGTGCAGGAGCCCTATTAAAGGAGATAGCTAAGATTGCGGTTAGCTGTGAGCCATAAGCATTACCACCTTCCATGGTCTCGTGAGACCGGGACATTGTGGATCGGGTCAGCACCATTTGCATGATCTCACGAGAGTTGGCCCGGGGGATTGTGGATCAGGTTGGTGCCATTTTGTGGTGTGGTTGGAGGAGCGTGGACGGTGTGTCGGGGTGTTGTTAGAGCCGGAGAGAGAAGCTGGCAGAATAAAGAGCCTGTTTGTTTCCAGTCTGCCTCTGAACTTATTCCCGCGGCTTTGTTGCTCCAAGCAGCAATCGCTTCAGGCGGCAACAGGTGGGGAGCGGAAACTACATGCCTGCCCCAGGTTGGGCTGTCTGGGTGGACGCTGGCCCTGCCCGACTGCTGTCACCATGGCAAGCTGGGGGACACTCTGGGCCTCAGCTTCCTCATCAGGATAGCAGGGGAAGTTCTAGAATGGGATGCAGGGAGGGTGGAGGAGCTCCTTTGGGTTAAACACGTGCAGCACCTGGCTCTGAGAAAAGGCCGAGGAAGGCTCACTGGCACCCCCATTTCCCACTTTCCAGTTCCCATGAGTTCTCAAAAGCCAGACTCTTTGGAATGAATTTAGACTCCGTGCCTTTCGCCAAATCAAAACCACCCAGCTCTGGGCAGCACCACTGTCTTCACACACACTTCCTAATGCCCACGGCTCAGTAGGTGCTCCTCCCTGCTGGAGTCCAAGAGGACGGTGCTCCACACCTAAATAAACCCAGCCCCGGTGAAGGGCAGCTTCCAGGAGGAAACACATAATGAACCACAGGGAGGGGCTGAGGCTGGGCAGGGCCTGGGGATCCCTGAAGCTGGCCTGGCTGGGGTTTCTCCTCCCCAGTGGGGGTACTCAGGTCATCCAGGCAGCCCTCAGCTCCAGGACAGACACAGGTGGGCTTCTTGCCTCTGGCCTGCATGCTGAAAGCAGGCAGACCTGGCAGGCAAGGCGAGCAGATCCCAGGACCCAGGGCCAAGCAGCAGCCGGAGGTACAAGCAGAGCCTCCTGCGTTCACCTCCAATTTCACCCTGAGCAACAGGGTGAAGATCAGTGTCCCAGGCCAACGATCAAGCCCAGATCCAGAATAATGCAGGCCTCAGTTTAACCCTGACTGCTGCATTCCCAGTACAAAGGAGCAAAGGGCTACACAAACCTGTGTCAAGCTGAAACCAACCTCCAGGGCCCATTCCCCTGGGGCAACTGAGTGCACGTTCACCTGGAAGGGCAGGAAGGACGGCCACTCAGCCATGGGACGCAAGGCCTTGTGGTCTGGTAAGGAAAACGCTGCACTCAACTGACTGTTCTTTCTAAGGAAAAGTACACTGTGAATCGTATTTGTAACTGATACGTACTGGGTGGTATTGATTTTTATAAGGCAGCTCATTACTTACACACACACAGGGGGGTGGGCACATTAACACTGCCACCAAAATCACCCCCACTGAGGGCAGCGGGAGGCAGACTCACCACAACCTGATGCCTAGGCTGAACAGAGGAAGCCAAGCGCTTTGGCATGCCTGGCCTCGCAAGCCCTTCTCTGGCCTGAGTCTCCCAGTTTCCCCGAGGCTCACCTGCAGGAGGGGAATGGGCTGCCACACATACCCCTTCCTGAGAGGCTTAGGCCAGGGAACAGGACAAGCTGGGGTAGGGCCTTAGGGCCAGTGCCCTGCCTCTCTTCTGTTGTCACTGGAAAAGTGGCTGAGTCCTAGAATGCAGAAGGCAGGCGCAGGCATGGACAAGGAGGACCCAGAGGGTCACAGGCTTGTTTTTGGATCCAGACTCAGACCCCGATCAGTGGTCTAGACAGAGGAGGTGCCTGTGATCTGCCAAACTGACCAAGAGGCAGCTCCAAGGAACTTGTCAGCAGCAGGTACCCAGGTGCAGCCCACCTGACTCCCCCTACCCACATGCACACCCCCTGGCTGTCCCTCCCCCACACACACACCCCCTTGGATCCTCCTGTACCTCCTCCCAGAAGCTTCCAGAATGCAGGCTGTCACCCACTGCTCTCCTGCCATGTCCTTCTCCCTATGGCTACCAGGCGCAGCTCCCACTGGGCCCCCAGAGATCCAGCAGCCAGGTCTGCCAGGTTCTGCTTTTCAGGACACAGAAGTGACCCCAATGCTCCATGACATAACCAAGTACCAAGCACTCTCTGTCCCAAACCTGCCCTGCTGACCCTCGGACAAGTGGCACACGCCTAGCCATGTGGCTTTTGAACTTTAGTAATCCGGAAACACATGATGGCCCCAAACCCTGGCTTTACTATGGCAGAGAGAGGCTGCCAACGGCAACGCAGGCATTCAAATCCTGTCTTGGGTCAACTTCCACATACTTTGCCAAAAGTCACCTGATGAAAAGACACAAGGACCGGCTCCACAAGGGGCTCTTCCTGCTGCACATCCAGGTGGTGGGGGCACACGGCACAGGCTTCCTTCTCATGGAGTCAGCAAGCCTTCCGGCTCTAGTCCAACCCTGTGCGAGGTCCTGGGGTCCTCCCACCCACCTGCTTGGTGCCATGTGCCACTGCAGAGGCGGGCTGGGGGCTGCCTTATCCAGACACTAGACATGGAGATGGTATGCTCAAAGTTAAAGGGAAGCCAGGTGCTGGGACAGCAGGCTCTCTGTGTACCTCAGGAGGACACAGGGGCAGCAAGAAGGATGGCATTGGGCAAGAAAACTGCATCTGCAGAAGAGGATCTCAGAATCCCATGTGGTCTGCCAGGGGCACCTCAGGTGGCTGGGCTGCAGCCCTGGGTCCCCTGGTCCCCACTTCATGGCTTTACCTGGCTCTGTGCCATCTAACCTGGCCAGGGCTCCCCTGGAGCCAGGTCTGGAATACTGAGACAGCAGCAACTGCTCCTGCCGTGGGGTCTACCCCTCCAGAACCCCTCTAAAATTCTATTAGCAAGAGAAAAAGGCTTTCTTTGGCAAACCCTCAGAAAAGGGTTCCACATGGCACCAAGGTTTTATGGGGCACTCGGAACAGCCAACCACAGCCCTCCCTGGTGGTCTTGCCAGAGGCCTGGGGAGAAGTGCCTGGGTATGGCAGGGGCTCCTGGCTAACGGGCTGTTACATGGCAGCCTGGCCAGCAGTGACATGTTTTTACCTTCCCTATGAGGTTCCGAGCACTCTCAGGACCCCAGAGATGGTGCTGGGCCCCACTCCAGGGCTATAATCAAGAGCTCATCTCTGGGTTTTACAACATGGCCTGCCCAAGGGATGGGCCCCCAAACAAATGCTGGGTCCCCCTGTCCCAAGCACACTTTCTGCATAAGAAACCCAAACACATGGGAGGAGCAGCAGGCAGGACACGCTGCCTGGGCACAAGCACGGCATGCGGATGGCCCTGGGCCTGCTCTCTAGAGCACCAGACTGAAGGACAGGGCCCTCCTTACCCACCAAGTTAATGTGTTCCCACAGCTCCTTCTTTCTCCCAAAGCTCTCCCTTCAGCAAACCCTTCTATTGCTTAGATGGCATTCCTGGAGTCCTTCTGCAGGTCTCCTGCACTGTAGCAACTCAGCTAGTGTTACAAATAAGCTCCATGGAATTTTTGACCAGGTGACACAGAGAAGAGGCTATGTCCACCCGGCAAGAGGCTCCAGCCCACCAGGAGGGGTGGGATGTGGAGGAGGTGGTGATGCTCAGATCCCCCCCAGGGCTGAGTCACAACTAAGAGGAAGCACTACTTCAATGGCTCAGCTGGGAGCCATCCCTGTGCAAGTCAGTGTGTGCACAGGTGCCCACATGGCTCCCCACCCCGAGGCCCTGCCCACACCCATGAGGGGGACTTGTCCTTAGTGTCTCCAAAATCCTGGAGGAGACTGGCCCACCGACAGCCCCACTCTCCAGATGTAAACTGCTAACCAGTGCCACTGGAGACCAGACTCCACTTCACAGGGAGATGCCACTGTCCCCAAATGTCAACCAACCAGGCAGGGAGGTACAACAAAAACACACAGGTCTAGACCTACCTAACAATTTGAGGGCTCCAGCAGCAGCCCCCATTTCCTACACACTCGCCAGGCGCTAATGACCTCAGACCAGCTCTTCTCAGCTAAGCCCAGCACTGCAAGTCAGGGATTAATGCTCCTGCAGATAAAATAAACAGGCTCAGAGGAGCTGCACAGCCAGGGGCTGACAAAACAGGAAGCCCAACCCTGGGTGCTGCATGGTACACATGCCATCAGACACTGTGTGTGTAGTCAGGACCAAGCAGAGTGCTACCTCTCTGTTCTATCTGTGCACCCAGGCCACAGGGACACCTCTCAATGCAGAACCCAGCTAAGGGGGGAGGGGCAGGACCCATCACACACGATGATGTCTGTAACCATGTCTTCCCGGCCTCTCTGAATGCTCCTCCTCCACTCCCAGGATTGTGCCCCTGCTTCAGCACCAAGTGTGTGCCCTGCCCCTGCTGTCCCCACCCTAGGGCCCCACTGCCTGACGTTTCTGTAAGCAAATGACTATGAATGAAGGAGTGATGGGGGGAGGCCACACTTTCTGGGAAGCCCCCTGCACCCAATAGCCAGTGGCTCCACTCCTCGCAGTTGGTCTTCCTGGCCTCCACCAACGCCCAGCCCCAACCAAGCACAAGATAAAATCGCACCTGCCTGGTCACGACACTGGGGGAGCGTTCCAAGTCTGGTCTGTTAAGCCATCTCCACCTATGAGATGCCCCCAGACAGTGCCAACTTCTCTTTCCATCACCAACTGTGCTCACCCCAGGAATGTGGGGAGTTGCCAGTGGATCCAGGGAGACCCATTCAGAAGGACACGGCCAGAGCCAGAAACAGCAAGGCAGATGCCACTCAAACTCATGCTTCCCTACCGCTTCAAGGACCCCTGCAAAATTCCCACATCTCTCCAGAAGAGGGTCAAATGAGCCCAGAGAAGGCTGGCCTGTGCCCTTTGCTCCTCGCAGTTTAAGGATGCAGAGCCCTCCAGAAGTGACCCAAAGCCCCTGAGGCCCAGTGATGCCCACCTCGTGTTCTACAGAGTTCCACTCTTCACCTCCTAGACCCAAGAGTCAGGTGATAGTAAAGGTGAGCCCTTCCTCAAAGAATCAGAGACATCCAGACAGTCCCCCAGGGCCCGCCTTGCTCTCCCTAAAGCCGCTGTACTCCCCAGGGAATAGACAGCAGCCCAGCCTGGCCTTGAAAAGGAATCAGCTTAACTCACCTCACCAAGGGGCCTCCGTCTGCCAGGACATCCCCCTCCAGAGCTGGAACAGAGTGAGACACCAGGACGGCGGGGCTCAACCTTTCCTGGTGGTCTCACTCAGATGACATCCAGAGTAAACGACTCACGCCTCAGAGGGGCCAGTGGGGCTGTGAGGGCACAAGTGCCACCCTGCCCACTCAGCAGAGCCACATCCCTTTCCCAGGTGGCCGGCTTTTAAGAAACACTACTCATCAGGAGTCTCAGAGCCTGCCCTTGGGCTGCAGGAGGGCTGGGGGCTGGGTAGGTCTAGGCCACCACCGGTGCTCCGCCGCGCTCCATTGGCAAAGTCCGCCTCATGCCAGGCTGGAAGCGGGCCGCGCTGAGGTCTGAATGCTGGTCGTGCCCCGTGCAGGGTCTGTCCTAGAGGAGGACATGGCACAAGAGCTCTGAAGGAGCGACCCACCGGGTGCTCTTCCATCTCTGAGGCCACCTCACATCTGCTGTCATCCGAGACCCTCCTCAGTCCCTCGCCATCCTCCACAAGGCAGTACCAATCTCCCTGCACTCTAGCAACTCTGGGTTACCCTTTCTTCTAATGTGGCAGGTGGGGTCTACTGACATCACTAGTCACAGGAAAAACCCCAAGCAAACCTTGCCCACAGTGAGTGGCAGGAGTCTGGTTAATGAGAAGTAGCATTACAACCACCAACAGGTGGAGGTGACGGTCAATAACCCCCCCATAGACAGTGTATGCAGAGGACTCTTGGGACAAAGCTGCAGGAAGTGGCTGGAGCACAAGCCCTGGTTTGCCATGAGCTTTCTCTGGGAAAGAGACAAACTTCATGCTGTCGGGAGACCACCTGGGGCCAGGTGGCTCTACACAGGGGAGGACACAGCACCCAACAATACCTGCAGCGACAGAGGGGAGCTGCCACATGTGGGCCCAGGGCCTCCCTGTCTCAGACCAGAAGCCCCAAAGAGAATGCTGGGCTGGGCTGAGGCTCAGGTGGGCCACACCTGTGCGTGACTGAGAGCAGCAGGCATGGCTGCTGCCTCCTCCCCTGACTCCCCTCTCCTGGAGTGAACTACACACCGGGCAGAGCAGAGCTACTCACACAACCTGTCGCCCAGACCCCACATCTTGCATTTCTGCTGTGCTCCTGGGGTGCAGAGGCCCCTGTGGGTTCTTACAAAGGTGCTGTCCACATTCCCTGTTTCTTCAATTAATTCTGAGAATTACGAAAGTCGTCACCATGAAGAAGTGATCGCTGTTCACCTGATTCCAACACCATGCAACATAAGCCCGTGCTGAGCCACACCACAGGGTGCCTCATAAACACAACCTTCAAGTATCGATTAAAACTTTCAAAATAAAAAAGCAGAAGTGTTACATGAAAGGAGGAGAGTTCTGAGTGGTCTGAATGTTCTCCTGAGTAGAACAGGAACTGCCGAGGGCATCCACAAAATGGACTCACGTGGGCACTCAGAAGTATCGGTACCATTAGTATTAGCCCTAGTCCTGTGGGGCTCCTTTTTGTAAATTAGATAATGGAACGGGGTTCACACACAGGCATGCAAACACACACACACACACACACACACACTCTCTCTCTCTCTCTCTCTCTCTCTCTCTCTCTCTCATCCAAAGGAACCAGAGCTGCCCCACAAGGCCTGCAGGAGGTTAACCAGCCATGCAACCACCAGTGACAGGCCTGCAAACTAGGACAGACCAGGCGGAGCTGAACGCAGGCCTCCCTCTAAACCTCAAGAGCACCCATCCAGGTGGCTAGGAGGCTGCCCTCTGGGGCAGGAGGCTCACTCTGTTTGCAAACGCTTTCAGGAGGCAGGCAGGGCTTCTCAGCATTCAGGCTGCACACACAGCTTGTCCTGGGAGCACCCTGGGCCTCCCACATCCTCCTGCATTACTATCTACAGCAGCCAGCCTCTTCCAAGCCACACACCTTGAAGTCTAGGAAATCCCATTCATGGAGCCCACCATTCCCAGAGAACCGTGCAACATAAACTGTATGAAAGGCCTTGAAACATCCAGTCACTGGCATGAGCTCCAAGAGCCTGAGGCTGCTTCCCCACAGAGGCAAGTCCAGGGGCTACGGGACCCCAGCGCCCACCCAGACTCAGTGCCCACACACCAGCAGGGCAGCAGCTCCAGGCAGAATCCAGGCACTTCTCCTACAAAGAGCCACCGACCAAGCAGGCAGCAGCCAGGCAAGAGTAACAAGGGGCTCCAGGGCGCCTCCTCACACACACTGATGCTTCTGTCCTGCAAACCACATACCTGCACATCCACAGAGGCGAGACCACAAAGACAGCCTCCTGCCACTCAACTTCAGGCTCCACGTCAAAGACAGCATGCAAGAAACCAAAGGGGGGCTGGGTTTCCAGATTCCAGCCAGGGGTTGTGGACTCTGCACCCCAGTGTTCCTCAAAGCAAGCTGGGGAGAATCCTGAGGAAAAGGAGGAGCAGGCAGCCCGCTCGGCCACGTCAGGGTGCTCACTCTGTGGAACACCAAGGCCACAGGGAAGGTGGCCCACCTGGGGGCGTAGCACCTGTAGAGCCATTCCACAGAGTCAGGTCAGTCAGCTCAAAGGCCAATCTGTGCCCAGAGGCGAGGCTCTGCCCTGGGCTCTGGGGCCAACAGAACTTTACGGCATCCGTGCTGTCTGCTTGCGTAAGATGCACTGACTACTTCTCCCGACATTGGGACAGGAATGCCAGGCAGAGGCCAACCTCCCCAACGCCTGAACACAAGTGGTGACGTCCGTTCCCGCCGAACACTCTCCTAAAACACTGCCACATCAGTTCGCCCATGCGGGTGGGAGCTCACCGGTTCTCTTCTGTCGCGTGCAGACCAGAGCATCTGTCTGTTGCCTTGGCCACCAAGTTCGCCCCACGCCCACCAACTCGGCCTCTCACAGGAGGCCACCCCCCAGGTGAAAGGCCTCGCCCAGGACGAGGCCCGACCAGGAGGTGCTGGAAGGAAGGCGGTCCTGCCACAGACCCCTAGAGCGCAGTTACCATGCCGCCGCCGCCGCCGCCGGGCACAAGGGCACTTGGGAGGGAGGCCGAGGAGCGGCTGGGGCGTGGCGGGCGCCAACCCCAGCCCGGGAGGCACGGGGTGCTCAAGGCCCCCTCCAATCAGAGAAGCCCGGCTGCGCATGCTCACTGGGCCCACAGGCCGCAGCCCCGCAGGTCTGGCCTGCCGGGCACCTGGCTCATGGCCTTGCCTTCTCCTTCACCTTAGTTTAATGCCCCAGGCGCGGCGTGAGGAGACCGCCAGAGTACGGCTTGTTTCTCTCGTTATTTTACAGATATGTTCAGAGAACCAGGACCAAAAAGCCAGAAGGGAGCCCAGAGACATCCTCTCGAGCTGCCAGAGTCTGGAAAACCACTGAGAAAGTCCCTGTGAGTAGTCCATCACTGCCTGGACCTTAACTCAGGTGTTAGGAGGAGAAATAATAAAATGTGACGCAAAGAACTGCAAGATTTTTGGGACGGGGGGAGGAGGGGCGGGGGGGGGGGGTGGTGACTAGGGTACCAAGGATTGCAGAGACTTTTACCAACAAGCCACATCTCCAGCCCTTTTTTATTTTGAGTCAGGATCTCACTAGTTACTTAGGGCCTCACTAAGTTGCTGAAGCTGGCCTCAAACTTGCAGAGCTCCTGTCTCAGCCTCCTGAGCTGTTGGGATTACAGGTGTGCGCCACTGAGCCCAGCAAAATTTCTTACAACCTTTAAGCATCACAAAAGGAAAAGGATCTAGAAACGGGAACCTGGCCACGCTAGCTGGGCCTCCGAGAGATAGCGGCTCTTTGCAGCAGGCCATACTCCACCATCCTGAGTGGCTGCCCACTGCAGTGAAGGGCTCCAGCTCTTGGAGGCGAAGCCTCTCTGCTCCACACATGACCTGGTTTTCTTTACCCCTCTTTAATCAGCTCCAAGATTCACAGCAGCATCTAGACAGCATCTTTCCATCTTGTCAGGGAAGTTGAGGACCCAGGTGGCAACCTGCTAGCCAAGGAAGAGCAGCTCCTCCCTGGTTCCCACCTGCCCGGCGTCACTCACTCACATGGCTCTGGACTCAAGGGCTGGTGCCAAGGGACCCCCACCACCACGCTGCCTGTCACCCTCAGCTAAGGAACCAGAGCCTTAAGTGGACACCAGAGTCATCTTGGAAGGGCCCCAGGCACTTCCTGGCAGGGCCTGGGGCAGAGGTGCAGGTGCCAGGCCGGCTCTGGAGCCACGAGTCCCCTCCTGATGGGATGCCATACTTCCAGACCCCAGCTTCCGTCTTTCTTGTTCCTCTACCTCTCAAAAAGACTTTTCTTTTTCTTTGTGAGCTAATGAAAGCCCTGAGGCGGGAGTAGCTGGGGACCCGCAGGCACTGGGACAGAGGGTCTTACGGGAAGAAGAAGTCAACCGAGTCCCCACAGAGCAACCCGAATGATCTGTGCTGCTTTGGTAACAGCTGGTCCCACGTCCCTAAACTTCCATTTTATGACCCTCCATCAGAGATAGGCAACTACAGTCCAGTGTGCAAAGCATGTGGCAGAGCTAGGCACAGGCAGGACCTGGCTCACGTCCCTCATAAGGCCCCCCTGAAAACAAGAAGGGCCTGACCCAGTGCCCTGGGTGAGGACAGAGCATGGCCACCCGACAGAAGGGGCCATGACACCCCCCCCCCCCCAGGAGTGCCCCAGACTTCTTCCCGACCCCACTCCAACAGCAGTTACCAGACATAACTGCACACAACCTGGGGCTTTGGGGTGGCTACACACCAATGCAATAACTAGGACTTTTTCATCTGGCCCAAGCAAGAATCAAGCTTCACCCCCTAGGGGCAACAGGGCCCAGGCAAGAACACCTGCTGTAAAGGGGTGATGGCGGGTGGCAGCAGCAGGCACGGGCTCGCTCTGCCAAGGGCGCCTACCTCCTGGGGCCTGTCCACCCTCCAGGCCAGAGGTCTCCCTCTGGGCCCTGCCTGCTGCTTTCCCTCACACTTCATGCTTGGCCATCAACCATCCGAGCAACTACAAGTGCCAACCTGCACTTGGGAATCTTGACAGGAACGAGGTGGTCTCGAGCCTCAGGAACTAGGAGACAGACAGTGCAGCTCCATCCACAAGGAAGCTCATCCCACAGGGTCAGCGCTGCCCTGCAGGGGAGAGGGAAAGACGGCTGGGGACTGGAACAAGCATGCGTGTGGTGCAAGGAGCAGCCCAGAGCAGGCCGACTGCCAGGGCAGGTTCAGCAGGGAGAGGCAAGGTCCCCAGCAGGGATACAACCTCCGGTGACATGTGCCTCCACAGACAAACAGCAGCATTCTTGGGAAGCAATGGCCTCAGGACAGGGGGTCATAGCTACTAACTCAGACCATGTGTGAGAAACAGAAACCCCAGCGACCACGTCCTTGGCTCATTGCTGCAGAGCCTGGCAGGTCCCAGCTCCAGCTGGAGTTTCCTCCAGACACACCTGCAGATGACGCTTCCCATGCCAGGCCCGAGGGGGGCAGCAAGACAGGTACACTGTTCTCTGGGACCCTTCAGCCTTGCAAGATCGTCCCTTCTTGGTACCCAGGCTGTGTGGCTGAACCAAGAGGCACTTTGCTGACAGTCTTATAGGTATTTACACTATTTTCAACATGAGAAGGAAGAGACAGTTAAGCAGCCCTATTATGTACAAGTCCTTTGAACCTGAGCACTGTCGCTCAGAATCGCGATGCCTGGGGTCATACTCCCCCAACCATCTGCTCTGACAACAGGCTGGCAATCACAGGTAAAGACAGGCAGTCTAGAAGATGATCCCACTTACCACCAGGGTGTAAAGCACACGCTGGTGTGGCAGGAGGACCTCACCTCCTTAGAATGTGGCCTAATTCAAGCCAAACCTAAAAACTACTGAAACCTTCCGCCCACAACGTGAGCACTGGACCACTGAGAAGACTGCAGTGTGACACTGAACCAGGCTCCACCAGGAGCAAACAAAACAGTTCTGAAATCTGAAACCAAAGTTTCCTCCAAGAATATTCTAGGAGGAAGACAGATTTTTCCCACTGGACCAACTGGAAATGCAAATTTGACAGTTACACGTGGAGGGCTTCCCACAAAGGGCTGCTATGTTAGGGAAATTTCCAAGGACCTGCAATCCAGGAGAGGGGTGTCCAGCAGGCCTGTCCACCTCCACCAGGCCTAAGATGCACAGAGCCCCTGCTGGCCACTAACAGGAGCACACCTGGGCTCATGGGCTCACAGGGAGGAGCCCCAGGAGCTGCCCAGCGAGCTGCACATGCAGCCTGGGTTTCCAGAGAGGACGCGCACCCACGATAGGACTGGGGCAGGGCCTGTAGTCACCCTGAATGGTGGCCCTTCCTTCCGACTGACACAGCAGAAGCCAAACACAGACACTTCTCGGGGGAGAAAGGCCAGCCCAGGAACTCGGGACCCTGCACTCCACGCCAGGCAGCCGCATCCCGGTGGCTTCTGCACTTTCACACGAGCAAACTGCACAGCACGCGCGCGGTGTGGCATCTGCTGGCTCCACCCCACCTGCCACACTGCCCACTCCTCCCTCTTGGACTGCTGGACGGGAGCAGATCCCTCCCAAAACCCAGCAAAAACCCCATCTGAGATTGCTCTCACTCAGAAAGACGGTGGCCCTTCAGAGACAGGAGCCCTTTCAGCCTCTGGTTATTCCCAGACCTTGCACAGCTGCCACGCCCCTGCCATTAGGCATTCAGACGTGCTCCTCAAAGGGGCACGTGGGGCGACTCCAGAGCCAGTGATGGAGGAGGAGAGCAGAAGCAGGCCCAGCCCAACACAGGCACGAGAGTGCCGTGGCCTGTGCAGCCAGCATGCGATCCTCCTATCTGCGGAAGCCCGTGGTCAGAAGAGTCCTGTGAGTGGCTCGTGAATGTGTGCTCACAGACAGCACACCTGTCACAGCCTCCCCCAGGTCCACCACCAAGGCCTGCGCAGGCCCACGGCGCCCTTCTTCCACACGGGAGCTCTTTGCAAATACAGAAGCAAAGCCTCCAGCCTGCAGGGTAGATCTCCAGGACACCAGGGTCCCCGAGACCACAGGCCCTGACACTGATAACCCCTTTTCTCCTGGCTCAGATTCAAAGGAAGGAATTTTTCCCATACCCAGTGACAGAGGACATCAGCCAATTCCAGCCCAGGATCTAACCCCGATAAAGCATGCTCCCCGCTCACACGAGGGGAAACTCGTGGACAAAGAAGCAAACACCTTCATCCTGAAGAACAGCTGCACTGGACTATGGGCCCTCCTCACTGAGCTCCAGCAAGGGCTCCCTGGCCCAGGCAAGGCCCCTCTCAGCACCTGCATGTGACACTGAGCTGCACTGTCATGACAAGCAGCCGCCCAGCCTGCCCCCCCCCCCCACACTTCTGCAGGAGGCAGCTGCCAGGGGCTCCCCAACAATGCCCCCTGGGCAGGGCTGGACCATGCACAGGCACTGACCAGCTCAAGTGGCCCCACAGGTCCCAGCCCTTGGTCAGCAGGAAGTCCCTGAGTGCAGCAAGGACTCCACTGGAGCATCCCCACATCTAGAAAACGAAGGACAAAATCTTCACTGCAAACTGACCTCTACTTTGGTGGTCCAGGTCACACAGGGGAAATCAAAATCAAGGTCAGGAGTCCTTTCACAAGCCACTGGGGCCACTGCAAGGAGAACTGGGGGGAGTAAAAAGAACCAGGGAGGAGACTGGGCGGGATGGGCAGAGCCCATCAGTGGCTGCAGGGAGGTCCTGTTCTAGGGATGCGCACCAGGGGACTGCGCCTCACCTGGGGACTGTACCAGTGAAAACACCCACGTGCACAGACAGGCAAGGAAAACGTGGGAGCTCGACGAATGAGCGTCTCGGGGAGACCAGCTCTCTCCTTGGATCACCGCGGGAAACCCGCAGAGCAGAACGTCTTTAAATGACTGCAAATGGGAGCCTATGTACAGTTTTGTAAGTACTTTTTAAAAAATCTGCACGTGCCAGTATGGGGTAGCTCAGGAGGACTTCCAGGTCGGGGTTCTCCTGTCCTGTCGCTGTGTCTTGTTTAACACTGAGCACGACCCACCCACAGGGCATGATGGGGCTTCCTGTGCAGCAGCCCAGCCGGTGAGCTTTCCTGTCTGCAGTGCTGCTGAGACTGCGGGCGGCGGCAGCCAGCTCGCTGACACTTCCTTTTCATCTAAGGACTCGATTCTGTAGGTCCACACAAGGACAGGCTCCCTGAAGGCCATGGTCGAGACCCCAGCCTGGCCCTTGAGCTCAAAATGGGCCTCTGCTTGCTGGCTTCAAACACCAACCCCAGGCTCCCAGACAACTAGCCCTACCAGAATACACTGTCTGGCCTGCCTTTGCTCTGCAGGTCCTGCTCTGAAGCTTGCTACAATGAATGAAATAAAAAGATACAAAGCAGCAAACAGCTCTCCCCTTAAGAGCAAACATTGTGTTTGCACAAAGAATATCAACTTCATTCCTGAGACAAAGTGACCATTCACAAGTTAGGTTTCTAGCCATTTAAAAGACCAAATACAGTGTTAAAAAGAAAACTAGTAAAAACAACGTAGCCTTTTGAAATAAGATAGAACCACATCTTGGGCATACACACTGTGTAATTCAAAATGGAATACTACACAGCTGTGAAAATGGACCATAGCTACCCATATCATCATAACTCACTGCCCAAAATCATGGTTGGACAATGAAGAAGAGAATCACACACAGGTAATTGCATCTGTGGAAAGTTTACAAAACAGGCAAAACTAAGAAAGGAAATAGTGAATAGAAGATTAGGAAGGTGAATCAGGGAGGAGAGGAGACAAATCCAGTCGAGAAGGGGCACATGGCATGCATGGACAGGCTCCTGAAATGCCCTCAGCCAGATGCCCGGAGGCAGCTGTTGGTTATCACCCCTTATTCCTCACCTCCTGGTGTGTCTATTCCCATCCACGTGAGGCAAGAATAGAGGTGCATTCTGATGCAGGACTGTGCCCAACAGCTGTTACCAAAAAGAACTCCCAGGTTAAGCACTTTCGAGTAGGTGATACATGTGCATATAAAAAAATAGAAAATTAGAGCCAGGCACGTTGGTGCACACCTATAGACCCAGCTGCTCAGGAGGCTGGCCACGAGGCTCAGGAGCGTGTGGCCAGCCCAGACAGCTTAGCAAGGGTGCATCACAAAACTCAAAAGAGAAAGAAAGAAAATTTCTGGAAAATACCAAAGAAAACCATTATATATTACTGTTGATCTTGATACTGTTTTTGTACTATGAGCAACAAATATTACGTTTACTTTAAAATGAGTCAGTTATCTGCAAGTCTGGGTCAATGCTTTGTGCGCAGAGCTGAAAGGCCACATAGTAAGAGCCGCTGCAACGTCTGTGTTCCACGTGAACACACCGTGACGTTCGTGTGCCAGCGCCAACTGCTCCCTCCCTGGTGCACACGGCGGTGGCTGCAGCGTGCGTGGACTGAGGCACACCTCCGCAGATGCCGCGTCCTGGTCAGCAGAGACTCGCTCACCCCCACTCTCCCTGCACTGCAGGAAGACCTCACAAAGGTCTGCTGAAAGGCTTGCTCCAGTCTCCCCTCCAAAGAGGGGGTGAGCAAAGCTTTCCACCATCTTTTAAAACATGCAGTCTTTTGCATTTCCGATCATCTGGCTCTTTCTGGTCCCAATATATAAAGAAGATGTTCCCACCTCATCAAGAGTAAAGGAATGGACTGAGCGAGAAGACAAGAGGGAAGTGCCCCTGCCTGCCAGCACGGTCGCCTGCCAGCTCCTCCGCAGAAGGACCCTAAAGGGGTCCCACCCGGGTGGGATGTGAGGGGCACACTCCTGCAGGCCTGAGACCACAGGAGACCAGGGTGGCCCCAGACACAGGTGCTACCTGCTTCCTAGCCCCGAATAAAAGGGCTGAATCCCCCCTGCCCCAGACACTAGGGGAAAGGAAACCTGCACTGCCCCAGTTGCTCCTGGCTTCCATTCATACCCGCTGTGCCTCGCGTCCCCAACACAGCATCTAGTGCCTCCCAAACACCTTCCATGAAAACCTCTCCTGGATACAAGCAAAGAAGTGGTGTGAAGCTGATGAGCAAGCCCTTACCTGCAGGGCAGAACCCGGGAGGACACTGAGGCACCTGCACCACCTCAAACCTGAGTCTCCCCCTAGACGCTAGAGGAGGAGCCCGGGAAGAGAAGAGCTCCCACAACAGACCAAACAGAAATCACCAGTCAGTAAGAGGAAGGAAGCACAACACATCCACAGACAGAACCCCACAACTGGCCAGGAGCCCCTCACCAGGCAGCCCTGGGCAGGCCCAGGACACATGGCTGTCCCCATCCCTCAAGAATAAATCAGAGGGCTGGGTTGCAGCTCAGTGGTAGAAGGCACTGGGTTCGATCCTCAGCACCACATAAAAATAAAATAAAGGTATTGTGTCCAGTGTCCATGTACTACTAAAAAACAAAGCATGAATCAGAAAAGCCCCCGTGAGGTCACCTACCTGCACATTTGAGGATCCCATCACGGCTCTCTGCACCTGGTGTCTTTAACGCAGAGACAATCCAAGAGTCCTGGCAGCCCCAGAACCTAACATGGCTAATGCACGTTTTTCCTGGCAGTGGTTACACAAAAAGTAGTTATTTAGACCCGTGGGAAGTCTGCATGCCAACTGCTGCCACACTGCAAGGGCTTCCGGACCCACGCAGATTGGCATGGGAGTCAGGAAAAGGCAGGCGCTGGTTCTGGGCGCTTCCTGACTATCTGCAAGGCTGAATGTCAGGACACAGCTGCTCCTCTGCTGCGAACAATGGAGCACAAAACCTCATTTTAAAAAGCAGCCAATGTATACAACCAGAGATATGTAAAAATGTGCTCTATAAGTATAATATGAAATGTAATACATTCTGCTGTCATTTCTAACAACTTAGAATAAAAAGTAAATTTTAAAAAAGTTATGAAACAAACAAACAAAAGCAGCCAACGAGCCAGCACGGTGGTGCACACCTGTAATCCCAGCAGCTCGGAGGCTGAGGAAGGAGAAGCTCCAGCCCCAGGCCAGCCTCAGCAACTCGGTAAGACTCAGCCTCAAAATGAAAATGAAAAGGACTGGGGCTGGGGTTGTGGCTCAGCGGCAGAGCGCTCGCCTCACACGTGGGCGGCCCGGGTTCGATCCTCAGCACCACATAAACATAAATGCAATTGCACTGTGTACAACTAAAGTAAATAAATTAATATTTTAAAAAATGCAAAGGACTGGGGGGGGGTAGCTCAGTGGTAAAGCATCCCTGGGTTCAAACCCAAGCACCAAAAATAAACAAGCAAATAAGTAGCAGCAAATGAGACATGACCAAGTGTTTTTCTCTCTGCCTCCCACCAGGAAAAAAAAAAAAATGGTTTTCAAATTCTATGATAAAGTAACAGTAAGTAAAAACATTTTCTAGTTATTTGAAGAAATCGTTTTCAAATGCCATGATAAAGTACCAGCACACTTTGAGAGCCTCTTTCCTCTTATTTTTTCCTTTGGACAACCTGACCCTCCCACACTTGGGTTCCAGGGCCAGGTCTGGAATACTCAATGTGATCTGGGACAACACTTCCCAGAGGTCCTGGACAAGGAAAGGAGGCAACTCTGTTGGGGAGGCAGGTCTCCCACCGTGGGAAGGACCCCAAGCGATCATCTGCCCCAAGCCCTCAACCAGGACACAGCAAGGCACAGGGAAACCCAAGCAGAGAACCTGGCAGAGAGCGGGACCATCAGATGCCGTGCCCCTCCCATCAGTGCGGCTGAGGGTCCTCCTCCACCCGGAGAGGCACGTGCACCCTCGCAGTGGGAGTTGGGTCCAGCAGACTCAGGGTCCACCAGTGAAACTCACACAAAGCGAGATGCTCTGTTCCTCTCTCAGCCCCACAGATACGACACGCCACAGCCAACGCCAACCTCACCCTGCTCTGGAGAGTTGGTTCTGCCCTGGAAGGCAGAAGCACCCAGTCTCCAGTGCCAGACTCCAAGGCTCCACAGCCAGAACCATGACCTCCCCACAACAGCACAGTGTGGATCAGCCGGCCCAGGACTCCCTGGATTCATCCTGGGACAGCAGGGCATAAGCCGAGACCTCTTTTGTCTTGAGTGTGCAACAGTTATGACCATATTGGGCACATCAGCAACCACAGAAAATATGAATTAACAGCTAACACGATGCCACTTAGCGTAGTTGGTACAAAACATTAGAAAAAGGCCTCAAGCCTGCTATTTAGGGGAAAGCACACCAGTTTTTCTGATGACAGAAACACAAAACATTAAATGTGGCTAAGCTGACAATGATGAAAATGAAGGGCAGAAGAGAGAACCAAGAAACTTGAGTGATGGCCAGCAGCAAGATCAGGCCAGCAGCAAAATCACTCTGCTACGCTACCACTATGGTAGCCTTGACACACCCAAGACACACAGCCAGCAGCATCTCGATGGCTGGGATAATTATGGGGTGGGGGGATTCAGAGCTCAACAACTGGAAAACCCTGCGGGTTTCGCCATGCTGATAATCAGTAGCAGTGAGAGAATTATATTGGCAGTTTTTACATGAAGTGCTTCAAGTTCCTAAGGTCCTGTTTTTCAAGTGGCCATCAATGGGAGAGCTGAGGCGTGAGCCCAAGGGCACAGGGACCACAGGGCTACCCTCTCCAGGAGGCCCATCATCAGGTCTGGGCCTCTGGGCTGCCCCTCCCTCTCCCTCCACTCCCTGGGCACCTCCAGGCTTCTGCCCTTCTCTTCCTTCTGCCTGTAAGCTGCAACCATCTCCAGGGGACAGCTCTGTCCCCTGCGTCCTCTTCTCCAGGCCTGCCTCCACAGTCGCCTTTCAGCCTAGCTGCATGTGACCAGCCCTGCCCCACCCACATGCACATCCCCACCCCTCCCTCTGGGCTGCTCCCTGTCCATTTTACCAGTCACTGCAGCGTACACTTGCAGAACCTTCTTTACCGTCGGTATCCTCCTCCTGACCCCCAAATACAGACACCCTGCAGGCAGGTTTGCAGCCCCGGTACCCAGCCTGGGACCCAGCACTCAGCAGCCCTCAGCTGGCACCTGCTCCTCTGTGATGCAGTGAACAAACGAACAGAAGAACTAGCCAGGCTCCCGCACCTGCCAGCCAAGATCAGGGAGCTGTCAGTCTGTCAGACTGGACCGTGGGAGGAGGGACATGGAAAAAAGGATGAGAAGGAAAACGCCACTGGGTGGGAGCTCAGAAAAGAGGACACGTAAGCCCCTGTAACCAGCCAGTCTGCAGACACCTGCACGGGAAGCTCAGGAGAACGCTGCTCACACCTGGAGCCGCCCTGCCCCGCACTGCAGGCAGCAGCGCCCGGGAGTGCGTGGCGAGGGGTCAGCAGGACCAGAAGCAGACCTGGTGGGCGTGGGCTGCACACACCCCACAGCACACACACCCGGGTGCAGGCAGGTGAGCTCCAGGGAAACAACAGAGGGCCAAAGACAGCAGGCGCCAGCATCCCCGAGGGACCACAGGAGCCGTTTCCATGGAGCACTGAAGAGCTGACGGACCCTTGAACGATTATTAGGACCTCAACTAACGGAAAAGGAGATCACGCTGGCAGGGGAGAAATGTCAGGGCAAAGGCGAGACAGGAGAGGCACGCTGGGGTCCAGCAAGCAGCAGAGACCGAAGTGAAAGCCACCATGTCCTGCAGGCAAGGCAGCAAGGCCACCACAGCCACACGGCAAAGCTGCAAGGTCAGTCCTGCCTGGCCGGGGCTTGCACCCCAAACCCCGAGCCAGCCTCCCACTATCAGAAGGTTCTGGAAGGTGGATGCCGCCTCCCCGGGTAGCAGAGACTCTCCAGGCCCATTGTGTGTCACACTCGCACTTATTAGGCATGAAAATACAAGTTTTGTTCAAGGCGGCAGAAAGGCTTTTCTCTAGAAAATGAAAGTGAGCGGCTGACAGCAAAGAGCATGAAAGGGCCCGGCTGGCGCCCCGCCTCGCTCGGCCGCCGCCCCGGGGTCTTTGAGGAAACCTTCTGCCACGGCGCCACTCCTTACTGCCTGCCGCGCAGAACAGAGAGAGGGGAGGATAAAGAGGACAGGGACTTCATTTTATGTGTTTTTCACATCCAAAATGCTACCCTCAGATCAATTCCTCCTGCGCCCCACCGGGGGAAGCGGGCAGTGAAGTTCTAATTTCATTTAGTAGTGACTGACAATAATGAGGGTCAGGCGCCGCGACCCGCACACCCTCTTCAATGCACTCGCCCCTCACGCGCAGTACTCCATCCTCTTTACTCAGTTCCCCTGGAAGTCCACGCGCGCACACGCACACATTGAAAAGCAAACGGTGCAGATGAAACGCGGGCGGCGGCCAGGGCCGCCAAGCCCTGCCAGCACTCTTCCGCCAAGGGTGAAGGGCGAGCCCGGGGGGCAGCCCCGGCCCTGCCGACAACCACTGCCTGCTGTGAGGGCGCCTTCCTGGTCCCCAGACACACCAGCTTGGCCCTGGGAGGACGGGGGCCACAGGCACGAGCGAGGGGAAGCAGTTCTGGGTCCACAGGGCCGTGGCCTGCTGGAGCCCCGCTGTGCTGTGCTGTATTGCATGGAGAAGGCGTCAGGACTGACTGACAGCTCGTCCAGGGGGTCCTGGAGGCACAAGAGCAAGGCCACACAAAACGCCCAACAGTCAGCCCTGCACTGCTCCCACAGCATGTCCCTGGGTTTCTGCATGTGAGTCTCACGGTGCTGCTCTAAAGAGCTACTGTCACTGTCCCTGCACCAGTGGTTGGGGGAATGGAGTCACAGCGTGTCCCAGGCACAGTGACGTGATGAATGGTGAGCACACCCCATGACCAAACTATGTACTGTGACCTTGAGCAGGCTCAGCGAGACCAGACAGCCCTGGAGTGGCCCTGGCTCTGCAGAGGCAGCATCAGCCCATGATGAACCTTCACAGATGGGTCTTCTAAGAACATGGCCAGCGTAGTTGGGCACCGCGGGCAGATACCACCTTATGTTCAGGTGTGCATTTAGCCAGCACCCAGCCCTCAGAGCACACTACAACAATGGAAATGTCTTGCCAAACCCAGCAACCTCACAGCAGCCACCGTTTGCTGGACGCTGACAGATGCACCTGCCACGTGACGGAGGCACTTAACTGCCCATGAGTGGCGTGTGACCTGCCTATTTTGCAAAGAGCAACACGGAGCATCCACTAAGCCTTTTGCCCAAGCCACACAAATGCCAGTGGGAGGGTGGGGTCTGGACACCACACCACTGCTCAAAGAGGGCAGAACACCAAGGGCACACCGGCTCTGCAGGCCAGCAGAGGTCACAGCATCACCTGAGCGTGTCCGCAGAAGTCTGCTGTCAGCTCTGTGCCCTGGGGTCACTCCTCAAAGCTCACAGGGCCCCTCCCCCTACCCCAGCCTTTCCCTCTGTGGGAAGCATCCTGTTGGGCTGGGAGGTGGCTGGTTGCTTTGGTTCTGTGCATGAGTGCTGAGTCTGAGCTCAGCACTCATGCACAGCCAAAACCAGTACCTCCAGTAACCTCGCTCAGGAACTCTGACAGAGGGGGCTGGGGTAGGGGGAGGGGCCCTGACAGGGGCCCATTTGACCCTGTAGCACCTGCAGGACAGCTACCCACACGTGAGAAAACCCCAGCACCCAGTTCCCCTGCCAGCCTCCCAGTGCCAACGTCCCAGTCACGCCCTTTCATTAGGGCAAAGACCAGAGGAATCCAGGGAAGCCCAGCCAAGAGTCTCCAAACTGGAGGGGACGCTTGCCACGTGCTGAGAGTGCGTTCACCGGCATTCCCAGCAAGGTCTTTGTTTTGATCCTTAGCACAAAGTGCCACCCAGTTCTAATTATCTGACATGCTTCTAGACAATGGTAATTATAATATAGAAAACTAATGAGCAATGGATGTACACACTTCCCTAAAATCATTCTCTACGTGTCTCATCCAGAAAAATTAGTCATTAAGCTTTCTTACAGTTTCCTATTAAAATGTGCTTGATTTCCTGCCTGCCACAAACATTTGGATCAT
Organism: Tamias sibiricus; assembly: GCA_025594165.1. Classification (NCBI taxonomy): domain Eukaryota; kingdom Metazoa; phylum Chordata; class Mammalia; order Rodentia; family Sciuridae; genus Tamias; species Tamias sibiricus. The sequence continues at coordinate 174,397,883 of CM046660.1, forward strand.
CATTAAATTTAAAAAGAGGAAAGTCAAAACCTCTTTCATCAGAACATGGCTGATCGTGTTTTTTAGCGAACCTGACCATTTCTGTGTTTTAAGGGATAATTACTAGATTGGGGAAAAAAATTGTTTATTTTTCTTCTTTTTTTTCTTAAAAACACAGCAGGACTGAAACTTCACACATCCTGGATGCTTCTGACTACACATGGCTATGACTTGGCCTCATCAACTCACTCCCATCAAATCCAGCAACCAGACATGCTTGTGGGCTTGTGTCTTGCTTTCTAAAGATCAATGGCAATTTCTTAATAATTACTGACTTTTTTCTCTTCAAACAATAGCATAAGTAGTGTGAAGCACCAGGAACAGGCTCATGCTTAGAAAAGCAACCCCGTGCTTCAAAGGCAGCACCAGCAGGCCATTCACAGTTAACCCTGAGGGCCACACCAGCCGCTTGCTCCGTGCGCAGGAGGAAGCAGCCCGCACCCAACCCACGGACTCACAGCGGTACTAAAGAAAGGGGTGGCTAAGGCAGGGGGTCTTAGTTTCCTTTTCCTCACTTTTAACACATTAACTTTCACCAATATTTATTTAAAGCATTCAGAAAGTTTTCTAAAAATTGGTTTTGGAAGGTCAATCCCAACACATCCATATGATTAAATGTTATGCAGCCATAAAAGGGGGGGGGGTTGGTGAAAAAGTGAGGGCACAGAAAAATCTCACCAAACAAAGACTGTGTGGGCACACCTAGGTACATCACCACAGGTGAGATGCAGTCTCGACACTCTGAAATCACAAAGGTGGGAAACAGTGGCCCAGGCCTCCCGGTGGAGGAAGGTCCGGTCGTTCTCCTCTTCTTCACGGGGACTTTGTTTTCCATACCAGCATAAAAAAGCAATGATCAAACAAGAAAGATTTATTCCCTACAAATTCTACTTCTTGTGATCAACTCTACCTTTTTTCCTACATTCTCCTGGACAAGCACCTGCTGAGTCCTCCCAACTGCCCTGCCCACTGTGGATGCCGTATCAAGAGCACCCGTGCAGAGCTGCCACCCTATCTCAAGGCAGAAAGTGGCAGGCAACGTGGGCAGGGTTGGCTCAGGAGCTCTGGGGCTTGAGAAGACTGTGAGATGAGGACAGCCAGCTCCTGGGCAGCACTGAAGGACAGAGTTCCCACGGAAGGGGAGGGCACAGGTGTCCACTCTACTGGGAAAGCTGCAGAAAACACCTCGGTGCAGACCCCTGGAGCGCAGCTGGCTGCAAAGGCCAGCAGCCCGTGAGCCACAAGATGTGGCCCTGCGTCCCCAGCAGAAAGGGGATCCCTCCTCGGGGAAGGCAGAGCTCAGGGCGCCCCTCTGAGCAGGTTGTGATTCCCAAGTGGGTGTCCTTGAGCAGAGCCAGCTGCCTGTGCACGCACCTGAGTCAGCCCAGCTGGTGCTGAACACCCCGAACTGGGCCTCAGCGACCAGCTTCCTGATGTGCTTCCTAAACTGAAGTGGAAGTCTAGGGACAGCAGAGAGGCCTGAGATCCACTCCCCCTGCCCCTCATCCCAGTGACAAGAGGGTGCATAGTCTCTGTCTCCCACAGTGAAAAAAGCCAGCTTCAGGACAGAGTAAGGGGAACGAGCGGGGCAGAACATGGTAACCTTGAAGATGCCTACATCCGAATCCCCTGAACCTGTGACTGTCCCCTGACATGGCAAAGGGGGCTTTGTAAAGGTGACACGCTTAAGAGTTTAGGACAGAGACGGCTGTCTATCCAGATGGGTAAACGTACCCACCAGGATCTTTAAAGATGGAAGGAAAGCAAAAGAGCGGATGAGGGGATGAACGCAGAGTCAGAGGGAGGCGGGAGATGCTGCACTGCTGGCCTTGAGGAGGGGACGGCCGTGAGCCAGCAGGCAGGCGGGCTCTAGGAGCTGGAAAGGGCAGGGAAACGGAGTCTCCGGTAGAGGCTGCAGAAAAGGACGCCTCCCTGCCAGCTCCGGCCTGGGAACGGGCTCGGCAGCAGCTCGCTCCAGCTGAACCAGCTGACCTGGCAACCACCTGACCCTCGAAGGGCATCCCACACATGTGCCCATAGCTCAAAGCTGGGCTTACTGCCACTGCAAGGCATGCCACTGCCCTCAGGACAGTGGCTGGTGCCAGGCCACCACCTCCTCAGTGCTCGGGGCTCCAGCCTGCCTCCCCAGTCCTACTCCTACCCCAAAACCACATCAGGCCTGCGGCTGAAAAGGCTCCAACAGCCTTATTTTTACCCTCCACCCCACAGAACAGGTACTTCTAAAGCCCATCAACCTATTAAGGTGCCCACAGCCTTTGCCCAAGCTCACACCCTCCAAGCAGCTCCCACGGGGGAGCCCTGAGAGACAGATTTTTGCCCACCCAGCTTCACTTTCTCTAATCTGTCCAAAGGCTACTTCCAACAGCTTGACCATGGGCCATGCCAAGGGGGCGAGGTACTTGACGGTCTCTGTGAGGGTTCCCATGCAAACAACTGTGCACCTCACAAGGTGTAGGAGCCCTGTTTGGGGAGATGGCTTAAATTGCGGTTGACTATGGGCCATGGAGATTTGGGCATTGTCGCCTTCCGTAGTCTCACGGGACTTGGCCCGGGATCTCGAGTGACTTGGCCGAGATTGCTGATCGGGTCAGCGCCATTTTGGTGGTGTGTGTGGCGCGTGTTAGTCGTTGTTAGAGCCAGAGAGAAAAGTTATCAGAATAAAAAGCTGTTTGTTTCCAGTTTGCCTCTGAACTTCTTCCCGCAGCTTCGTTGCTCCAAGCAGCCATCGCTTCAGGTGGCAACAACAAGGGATCATCTAGTCAGAGACAGATCGACACAGTAAGGAAAATAACCAGAGGCAGGGGTTCTGCATTCCCTTCCAGATCCCAGGCTCCATGATGTGGGGAGCCTGAGCTCTCAACCGCCCTGCATTAACTCCCCAGAAGCAGCCAGTCTGATGCTGGCTACACACCCTGTCCCTGGACACGTGCACACCCCACACACCCCCACACACCAACAGCAGCTCCTGCCTGTTCAATCGCAGGCCCACCTGGACCCCACACCTGATCTGACTGATAAGAGGTAGCCAACATACACAATGCTCTCGGCACACAGCAGATGCACCCTCAATTGTAATCTTACAACCAGCAGCCTGGAGCAGCCTGGGTGCAGCTGCAGAGAGGCTAGCCCCTCGGAGGACTCACACCTACAGGAACAGTATCCTAACTGTGCCAAGGCCGCACCCACCATGGAGGCCTCCCCACAGCTGAACAGGAACCAGACAGTGGTGCTATGGCTTGGGGGCCAATACCAACCATGAGAGGACTGGGCACTTCATGACCCTCCAAAGGAACTCGCACTGCCTGCAGACAATGGGGAAAAGAAGAAAAACTACAGGGCAGTCAAAAGTAATAACCAAGGCAATGACCACAGACCTTCATCACACACACCAAGGCCCACAAAGGAGGATGCAGAGGCCTGTCCCCCAGCAGGAACGCAAGGAAGCACGGGGCAAAGGAAACCCGCAGAGGCCCATCTGTCACCAAACAAGTGAAGAGAACACGCTCCCGGGCACCTTGCCCTGCTCAGCCCCACACAGCACTTCAGCTCTCCGGGGCTGTCATTCCTCCCTCTCACCAACTCTGGGCCTGAAATCAGCCTGGAGTTCACAACGAAAACCCCTGCAAAGCCTAAGAAATTAAGGGGGGGACAACAGACGTGGTGGCAGTGGAGGGGCCTGAGTGTGCTGGCGGCAGGTGAGCCACCCGGGCTCCTCAGGGGAAGGAATGAACATGCCCCTGCAGGCTGGTGAGGCCGTGGATGCTGGGCCCCTCAGCCAGCTCCTGCTCAGAACACGACGCTCCTGACCGGGCTGGGGTCTGCCTCCTGGCTGGGAAGTACACTGGTACAAAAGTTCCACAGCAAATGCACAGCATGTTATTTTTACTTTTTAAAACTTGTCTGACAAAACAATGTCACCCCTGAGGATAAATCACAGAGACAGGCTCAGAGAGACTATTACACAAATGTCCTTTACAGCACTGTCCAGGGCAGTGAAACTCAGAAGCAACTTAAATAGCTAATCGTGTTCACACAAAAAGGATAAGCGGGACAGCCGCTGGTGAGGGCGCTCCAGGGGTTCCACTGCTAGGTGTGAAAAGGGGGCGCCAGGCTTGAGCAGCCTCCACCCGCTAATGTGACGGAAAGCAAAGACCCTGAGGAGTGTCCACCAACACGGAAACACTGAGTCTCGGAACGCAAGGCTTCAGCCATGTCTCCCCGTCTCTGCAATCCACACAAATCCAGACGCTTAAGATGATCATCTGTTTAAAATCACAGGATGGTTCCCGCGGGCCACGGTCTCTGAGGCTGCCAGCCTGCTTCCCACTGATTGATGACTCCATGATTTAGGTGGATTTAAACGTATGCCCGACCTTGGCTCCACACCGAGAACCTGGCTGGTGGCTGCTTCCCTCCAAATCCTCCTCCTCCTCCCACACATCTCTCCCCACCTCCGTTGCCAAGGGATTTTCCAATACCCCGTGCCTGCAGATGACCACTGTCAAGAAGTAAACCCCAACCTGCCGCAGAGTGCGTGCTGTTTCATTTCACTCGCTGCATTCCATGGGGGAGGGGAGGCCAAGCCTGACACTGTTTCCATTTGAATGAAAAACTAGGCCGGCAGTCCTACCCAGCTGCAGGGATCAAAGCTTCCTGTGAGAAGCGCCGCAACCAGTCCACGAGTGGACGTGGCCTGTGTGTTTTTTGGACACAACTCACCCACATTTATGCACAATTTAGGAGGAAGGATGTGGCACCTTGACTTCTACGCCGAGGATAAATCACAGGTCTTCTCAACCTACAGCAAGAAGCTATGAAAGCCTCCAAAGTCCAACCTCGGAACAGCGGGACCTCCCCACCGCCCCAGGGCTCAAGTCCTCACCTGCATCCCCACCTTAATTTATAAACAGCAATCTTGTAACGTTCCTATTGCTTATAAGACTTCTTCTCAAATTTTTTTTTAAGGTTCCTTTTCTCCTTTTGCAAATAATTCACTCCTCGTCACTTTAAGTTATCCACAGGAGGCTTGTTACATCTCTTTGTATAAAGGGGTTACAAGAGGGACATTCTACATTTTCAAATTATTTTCTTGTTCAAAAATAAAATCCAATTTGCAGTCTCCAAGTAAGTAAGGATGAGTCATAAACAAAGACAAAAGTCACACCTCAGCCTTGTCACCGCAGAGAATAGGCCTGGGCGGCTGGGATACACCTCAGCCCTTCCTGCACCCACCTCCGTGGATGGCCGCACAGGTGCCCATCGAGCCGGGGAAGCTGGTGGGCTTCCGCACGCATCTGGTTGAGCAGCCCTGACTTTGATATGGCCATCCAGCTATGAGCGCCTCCCAGCACACCTGCTTTATAAACTAGTCCTCTCAGACTCCACAGCAGAGACCCATCAGTACCTCGACTCGACTTACAGATCAAAAATAGGCCACTGACATAAAATACAGATCCAACGTGAAATAGTCACCACCTCATAAATGGATCCAACGTGAAATAGTCACCACCTCAAAATGGGGAAGTAGATGAAAGTAATCGACCTCAATTTTCTTTGCTAAATTTCATGCCTGTCCCATCTACAAGCCGTAAGAAATTCAACCCTGACATTGTAAGGTGGTGTTAACATTCCGTAGACTAAGGAGGAATACAGGATGCATTTTAAAGCTTTTTTTTTTTTTTTTAAATGAAAAATCCTATCTTGCAAAGAGAGCCATTTTACCTAGAATTTGTGCAAGGAATTATGTTTGTGTAGGTTTTAATAACCAGTTGGCACCAACATCCTCCAATCAAACCAGGAAGACAGGTACTCTCTATAGAGTCCCGCCAGCCAGTTTCTTTTGAGTCTGAGACGTGCCATCCTCCAAGGCAGGGGCCCACATCACCTGCCATCCTCTGTCCCGCAATGTACAGTCCCTCCTCCGGGCACAGGGGCACTGCTCAGGGTGCCCTCTCCAAGTACAGCCCTCTCCCTCCCACCGCGGGCGAGCGGGACACTCACTGCCGGGGCGTGCGGCCGAGCAGCCCGTGGGCAGGAGGAAGGCCGCAGGGAGGATGGCAAGTGGGTCCCGCTGGGACTGCCTGGCACCTGGGGCCGGTCCTGCATCAGTGACCAAGACAACTGCCCCTGCACTGCATCCCCTGGTCCTGCAGCGCCTCGGCTCCCAGGCCAGCAGCAGGGCTGATAGACACGCATCTCCCACGCGGCCTGAGAACAGCTGCCACTTCTCCTGCCAGGTGGGACAGTGGCGTAGGACTGAGAGTTACATCCGCCACAGGGCCTGTGCATCCCACGTCCCACCCCTGCGTGACCCCACTGGGTCTGGGAAGGACTCCCAATCAGAGCCAACTCCCTGGGTGTCACCGGGTTCAGGGTCTGCCGCGTACACCACAGGAACCCAGGAGTCCAGCCAGATGCTGGGTGACAAAGCTGCTCCACCAGGACAGCAGTGACAACGCTAACGGGAAACACAGCGAGTCACCCTCAACCCTCAACCGCACACACAGAGGAAATGGGCACCACCGCTCCCCCTGGATGGGGAGCAGAGCAGAGTCACGTGCTGCCTGGACTACACAGTGGCCTGGGGTCGATCCACTCAAGGCTGCCTGACCACTGGCCGCTGCCTCCCAGCCCACCACACAGTGGGTCCCCGGGGCGCTTCTTTACAACCGGTGGCTGCTGTGGCTCCCGTGAGTGGAATAGGGCATCCCCCACGGGATGTGTGTGAGGGTCACAGAGGCTAGCAGGGAGCTCACAGGACAGCTGCCCCACGGTGGGCATGGGAACCTGTGCCAAAGACTAACTCTGGCGAGATGCCACCCACCACAATGGTGAGCACTGGCAAACCCTGCTGCTGGGAAACGCGATCCTCCCCTGAAACCCACTGACCATCACTGTCCTCTGCCGCACAGGACAGGACTGACACAGCACAGAGGAGGTGTCTTCCGAGAGCCTCCTGAGGCACAGGCAAGACATCGGCCACCACGTGCTCCCCCTGCCATGGCCTGGAAGCTGCGACCCCCAATCCACGAGCTGAAGCCCTAACCCTCGGGGCAAGATGTTAGGCAGGGCCTTGGGAGAAGAGGAGAGTCAGACAAGGTCACGGGAGCCCTGCCGGGGATCCCCGTATGAAGGACCGTGCCCCCTCTTCCTGCCCTCCCTGTGAGGACACAGCAAGAAGGAGGCCATCTGCAAGCCAGGAAAAGAGCCCTCGCCAGGAACTGAGTCCCCGGCCCTGATCTTGGTCTTCCAGCCTCTAGAGCTGTGAGAAACGAGTGTCTGTTAAGCCACCCAAAGGCTCTGGCGTGTCTTCCATGGCAGCTCAGGCGGACTACTACGCCCACATTACGCCCACACAGCTGGGGACGGCCAGCTCCTCCAGGCCCCCACATGCTCACTGCAATGCCACCACCCCACCTCTGCAGCCTCCCTCCCTCCCGGGCCAGGGCCACCAAGCACCCCTCTGGCTCATACCTCCCCGGCTGAAACCCAGCCTTCCACTCCCTCCCAGCTGTCCTGGGTCGCTCCTGTGGCCTCGACTTCCCGCCCTCTCCGCCGCCCTCACAGCCACAGGCACTGGGCCGCAGGCAGGATGGCTCTGTGAGCTCAGAGGCTGCGCTGGCCAAGGCGAGGATGTGCAGCTGGGCACAGGAGACACAGCCCAGGCAGCTAGACTCCAGCCCCCCTCCTCAGCCCTGCACCATGCCCTGTGCCCATCAGCCATGACCTGTCGGTGTCTGCCCCAAAAGCCCCCGTGCCTGCCCTCGTTGAGGCCACTTACGAGGACAGCCTTTCCACCAAAGCCTCTTCACACCCTCCCCCGCCTGACCTTCACAGCCCGGTCCCCAGCTCCTACCAGCAGCCAGGCACAGGCTGGGTGCAGGAGCCAGAAGAGCTGTAAGAAGGTGTCCCTGTGCGGACCTTAAGCTCCCTCCAAGGCACCTCAGGGCCCAGCCTACTCTAGGAACTGAAAACATGGCACACCCTGATCACACCCAGGGCTTTCAAACACCTCTCACTCCGGCAAACGAAAAGTCGGGCGACAGCCTGCAGTGACAAGAGGACCCTCCCGGAAGCCACTGGCAGTGCCTGCTACGGGTGGGGAGGTGGCCAGCAAACCGCACGTGTGTTGCCCTCTTGACTTGGCAGCACTGCTTTCCAGACTCTGTCCTCCCAAAAACCAAGAAATGAGAAAGATAAATGCACACTCTACAGCATTTTTTAAATAGGAAAAAAAGAAAAAGAAAGCTAGGTCCCGATGGCCCTCAGCAGGGGCCTGGGTGCTCGGCTGGAGGAGCCGCGCGTGAGGCAGGCTCTGGAGGCCACAGGACGAGCAGTCCCCAGAGTGGGGTCTGAAGGACAGAAGGCCTGGGAGAAGGGCACCCCCCCTGCCTGAGGAGGAGCTGATGGGCTCACACGCCCTCGCCTCGAGTTACTCCAACACCACACGCAGATGTTCATATTTGCTCACATTTAGAAAAGTACAAATAGTGCTTTTTTACTATTTAATTTTAGGCTGGAGGTGTAACTCTGGTAAAGCATGTGCTTAGCACGCATGAGGCCCTGGGCTCAACTCTTTAACACACCCGCACACATACACGCACTAATTTAGTTATTAGAAGAGAAAATTAAAATGGAAAGGTGACAAACAGATGACTTGAATTCATTTTTTTTTTTTTTTTTTTTTAGATAATGGTACTAGGGATTGAACTCTGGGGAGCTTTTCCCAATGAGTTACAGCCCCAGCCCTATTTCTTTTTATTTTGAGATAGGATCTAACTAAGTTGCCCAGGCTGGCCTTGAACTTGTGGTCCTCCTACCTCAGCCTCCCTCATGGATGGGGATTACAGGTGTGCACCACCACACCCAGCTTGAATTCATCTTTAAGAATTGAAGTCAGGCTGAGCATGGTGGTACACACTTATAATCCCAGTGACTCAGAATGCTGAGGCAGGAAGATAACAAGTTGTGTGTTAAGAAGAACACTTCTGCCGGGCATGGTGGCACACACCTGTAATCCCAGCACTTGGGAGGCTGAGGCAGGAGGATCATGAGTTCAAAGCCAGCCTCAGCAATGGCAAGGCACTTAGCAACTCAGTGAGATCCTGTCTCTAATATAATACAAAAAAGGGCTGGGGAGTGCCCCTGAGTTCAATCCCCAGTACCAAAAAAAAAAAAAAAAAGATGAACACTTCTGTAAATAGTACCTGTCGGGGCACATGGGGAAGGCAGCGTAACTCCCTTTATTTGCTAATTTAAAAATCAACAAGTTTTGGCTTAATGGAGTCCCACTGAGGGCGACTGATTAGTTTGGTGCCGTCATGAGCTGATGGGATTCAGCATGTTCGATGCGTCTCCAGGAGGTCACTGTCCTCACGGCTGCTTGGATCCTTCCGTCTTCACCCACAAAGGCCTCTCAAGAAGGCTCTCATGTTCTTTTGAGTGACATTGGGAGTGTCCTTGCTTTCTGATGGTCCAGCTGATGTGGCTCACTGGCCTGTCTCTAGAGGTCAGGGTGTTCGAGGGCAGGAATGACTGTGCTCCCTTGCCTTGGCCTTCCCCACAGGAAGGTCTCAGAACAATAATGCCTGCAGAGCTGCCGGCAGAAGGATGAATGGGACAGTTTTTTTGTTTGTTTTGTTTTTTACATTTTCATTTCTTCTCATCCTTGGGACACACCTCACTTTGGGGCTATCACCCCGTTCCTGTGTTTGAGCTAACTTGATCCACTCTAAGGTCGTGCTACCCCTCGGGTTCGTTTCTTAGTTAATTTTCAGTTTTGAGGACTGTTTTTTTCTTTATTTCTCTTGTGCTTTACTGGGAATTGAATCGAGGTGCTCTATACCACTGAGCTCAGTCCCCAGCCTCTTTTATTTTTTGATTTTGAGACACTGTCTTAAGTTGCCCAGGCTGGCCTAAAACTTGTGGCCTAGTGATGAACAACATAAGGACAGCCATCCTGCCACCTGACTGCCTGAAGTGGTGACCCATCGCCAGCAGGTGCCACCTCTACAGGGACAAATGCAAGGTCTGTTCTTCCCCAAGAGCCCTACCACACAAGGAGAAAACCACACCAAACCAACAGAGGTGGATCTACGTGCACCCCAACCCCAAATAACCGCCATGCTTAGAAAAAATGAAGACGAGGGCGCCTGCGGACCAGCTGCACAGGGAGGCAGTCCAGAACCAACCCAAGGCCAAGGCAAGGAGCAGGGGACAGCCAGGCGGCTCCGAGAGCGGCACGCTGCGGGAAGAGGAGCTGGCTGTGCACCTGCGCCAGGAGACAGAGAAGGATGGGCCACTGCAGCGTGCAGGTGCAGACGTCACCTGGTCCTGACACCAACAACAAGTTCAAGAGAAACAGCTCTGGGGGCTGGGGTTGTGGGCTCAGCGGTAGAGCGCTCGCCTAGCACGTGCGCGGCCCGGGTTCAATCCTCAGCACCACGTACAAATAAACCCATTGTGTACAACTAAAGCATATAAATAAATATTAAAAAAAAAAAAAAAAGAGAGAGAAACAGCTCCGATGTCCGTGAGGCAAGTGGCAACTAGGACCTGGCTGCCACGTGGTGATGCTGGGGATGGCAGCATGGTCGTGTGTGCCTGTTCCAACATTTCCATCTTTTAGAGAAAGACACTGAAATACTTATGGATGGAGTGTCGGAGATTCACTTCTAAAATAATACTGGAGGTGCAGGGCACACAGAGGACACCAACCTGGCCACAGGCTGAGCTGTCATGCTGACCGTGGTGATCACGCTGCTCCATACACTCAAGTGTTCGAGGTTTTTGCTGAGTGTTAGAAGACAATTAGCTCAAAAAATGCACTCTTCACGTTTCCTCTGCCTCCAGGTCCCATCCTACACACTACCCGTGTGACACGTGAACGCATGCCACTACACAAAGTCTACACCTCCTCTGCTCATCACTAGCCCCCGGGAGGGGCAGGGAATGAATTGTCACTCAATATTCTTTGTCTCAGATTCTGACACCTATAAATCAGGAACGGTGTCTCTGAACTGCTGTGAGGATTAAACCAATTAATAAGCTAATTAACACGATCCTTGTCACATAACCCACAAATTGATGTCATTAACAATACCAGTTTCAAGTGTGTCAAGTTGGCTCTGACTACTCTGCTGTCCAGGACCGCATGGGGGCCAGCAGGTAAGGCACATGCTGGCCAGCACTTGGGAAACACACCCAGAAGGGCAGCCTGCTCCCGGGGGGGCAGGTGCAGTTCACCTGGGGCCTCAGCTCTCTCTGCAGCCCGTGACACCGACAGCAAAGATGACTCTGAGGACTGCAAAAGTTAATGGTGCACTTTCTTCTTGGTCTATGTGTAGGTGGAGGTTGTCTTCCAGGGAAACCTTCAAGTCTCCTCTTGCGCTCGGCATCAAAGCAGACAACACCAGCTGCAGAGACATCTCAGAGCCCAGCGCCACACCTGTGGCTGACTGTGGGGACAGCTGACGCAAGCTGACCTGCAAGTGCCATCCAGGCTCCCGGGTCAGAAAAAGAGAAGATCAAAGCAAATTCCCCAAAGCCAAGGCCAGTGGGGACAGAGGCACAGATATACAAAAGCAAGAGGTAAGTTAGGGGATTTGGGATTTGGCAGGTAGACAATTTTATTTCTGTCACTTTCTTAGTCTTTATCTAAAAACTTTTAAAGCCTTCAGAGATCACCATCAGGGGGTCAAGAGGAGCCAGTCACAGGGATTCCCAGAGCTGTGTTCTAGGACTCTTGAGCCTATTCCATCAATCCACCGAGTGGCGTCAACACCCTCACGGTGTTCGCTGGGTTAAACGCCAGCGTGTCACAGTGAGATGAGCCAAGTGAGGGGAACGCAGCACAAGAGTCATCTTCAGGCAAAGGGAAGATGGTCCCTGTCCTCCTCCGACAGCGTCCAGGCCAGCTGGTGGCTGGAGCCCTCCCTCTGTGCCTCCCACAGCCCAGCCCGGCTGAGCGTCCACTTCCTCTTCTGTGAACTGGGCAGTAACCCAAGTGAGAGGACCAGCGAGGCCCTGGGACAGAGCCTCCATTCTTTACCCAAATTACCTGATATTTTAAAAACAATATTACTTTGATCTAAACACACGCTCTTTTTGATTTTTTTTTTATAAAATGGTGACCTCACAACTATCACTTTTCCCCAGGAAAAATTCAATCTCTGCAACCCCAATTAAAATAAAAGTGTAAGAATAAAATTCAGATATTACAAAATAAAGAAGAAATAAATCTAAGGACATGGTACAATCAAGAAAGAAAACAGTTCCACTCGGGGTGGGGAATCACCATATCTAGTCCCGTCCACTGTGGAAGTCAGTGGCAGCACTGCCCACCTCCATGCCGACCACCCCCACGACACAGCCCCAGGGTCGAAGCCTCCATCTGAGTCATGGAAACCTGTGATGCTGTTACAGGGCAAAACCTCAGAAACCACAGACGGGGAGGCCGAGGGAGACGGGCACCGTCACAGACCCAACTGCATCTCCCTCCAAATCCCACACTGCAGTCCCAACCCTGATGGCGTCTATAATCACAGACAGGGCCTTTAAGGAGGCCTTGAGGTTAAATGAGGTCACGGGGCGGGGCCCTGATCCAATGTAACTGGTGTCCTTGTGAGAGACCAGGAAAAAGCCACCTGGGGACATGGTGAGAAGGTGCCACCTTCAAACCAAGGAGAGAGGCCTCGGGAAAGCCACACCTGCAGCACCTTGATCAGGGACCTGTGATCAGAACTGCAGTCTGAGCCTCCCAGTGTGTGGCACCTTCCGGCGGCGGCCCAGGAGACTACGTGGACACCAGCTCCTCCAAGGCCCCGCAGCCTCCCTGGCCAGTCTTCCTGCGGCTTCCTCTACCCTGCAGGATGAGAACGTTCGCTGCTACCTGCCCTGGCCACCAGTAGCCTCCGCATGGCTGACCTTGGGGTGACCGACTTAGGAAAGTTCAGTTCCACTGCACTGAGCTGGCTGACGGAGGAGCCCACAAGCTCCCTGACAGCAGGCAGCCACCCCCCACTTCCAGAAGATCTGAGGCCTCCTAAGGGAGCCAAATGAATCCACGTCCACACATCTGTCCACTTGCTAAACGCCTGTGCCCTTAACTCCACGTGTGATGTGAGGCCAGGGGCACAAGTCAAGAGGTGACAGACTTGGCCCTGCAGGGCCTGATTTGGAGGAAGGTCAGCCTGCAACACGCTGTGCCTGGCTGCGCTCTGGGACACAGGTGCCAATCACGTCGGCCCACTTCTTCTGAGTCAGGTAGTTGGAAACTGAGGCTCGGCGCTGAACCACTTCCCAATGACACGTGGCCAAGAGCAGCTTCATCCCAAGACCACTGTGAGGAGCTGTAAGCTGCCTGTCATGGCCAGCCACAGTGCCGCGGGAGGAAAACTCTCGGAGGCAGAGTAAAGATACTACTACTTTTACTTCTACTTTCTTAGAGAGAGCTTAGAGAGAGAAAGAAAGATTTTTCTTCTTCTTAGAAAGAGCTTAGAGAGAAAGATTAGAGATAGCTTTTTCTTCTTCTTCTTAGAGCTTAGAGAGAAAGATAGAGCTTTTTCTTCTTCATCTTCTTAGAGAGAAAGAGAGAGAGCTTGAAAGAGAGAGATTTCTTCTTTAGAGAGAGAGAGAGAGCTTAGCTTTTAGAGCTTCTTTCTTCTTTGTACTTTCTTCTTTCTTCCTCGGGAGCCTCGGCCTGACTCTGACCAGCATTTACTTCTTCTATCTGGTTTCTCTTCTGTAACCGCTCTGCCTACGTTCTGGCCGCTCTGATTCTTTTCTTCTTCTCCGACCCGAACTCTTCTTCCGACCGAGCGACTGCACGACTGACTGAATGAATTCATTCTTCTCCTGACTCCAACCGCTTTCACCCGGTTATATACCTTTAGCTTTGCGGGTGCCTCACGTGCATTTACAGGTGCGTCACATACATACTTATTATCAGGTGGAACTTATGGCTTCCAGCTGACCGCAATAGCCATCTCCCTAATTGGGGCTCCTTCAAGGAGCGACACTAGGGCCCCAACCAGCAGCTGCAGGACGAGCACACACCCACCACAGGGAGCTTCAGGTCCAAGTTCCCGGGTCTGAGTGCGGGGAGGAGGGCAGCACCTGTGCAGTCAGTCCTGGGCTGGAAAGTGCAGCAGGACACTCAGGAGAGGCATTCAACCTACGGGCATTAACTGGGCATTTATTATTGCCAAGCACGTGTGGGAAAGGGGAACCCAGTAGCAGAGGGATGGGAGGAGAACAGGCTGTGACTGAAACGCGTGGTAGAAGAAGGGACAGTGCCAAGGAGGAGCCACGGGAAGCGGACACCCAGGGCCACGATGGCAAAGTCCAAGGGCAGAATCAAGAACCCACCCCTGAGCAGAGGCAGCTCACACCTGCCACAACCTGAGCAGGCATGAGGGCCGCCAACTCAGTCCAGCAACACCTCCACTTCTAGTAGACCTTTTAAGTTCTTCTTGTCACATAGCTACATCCACCGGGAAACTCATCTCATGCCAGGTGCATACCTGTGATCCCATCCTCTTGGGAGCTGAGGCAGGAGGATTCCAAGTTCAAGGCCAGCCTGGGCAACTTAACAAGACCACATCTCAAATATATAAATGAATAAATAAATAAATAGGGCTGGGGACGTAGCTTAGTGGCAGAGGACCCCGGGTTCAATCCCCGGACCAAAGGAAAAGAAAGAAAATGCACCTCATTTCCATTAGGACCTCAAAGCCAACATCACCCTCCCACACCTTCCCAGCTTTCAGCATACTCCATTCTCATCCTACATATTCACAAGGGCTAATTCCAAATGTTTGAAGGGTCTATAAGTTTGCATATACTGGCACATCTTATTATGTCAAAAGTCACCAATGCAGGGGCTGGGGTTGTGGCTTAGTGGCAGAGTGCATGTGAGGCACTAGGTTCGATTCTCAGCACCGCATATAAGTAAATAAAGATCCATGGACGACTAAAATATATATATGTATATACATATGGATATATGTGTGGGCGTGTGTGTACATCTATATGTATATATATAAAAAGTCGCCAATGCACACATCACCCTCTACACACACACTCTCTCTCTCTCTCTCTCTTTTAAATACTGCAACATGTCTGGCTCAAGAACAACCAGACGTCTTTGGGCAGAAACACACGGGAGCCCTGGACCTGGGTAGACGCACAGCACGACATCTCACGCGAAGGCCTCCTGTCCACAGAACAGCCAGGAGCCTTCCCTACCGGGTAGGCCTGCACTGCTCCCACCGGCTCAGCATCTACACACCTCTCTTTTCAATCTTCCCATGAAGACCTGTCCCCTCTTCTCTCTGCTGCTTTCCTGATATAGCTGTCAATCAAGGCCACCTGCCCTCTCCAGGCAAGCAGTGGCAGAGCCCAAGACAATGGGACACTATCCAGGAAATCCAAAGGGTGCCATAAAGATACAGGCAACTTGGGCCTGAGTCCTCTTGGTCCCAGGGTTCAGTCCATCCCAGGGCCTCTCGTACTCAAAGCTCCACCCACATCCTTCTGATAAATTCCATGTCTGCTTGAGTTACCCAGAATGGGATTCTAATGAGTCCAACCACGGACACAGCTGGAAGAATAAACACATTCTGACAACTTTAAAAGTCAAGGACCACATGCTACGACAACAATTATCTGAATTTAAGAACCCCTTTTGTTCTTCCTAGTGCCCTAAAATCTAGTGGTAGCTTCCAAAGATTCTACAAATGGCAGCCACAAAAACCTCAATGGCCTGAGTACAGGGCCTCACCATTGATCATTATGGCTGTGGCCTCTTCCTGGAAAATTTGAGTCCGTGAACATCAGAACTGAGCATCCAGCATCTTCCTGCTGCTACACACACACTGACTCATTCACAGGCGGAAGACTCTGAGGCCAGAGTCTCCTCCCTCCTGCCCTCAAGCTCCACGGAATGCTCCACACACCTGGTCCTAGGCGCGATACTGGAACTGAGCCTGGCACCACGGTCCCTGGGCGCTGGAGCCCATGTAGGGACACGTGTGTGCCCACTTAGAGCAAAGTGCACAGGCCACATGGGGAAGGAGGCCCAGCTCTGGAGCCACAATCAGGAGCCATCTGCACGACCTTGGAGAAGTAGTAGCTCTTGTGCAGGACTGAGGAGGTGACTGTTGGGCCCACCAAGAGGCAGGACACAGATGACCCAGGGCCCCACACAGAGCTCAGAGCCGAGCCCAAGGCAGATCAGGAGCCAGCCACGGACCAGAACAGGCGGTGCCAGCACCATCTACAGGAACAGCGCCCGCAGGCAGCAGGCAAGTCCAGGCTGGAGAGCAGGCGGGCCTGTCCCAAAGCCCTGGGTGCCGAGCCAGGCAACCCCATTTTCCTTTATTTACCCCACGACTTATTCTGAAAAGGGTGAGGCCGAAGAATGCCAACTTCATTCTGAAAGCCCTGGTGAGCCGTGCACAGGCCTAGGCAGAGCAAGGCCTGGCCAGAGTCAAGCTTTGGGATCTATTTGTGGGTGAAGCAGGCTGTCAGCGCCACCTCCAAGGAGAAGGCCTCTGTCTGTGCAGCCCACACTGGCACACACCACGGTGGGGCTGGGCGACTCACCTGTGCTTAGTCACAGATGTAAACACAAGCTTGTGCAACACACAGCAAAGACGAGGGGAAACACTCGACCAGGAAGGCTGCGTGACACCTCCATAGGTCCTCTGGTCAGTAAGCTGAAACTGGAAAGCTACAAACTGCTACGCTGGGAAAGCCCGCCACGTGCAGGGAGGGCGAGTGTGGCACAGACGTCCCTGGGCCTCTGGTGTCTAAGGCCAAAGGAGGATCCAGACTCCAGGCACCACCTGACAGCACGCAGGGTCAGGGCTTCTCAGCCCGTCAGGCGCGAGCTGTGGTCCGCTGTCCCGGAGCAGGAGTGCGTCCAGGAGTCTCCCCACTCCAGGACCCAGTTCACCCGCTCCTCTTCAGGACAGGACACCTGTCTGCACTGGGAGACCCCAGAGCAGTGCCGGCTCCCTGAGCAGTGTGCCCAACCCAGCGGCAGCAGCTGGCACGGCCAGGGCCAAGCTCTAGGGCCGGCCTGACCTCCAGAGTCAGACCTCTGGGCTGGGGAATGGGCAGTGCATGTAGTCGTCCTCCATGTCCTGGGCACTGGTTCCAGGACCGGTGCTGGTGCTCAGGGCTCTCTGTCACATGCGTAGTATCTGCACAGTGCGTCCTCCTGCTTCTCCAGTTACATAACAGCAAATCGATGTGAATGCTGGGTAAATAGTTGCCATACTGTATTCTTTAGGGAATAACCAGGAGAAACAAGTCTGTCCAGGTTCGGTACAGCCGCCATTCCCTTCCTGAGTACTTTCCATCTGTGGCTGGTTGGATCCTGGGATGACCGCAGGCCTGGTGGTCAGCCGCACGCCACGTGAACAGGAGAAGGGAGCCCGACCTGCAAGCCAGCACCGTGGCGCTCACAGCAGCCTCCCGAGCCCGTCGGTGAAGAGGTAAGAAAATGAACCATGATCCATTTTTTTAATCACCTGGTCTTACACCTTTGGGATCATCTGGTATCAAGAGAGAGTTAGAAAAGCCACACTGGAACGAAAAGTCAGCAATGGGCCCAACAAAACTACAAACTAGATTGTCTGAAAAGTGACCAGGACTGACATGAAACGTGACCTTGGCCAGACCAGGATGGCCCATCTTGCAAGCGCTGCCCACAGGTACTCACCTCCACGTGGGCAGAGGGGCCCAGTCAGCCAGGCTGGTTAACACCCAAGCTCACAAGACTAATCCTTTCAGTCATGGGTCTCGATTTCCTGGAGAGGGAGGCAAAGGGCAGGTTCTCCGGCTGGTGCAAAGGTCACCCGCCCACAGGGCACAAAGGGGCTGCTGGCAGTAGCTGGCAGAAAGGAGAACCAGGAAGGCCCAATCTGCCAGCAGCTGCACACACCGTGGAGAATCTTCGCGGGGCAGGGAGGAGGCACACACGTTATGTTCTTGCTCTTATGTCAACAAAACCAGCTCAGGTTGTTCTCCAGAGGGAAACAAAGTCCAACTCAGCCAGGCTCCAAGTCAGCTCTGCAGCACTCTGCCAGCGCAGCGTCACTCAAGAAGTGACCACCGATGCAGGGGAGACCATGACCACCATTCCCACACACACCAAACCCAGCACAAGCACCTCTGGGGAAAGCGTGGAGGAACAAAAGGACAATGTGGGGAAATTACACAGGTTTTCTCCCCAAGCAGTAAGAGAACTGCCCAGAGAATGCTCTTGAATGTGAGTAGTTAAAAAGATTGACATAACAAAGTGGGGGGGGGGGGGATTCCCAGCCCTGTCCTGCACTCACTGGGGTGGGGGGGGGCAGGTGAGCAGCTAGGGGGCCCTGCCTACTCCAGCAACTGGAGGAGGCGGGAAAGGTGGTTGCACCCCACAGAGAAGGTCTCCTGGAAAATGTAGGGGACCAGGAGTCCTGGTAGCTCATGCCACCCTGGCCACCCCTCCCATGGCCTGGCGGGGCCCTGGGAGGAAGGGGATAAGGTATTTTTTGTTCACAGAGCACGGCTCAGTTCCTCGAGGCGCTCAGGTATACGTGCCTCCTAGAAAATTCCATCATTTCCCTGAAACAGAAGAGAGTCAGCCTCGGCGAGCACAGAGCTGGGTGCTGAAGCTCAGGGGATGACAGAGGTTTCCCAGCCTGGAGCTGCGGAGAGTCTGGGCTGTCCTGGGCACTGCAGGATGGCCTGGCCTCTGCCTACCACACACCAGGCGCACCCCCCTCCAGAGCTGTGACAAACCAAAAGTATCTCCAGACGTTGCCAGACATCCTCAGCAGGGTGGGGACATGGCTTACACCACCCCCACACCCTCAGGTGAAAATGGCTCTTGGCCAAACACCAGCAGAGAAACTGAGTCACAGAGAGAGGCTCTCCTCCAGGCTTTCTGACCCCTGAAGCAGGCTGTCTTCACCGCTTTTCCATGCTGCCTCCTGCCCTCCTTGGCCTCGCCCACCCAGCAATACACCTCTGGACCCAAGAGACTCACCAACCAATCCTCTCCCAGCAACAGGGGTGGTCATCAGTCAATGCTAGGAGCCCGCTGAACCTAAACCAAAGCAGAGACTCCAACACACTGCTGATGAGGGTGTAAAACCCAACCACTCAGCAGTTTTCTTAAAAGGTAAACAAAGTCAGGCACAGTGGCACATGCCTATAATCCCAGCTACTTGAGAGGCTGAGGCAGGAGGATTGCAAGTTTGAGGCCAGCCTCAGCAGCTTAGCAGGACCCAGGATGGCACCAAGACCATGAAGGAACCCACACAAAGGAGCATTAGTCGGTAATAAAAAGGAACAAGCCACTGACACATGAAACAATTTGGGTGGATCTCAGCATCTTCATGCTCAGTGAGTGAGGCCAGACAGAGAAGGGGTCCTGTACTGCATGATCTCACTTTTATTTAATTTTGCAAAATGCAAACTAATCCACAGTGACAGAAAGCAGATCCATGCAAGCAGACAAAGGAGGAGGATGGCTGCAAGGGACATGAAGAGACAGGGGTGACGGGCACACTCTGTGCTGTGAGTGTGGTTTCACGGGTATGGACATCTGTCAAGGCTCATCAAACTGTAAACTTTCAATAGCTGCAGCTTACCCTATATAAATCATACCACTAAAGTTACGGGAAAAAATATGAAGGGCCAAAACAGTATTGCAGCTATAAAATTTACCCACTCTTGATGGCATCAGCCAGCAATTGTCCACACCCCATGTTCACGCCACCTTCCAGGTGAGTCCTGAGTGGACAAGCACCATCAGGACCATCTGCATCCGGCCACTTCTAGCTCTGCCACCTTCCTTTGTGTGATGGCAGGCACATCATTTTGATTTTCAGGGCATAGATTCCTTTCTATTATGCTAATTATAGCTGAGAGGAAACATAACCTCTATTTATACACATAAAAAATTAACTGCTTGCTAGCATCTTTATTATTGGAATGTCACAGAATCCACATGGCTTAAATTCAAGAACTGTATCTTCTACCGACTAGGATTAAAGGTGTTGCAGGTTTTCTAAATCTGGGTGAGTTTTCAGAGGCAGGCTGTTTGGAAACTCCCCCTACTCCCAGACTGTGGAACCTGTAATCGCAGGGAGCCAGTGTGCCACTGTGCCTCCTCCTGCAGTTGGAACATCCCTCAGCATCCCAGCTGCCACCACACCTCAGCAACCGGAGTGAGACAAGTGAACAAGAAGCTGCTCGTTCCTTTAAAACCTCAGCAAGTAAAGACAGAGTGCGCACGTGCGTTTCAAATTGCAAATCAAAATCTGCAGGAGTGCTGCAGACAGCAGCAAGCTCCCAAGTCCTCCAGCAGAATCGGGCTGAGCTGACGGGTTCACGTTTGCTTTTCTAAAACATAAAAAGTGTGGGTGGCTAGGGTGGGCCAGCGCCGAATTCAGATCCTCACTCAGCTGCCTTCAGGAAAGGGGGGACCAGGGCAAGGCTTTACCTCTCTGGGCTGCTGGCTGCTGACCTGCAGATGGGGGTTCTACCACCTCTGTCCTGGGGTGACCAGCATGATACAGTGTGTCCACCCTTGACACAGGGTCCTGTAGACAGCACTCAATAGATGGCTGGTGCGACTGTGGGTTTAAGTGAGGGGAAGGGATGGAAAGAGAAGGGCAGCTCGTGAAGCCTTTAATAGAAATTTCTGGAATCCAGAGCAGGAGCAGCTGTTGGAGATGCCTGCAGGCAAGGGTGTCATTCACTAAACAGTCCCCCACGCCCTGCCAGCCCTCCTGCAGGCCTCCCTGATTCGGCTCACTGTTTGTGTGCTCTCCTCCTACGCATGAATGCAGAATTCTGAATGGGACTGCTGGGGAGGGTGGACACAGCCCATGTCCAGCGCTGGGCCACATGACCACCAGGTAACTGCCTGCCTGTGGGTGGCAGGACAGGTGCAGGGCAGCGGCTGCCCCCAGAGCTTCGCAGTACTGCAGCTCACCTAGGAAGATGGCCATTCAGGATTGCAAAACGATCCCCCAGTGACGGGGCCCATGTCTCAGGAAGGGTCTGTCCTGCACGACAGCCATCAGCGGCCCACAGGCTTCCGGGAAGGAGAATGGGTGAGTGGCTGCTGGCTCCAGCTCCCTCCAGGCCCAGAGGAAACTGGGCAGCTGGAGATCAAGACATGGAGGAGGATGGAGAGGACGGCAGACGCCCAACAAGCAGAGCCGAGGTCTATGAGGTGCATGCTGTCCCTCGTCCTCCTTGCCCTCCCCAGCCCTCGTCCCTCCTCACGACTGTGAGCTGTGTGCAGAGGAACGAGGAGCAGGAACCTGGGCTGAGGAACACAACATGAGCCCTGTGGCCGGAGACCAGGGCCACTCCAGTGACGTCATGTTCTCAAATCCAGAGAGACTCTTGCCAGATACTCAAGTGCCTAATAAAAATTCCTGGGTCCGTGTCCAGAAAGCTCCCCTAAAAGACAATATCCGAGTCATGGTGGCTTAAATGATATCTTAAAAACAATAAATATATACCGTGACCCAAGCTTCAAAAGCCCAGTTCCTGAATCTAATGGGAGATGGGCCAAAGCGACGGTGGCTGTGGAAGATGGATCTTCTAACCTCTCAGCTCTGGGACAGGTCCCTGCGACTGGCTCTGCAGGGCGTCCTCCTCCTGAACTCCTCTGCAGGGCTCCTGCTGCACCCACGCGAGGTGCCGTAGGGTGGAGGGGCTGTCCTCTACCTCCAGAAGGCCGAGTCCCAGCCAAGGCGGCCTCAGCAGCCTTTATCCCTGCACCGCCCGCGGGCACCTGCCAGGGCTGCCCCAGCAGGCTCTGGGGAGCACACAGGACAGGACGGACATGCCCTGCCCTTGGGGGAAAAGGGCTTCCCAGCAGATCCACAGGACACGGCTTGACTGTCCCCACGTCAGCTCCTGGGGTTAGGGAGAGGGAATGAGAACGAACAGGGAGGCTGCTGGGCGGGGCCCCAGTGCTCCTGTGCTGCTGAAATCAGCCTATCATGCGGCACCCAAGTCGGCTGTCACTCCTCCCACGTGGTGCAGGAGCGAGGCCGGAGCCTCCTCTACAACTCCGCCGGCAGCATGAGGTGATGGCTCAGCAGCTAAGCTCTTCCACCAGGGAGAGGACTCATGAGAAGCAAGAGGAACATGTAGGGGAGGGGACCCTCGAGGCACCCACCAGGCACAGGCTGAACCCCTGTTGTGATTAAAGGGGCAACAGCTAAAGTGCAGCTTGCAGAGACGCCCCTCAGTTCAAAGCCACGTTGGACTCTGAAGAGATAAAGTGACACAATGCAAATTAAAAGCTGGACCCTGGCTGGAGAGTCATACTCAGTCTCAGCCAGGGAAACAGGGGTCCACGCCAAAGCAGGGCCATGAGCTTAAACAGCTTCACATCCAAGCATCCCACCTGGACAGCACAGCCTGGGCACATCGCTTGAGGTCCCCAAGGAGTGCACTGTGACGTGTAGACAGCAGCACAGAGTCGGAGCAGATGGTGCCAGTCAACACCGCCAATCAGTTCCCCAGGAGAGCTGCCGGGCACAGCCATCCCCGGGCAGGACAGGAGCCGCAGGGGCGAGGCTGGGGACTCCTGGCCGGCTGTGAGGTCAGCACCAGCTCTCATACTACTCCAAAGGTGGGCCTCCCGCAGGGCCGGCATGGGTGGGGTCTGGGAAGCAGGAATTTGAGTCTCACTAGGCTCCCCATTAACACCATAATTAGCAACGCAGAGACACCAGAGGTCGATCACCCAGGCCCTACACACACACACGCACGTAGGTCCCCGGGCTCCACATGCAGGACTCACAGGACTCATTACAGTGACAACACACACCCTCGCCAGGCCACAGCGGCCACCTGGTGAAGTCTGAGAGCAGGTATCCAGGCGATGTCAGCGACCATCCTGGAGAGTTTCCTACAGACCCAGCGCACACGCCGAGACATCACAGCAAGGCCTTCTGTGCATGAGCGTTACCCGCAACACAGAAGCACCACATTAGCTACGTGCTCTGCACACTACACGCACATACAATCTGCCTCCCTCCTTTCTGAAGATGACTCTGTTGAGTGGAATTCCACTATGTTTGTTAGGGGAAAAGGATTCCGGGCAAAACAGCTTAATAAAACATACTGAGACAACAGGGCCTCCCTTAACCATACCAGGTCAGTCTGGGCCCAAGTTCAGGGACTAAGGAGTAATGGATGGGGCAGTGGCAGTCACTTCACAGCCAAAAGGAACCCTAAAACCAAAGTTCATCCTCTGAAATTGCAACCCAGTGAGACAAGCACTTTTCCCAAGGGCGTATGGTAGGGCATACGATGGGACAGGAGCCTGTCTTGGACACCCCAGCCTGCCCCTTCTGTCACCTAGAAGCCACAGTGAACCACATCCTAGGGCACAGGGCTTTATGCCCACCCACACCAAAACCACCACGGCCCAAGTGAGGGGCTGCCCTCCCAAACATACTCAGGGCCGCAAAAATCAAGCCAGGCATCCCCTTGGGTTCCCTCCAAACCGCACCAAGGGTGAGGTGACAGAAGCCGCCCTTCACAGTGCCAGTTAAACCCAAGTCCCCTGAAGCGTGAGGCACCTCTCCCTCCATCAGTCCTGAGGGGTAACTTGCCCCGAGTGACCCACCCCTGGAACCTGAGGACAGCCCTCTGTTGCCCTGGCTCCAGAGCCCTGCAGACAGCGAGGCTGAACCAGGTGGCGCTCCACAGCCAGCACTCACGAGACGACCCTCTGGGTGGGCAGAGAGGGAGGCGACATGACAGGCAGGCTCGAGGTGGTGTGCGTCTGGAAGCTTTCACCTTAACATGTTGGGGGACAGAGCCCCTTGGCGTGTGCCTCACTGGACCACTGGGATCTCAAGCCTACATGAGCGGGCGTGCCTCCCCGGCAGACCAGGAGGAGGCTGGGAAAGGTGTCCGCAGGTGGGTAAGGCCTGTCCCGGCTCAGGAGGGCAGCAAGCTCAGAACTCCCCCCACGGCACGGAGCACTCAGTGTCCTACAGGAGTGGCGGGGTGCCCGAGCTTCCCAGGTGAGCAGGTGTGCCCCACCCAGGGTTTTCTCCAGCCAGGCAACCCACAAATTTAAACATCCGAGTGTGCCCGCGCAGCCTGCATTCCGCCAGGGCAAGGAGAGGTTCGGGTCCTGGAGAAACAGCCCGCAATCCCACACAGACTTGGGGAGAAGCAGGGGGGCCTGGCCACAGGCTGAGCCCAGCGCACATCCAGCTCTTATCCGGATAGGCGACCCCCATGCCAGCGGCTCCCTGAGATCCTCCTGGTGAGCTGGGAGGTTGGGGGAACCCTCTAGGTTTGGACCACCAGCAGAGGGAAACACCATTTATTCCCCAGCATAAAATGACCAGTAAGGTAAGAGCTGAAACCTTCTGTGAGCAGCAGGAGAAGCTGCCCTCGATGGGTGGAGGCGGCAGGCCTGCCTCGGGCTGAGCTGGGAGTCTCCAAGCCCTCCTGCTAGGGGCCGGGGCAGGTGCCTGGCCCCACAACCTCAGAGCTTCCCACCTCTGGGGCTCCACAGGACCTCCTCCTCCTCCACTGCCCACCCCCACCGTCCTCGCCCACTACACCCCAGCCAGAAGCAAGTGCCTGCCCTGTCCTGCCCGGCAAAGGGCCTGTTCACCTCTGCGGTCCACACACCTGGTTCTACAATTCTATAAAGCCATGATGTGAAAACCTACACCTCTGGACGTGGACAGGACGCGTGAGTCGAGCACCTTGCGCCACATGTTCTCCACACCTGGCTCTATGAGCGGGACCTCAGGGGCCATGGCCATCCCGGGTCTGCATGGAGAATCTCAACCAGGTAAGTCGCCCTGCCTGGCTGAGTCAGCCCCTGGAGAGGGATCAAACCAGCCACCCTCACAAGAGACTGAGGAATACCGGAGCAAGCGTCTGTAGAGAGGAGGCACTGTCCAGATGTGCCACCTCCCGCCCTTGCCTGGTCTCCCACCGCTCTCATAAGAGCCCTAACTGTCTCTGGTTCTGAACTGCCCTGCCATTCCCCACCAGCTCGCGGCCACCGCTGTGCCCATCCTGCTCAGCCACAGCTGAGCATGGGAGCCTGCCCCTCTGCAGGTGTGGGCAGGGGAGAGGTCGTCCACAGGTGACGCTGCCCAGGGACAGACAGTGCTGGCTGGCAGCCTGTCCTCAGAAGTTCTCAAGGCTCTCCCCACGGCCCTGGCCCATCCTCCTCAGGAGAAGAGATTCTGTTCCGAGTGCTCAACTCCTGCTCTCCCAGAAGCCCTTCCTCACCTGACCCCTGCCCTGCTCCTGAGGCCTCCCTGACGTCTGCCCCATCTACCTAACCCCACCCCAAGACTGCCCTGCACTGCCCATGTGGTGGCTCAGCTCAGTACTGCTGTCACCGCCTGGGCCAGCAGAGAGGGTCCTGAGAGAAGGGCTACTGCCCCCATCTGCCCACCCCACCAACTAGAGGTCGAGCTCTGCCCGCTGGGGGGGCTAGATAGAGCCTTGTCACTGATCCTCACATTGGCCACTTCCCATGCCAAACAAAGTGAGTACAAACATGGCCCGCCCACCACCATCCCTCAAAATAAATATTTGTCTTTGCAAAGCCACTGGAGAAATTCACAGGGACACGCACAGCCCTGATCCAGGGTCCTGCCAGTGCTTCCAGGGTTGGCCTCCATCAGCACTGGCCTGAAGGAGGGGGATGGGCAGGTCCCAAGACGCAGCAGGAACAAAGAAAACCACTTGGAGAATCAGAGCTGGCAACGCTTGCCTTTTCTCCTTTTGTGTCTTCCTTGTAATTGTACAAACAACACAAACTGAACTGTGCTAATGTGTGACTATTAAGACCACAAAGAGCTGGGGCCCTGAGTGCACAGTGAGCTTCCCTTCAGCAGAGGACGGAGGGGCTGGGCAGAGCCAAGGGGCTGAGCACAATTTTTTTTTTTAAACATTTATTTATTTACTTTAGTTGTACACAATGCAATGCATTTATGTTTACGTGGTGCTGAGGATCGAACCCGGGCCGCGTAAGTGTGAGGCGAGCGCTCTGCTGCTGAGCCACAACCCCAGCCCAGGCCGAGCACAATTTAAAAGCCAGAACTTTCTGGGGAGTGGTCTCACACAGCTGTGGTCATCCACCTAACAGGGAAGAAAGAGTCAGGAACGATCCTAAAGTTCAGGACCTAAGGCAGGCGCAGAGCTCTGTTCACGGGCAAGGACTACAGGATGGAAGCCTGAGGCGGGAGTCACAGCATGACCTGCGGGCACAGGAAGGCGGCCCATGCGGGGCTGGAGCCAGCAGGTGGCATCCTGTATACCACGTCCAGCTGCGGGAGAAAAAGCCGTCAGATGGGCAGCGGCTGCCCAACTGGACCTGACAGGAACGAGGATGCAAGCACCAAGTGACACGTCCCGGAGTGTGCCCGGCACTGGTTGTAACAGTCCAAACTAGGAAGCCACCCGTGGGTCTCCAGACGCACGAAGGCGGCGGCTGTCCAACCTCCCACCTCTAACCCTGGGTGGGCTTCGGCTGTGCCTTGGCTGTGCCTCCTGTGTCTGTCTCCTGACCTGGACATTGGTGACACCCAGGTGGGCAGGGGTCTGCAGAAATCTCCTCTTTCCTTGGGCATCTCCAGGCCACGAGTAAGGAAAGCGCTCTACAAAACGAGGGAATGTGGCCTCAATCCCACCAACCACAACCCGAACTCCAAATGACGCAGGGTCCTCCGAGGCCAGGCTCATCAGTGCTAAGGTCAGCATCAAACGGCAGCAGGCAGGCTCAGCAACGCCAGGTGGGCCGAAGGCTGCCGAGTGTGACCTCCCTGGAGAACACACTGTCTTCTCCCCCAGAGCACGGCCAAAGCACCAGCAGCAGGGAAGTCCAGGGCAGGGCTCTTTCCCAGCCAACCCCTTTTCATTATAAAGCCTACCAAGAAGGTACTGATAATACCAAATCGAGCTGAAGGCCATCAACACAGAGACCTGGCCCGCCTGCCCACAGCTCAGTGGCAGCCCAGGGGAGGTGCTAGGGAAGGAACCAATTTAAAAGAAGAAAGTAAAAGACTCATAAAACTAAAGCAGAAGGGGCTAGGATTGTGGGGCTCAGCGGTAGAGCACCTGCCTAGCATGCGTGAGGCACTGGGTTCGATCCCCAGCACCACATAAAAATAAAAACAAGTCAAATAAAGATATTATGTCCATCTACAACTAAAAAATAAATAAAGTAGGTGTTGTTATTTGTTCCAAGTATTCATTTAAAAAAATAACTTCTAGTATCGAGTACGAAATGATGTCCATACTAAGTAAAACCAAACTCAATGCATTAAAACTTAATTTTCCTAAAGGGCTGCTCTCCCTTTAAGTCTATTATCTGAGAATGCAGTGACAGTGGGTTTGCTGAGGCCAACGTCCCACGCTGGAAATCAACATAGTTCTATTTGCTAGAGGCTGTTGAATGTTGACATTTCTAAGACCAAACATAAATCGTTTGTGAACATGGCCGGTAATTATTTGGAATTCTCCCAGAACCATGAAAGTGTTTCCCACCCTCTAAAGAGACAGAGAGAGAGAGAGAGAGAGAGAGAGAGAGAGAGAGAGAGAGAAGCAGCTTCTAACCAGGATGCTAATGACAACCAGCCGGCATGAGCCGTTTTAGGGATGAGACAGTTGCTTGTGTAGAAACACTGTACAAATACTCCAACACTGCAGCCCGAAAAAGACAAGCCCCATCAAACAGCGGGAGAAGTGTGAAATTTGCAAATGAGCCCCTGGTTAAACAAAAACACCAATCTGTTCCCAGAGAGCTCAGGGTGGCCACCTGTTCGGGACTGGTGGAGTGTTGATCACCAAGGGAAGAAACAATACCACAAGGATGACAGCCCCACTAGCCTGGTCCCCACCCTCAGGCCTATATTTAGTCTGCTCTCTATGGAAAATGTCCCGACCTTGCACACAAACAAGCTATTTGGCTGGTTATTCAAAGGATCCATTAACAACCTCTTCTGCACCACGTGGTACTTCTCTTTCTCTTTCCCTCCCGGCTGCAGACGTGACCAAGAAACCCCCTCTGGCATTGGTCAGTTGTAAGCACAGGGCACTGGAAGATGAAGGGATCAGACCCCAAACACAATGCCAGCTGCCCCACAAGGGGCACCTCTGCCTAGCAGGACAGGCACGTGCCCACGTGCAGGCTGCCCACGCTGCAGAATGGGAACCAAAACTCCCTCCCAGCCCCTCAGAGGCACCGGAAGGCCAGGGCTCCCACGGCACACACAAAGCCTTGCCCAGACAAAAATAACAGATGCTGCAAAGATTAGAGATTAACATCTGTAGAGTGCACTTTGTTTCTTAGAGAAAGGTACTTAACAAAGGGAAGGAATTATGTAGCTAAGCACAGATCAGAACCCCAAACCCTGGATTTTAAAAATAACTAAGCCTCATCCGGCTTTGCCAGATTCAATCACTTAAGCTAAGGACACAAAGATTCTGGAGCACTGGGAAGGGGACGGGGAGGGGGCACAGGTTTGTTCCACTGTTGAGAAACATGAGACAAAACCAAAGCAGTAGTTGGAAAAAAAAAAGAAAGAAAAGAAAAGCCACAGTGAGACTCACAAACTATAAACACCTGCAGGGTACCGGGAAAAGGGAGCTCGCAAAACAAGGGAGCTAGTCACAACAAAGAAAAGGCCTGGTTTGGACACAAACATAAGTGTGACAACAAGGCCTCGGGATTTGCTCTGAAGGTTCCTGAAGCCACTCCCCCTCCCGAATCTCCTCTGGCAGGCTCCCCTCAGCTCCTCCGCTGCTGATAACGCACAGCTCCCCTCTCCGAGAAGGCTCTTTCCAATTGGAAACTGGTAACAGAACGTATCACCCGCCACATGATCATGATAACTGAATGTTGAACAACTGCATCCAAGTGTGCACAGGACTACAGCAAAAATCAACCCTCCCCAAAGACAGGAAGGAAAACCCACTGAACCACCTGGGGGGACACAGGAAGCCAGCTGGTTCCACCTCCCCGGGAGGGAGGGTCTGGCAGGTCTGAGCTCCAGCTGACCCCGTCCCAGGAACTCAGCACCTCCCAAGAAACACTTCTGTCAGCCCCCGCAAAGTCGGACCTGAAACCATGGATCCCTCCTCCATCCACTACACCTAGCCTTGGTGACATAAGGACCTCCCAGAGCCCTGGGTGTCTTCAAGGTAACTGCAGGGAAGGCTGCCAGGGAACCCTCGCCCTGAATGTGAGGGCCCCTGCATGCGTGAGTGCCGGCCCAGGGGAGGTGCCCAGCCAGCAGGGGCGTCCTCCCCTCCACAGAAAGGCCCCACAGAGGGCGGCCCCATACCGCAGCATGGCAGGGGACCTCACACTGCTTAGAAACGCTCCTTCTCAGGCCCCACGCAGACCTACAGAACCAGAAACTCGGGGGGAAGGGGGCGCTTGCTGTCTGCGTCAGGAGCACTCCAAGCTCCCATCCACATCCCAGAAACACTGTGACTCACGTGATGGGATTATGCATTATGTTCAGCGGTGCAGCCTGTCCCTCACTCGTCCCTCTCAGTGACACTGATTCTCTGAAATCCACTCGCCTCCAACATAAAGAAACATCAAACTTTTACAGACTGTTGATCTGAAAAAGTTACCAACATTTAACAAGCAGATCTTTTTCTTCCCCTACCTACACTAAAGAAAATTTCATTTCCACCCCAAACCCCACATGACATTTCACTTCCAAGCCAACCGACCAAATCCAAAAGGCACCAACCCTAACTTCTGTGTTCTGAGGACGGGTTTCAAAAGGCCCTCACTTCTGCAGGAGGACGGACACTGTTTATACCACCAAGGAGCAAAAGGACCCCCATTTCAAAGAAAACACTAGCTCACTGGCAAGTAAGCCAGTCAATGAACAACCCTGCGCATTGCTCAAGAGCCCAACACTGTCAACTCAACCAGTGAGGACAGAAAAATGGACCAGACCTGATTTCTGCACTAACAGAGTTCCCAGTCCTACAGGCAGGAGGGTAAGGAGGTGAGCCAAAGGGGACTGGGGACACAAAGCAAGAGGACCTCAACTCTAACAAGGTGAAGCCAACTCTGGGTGACACTGACAAACGGGGCCTCGAAGGATGTGTGGCAGGGAAGAAAATGCATCTCAGAACAGGTCCCTGCCACATCTAAGAGCATGAAGCTGAACTCCTGGGTTGCTCAGGGCCTCAGAGCAGTGGTGAACAAGCAGCAAGGTTCCCCCAGAAGCAACCAACAGCCAATGAAGCATTATTTTTATGAAAGAGGTGCAGACCTGCAAACTCCACTTCAACTTGAAATACTAGCAACTTGGCAGAGAGTGAGAGAGGAAAAGAACACTCGCCCGTGGCAGGAAGAAGAATTGTGTTTCCCTAAACATTACACCTGCAACAACCAGACCAAATAAATTACTATATAAAAACAAACTCTTACAAAGAAACCTTGCTGCAACAAGCAACTTTCAGGGAACGTGAGCCCTGTGGTTATTCGGGGCGTTCTCAAACCCTTCCTGGAGGGTCAAGGCCGCACAAGCTTGGGATGGTATGCACAGACAGCTGTGGGAACTATGCACAGCAGGCACTCCGTTCCCAGCTCAGCAGACACCAGACACCAGCACTGGAGTTACAGGATGGCCACAGGAAGGACTCACAGGACGCAAGTTACACTAGCAGCACTCTGCAGGGAACAGATGCTCAATGACACACTCACCACAGGCTTCCGTGGACCCTCTGCCCCATCATCCCAGGTCCCCTGAATGCAGGGGCTCAGGCACTACTAAGAAGCCCTGGCCCCTGTGAGATGCTCTTTAAGGGGTTAAAGGCAGTTCTCCTGTCACAGGCTGAGCCAGGCCAGCACGGGTGCATGGGTGTTGCTGATGGGCCACCACCGGGAAGGGTAGAGGTGATGCCGTCGGCCAGGCCCTCAATGTCAGAGCAGGGAGTTTCCCAGCAGCATCTGGCAACCTGGGAAGTACAGGGCCCTGGCTGGAGGAGCTACTGGACCATCACCTGCTCCAACATGCAACCGCCAACAGAGGCTTAAAACAGCAACAAACTTTACTTAACAAGAAAGGCGCTTGACTCATCTCCCCAACCCCATCCACCCACCCACCCCAGACGGGGAGGCCTAGACAGGTGGCTCAACTTGAGGCCAGGCGGGTCCCAGGCACACTTCTAGGCATGGTGGCAGGGGAGGCTCAGGAGATGACAGCTGCACACCACATGTCACAGCATGCTACACCCCTGTGGGACACCCCAAAAACCTGACCAGCTAAATGTAAAAACAACTGGCAATATGGCCTTGAACTCCAGGCACTTGTGGGAGGTAGATTCTTGAGGTAGGAAATAAGGATTAAAGGAAAAACTTCTCTTTTGACAGGTTGATGTTTTAAAACAAGAGTGAGGGCAAAAGCACACGTATTCCACACCTACAAACAGGACTGCTGGCCTGCTTTTACTTGGGAATCTTGGTGAGCTCCTTCTGCTAAAATGTATTAAATTCAATCCACTGTTAGGTTTTCCAATCAGACCCATTTCAACTGTCTTCAATACATGCATTGGCCAAAGTATTCTTCCATTTCACAGAGAAGCATGCCTCAGGCCCACAGCAGAAATTCCTGAAGACACCAGAAAGCTGGGAAATTTTAAATAAATTAGAGCAAAGCCAAATGCTGACCAACAAGAGAAACCATATCTTCAAGTGTTTTTTGGAACATCAAAAAGTGCTTACAAGCCGGGCGCGGTGGCCAATGCCTGTAATCCCAGCACTTGGGAGGCTGAGGCAGGAGGATGGCGAGTTCAAAGCCAGCCTCAGCAATGGCAAGGCACTTAGCAACTCAGTGAGACACTGTCTCTAATAAATTACAAAAAAGGTCTGGGGATGTGGCCCAGAGGTCCAGTGCCCCTGAGTTCAATCCCTGGTACCAAAAAAAAAAAAAAAAAAAAAAGTGCTTACATTATGGTAATCAAAAAGTTTTGTACAACTGGGGTCAATGGCACACTTCTGCAATCCCAGCTACTCAGGAGGCTGAGGCAGGAGAACCGGAAGTTCAAGGCCA
Organism: Tamias sibiricus; assembly: GCA_025594165.1. Lineage (NCBI taxonomy): Eukaryota > Metazoa > Chordata > Mammalia > Rodentia > Sciuridae > Tamias > Tamias sibiricus. The sequence goes on from CM046660.1 coordinate 174,430,045, forward strand.
GTCTGGATAACTTAGCCAGACCCTGTCTCAAAATAAAAACTATAAAAAGGGGCTGGGATGTAGCCCAGTGGTATAGCACCCCTGGGTTCAATCCGTAGTACAAAAAAAAAAAAAAAAAAAAAAAAAAAAAAAAAAGCTTTACATATAGAACCCCAAGTGTGTACATTTAGACAGGAGAAAAGACTAGCTGGATCTCCTTTAAAATGAGGAGTTTTCCCTTTTGTGGGACAAGTGATTTTTAAACCGTTTGCTATGGTATGCATATACTTTCCTGGTTGGGAATGGTTATACTTCAAAATTCAGAAATATTTACATTTTGCTGCTGCACCATAAAACCTCCAAGGTTCACCTGCAGGCAGGAGCAGATGTGGTGTGACTCCGGGGCTGGTGTCCACTGCAGTCACTGTGGGGCTCTGGACACACAGTTGTGGTTCCTCCAGGCATGTGCCTCTGTATCCCCCACAGCAGGGCCTTGACTTTGTCTGTGCACACAGCTACACATAACTGTGTCCACATAGCTCTCTTCTCGCCCAAAAATGCTGTCCTGCCACAATTAAGCCACCATCTCAACCTCCAAAACATCAATGAAGTAGACACTTAAGTCCCTCCCACTTCCTAAAATCAACCTGGAGAGGGAGAACATCTCACTATAAACAAGAAGCCTGGATTAAATCAGAAGGGGCAAGGAGAGGTCCTGAAAGAGTGCTGTTTGGGAAGGCCAGAGCCCTGGGCCCCAAACAATCCCTTGGTTCACACCAGACTTTGAACAGCCTCCATCAATCAAGGGTCATCACTCCTCCCGGAACCTCCACGCTCCTCTCCAAAACCTGGATAAGGAAGCTGGCCATCCTCTCTCAGGGTTGGCACCAACAGCGAGATTACGAATGCCAGAGCATTTGTGCTAAGTTCTATACAAATGAACAGTGGTATCATTGTTGATAAGATCAGAGGCATACCTGAATGCTTCTTAAGCCTCACTAAGTTAACTACAGCCATGGCACAATATGGACAGTCCTACCTCTAACAGAAAAGTAACAGCATTATCAAGCCCCAAAGAGAATCCACCCATTAATTCTGAGCCTGATTAATTGACAAGATTTCCAGCCAAGGACGAGTCTAAATCCCACATTGTACATCTAGGCATCAAGCTATCAAAAAAACCATCATTTCAGAATCACACAGAAGGAAAAAAGGAAGAGGTTGGGATGAGAAAAGAAAACTGCAACCACATCCTCTGGCTAGAAAGTCCAAGTGCTGCACTGGAAGTGCTGAGAACCCAGAGTGCGGCTTCAGGAATGGGGAAAGGAGAAGGGCTGAACGGGGGTGAGTCACGCTCAGCTGGAGGCCTTCCTGCTCACTGCAGCCAGGTGCCCTCAATGCCTCACCCCAGCTTTCCACGTGCTTCAGCAGACTTCTGCGAATGCATCCAGAGGGTGGAAAAGACGTACCTGAAATAAGCACCATGCACCTTCCACTGCTACCCAAATGCGCCCAGACCTGAGTTCTGGAGGAATCCATCTGTAACATCTCCCAATCCATCAGATGGGTGCAGGTAACAGGACCTCCCACCATGAGCCTAGAGGCACACAGAGGTCCTGCCTCTTGAAGAGTCTGGAAACACCTTATAGTTGCCAACGGGGAAGCCAGGTGCACTCAGGGCAAAGAGGTGCACTGAGAAGCAGGCCCTAGTAAGGCTGGAACCTGCTGGGACACTTCTATGAAATCAGCCAGTCTCCTGCAGATACAGTCAGCCAGCCATGGGATGTGGTTCAAGTCCGTGAGGCTGCCAAATGCCAAGAGGATCAGGCACACAATAGCCACCTTCTCCACCTAACCGAGTTCCAAACCAAAACACTCTTGAGTTAGTAGTTCAGAATGCACAGTGCCAAAGCAAAGCCCTCCTGAGGGCCATGCCTTCTCACTCCAGAAAGGCAGGGAACTGGGTAACGGTCGCACCTGCTTCCCAACACACTCCAACCAGCAGGAAGCTCTCCATGTTCTACAACAGAGGTCTCAACAGCCTTTGGGCAGGACATTCTGCAGTACTGATAGGGCACTCTGTCAGTGACCAACAGCACTGTGAGAGGACAGACTGCTAATGGACTGTGGCTGTGATATAGCTCCATGTTACGTATATACCACTGGCTCCCCCAGGTGAGTCTTGGCAGGACCAAAGGAACAAAGCAAGGAAACAGTCCAGGAGCCCAGTAGTAGAGAAATGAGAGCCATTGGCAGTTCAGAGGAAACTCAAACCCAGAAAAGGCCAACTGCTTCCTGCTACCTAACAGACAGGGGAAGGTGAGAGTGTTCTATCCAGCCCCTTCCCTCTCTGCTGGCTTACAACCTACAGCATCCAGCACTTACTCCCCCCCCCACCCCGACCCCTCCCAGTGCCAGAAGTGTCAAAGTGAGAGCCTCAGTACGCTGGCCTCCTATAGTGCTCCTCTGATTTGTCCCAGGACTTGTGGTACAAAACACACTGTGGAAGCCAGCATTTGCACAGGGCAGGTGAGGTGGATCTGTGCGTGGACATGCTGCTGCCTGGTCTGGATTTCTGCATGAGCTAAGTTTGACAGCCTGCCTCCCCAGTAATCCCAAACTGTGCAAAGATGAGGGGCCGTGGGAGCACCGCAGCCCCTCAACAAGACAGCCGGGCCAGCATCGTATCTTCAACGTCCTCCTGGCCGCTCAGGCCTGGCCCGGTAACCTGTCTCTGGTCGGGTGGCGCCAACCCCTCCAGTTGCCCCCAGGCGTCTGCTGAGTCGGGACACTCTGGCGGCCCAGGACGCGGCGGCACCGAGCCACTTTCTCACAGGAGAGACTCTATTGTCCATTATCAAATTAACGCTGATGATCCATCTTCCCTGGCAGGCTCGCGGCGCACCCGGCCTTGCAGGGCAAAAAGCACCGCAGTGCTCCCTTCGCGGGGCAGCCGCGTGCCTTGGCCCGGCGCGAGTGTACACACGCACGCACACACGCGCGCGCACACCCCCGACGAGCCGGGGGCGCCCGCTCCCCCGTGCTTTCCAGAAGCCCCGGTGGGCCTGGCCCTCACCTTCGATGGCGATGACGTGCTCCCGGATCTGGTTCTGCAGCACCGGCTCCTCCACGCGCTCCAGCAGCTCGTAGATGGAGTAGATGTTCGGGTGGACCGACTCGAAGCGCTGGATCTCGGCCCGGATGGCAGCCGAGTTGGCCAGCTGCTGCTGGTAGTTCATGGTGCAGGCGCCGCGCCCGGAGCCGCGCGCCCCCCGCCGCCGCCGCCCCGCTCCCCGGGGCCCGCGGGCCGCCGAGCCCGGGGCGCCGCAGCCCCGGGGGAGCCCGGCCCGCCAGCGGCGGGCGGAGGAGGCGCGAGAAGAAAGGCGCAGGCGGAGCAGGCGCGGGGTCGGGCCCGTGGGCTCAGTTCATGGCCGGGACGCGCAGCCGGCGAGCGAGCGGGCCCCCGCGTCCCGGTCAGCGGGCAGTCCGGGGGGAGCGCGCCCCCATGGAGCGCGCCGCGGCAGGCGCGGCCGGCCCCGGAGGAGGCTCGCTCGGGCGCCTTCCTGCGCCGCAGCCGCCTTCCACTCCTAGGCGCTGCCCCGCCGAGCAGCCATTAAAGCCCAGGCAGCCGCCGCGCTCCGACGCCGGGGCCGAGGGCCGGCCCCCGGCAGTGGCGCGCCGCTCCGGGCGCCCGGCCGCGGCGTGGGTCCGCGCGCTGCGTGCTGCGCTGCCGGGCGCGCCGGGGCCCCAGCGCCGAGCCCGTCGTGCGCCGCCCGCCGAGCCGGACCAAGCCGCAGGCGCCGTGCAAGCCGCGGAGCCCGCTCCGAGCGCCGCCCGCCGCCTGCCCGGCCGGCCCCCTCCCTGGCACGCAGGGCCCCGGCCCACGTCGGCCCCGCCCCCGCCCGCACCCCGCCCGCGCGCTCGCCGCCCTCCGGCCGCCGCCGCTGCGTCCTCAGCGGCGCTTCCCAGCGCGCCGGATCCCGGGGAATTGCGCCAGGCCCCGCCCTGCGCTGCCTCTGGGCTTCCTGGGACTTGTAGTCCGCGCGGCGTTTGCGCACCCCCCCCCAACCCTCCCCCGGGACCGCGCACAGGGGGTGCGCTCCGCGCTCACGGTCTCGCGCGCCGGCGGGCAAGCGCGCGGGGGCGCGGGATCCTTCCGCCCGCAGGACCTGCGCTGCCCGCTGCTGGCCCGCACCTCTCAGCTGGCCCGAACTGCCGGTGCTGGAGGCAGTTAGAGAGCCCGCCCGCGCTTTTGTTTATTTCCAAGCGACTGGCCCTAGGAGCCTCTGGGAGTCGCCGTGTCCCAGGACGTCCCTGGGTTGGTCGTCCCCTCCTCTGTTTAACTTTCTGCATCCTTTTCTGAACGCCTCACGAGTGCTTCCTCTTAAGCGAATTCTCTCCCCAAAAGCGAAAAGCCTCCTGAGCCCATTCGCCGTGTGGGTCCACACTCCACGAGTAAACTTAAGTTTAGGCAGGGGTGTGAGATGAGACGAAATACCACGGAGGCTTCCTAGGCATCCTCTTCCGCTAAAAACAAAGCATTTTAATTGAGCTGTGGGTCTCTATCATCAGCCTCCTGCAAGCCGCCTGCTCGGCGGGGCTCCCCAGTCCTTTCAGGTTTACCCCAATCCCAAGTAAGCTCAGGCCCGGATCCCGCCGACCTGGACCGCAATGCAGTAGCAGCCCCAGCGTGCAGGTTTAAAGCAAATGGAAGTTGCAGTTTTGCGGAAGTACTAGGACCGTTCCGTGACTCCGCAGGGTGACTCCGCAGGCCCCTGGGCTGGGCACCGCGGCAGAGTCCTGCCCCAGCCATCCGTGGTCTTTCTGAAACAGCTTGTCGGGGCCCCACCCTGTGTAAAGACTCCTGTGCCTGACGCGATTCCCATGCAAGCTGATAGTGGCCTGAGCATCCTGTTATCCAGACTCAGGTTACTCTCCCTGGGTTCCATGAGGTCCCAGACAAATGTGCTGACTCTTTTTAGCACTCTGGGACCTCACCCAGGCCTTCCTGGCCCCTGGCCCTTCAGCAGAGCCCATGGCTCCATCTGTGATATGCCTCTGACTTAGCAGGTGAGGCCAGTGGCCTCATTTTACTATTAGCAGTCAGTGATCCATGGCTCCCCACCTCCAGGTTGGGGGGTAATCTCTCACCAGGCTTCCTACTGCATTGCTAGCTTCTCAGTCCTTTTTGTGGTCTATTTTTACTTCCCTGACCTCTAAATATGGAGGGCACTGGGACTCCTTTTTATTTCTATGATCTCCCCTGTCTTATGGCTCTAATGTCATACTAATGAACCGCAGATTTTTACCTCAGTCCAAGACCTTGCCCCCAAATAAGTCCATATCTACTTACCTCCCCATCTTCTCTTGGGTGCCCAACTGGCCCATCTAACCTAGCTCATCAAGGTGAACTCCTGCCATCCCCTCCATCCAGTCATGGGCAGCCCAGGCCTGCACTTGCCAGGTTGAGAATCTGCAGTCATCTTTTGCCCTTGTTCTCACATATCCCATAGTGTCAGCTCCACCTTTGAAAGATCTGCAATCCCACAACTTCCCACACCCTGGTAAGGCAGGGGCCAAGCCAACCCCTAGGTTATGGCTAGATAATTATCTAGCGATTGTTTTCCCTGATTCCTACCTAATCCCATCTGTTCTCAAGAAGGTAGCCTTGGTGAACCTCACAAAACCCAAGTCAGGGTCCATCATGCCTCTGCTCAAAACCCTCCAACGATCCTCATTCCATCTGGCCTCCAAAGCCCTCTAGGCTTGAGCGCCTATCAAGAGCTGGGCAGAGTCTCAGCTTTTCCCCCACTTGTAAGCTAACAAGGTGGCCTGCCACAATTTCAAAAATGCCGACAGAAGGCACAAAACTCTCAGGTTGGAACCAAAGGACTTTCTTATTCATAACAGTAGCAACAGTCATGGTATTAGCATTTGTGTGTGCCGGATTACTGAGTTCCAGGTCTTACAGGGTGATTAAGGGATGCTGTGAAGCCTGTACTCACAGTCAGTTGCCCCAATAGGAGAGGAACCCTGAGCCTAGAAAGGACACATCCTCCATACGAGTACTCAGCATGTCTGCCCTTCACTCCCAAGGGAGAGGCTGTCTTCATGATGATAGACAGGAGGCCTGTCTGCCCTTGACAGGTCAGGGGACACTATCTCTGTCTCCCAAAGCTGTCTGCTCTGCAGCATCCTTGGGGGGGGACAGTCCAGAGCAAAGGCGGCCACTGGCTCTGCTCACAGATGTGCAAAAGTACAAGACACCAGTGAAGGATGGTGGCCCACAGCACCCTGGTACCTGTGCAGTCAGCTCAGACAGCCAAGACCCAGTGCTGCAGACTGCACCACTCAACAGAAGTGCATTCCCTCACAGTCCTGGAGCCTGGACCCCCAGGATCAAGGTGTTGGCAGGGCTGGCTTCTCCTGAGGACCCTCTCCTTGGCTGTAGATGGCATCTTCTCACTGCACCCTCACAGAGGCTTCCCTCTGGGCATGTCTGTGTCCTGTATCCTCTCCTTACACGAACACTAGTCAGATTGGATTAGGGCCCACACCAATGACCTCATTTTAGACCCGGTCTCCAAATACGGTCACATTCTTAGTTCCCAGAGGTCAGGACTTCAACAAATGAATATCAAGGGATCAGTTCAGCCCATGGTGGTGCCTGCATTGCCAGAGCATCTCCAGCTGCTCCCATCCTAGCCTCTAGAGCCACACTGACCCTCTGCACGCCCGGCACACTGCCATCTCGGTTCATCATTGCCAATCCCTGTCAGGAGCCAATCCCCCAGCAGTTTCGCCAGCCCCATCACTTCCTTCTTGTACCTACCCCACCCTCTCCACGAGACCCTCTCTGACACCTCATCTAATACAGCCTCCTTGCTGTGGTAGAAGGAATAATGGTCCCTAATGGTCCCGTATCTTAATCCCTCAAAACCACAAATGTGTTACCTGGAATGAAAAAGGGACTCTGCAGCTGTGCTGAACTTAGGCTCTTGAGTAGGAGAGATGATCCAGGATTACCCAGGTGGGCCTGCCGTCCTCACAGGGGTCCTTGTAAGAGGGAGGCAAAAAGTCCAGAGTCAGGGAAGGAGATATGATAACAGATACAAGGGAGTGGGGGAGACTGGAAGAGGCTGCTGTGCAGGCTTTGAGGATGGGGGAAGAAAGGAAGGTGCCCTCCAGAAGGAAAGGCAAGAATACAAAGGCTTTCCTAGAAGGTCCAGAAAGAGCACAGCCCTGCGGATGCTTTGGGGACTTCTGACCTTCAGCATGGTTAGAAAACACACAGGGCTGGGGCTGGGGCTCAGAGGTGGCGCGCTCACCTAGCATGTGTGAGGCACTGGGTTTTATCCTCAGCACCACATAAAAATAAAATTAAGACATTGTGTCCACCTATAACTAAAAAGTAAATAGAAAAAAAAGAAAAACAACCACACTTACATGGTTTAAACTATGTAAGCTGTGCCGATTTTCAGCAGCAACAACAGGAAATTAATGCCCTTGTTTGGTTTTTCCCGCACTCACGCCTGCTGACCCGTCGTATAGGCTCTACTCATTTGTCTGGGTTCAGTCTGTGCCCTACTACAACGGAAGCTCCAGGAGGGCCAGGACTTTGCTCTTCATTCTGTCCCAGCCCTATGACAGTGCTTGACAAGTGGGAGTTGCCCAACAAGTGTTTGTCTAACAAGGATTTTCCCATGCAGCTGCACTGCCATGAGCACAGGGCCACATGTCCTGTAGTGCTTGGCGCACCTGTGCCCTGTGCAGGGAGCACACAGGGGCTCTGCAGGGGCTCCCTCCCACCACCACACACCCCCGTGCTCCATCCAGGTTAGCTGGGTTACAGTGGGGGCTTCCCTAACAACACGGGGCCCAGAGGTGTCCCCTGGGACGTGACCAAAGGTTCATCCTCTATGCCTACAGTCAAGAATTATGGCCATTCCTCAGGTGACGGTCCATCCAGGCACTATGTCAGTCAGCTTTCCATCCCTGGGACAGAACACCTGGGACAATCAGTTTAGAGAAGGAAAGACTTATTTGGGCTCACGTTCTCCGTTCACGGCCTGCTGGCCCCATTGCTTTGGGGTCTGTGGTGAGACACAGCATCGTGGAAAGAGTGTGTGTGCAGAGTGAAGCCACCCAGTGCAGGGGGCTGGGAGCAGAGTGGAGAGCAGGGACAAGAAGACCCCTTCCAGGGCACGTCCCGGTGGCCCTCTTCCTCCAGTGAGAACCCCACCTCCCGATAATGCCATCAGCTCTGAACCTACCAGGGGCTCGGAGGCCAGAGCCCTCATGATCCAACCACTTCCCAAAGCCAACCTTTGAACAAACACTCCTGCACAGGGCACCAGGCCCTCGACACATGAGCTTTGGAGGACGTCCCAGATCCAAACTGTAGCCCGCAGCCGAGAGTGAAAGCCCCACTGTAAGAGCTGAGGCCCAGGGGGCTGCCTGTCTTCCCTCATCAGAAGTGTCAAAGGTCAGGGCTGGCGTGCACCTCAGGGGTAGGAGCATATGAAGAGTAAACCCTGTGTTCAATCCCCAGTACCAGAAAAAAAAAGTATCAAAGGTTGGATGACCATCCCGTTCTCTCTGTCATTCTGTCATTTATTGATCACTGCTGGATCCTAGGTAGGGTGCTGTAACCCAGGACACAAAGGTAAAAGATGATGCCTGTCTTCAAAGATTGTATAGCCACGAAGTCTCTTAACCCCACGAACTCAGGGCTCCCACACAAACTTGCATTGGACAAATGATTCTGGTGTCTACTTAAAAGTGTGAATTAAGGACAATTCTGCTAGGGACCAGCCATAGCCACACGTTGCCCTAAAGCTCTGTGGTATGAGTTGCATCCTCCACCGGAAAGACTTTATAGCCACAACTTCAAACATTAAAATGCTCCCCACCCTCACGCCCACAGAGCTGCCCTTCCCATAGCAGGGTAGCTGTTCCACCTAGATGATCTCTAAGAAGCACTTCAGAAATGAATGAAACTGTGTGTCCCTGGACTTCTTTGTTTTATTCGTTTGCCTGAGCTTGAACTGGTTTCATGGGACTCCTTTCCATACTTGGTTAAGAGCCCCAGGCAAATTCATTTGCCTCCTGTGTAGATTGTCACATGACCGAGGTTGTTTCATAGCATGGGGACTTCAGCAGGTCTTGGAGAAGTACTGTGGAGGGAAGATTGGCGAGTGTCTGAGAGAGGCTGTAGGCTGCTGGCGAAGGTGGGGAGGAGTCACATGGTGGCAGGAGGACTGAGAGAGGAGAAAGGAGGAAGGGGAATTCAGAAAGTGCCCAGGGAAATTCCCCCTTTTCCTCTCCTCCTTCTCCTTCTCCTCCTTCCTCTTTTCAGTTCTGGGGATTGAATGGAGGGAGGGGGTGTTTTACCACTGAGCTACATCCCCGTCCTTTTTATTCTTTATTTTGAGAAAGTCTCACTAAGTTGCACAGTCTGGCCTCTAATTTGTGATCCTCTTACTTTGGCCTCCCAACTTGCTGGGATTATAGTCGTACACTGCCGTGTCTGACCAAATTTCCCCCTCTTGCACTTTGTCCATCTGCAGAAATGACGGCAGTGCACACTCAGTGTGTTTGCAGTTTTGTAGTTCAGGCATTTGACCATGTTTTGGTAGCAAAGACCATCTCTATTGGTTAGCTTTTGCACACAAAAACGCCGCACTTCCCAGGTGCCTGGGATCCTGTGAATCGTGTGAGGATTGTGGCATGTGCATTAGAGGCTCACAAATGTGTGTCATCTTTCTCCACTGCACGCAGTGAAGGCCTGTCTGCCCTGAGCAGGAGGGCCTTGGTCTGCCAAGGCTGTCCAGCTCCCTCACTGGCTCTGCTTGGCCTCTCCTGGCAGCCTTTATCTGATGGACATGGCTCATTTTCAAAGCCAGTGGCTTTGCTCCTTTCTTCGCCACCCGCATGTATTGTCCCAAGTTCTGTGGGTCAGAAGTATGACTCAGGCTCTAGGTGTTGGCAGTGCTGCATCCCTTCTATAGGGTCCAATGAGATCCATTTCCTCACCTTCCTGGCTTCTAGAGGTCACCTGCCTGCCTGGGCTTGTACCCTTGCCTCTGCCTCTTTCAAAGCTGGCAAAGAGGAGTTGAGTCTTCCCTTAATGTTACTTTGCTCTGATCCCCTCCTTGATCTTCCTCTCCCACTTTTTAGGACCCTTGGGAGCATATGGAGCTCACCTGGATAATCTCCCCATTTCAGGGTCATCTGATTGGTGGTCAGTGCCATCAGCAACCCTGATTCTCCTTTGCCATGTAGGGTTGCACACCTGCATATTCCAGGATGACAACAAGGACCACTTTGGTGGAGAGGACATTATTCTGCCTATGACACATTAATAAAGTCCCGCCGCTGTCCAAAATGTTTACTGTTTACTACTGAATTTGGGTCTGTTGATCATAACTGGGGTTGCATTTGAAGCCACATCTATCCTAACCAGCAGGATATTCAAATGAAACTCTGGGCCTTGAACCACCCGCAGCCCTCCATACCTGGTAGCCACTCAGAACTCAGGAGTTTTGTGTAACCTGAAGGGTCGCCTACCACTAACTTGTTCAGAATCCCACCCCAGGACCTTGTGGCCCACCTCTAAGTGATGAGAGACAGAGCACCGGGGGACACAATGGGTGTTTAAAGTCCCTGCATCTTTATTTCTTTTGCTTTGGTACTTTTAGGACAGTGCTTATTTATAGAGTTACAAGGAATATATCCCTGACATGTGACATAGCAAAGTCAGCAGCAGTACTGTTTGGCTTGAGGTCACTGTTAAAAGATTTCCACAATGATTGTGTATCCTTAAAATTAGCTTCATGAACTACACACATTTGGGCACCCCTACTTCATGGAACCTGAAACCCCAAACTCCCCAAAGTCCAAAACTTTTGGAGCTCTGACATGATGCCACACATAGAAAATTTCACACCAAGAAACTATGTTTTATGCACAAAATTATTAAAGGTATTGTATTGTGACACTTTTACCTTCAGGCTGTAAGTATGGGTGTATGTGAAACATAAGTGAGATCCGTGTTTAGACTTAGGTCCTGTTCTCAGGATTTCTCATTATGTACATGCAAATATTCCAAAAAAAAAAAAAAAAAAATCTGAAATCAGTCTGAAACACTTCTGGTCCCAAGCATTTTGGATAATGGATATTCAACCTATATAGCTTTTATCAAGATTTTCAAAATCTCATTGAATATGCACATGATTCTTAGTTGAAATCCAAATTTTATTCTTCCAAAATGAAGCATAAAACTAAACTAAAATTAAGGTATGCACCTCAGGGACCCTCAGAAAGCTCCAGGGTTGACAGAAAGTGGGATAGGAATAACTTAGAGCTCATGTCGGTTGGAGCAGATGAAAACACAGCACTGCACTGTACTTCCCTTGCAGGATCCTCGGTCCTGACCACCCATCATGGCCATCTTGGGCCTGTCCATTGCCTTAGGATCCAAGTCCTCCCTCCTCCCTCCCCTCCTTCCTCCTGAGGGCAGTTGGTTCTCCCCAGGTCTCTGTTCACCAGGAAGGAATTTGGTCCAAGCCAGGATGTTGAATGACACTGGTCTTTCCCCTTTGATAAAGGCCTGGACAGGTAGTAGGGTGTGACCATCACCACGTTGTTGTGGGTTTTGTTTTTTTAGATTTTTAAAAAACAATTTAGTTGTAGGTAGACACAATACCTTTATTTTATTTATTTATTTGTATCTGATGCTGAGGATTGAACTCAGTGCCTCGCACATGCTAGGTGAGCACTCTACCACTGAGCTACAACCCAGCCCCACTACATTGTTCTTAAAATTAAAGAGGGTTACTTTGAGATGACTTTTATGATCGTGGTTCTTTAATAGGTTGAGAAATCAGTTTCATTAATTCATGGAATGGGATGGGATGGGATGGGATGGGATGGGATGAGATGGGATGGAATGGAATGGGAAGGGGCAGAACAGGACAGGAAGGGACGGGACAGGAGGGGACAGGAAGGGATAGGCTGGGGTATCAGCTCATTGCATGTACTAAGAGTCACTAGGATCCAGGGGCAACAATTGTTCTGTGACACTTTCATTACTGAGTGAAGACAGGGAAGAAGTACTATTTGCAGAGGCAGATCCCCCCGCCTCGCAGCTGGGTGTCTTTGCTGAGCAGACTGGTCTAGAGTTCCCCTGTCATGGTGACTTCCTGCTGCTGCTGTAACAAATCACCACAAGCATTGGTTTAAAACAGCAGGTGCTTGTGCTCCTCCAGCTCTGGAAGACAGAGGTCTGAAGTGAGCGTCCCTGAGCTAAAGCCCAGGCAGGCTGCCCTCCTGCCTGGAGGCCGGGGCAGCCCCCACTGGCTTGCCCAGTTTCTGGGGGCTGCATTGCTTGGCTCACGGCCCCTTCCTCCATCTTTAAAGCACCAGCACATCTTCAAATCTCCCTGTGGCCCTGCTGCCTCCCTCTTGCACATCCACAGACTACATTGAGCCCCCTCAGACAACCTGTCTCTCCTCCTCCAGACCCTTAGTTTAATGACATCCATAAGGTCCCCTTTGTCACGTGTGGTGGGGTTTCCCAGCTTCTGAGCATTAGGACATGGGCATCTTTGGGGAGCTTTTATTCTGCCTCCCATCATGCTGAGAATGATATGGAAACAGACATGAGCTACACTGTGGGTTTTTTTTTTTTCTGGGGGGGGGGTGATATAGACACAACAACAAATATTTAGTGATGAGCTAATGAACAGCCAGCCTGTCTGTGGAGCACCCAGTCTCTATGGGCTTTCCCATGTGAGTGTATATGTGTGCATGTGAGCATGTGTGTGTGCACAGTGTGCTGGGGATTGAACCCAGATCTTTTTATTATTTATTTTGAGACAGGGTTTCACTAAGTTGCCCAGGCTGGCCTCCAACCTGCCATCCTCCTGTCTTAGCCTCCTGAGTCGCTGGGATTACAGGTGTGTACCATGTGCCCAGCCTTCGTTTTCATTCAAAGCAGACAATTTAATTTAACATTTCAAAATTCATTTGATAAAATATACAAGGTTATGAAAAAAAAAGTTATGTTAAAATGCAGTTATCAAGGGCTGCAGGTTGTAGCTCAGTGGTAGAGCACTTGCCTATTATGTGTAAGGTACTAGATTCGATCCTCAGCACCACATAAAAAGAAATAAATATGTCCATCTACAAGTTTTAAAAATGCAGTTGTCAAGCTATTTAACAGTTTACAATACAGGAATATATGTGCTTCTTTATTAACTTGTTAACTAATAAGATGTAGCAACTGGTCTAATAACTCCCATAACTTTAAATTACAGATGAGCTTTAAACATATGTTAAGATTTTTGTGACATTTGAATGCAATGGGGAAATCTCATTTCTCTGGTGACAGTTGCAGGGAGCGGTCTGTGTGTGTGACTGCACTCTTGCTGGAAGGAGTGGCTGCATTTCAGTCCGGGGGTGAAATCAGAGCCGTTGTTCTTTTCCCTTTGAGTTCATAGACCACCTGCTTTATGGCCAGGCCAGGGCGGCCAGGGCAGAGGGGATTGCTGGCTAGGGCCTTCTAAGGCAAGTGCTATTTTTAAATTGGGATTAAATGCACATAATGTCGAGTGCGCTGTGTTAACCAGTTTTAAGTGCACAGTTCGGCAGCATTGAGCTCATTCCCACTGCTGTGCCTCCGGCCTTGCAGAACTGCAGCTCTGTCCACACTACTCGACACGCCCATGCCCTGCTCCTGCAGCCTCTGGCACCCGCCATTCTGCCTGCTTCTGTGACTCAGGCTGCTCTAGGCCCTTGTGTGAACGTGCGTGGAAGCGTGTGGTGTGATAGGCCCTTCTGTGACTGGCTGACTTGGCTCCAGGGTCCTTCCTGCTGTAGCTTATGTCAGAATTTCCTTCCTTTGGAAAGCTGAGTGACATGCCTTCGCATGTAGATGCCACGTCTTGTTTATTCAATCTGTCAAAGGACCTTGGATTGCCTGCACCTTTTGGCTGTTGTGGACACTCGGCTTATGAAGACTTCAAGGTCCTGCTTGCAATGCTTTGGGGTGTGCGTCTAGAAGAGGCACTAATGGTTAAGTCAGCAATGTTACATCGCGGTGAAGCTCAGCCTGACCAGGTGCAGACCAGGTGCAGGCCAGGGCAACAGCTGTTAAGATTTGTGCCTGAGAGAGGTAGAAGGATGCATTGTCACCTAAAGAGTGTCACAGAATCCACACCATGAAAGGACCGCAGCGTCCTTTCCGCACACTGATGAGAACACTGAGGCCCCGCAGGTGAAGTGACTCACTCAGCCTCCCACTGTGGCTGAGAAACCGACCAAGGAGCAGATCTGAGCTTGGGAAGCTGCTGAATGAGATCAGCTACCACCCCAAAAGACTTGTGGGGTTGGACAACAGAGATTGGAGGTGGCCCCTTGGGTTAGAAAGAGGAAGAGTCCATGAAGAAACTCTACTGCAGAGGGGACGTGCTGCCCTGGTCTGACAGGGACACAGGCCACACAGGAGCTGTCTCCCTGTGGTGTTTCCATGGAGCCAACAGCTGCTGCTTTTTGTTTTTGTTTTTGTTTTTGTTTCCAAATGAGGGCATTGGGCAAAAATGCCTTATTCTTCCGACAACCTCCTCATCCCCATGTCATGGAAACTGCAGTCCATGTTAGTACCAACCCCTGGGGGTGTTAAAACCCATCTGTGATTTGCACACCCACTTTGGATTTTCGGCAGTATTTAAAGTGGATATTTACAGAGACCCATGCTAACACAATCACGCAGATCTGTTACTCTGTGCACCAAGTGCAAACTACATGATAATCCTCAGTGTATGAATTCTTTTCTCGTAAAATGGAAGATTAATTTGCTTATACACATTCTGTGAGCTGATTAAAAAGCTGGTTTTATACACATAGCTTGGCTGATGAACAAATTAGACATTGAGAAATCAGATGCAAATGAGTAGTTTACAGACACTTTTGAAATTATATAATCGTCTTCTCAGATTGTGTGAAAAGCAAGAAGCTGATTTAGAATGGATCTATTGAGGTGGCTAAAAGGGGGTTTCTGTAATGTTTATCAATGTTATTTTTCTCATTGCATTTGTCATATATTTTTGTAAGCATCTTCCCAATTCAGCCATTGTTTGTCTTATATAGTATCTGCTACAGTATCTTTGGGGTTTGCCAAATTTTAGAGTTTACTATGTTTTGTTAACTGTTCTTTTCAATGTTTGCATATGCCCTCTGAGTAGAGTATATGCAAACTGACAACAACCAAAACAGATTGCTCCTATGTTTTCGATTTTCACTTTAAAATATAGATTCCAAATATAGGTTCCAAGTTACAGATTCAGAGTGAATGTTACAGAACTGCCACTAAATACTGTACCTGGCACCTTTCCTCGATATCTCACTCAGCATTCTGAGAGTACTGTCCACAGATGTTTCAATCCCCAGGGCCCGAAGGTAGTGACTTACTTATGGCCACAACAGGAGGTGATGCACCCAGAATATAAAACCAGCTTTCCCAGCGTGAGGACATGTGCCCTTTGTCCTCCCTTAATCTTACAAATACAGGGGAATACTCCATCAGCATGAGCCAAGACATGCTTGGTAAGATGGAAGATGAGTCTGTTATATGTCATGTTTTGATCTATGGGCACGGACGGTGGGCAGTCCCTGTGTAAGTAAGAGCACTTTACTGCCTTAGCCAGGTCTCCTCCAAAAGCAATGTTGTTGTTGTTGTTGTTTAATATTTATTTATTTGCTTTAGTTGTACACAATGCATTGGTCTTTACGTGGTGCTGAGGATCGAACCCGGGTCGCACACATGCTAGGCGAGCGCTCTACCACTGAGCCACAACCCCAGCCCCAAAAGCAATGTTTTTGACAGAGTCAGATGACCTGCCCAGCTCAATCTCCATGCTAACAATATAATCCCTCCCGTGCAGATTGTGACTATGCAGGGCAGGTACCTGCCCACGTGTGCCCTGTTGGGACCACCCATGCCCTTCATACAGCAAGCATGCTGGCTGACTTTTTGCCCATGCAGTACTCAAGGCCGATTAGTTGCAGATCCCAAGGACACCAGAATCACCGGTGCTCAAGCTCTTCCTATAAAATGGCGTTGTATTTGGGTCTGACCTATGGGATCCTCCTGTATACCTTAAATCATCTACAGGTTACTTACAACACTAACTCAAAGTAATCACTATGTAAATATTGTTTTGCTGCATTGTGTAGGGGACAATGATGAGACAGGTCCACACGGTGAGTCCAGACACGGCCGTCATAGGTTACCACACAGTCCATGCACAAGCCTGGAGGCGGACAGTGCTCAGGCGAGGAGCGCTGGACAGAGGCTACAGGAACGAACTACACACCCTCCACTCCTGCAGGTGCAGTGTTGTGCTCAGGTTGCAGCAAATGCAAATTTTGCTTTCTGGAACTTTCTGGAATTTTTTTCTTCAAATATTTTTGGTCTGCAGTTGGTTGTATCCCAGATGTGGACCTCCTGGCACAGAGAGCCAACTGTGTTTAGATATTTTCTAGCTCCATGACAGTTCCTCCTCCTCATCAGCAGGCATCATCACTTGGGTCATTTTTGCTGTTCCGGTAACTTAAGGGGAGGCATGGGCAGAGGGACACTGGTGAGGAACACAGAATCCCCCCTCCTTGTTTTCTCTTTTGATTCCTCCATCCAGTTCTATTTGACTCCCCTCCTACCTCCACCTGGGGCTCTCTGTGCCCTGCAGCCACCTGGCCAGGCCAAGCACCTTCCCTCTGGGCCCAGTCCAGCAATGCCCCAAGTCTAGCTAACAGGTGTGTTTGTGACCCTTGCGGACCCCTGCTCTAGAATCTGCACAGCTGGCCACCCTCCACCCAGCTCTGGATCTACAGGAAGAAGAGTCTCATAACTGTGGAGAAGGCAGCACCGGAAGCAGGTGACGGGCGTGGGGCTACCACAGCCCAGTGGCAACTCCCACTCAGGACTTCCTCTCCTGGGCCTCAGTTGTCCTCACTTGAAAAGTGTCAGCTGGACCAGAGGACCCGTAGGCTGTGCTTCCAGATTTTCGTATACACACAAATCACCTAGGGGCTTGGAAAAGTGCAGGTTCCGACTCCACAGGTCTGCAGGAAGGCCTCAGATCCTGCGCTTCTTCCAAATTCCAGGTGAGGCCGTGGTTGCCAGGCTGTGGTGTTGGCTTAGCCAGGCTGCAGCTCACCTGTCCACATGCAAGCCCACATCAGGAAGCATGACCCAGGAGTGGGGGCTTGAAACATGCATGGCTAGCCCAGAACAGGCTTCCTTGGGTCATAATTCTTGCTATTCAATTTTACTGTAAAGCTGAGAGTATAACTCTAGTAGGCAGCTTGCCTAGCATGCATGAGATTGCCTATTTTGGATTCCCAGTAAGACACACTCAAAAAAAAAAAAAAAAAAAAAAAAAACAACAACAACAAAGAGGTCTCTTTAAAGTGCTTTAGATCATAGCCCTGTTTGAGGAAGCCCACATATGTCCAAGCCCACCAAGTCCATTCCTGGAAGTTTCTTAGAAATGAACACAGTCCCTGTTTCTTTACCTCAAAAGACATTTCTCTGGAGCTGGGCACAGTGGTGCATGCCTCTAATCCCAGAAACTTGGGGGGACTGAGGCAGGAGGACAGCAAGTTCTAGGCCAGCCTCAGCAATTTAGTGAGAACCTGCTTCATAAAAAAAGGCACTGGATATGTAACCTAGTGGTCAAACACTCATGGCTTCAATCCCTAGTACAAAAAAAAAAAAAAGTCATTTTTCTGGGATCCAAAAGTCATGACTGCCGTTTTCCCAAGGTGTGCCTGCTGGCTATAGAGGCAGAAATCCACTCTCAGATTTGTAAGATCAAATGTCCTCACTGGGTAAGGTAGGTGTTCTAGCCAGTTCTCTACCTTCTGGTCCTTGACATCTGGCAGGGATGCTGGCCCTGGCCAGGTCACCTGTCTTCCACCTGCCAGCAGCCTGGACCACAGCACTCTCCACTAAACTTCTCTTACCTGACGTGATGTCCAGCCAACAGATCTTGCTTGTGGTGCCCAGCACAGCCAGAATGTACGCAGCTCTTATTTATGAATGGGGGGACAGGCTTACAGCTAGCCTCAAGTCACCCATAGGTCAATGGAGGAGGTAGAACCTGTGGCCTTTCCAGGGAACTGCTGAATCAGTGGCACACATCTTTGATCCCAGTGACTCAGGAAGCTGAGGTAGGAGACTCGCAAGTTTGAGACCAGCCTGGGAAACTTAGTGAAACCATACGTCAAAATAAAATAAAAAGGGCTGGGATGTAGCCACCAAATCTAATCACAAATAGGACAGTGCATGTACCAGCCCACCTGTTTCTAATTCTGGCTCTGCCCCAATTAGCTGTGTGACTTGGGGTGAATTCAATCTCTTTTTCAGGTCCTGGTATCTTCATCTGTAAAATGGAACCACTGAAATTTCTACCTTATACAACATTGTTTTTATGTTTCCAGGAATTAATCCCATCCACAATCTTATTAGTGACATTAATAACTCTTATTTACATGTATGCAAGTACAATGTTTAAGTGTATGTTATGGTTTGGATATGAGGTGTCCCCCAAAGCAGGAATTTTCAGAGGGAAAATGATTAGATTATGAAAGCTGCAACCTAATCAGTCCCTTCTACTTTGGATGGACTGACTGGGTGGTAACTGTAGACTGCTGGGCCGTAGCTGGAGAAGGTGGGCCACTGGGTACTGCCCCGAGGTTTCGTCTTCCCTGTGACCACTTCCCCTAAGCCTCTGCTTCCTCGTGCCACGATGAGGGCAGCTCCCCTCTGCCACACCCTTCCACCAGGATATCCAGCCTCACCTTGGGCCCAGAGCAATGGAGCTGGCTGTCTAAGGACTGAGACCTCTGAAACCATGAGCCCCAAGTAAACTTTTTCTCTAAATCATTCTTGTCACTCTAAATCATTTTGGTCACAGCAATGAAAAAACTAACTAAACAAAGTCCTTTTGCATTTTCCCCAGATTCGAAGTCATCTAAGAGAATGCAGGTTATGTGCTCCCTCTGCAACCTCTTTTTGTTTTTCAAGACATTCACTTTCATGGGCTGGGTTGGGGCCAGCCTAGTAATAGGGCCGTCAACCAGCCAACAGATGTGACAGAGCACATGGTTTGCATGAGATAGTCCTCTAGAGATCCAGGGTACGTGGTAAAAGAAATGGAAACCCTTCCTTCTCAGAGCTGTGGACTTAGAGTAAGTCCACACTTTCTCATCACTAATCAACTAACTTCAAGGGTGCTTTCAAGTGGACTCAGGTAAGTCACCCTTGACACTGGCCTGGGTATCGGCAGCCCAAGGGGGTAGGCCAGATTTCCCTTTTCCCATTTCCCAGGTTCATGGATAGAACTCCCCTTTGACCTTGACCTGCATAGGCGTGATGAGTTGAAGCTCCGGAGACACACTTCAGAAACAGAAGTTGGTCAGGTTTTTGCAGATAAAAGGGTTTTTATTTTTATTCTTTGTTTGGAAGACAGAGAATAAGTGTTCCACAGAAGAATAGAATTGAAAAGACTTGAATGACAAAAAGATGGGTTTCATGTTCACTGTGAAGAGAAGGGGAGAGGAGAAGAGGCCGGCAGTCGGGGTCAGGCCTACAGTTGGATCCAGAAAGAACCAGTGTCATTATTGGCAAAGTTTCATTGTGAGACCCCTGGAGCAGTGATCTGGTATTCTTCATGTTCCACAGAAGATGGGCGGGATCGGCACAACTCCTGTGTTGGATCTAGACGGGGAGTGTTCTCTCTGGGTGGAGGGAGTG
Source organism: Tamias sibiricus (assembly GCA_025594165.1). Taxonomy (NCBI): domain Eukaryota; kingdom Metazoa; phylum Chordata; class Mammalia; order Rodentia; family Sciuridae; genus Tamias; species Tamias sibiricus. The sequence continues at coordinate 174,449,843 of CM046660.1, forward strand.
CTGGGGCAGCTGGGGACAGCAACACTAACGGGCTCTGGCCTCCCACTGGCACAGGTGTGTAGGCCAGCTGGGCGCAGCATTCCTTGCCTTGCATGCTTGCTGGAGCAGCCTCTGTGTGGGCTTTCCAGAGCAATCCTATGGCCAAAGGTACCACTCCCAACCCTCCACCCCCAGCTCTGCCGCTGCTGAGTTCGAGTTCAAGGTGTAGGCGGGGACATGGGTACAGGCACACTTCCCCCCTCCTTGAAGATGCCCTGGCTGGATATGGATATGGTCATGGTCATGGGAGGGGTGGGGACTGACCTGGGGGCAGCTGGGGATGGGTGATGCAATGCCAACCAACTGTGGGCAGCTGGCACCTCCGAGCTCAGCCTCAGCAATTACATCACCTGTCTCCAAGGTGCCGGAGATGTCAGGAGGCCAGTAACGCTGCTCTGAGAGATTCTCTAAAGAAACACATCTGTCTTCATCATGCCACCTCAGGATCCCAGGGAAGCTGACAAGGTCCTGGTGATAGTATCGAGTCAACCTAAGATCTAAGCAAATTGGAGTCAGCGGGAGTCTGACAGGTGACTGTTGAGTGGCATATCTGGGTCTTGAATGTGATTGCCTCTTTTCCAATGTGCTGAAGCTGGCGCTTGTCCAGTGATCATTGACCTCAAACCAATCAGGCTGGGCCAAGTTTGGGTCCCAGTGTGGAAGCCCAGTGCCTACCTACCCTCTTTTGGCCCACCACCCCCTAACTCTGTTCAGTGTGCAGAGCTCATGCTCCTCCTGACACACCGCACCGCCTTTTCTACAGAGAAAGGGCTGGTGTGCTGCTCTCCTCCTTCCTGTGGGAGCAGGGTGGCTGTCCTGGCCTGAATTTTGTCTCTCCCCAAATTCAAATGTTGAAGCCCAAATGCTCAAGGTCCCTGTATGTAGAGACAGGGCTGTTAGGAGCTAATTAAGATTAAACGAGGTCATTAAAGGAGGTAGGTAAGGTTAAGTAGGGCCCTAATCTGATAGGATTGGTGGCGTTGTAAGAGGTCCCATTCTTTGCATGACACACCCAGGAAAGACCAGGTGTAGACATATCAAGAAGGCATCCATCTGCAACCCAGGAAGAGTCCAGACCATGACCACCATGGGCACCTGGTCTGGGACTTCCAAACTTCAGGAGGGAGAAGTAAGTTTCTGTTTCGTAAAACACCCAGTCTATGGTTCTATGTGACAGCAGCCCAAACTGACTGCCAGAGTCCCCTGGATTCCTGCTCCTTCCTCGTCAGCCGTTCCTCCCAGCAGCTCCTAGACACCAATCACCGTCATCATGTGGCTAGAAAGCAATGTGGCATGTAAAACTGTTTATGCCGTTGGCCTTGTAATTCTAGTTCTGAGCATTTTTAGGAAGTAATTTAATAGCAGGGAAACAACCGTAGACAGCAATGATGCTCGCTGGAGTAATGTCTTCATCTTATGCAGTTGGAAGCACAGCAGGACACGAGGAAGCAGTGTGCCACCGTGGTGGGAGACGGTGTCACCAGACTAGGAACAGCGGCGTTGTGTAGAGATATGGAAAACATATTTCATGTTATACGATCTAAAAAAGGCAAAAACGCTACCTTTTGGGAATATTTTAAGTAGAAGTGTGAAAAATCTGTTCCCACGTAAAGGAAGACAGGGAGAGAAGATGGTAAACTCTATTCAACGAACGTGGTGTGGCGGGCTGTTGGGGAATTTTAAACATGTTCCCTTCTCACTGAAGCCTCGCTGTTTCTTCAGAGAACAAAACAGGACTCTTGCGGGTTGCACCTTTCTTTCTCCACAGCCTGTTTGTCTCCTTCAAGCTGAGTTTCCAGACCCACAGGAGGCCCTGGGTGCCACAGTCCCAGGAGCTCCATTTTCCAATAGGCGAGAATAGCCGCCTGCCACAGGGTCCTGTGAGCAGGTGCGGCTGCCTTCTCTGCGCCTCCCACTCACCTGGCACCTGAGCTCACCCCTGGTTAATGGAAAACCTCCAGGAAGCCCCAGCCAAGACCCAGGGCACTTTTCCACGGCTTACTACAGCGGCGGTTTCTCTCCCGGAGGTGTCACGTGATTTGCTCTTCAAGACAAAATTCCTGGGAACCAGACCCTTCTCTGAGTCAGAGTGGAATCCTTTCTCAGGACCTATGTGGGAGCTGGGGCAAAGTGACATCTTCCTGGCCACTTTCACATAGAGACCTCGGGCTGTGGGGGGCTTCTGCTTGTGCTGGCCTGAGCTCCCTCTCTACTGCAGAGCTTGCACTGGTCTCTTGACCTTCGTGATTCACGGGCACACTGTCCTTTTTGAATTAAGCTTATGCAAGAAGGGATGACGACTTCCTAGTTACACAGCATCTTTATTCATCTTGAAACCATTTTCTTTTTAATGTAAACAAATAAATGTATATGGTAGAAAATCCAGAGAGCACTAAAAGATCTGAAGAGAAAACCAGAAAGTTTGCTACACTGTATTTTTTCAAAATTGCAAATGTTTATTCTCCAAAAGACTGTTAAGCAGATTGATTATGAGTACATACACAGACACCTTATAAAATTGCACAGATTTCACACACGAGTGCATTTGAAGCTGATGTAATCTGAATAAAGTCTATGTATTGTGCATAAAAAAATAAAATAAATAAAGAGAAAACCAAAACTATGCTCCCACCCACCAGTTCTACTCATTGGGAGAAATCGTTAGCAGATTCTCATGTCCTCATATTTGCATATATGCAGAATATATATGACCATTATAATCTTAAAAACAAATAAGACCAAGTTAGGATCATGCTATGCTTTACATTTTTCACTTTTATGCCTTGGGGATCTTACAGATTAGGTCAGGCATTTTTAGCGGATGTATAGTATCTTACTGCATGATGTTAGCATGATTTATTATTTAGATTAGTCCTTCAATAGGCTTTCCAGGGTTTTTCCTTGGTTCTTCTTTTGCTTCATAAGTAATGCTGCAAGTGACTCTTCTGTGCATCTTTGCAAACATATTTGTAGTTTCTAAATGATGGAAAGCTGGGTCAAAGGTCACATGCATTAAAAATTTTGATTTCTGCTGACAAACACCCCCCCCCCCCAAATGTTGCTCCCGTTTATTCTTTTACCAACAATGTGTGGGCCTGCCAGACTTTCCACATATTAGCTGATGATGCATGCAAACTTTTAAATTTTGCCCATAGGGGCTGGGATTGTGGCTCAGTGGCAGAGCGCTAGCCTTGCACGTGCGCGACCCCGGTTCGATCCTCAGCACCACGTAAACATAAATGCATTGCATTGTGTACAACTAAAGTAAATAAATAAATATTTTTAAAAAATTTGCCCATAGTAGTTGAAAAGTGACCTCATCCATCACTTAATGGTGGTTCCACCATATTTAATTTGCATTTTCTTAATGACGAGGGAGGTTAAACATCATTTAATATATTTGTGGACCATTTATATCTTTTGGTCCGTGAAGAGTTTTTGTCTCTATTTTTTTTAGTAGGGAAAATTACCTCTAAGAGGTTGTAAATCTTCTTCTGGTTTTTCATTATTTGGAACTTTGTTTATTAGATTATTTTTCATACAGCAAACATTTTAAATGTTTACTTAATGAAGTTTTCCCTGGTTTCTAGGTTCCTGCCTTATTTTTAGAGACTTTTCCATTCCAAGACTTTAAAATCTGTGCTCATTTTTCTTCGAGTGCTTTAGTAGGTAAGTTTTTACGTTTAAACACTAGAACCGTTTAGAGCAGCCTCATTCAAATGCCTGACCAGTTGTTCTCATAGCACCTGTGGAGCCTACCTTCTCCTTGGACTTGGAATGTCGCACTGTCACATGCTCAGTTCCCCTGTGTACTTGAGTCTATTTCTGGACACCCGCTTGGATCCATTGTTACAGGGAAGCTTTACACCTGCAGGGTTTTTTGGGTGTTTCCCCAGCCCCAGCATTGCAGAGCCTTGGGGCTGCTCAGGAAGCATTCCCTCCGCAGCCACAGCACAGGAGGAGCCATTCCTCCCTGCTATTTCCCCTTCTGGTGTTGACCTTAATATCTAACCTAAACCGACAGTGGTGGTGGGAACATAGAAAACAGGAGTGATGTGTGATTTTTTTTTTTTTTTTTTGGTACCGGGGATTGAACTCAGGGGCACTCAACCACTGGGCCACATCTCCAGTCCTTTTTTTGTATTTTATTAGAGACAGGGTGTCACTGAGTTGCCAAGTGCCTCGCCATTGCTGAGGCTGGCTTTGAACTCGCGATCCTCCTGCCTCAGCCTCCCAAGTGCTGAGATTACAGGCGTGTGCCACCGCGCCCGGCTAGTGATGTGTGATTTTTAAGAACCAAATAGACCCACACAGACTTTCCAAAGGTTCATGGGGGCCAGCTCCAGGCAGATGGATGGGGTGAGGTCAGCTCCGGCACGTGCAGCTGTTCCTGGCCTCCCGTCCTGCTCTGTGGTTCTTCTCGCCTGTCCTGAGCCTCCTTCATCCGCCCAGCGCCTCACTTTCAGGAGAGCACTGGGCGCCCCTTCTCAAGAGAAAGTCCAAGGGGCACTTCGGGGTGACCTGCATTTTCAAGGGGAGAAGATCTCTGGCTTTGTAGTGATAATAAAGGCCAATTGCTTGGGATTTCTGGTCCCCTGAAATGGGAGAAGAGAGCGAGGTTGGGGTGGCAAGGGCCTCCAAGGCCACCCGACTCTTGCATCTGTCACCAGTGTGTGGAAGGGTGAGTCCCAGAGGGAGCAGCCAGGAGCCGGCTGTTGTTGTGTCCTGCCCGCTCTGGTGCGCCCCCCTCCTCCGCCTCCCTGGATGACTCCTCTGGGCACTGCCACAGCCTTCTGGTCACCCAGCATCACAGCCTCACGGAGGGAACAACACTGACTCCTTCCCAGGATTAAGGGATCCAGGCCAGTGCCGTATCCCACACTGCCCCCTCAAGCCTGTGCCTCCAGCTCTACCTCCCCCTCCCCGGGAGAGGGTGGGCCTGCCCCGCACTCTCTCCTCCAGTCCTCTTCTGCCGGAGCCTTCCAGGGTCAGGGCGGGGATGGGGGGGTAGGGAGAAGGATCTAGCAGAACACAGCAATGTCCTTCTACTGGTGGGCGTTCTTTGTGGTTCTCTGTGGCTCTCCAGGCTCTAGGCCATGGCAAGTGTCCAGTGTGGGCTCCTCTGGCATGATCCAGGGACCAGCTCTTGGGAGGGATTGTACTCTGCTGACTTATTATAGCATTCCTGCCCCAGGGGCCACCCCAAGCCTCTCAGATGTCCTCACAGCTGCCCCTCTTGGTTCCCCTTAGCAGTGGCACTAGTCAGCCTACATTTGTGGCATCCACATGGCCCCTCCCAAACTCAGGCATTTATACCTCCCCTACTGTTGGGATCCCATGCAGCCGTGCAGCTGCCCTGTCCCTAGTCCTGCCCTCCCTGGTGCACAGCCAGCCCCCACCAGCAGAACCCTCCTGGGGAGCAGCCTCCAGTTCCCTAGGCCCTCCCACCTCAGCCTGAGTCTCCGCGGCTCAGGCCCTGCTCAGGTGGGAGGAAGGCACACGTGCCAACCGCCTTCCAGAAGGTTCTCCTGGAGACTTCTGGGCTCTGAGGTGGAAGTGGCAGGAAAGCACTTTGGCATCCTCCCCAGCTGCAGCTTAACTTCTCTGTCTATTCTACTGACTGTCTCCAATAACTGCTAGTCCTTGCTAGATGGACTGCTCGTGGTAGTGGGTTTGGGCCGCAGGGCCTATTGACCAACTCAGGCCACGTTCAGGATATATCATGAAGCCGTGCTGCAGAGCCTGGGGTTCCTAATTGCCTGCTGTCCTGGGCTTATCCACTTCTGCATCAAGCTTCTGGGCTCTCTCTCCAGGGCAGCTCTTGCTTTGTGTGAGCCAGTCCCTTGGGAAGTGCAGGAGTGGGACCGTCCCTGAGATCCCCAGGCAACACAGGTAGTAGATCCGCGTGGACAGCACCTCCTTCCACTCCAAGGGTGAGGCTGCTCAGCCTCCCCTAATTTCCTTTCCCTTCTTCCTATAACCCTTCTAACACAGCCTAGTTCTTGCCCCAGAGCTTCTGAGATTATTTTAGCACAAAATACTAGGGCAACCGTTAGTTAAATTAAGAGAGAAATTAATAACGGTTGGCAGATACTAAGACCCAGTTCAGGTCCGTTCTTTCCCTTTGCAGTGCTGGTGGGGTGAGCACAAGTGTCACCATGCCAGCTTCCAGTCACCAGGGAGAGTGACAGCAGGACTCCTACCTGGCCCAGCTGCTGGGCAGTGTCAACCAGAGACACCCCAGCCTCAGCCCCAGGGTCTTCTGGGAGCAGGCGGAAATTGCACTGCTCAGATAAGAGCCACCTAATTAATAAGAAACCTAAAGAAGACCCAGTTTGTGCTCCGCAGTGAGTCTCCTTTTACAAATGCCACAGACCTGTGGCCATTCAGGGACCACATGGCCACAATGGGCCTAATTGTCCTTTATTGCAGAACAGTGGAGAGCCGGAATGGCTGTGGGAAACAGGTATCACCCAGTCCCACAATCCTTCTTTTCTATTGTTTCTGAGCAGAGAAATTTCCCTCACATACGAAACCCAAAGGATTATTTTCCTTGGTGCCAATATTGATTTTGAAGTAGGGGTAGAGGCTTCGTGGGCTTGTATTGAAGTGCTGGTAATAGAAACCTGTAACCGGAGCCGGCCTGACCACGCTATGCCTGCTGGGCCACCTGTGTGGGGCTCCGTTTATATCCAGTTCTCAGTTCTCTCTCGAGGGGGCACTGGCTTTGTGGGCCCACCTCCCCAGAGAAGCGTGCGCACCAGCTCCTGAGTGGGTGGAGGCAGGTGGGGGCGAGAGCGGGAGCGAGGTTCTCCTGCTCACTGGAGTCCAACTCCGAACCCTTCGTGTTAGTCTCCTCGGGCTGCTGTTACAGTGCCACAGAAACGGTGACACGATGACAGAGGGTAGAAGCTCCCCATCAAGGCGCAGGCAGGGCTGGGGCCATCTTGGGGCTCAGAGGCCAAATCTGTTCCTGGTGTCTCTCTCAGCTTTGCAGGCAATTGGTGGCTCTCCTTGCTTTGTGGACACTTTGCTCCAATCTCGGCCCCGGCCAGGCACAGGGAGAGCCCTGTACCTGTCCTTGTGTTTCCTCCTCCTCCTCCAGGACACCTGTCACACTGGATTAAAGGTCCATCTTAGTGTACCACGACCTCATCTGATACCGTCCTTACAGCAGGGAAGACCCCATTTCCATTTAAAGCCACATTCAGGAGTATAAGGAAGAGGACTGTCACCTATTTTTTTGGTGGACACAGTTTAACTCCTAACACCTTCTGCTGTTTGAATCACAGTGGGGGTAGATTTCTGGAATCCTCCATACCTAGCTAGCCCATTTGGTGTCTTCCCCAGTGCTTGGAAAAAGTGTTCCTGGGATTCCAACGGCAAAACGATGATTGTAATGAAGGTTACACAAAACCCAAGCTGATGCATGTAAGATAAATGGAGAGCATCACAATCAAATCATAGCGGAACTAGCAAGATATTGATGAGGTCTCTTCTCCACAAATCTCAAATTCTTTCTATCCACTGGCCTTGGGTGCAACAGTCGTGATGCTCCTGTATCTTCCCCTGAGCTCCTGAGCTCTCCCCGTGAAAGCACACACTTGCCGCGTCCTTCTGACTTCTGGTCCCTTTAATTCTACTCCTTTGTCACCAACACCCATCCTGTTTCCTGTGCCAACAGACCAACGGCTTTGCTCTTATCTTTGCTCCCTGGCAGCACAGCTCTGAGCTGTGTTCCTGGATGGGGTGTAATTTCCCCCAGTGTGCATGGAACATTCCACCCGTCCCATCCCTCCATCTGACTCCATGTCGGCTTGAGAACTTCACACTGGCCAGTGTTGGTAGTCAGGGCTCGGGGTAGCTGAAGGAGCCCCAATCAGGGAAATGGCTATTGCGGTTAGCTGGGAGCCATAAGTTCCACCTGATAATAATCATCCACCTGATAATAATCATACATTAAGTATGCCTGTGATGCACCTGTAAAGCTAAAAGGTATATAACCGGGTGAAAGCGGTCAGAAGGATGCATGCCGATGCCTTCAGCTCAGCTCTTGAGCCACGGGGCTGTGTGGGGGGAAGTCGGGTGTTGATATCCCAGGGCCTTTCCAGAGACGCCTCTAGCGCCCTGCCTGGGTTGAGTCCTGCAGTGGTGCCCAGCATCCAGGAAACCAGGACACTCCCTGTCAGGGGGGCACCTGCTCTGGACAGAGCCTGTGGCACCTGGTCCAGGGGGCTTTGCTCTCTCCAGAGGGTCCACTCGTGGCTTTGCAGGGGTGGGATGAGGCATTTTCGCAGCTGCGTGAAGGCTGGACGAACCCTCCTGGGAACTCCTTGGTTTAGCTCCATACCTGCTGCCCGCGGGCTCCCCTTGGGGGGATTCCATACCTGGGTCTGAGCCTTCTTATTGCTTGTTTGAGGGATCTCAGCTGGGCCTGGTCTTTGTCACTGCTGCTTTCCAAACCCCAACCCTATTACTGTTGCTTAGTCTTCTATTTTCTTACTTGTGTGGCTTACAAAAAAGTCCTCACTATTGTCTGACTCTGTTACAGTGCAGTTAACTGACTACAGTCAGTTGAGGATGCTTATCCTGGTTTCATTTTCACTATATTACAATGAAGCGGCATTGAACAGACCTGTGTGTATTTGTTTATACAGCTTTCTGTTTCTTAGAATTAATTCTTCTAAGAGAAATTGCTATATACAGAGGCATGCATGTATATACTCACGTATATACATATATGCTTGGAGGTATGTATACACATATCATGTTATGGTATATGTGTAGATGTGAAACATTTGATATATATATATATATATATATCACCAAAAATTGGCCTTGATGTTATCCAAATATGCTTTTCTTGCACTATCTTTAGGGCTTGTGGTCAGACTGCTTGGGTTCAGATCCCAGCCCTCTCCGCTCATGGTCAGCATAGACTCTCTGGGCCTCAGCCTGCTCATCTGTGAAATGCCTCGTGACCTTGCAGGGTTGGAGATTCAGTACAATAGTGCCTTGCTGTCCCTGGCCCAGAGCCTGGCACCACTCCAGCTCTCAGCCAGGGTCCGTAGTGTTGGCTTTCAGGATCAACTGACTTCAGAACAATGGCAAAGTCAGTCAGAAAAGCAGCGGACAGAGACCTCAAGGTCACCTTCACCACTGACATCCTGGGTTCCAGCAATGGCCGGCTAGCTCCCTGCCCACAGTGTAGATCTGGCACAGGACTCAGAGGGGGAGCTGGATGTGTTCCAGTTGACGCACTGTGCCCTGTCCCTGCGTTGTTCTGGGCTAAGTGGAGGCAGAAGGGGAAGGACTGGTGTGGGAGGTGAGGCTTCCAAAGGGTCGTTTCCTGTGCGGAGCACCGAGGGCTGGTACCGTGGCCGGCAGAGAGCCCGCTCTCCTGCTGTGGGGTGCAGGGCTTGATGCTGTCCTCAAGATACTCCAGATCTTAGAGGCAGGAAGAAGTCCCCTCAGAGTTAAATAGAAGCCCTCTCTTCATTAAGAAGTTCCTGGGGACAAAATAAAACCAGAAGATTAAACCCCCTTGGCAGTTAAACCTCAAAGAAGTGAAAGTCCAAGGGAGCCAAAGTTGGAATTAAATTATTTTTGCCTTTGTGAGTTAAAAGTCAAGGAAATCAAAGACCAAGCATCAGGCTCCCTGGCTTTTAGTTCATCGCTATTTGAGCCAGAAACTGTGTGTGTGTGTGTGTGTGTGTGTGTGTGTGTGTGTGTGTGTGTGTGTGTTTGGGGGGGGGGGCGCTGGGGAACAGCTCAGGGCCTTGCACAGGCTAAGCAAGGGCCTGTCACCAAGCTGCACCCCAGCACGCCCAGGTGCTCCTGATGGGAGGTGCTGGTGGATGGGACTCCTCCTGCGGCGGGGCTCTCCTCTGTTGGGCAGGGCAGGGGCTGCTCACCTCAGCCCCACAGGGCAGTGGGGACTGTTGGTTTCCTAGGGCTGCCGTAACTAAGGACCACAAACGGGGTGGATTCAAACAAGCTCATTTTATCGTCTCACAGCCGTGGAGGCTAGAAGTTCCATGCCCAGCTGCCATCAGGTCGGTTGCTCCTGCCAGCTTGGAGGCAGCACCCACGCAGGCCTCTCTGCAGCTGGTGATGCTGCTGGGGACGGCTGTGCTCCTTGGCTTGCAGGTGCATCTCTCCGCTGTCCACCTCCAGCTCCAAGTGGCCTTCTTTGCATCTCCCTGTGTCATTTTCTAAGACACTATTTTGGATTTAGGAACCACCCAAATTTATATTGCCTCATCTTGATCCTCAACTAAGTACATCTGGAAAGACCCTGAATCTAGATAGGGCCACACTCTGACCTTCTGGACAGACACCTTTAGGGAGTGTTCACGCCTCCCAAACTCAGGCCTTATCCCACACTGTCTGGTTCAGAGTCTGTGGGGTGAAGCCTGGACCCCAGGACTTTCCCAAAGCTCTCCAGGTGATTTTTTAAAAATATTTACTTATTTGCTTTGGTTGTACACAATGCGTTTATTTTTACATGGTGCTGAGGATCGAACCCGGGCCGCGCACATGGTAGGCGAGTGCTCTACTGCTTAGCCACATCCCCAGCTCTCTCCAGGTGATTTTGATGCGTGGCCATGGCTGGGAATGTTGCTGCCTGAAGTGATGGCCGCTTGGAGCAACAATGCCTCGGGAATAAGTTCAGAGGCAGACTGGAAACAAACAGCCTCTTTATTCTGCTAGTTTCTCTCTCCGGCTCCAACAACAACTCCAACACCATCCACACTCCTACAACCACCACCACACCACACAAAATGGTGTTGACCCCGTCCACAATCCCCCGGGCCAAGTCTCGTGAGACCATGCAAATGGCACCGACCTGATCCACAATGTCCCGGGCCAAGTCTCACGAGACCATGGAAGGTGGTAATGCTTATGGCTCACAGCTAACTGCAATCTTAGCTATCTCCTTAATTAGGGCTCCTGCATGGGAAGCTGGCTTAGGCCTTGGGAAGGTGAAGGAGTCCCTCATGTGAGCCGCTTTCCAAAGCACCCAGGACCTGAGGGGACAGAACAACAGTCCAGTCCCAGCAGCCCCGTAGAGGGCAGGCCAGTGCCAGCCTCAGCACCCAGGGGTGTCAGAGCAAGGGGCGGGAAGGCGGGCTCCTTCTCTCACATCTGAGGACGCCCTTTGGTCTACAGCAGTTGGCTCAAGTCCTTTACCTCGGGGTCATACTCGGGTGGGGGAGGCCTGCCTCCTGCACTCTGGGATGAGCCCACCTGCTCCCTGGTGCCTTCTGGCGAAGCCACCTGCTGCAGCGGGCAGCCCCGTCCCCGCTCACTGGAGACAGCTCTCTCCCCAGTCTGCTCAAGAGCCTCTGCTCTTGCCGTCTCCCTTTGAGCCCAGCCCCAAGTGTGCCCCGCAGGGCCTGCTCTCCGGCCCGGCGGGCCTGGCTGCTACGAGCTTCCTGCTGCTCTCCTAAGTCAGCTGCTTTCTCAATTAAGCGTGTGGCCTGTCTTACTTTTTTCTTTTTTATTAATTAAATTCTCTCTCTCTTTTTTTTTTTTCTCTCAATTACTAAATAAAGCATGTTGGGCCTGCCCCCTTGGCCTGGTCTGAGTGCTTTTCCTCCTCCTATTCCTCATGGCTTTGGTTTTTCTGACGTGTGTCCCTGTCATCTCTCTTGTGAGGCTTCCCTGGTGAGAACAGGAATAGCAATGTCCCAGGTGTGTTTGAGCCATCCCTGTCCACAGGCGCTCTGCTCCTCAGGATCCCTCCTGGGTGGACAAGCCACTCAGCGATGTTCTCCCGTGGCGATGCTGGGCAGGCCTGGGCTTGCCTGTTTCTGCTGTCCCTGCCCTCAGGCTTGCCCCCGCAGGGCACAGGAGGCACTCGGCCACGCCCTCCAGGCCACCCTGACACTTGCCTGAGCGTACTGCTTTGAGTGGCTCCCGCTGATCTTGGGGCCTTCTTGGGAATCTGTGCAGATTGTGATCCTTTAGATTTCTGTTGATCTTGCCACAGACTCTGTTGCCCGAAGTGGCTCCCCGCTCCCCTGAGAAAGCAGGTCCTCCCGAGGTGCGCCTAAGGCTGCAGACCTGTCAGAGTCCGTGGGACAAGCTTCTGATAGGCTCCAGTGAAGGTCGTGCTGTCCACACATCCTGCCTGCTTCCCCCATAAACAAGCACCAGATCTGCCTGCATCTCCCTTCCTCTAAGATTCGTCCCTCCTGGCTTCTCCTGAAACACTTCTGGATGTTGGTGGAGATCCCACCCTTTCTCCCTCCCCTTAGTGAAATCTTTCTCCAGTGGATCCTCCTAGTCTGACTTAGTTTTACTTTTCCCAATGCTGCTGTTCTGACTTTAAGCTTAAAGCTCTTTTCCCCTCCTTTCTTTATTAAATGTCACTGTGATTTCTCCTTGATTTCTGAGCAAACATGATTCCTAGAGACAACATATAACAGGTTCAGGCCTTCACAGCTTTGGTTGATAGCAAATTGTTTCTCTTCCTTAATCCTGAATGGAACACTTAAAAAAAAAAATACCAGACACCCTGTTTCTTTTTATATGTTTATTACTAAAAATCTACCACCTACTGGGGTCAGTTTGGCTCTCTGAGGTCTAAAGCCAGGATCAGAGCTTTTGCATTGAACAAATCCAGAGCTGACTTGAGACCCTGTGGGGTATTCAGTGTAGTCCCTCCAGCTTTGGCCTGGCCTACGTGGGTGAAGTAGAATAGGAGACCACTCCATTACTTCCCATCTCCCCAGGCTTGGTCCCCTCACCCCAAAGCTAGGACGGTCTCTCTGCAGTTGCCTCACAGTTTAGGAGCCTTACCTGAACTACTGGTATGCATCTTAAGGTGTCCCTGGGGCGTGGCTCAAGGTCAAGCTGCTGCAGCTGGCACACCAGGGCCGCCCACATAGCTCGTGTTTGCTTCATACACCTGCTTGGCCCCTGTGGCACAGACCTTTGCTGAGGCCCAGGGTCTGTGCAGCTTCCTCCTGACTGCTACCACCTGCCCAAAGTTGCTTAGGTTGTCACAGCCTAGGAGCACTTGTTAAGGTGTGCAGAGCCTATGCTTGGTCAAGGTCAGGGCCTGCTGCCCTCCCAGTATAAAATAAAACTACCCAGTGCTCCAATGACTTACCAAAGTCAAATCTTAAAAATCTTACCCAGACTGTCTTAAATCTGCTTGTTCAGCCTGTAGAAATTAAGAGAAACCATCAATATTCCAGATCTGCAAGGTCTCATTATAGCCTCAACTGAAGAGTGTCTTGTGCAATTCCAAAGGGAAGCCTAGGTCAGATGGTGGCTTAGGTGTGTAAAGACACCAGGATTAAAATTAGACCTACCTGCTGAACCACAAGCAAAGACAACAGCTACCAGGATGCGTGGGGCCAGGAGCTGCAGACCAAGGACATCTGCTCTTTGCTGGCAGGAGGGACATGGGGCCCATCATCCTTGATCTCTTTCCCTGCCTTCTCAATCAGGTCATTGACCCCAATTCCCTTGGGAAAAGCAAGGAACTGGGGTGTTTACAGACAACCTTTTCATGGAAATCAGTATAGCAAGGAGAAGCTTCCACATGCTGTATTATGACTGAGGAGGAGTTGGCTGCCTTGTGGAATTTAGCCCTATTTTGGGTTGTCACCGACAAGTCTTGTGTCAGCTTGCAAGCGGTCAACATCACACAAGAATCTAATACTTGTGTATCCATCTGCCCTTCTTCAAGTGTTAACTTAATTTACCCTGGACTCTTTCACCTGAAATCCAATTAGTAACTGCGGGTTGGTAGGGTTCCAATGTCCACAGAAAGTTTCAATCTAGACATAAATTTCAGCATGATACTAGTATCGTAATTTGTCTGAATCCTTGCCAGTTATAATATTTGCAGAATTGGCTCTTGTGAGGTCATTGCAGTTCTGCTTTGTGTCCTTGGCTCTAGGATGCAAACAAAGGGCAAAGGTGGCTTATTTGTTTCCAGTTGAGCCTGAGCCCCTCGGCGTTGTAGGTTAAGGCAGAGCTCAAGTGAGGTTCACACCTCAGGGCTGTCCACAAGCCACTGGGGCTACAGGGTGGGCTTGGGGGATGGAACATTGCTTCTCCTCTCCCCCATGTGCTCACCTAGAGAAGGCTAAAATGAATGCTTGGGGTTGGATTGGAATCAGAGGGATCAGCATAGATTCATCGTTTCATGAAGTTTGTTGGAGCAATAATAAGAAAGTAGAGATGCATGCATTCTCACTGGTTAGTGCATATACACATACTTCTTAGTTGTGCCTACTAAGAGAGCCTAGAAGCAATGCACTTACAGTAACACTGAGCACACCTGCTGGCCACATCATGATCTCTAAGCACCATTCTCTAATTAGAGGAAGCAGGGGATGTCATGCTGCTGCAAGGAAAATGCAAGATGAGCTCAGAACCACCTGCAATGCCACGAAGTAAGGATCTGCTCAAGAAGGCATGAGAGCTTGCGGAAAGAACACAGGCGACCTGTAATTCCAATGGCTTGGGAGGCTGAGGCAGGAGGATCACGAATTCAAAGCCAGTCCCAGCAACTTAGCAAGGCCCCGAGAGTCTCTAAGTAAAAATAAAAAATAAAACAGGCTGAGGGGTGTGGCTCAGTGGTTAAGTACCCCTGAGTTCAATCCCTGATACCCAAAACAAAACAACACAAAACACAAGCATCAACTGGAAGGAACTGATAGTGGAAGGGTAGACAGCCAGAGCCACTGCCATTTCAGCAACAAAATATATGATGATGGCATTGAATTTTAATATAAAGAATGAAGCAAAAACCCATCACGAGTTCATACCAGTATAAATAATTAAGTAAATAAGGGAGAAATAGAATTTTGATTACCAAATAAAGAGAAAAAGAGGGAAATAGAGGAAAACCACATAGAGCTGTTTGTGCACACTCTTTCTAGGAGACAAGGGCCACCCACTCTAGCTACTCATCCAGGAGCTCTCAATTCTCAGCTTATAATTCACAGATGTAGTTGTTAGAAGAACTCTCCACAGACTAGCTACTTTAATCTCGTGTTTACCCTTCTGCCTGCATACTGGTGGTGCTGGGAGCTGAAGGAAACCTTCAGGTCACAAAGGATCACCTGGTCAGGGCACCAGGTGAGTCCCAGAATGGGTGACAGGGTTGTTCTTGGAAGCCGCTCCTTCCCTGAGATGGCTAGAAATGCTGTAACTATGTTCAACAGCGGCCACAGCAGGTGCATACATCCATTGAGCCCCAGCCGAGTTCATCACCGAGGCGGCTTCCTTCCATCAGACCCCAGCTGCCCTCACCGCTTAGGCCATGGGCATGAGGAAGGCGGGCATGGAAGGCGGGTATGGGAAGGCGGGCAAGGGCGAGTGTCAAGACCTGCTGTCAGGGAGGCAGGCCAAGGGCACCTGTGAGCATGGCGCCACGGCACTGGGCCCCTCCCAGGCTCAGGCAAGCAACCCCTCAAGCCTGGAAGTTTGGGGGCCGTCAGCCTCTGGCTTGCCCTGCCCAAGTGAAAGCTGGCACGGCTTGAGACCCAGGCTCAGCAGCACCTTCAGCTGCAATCCCCAGTCTGGACCGTCCTGACGTGTGGCCAGCAAGCCTTTCCTGTCTGGTTCCCGACACCCTCTTCTATTGTCCCGTGCTATGTGGAGCACCTGACTCCTGACTTTTAAATCAGCACCAACAAGAATCATTCCATCCAGGGAGATAGCGAGGGAAGCTGGGCGTGAGCCTGCACCACTACTGCTTGTCTGGGTTCCACGCAGATAGGTCAGGAACCCTGGTGACAGCGGTGGACAACCTGTCCCAGCGCCAGGTGATGCATGCCCACTGTCCCACTGCTTAGTCCGAGCGACTCCACAGGACAGCAAGAGTGGAACTTGAATTGATCACCTGGTTTGGACGTAAGTATTGATGGATCAAAAGTGGCCCTGGCCGAGGAGGTCATGAGGGCCCTGGAGCCCACTGGTGACCACTGTGAACCCCTCTGCTGACTGTGAGAAAATAGTAGGAGAACCCTGGCCCTACCAGTGCCAATCGCCAAATCCTGTCCCTGAAGATAGATAGGGTCCTCATTCCACAGAGCGAAGAAAGGGGTCGTCTAAGGTCAGGTAACTTGCTCACACTCACCCAGCCGCAGCCTATGGAGGCGGGAGTCAGTGCCCACTGTGGCACGTGTGACGTGTGATGAGAACTGCGAGCCCACACCGCAAAGAAGCCCGAGCAATGTGATAGTGTCTCGTTGGGAACCATCTGGGTCCAGGAACAGGTCACGGCACCTGGGGGGACATTCTCACCAGAGGGACACTACCCATGACCCCCTGAGCAGCAGGATCACTGAAGGCCAAACCCAAATTTGCACAGTTGTCTTTAAAAATAATGATACACAGAAAGGTCAATGTAAGAGCCCTAATTGAGGATAGCTAACATGGCGGTTAGCTGAGAGCCATAAAAGTGTTCAAGTATTTTCACCTGATATTCATGCATTTATCTAAGAATCTTTTTATGCCCGTGAACACTGTGTGACGCACCTGTAAGCTCGAGCTGTAAGCACTTGTCCTTGTTAAGGCAAAATGTATTTAACCGGGTGAGGTTAGTTAGAGGGTTGGTTGGAGTTGGAGTGGTTGGAGTTGGAGAGGTTGTTGGAGCCGGAAAGAGAAGTTAGAAGAAAGAAGAATAAAAGAACTTTTTCATTTCCGGTCTGCCTCCGAGTTTTCTCCCGCGGTATCGTTTCTGCAAGCGGCAATTGCTGTAGGCGGTGACAGGTCAAGATCAGTGTGACCAGATCAGCGTGGAGCATCTAAAACAGGACACCATTAGTATGGGAATACCCTTTCCCAAATGCTCACCAACACTGGTCATTTTCCAGCCATTTAATCGTTGGCATTTTGGCAGGTGGGAAATAGCACTGCCCTGTTGTTGCTTTCTAGTGTGTATTGACAAACGTGGTGGTGTGCACTGCTGCTCTGACTTGCACTTATGTGAGTGAGGTGAATATCTCCAGAGTAAGTGTGAGGAAGTCAGTTTGACTGTTTGCCAAAAATATGTATACTCCTTTACGTGTGAACTTTACTTACAGAAAAGTATCGTTTCTTGTAACAGGACACAAAGGCGTGGATGACACCCCACGCGGAGTGTTCACAGCCCACGTCATGCCAGGCGCTGGCCGGGTACTCAGGCTTATTTCTCATTCCCTGCTGACAACCGTCCATTGGAGGCACAGATGGGAGCAACACAGCAGAGAGGGATGAGGATGCATCCTCAAGTCACGGAGCTGATTTGTCACGGCACTGCTGCATTTGCAACATCTGGAAATAACCTAGATGGCTGTTGGTTAGGGAGCTGGCTAAACAGATTTTAGGACAGATGTGCAGGGGACACTGGACAGCTGCCTGGGTGCTGACTGCCTGCTAAGGAAAGACATCTGACATGTGGTATTAGGTGAAAAAGTCAGTGGAAAAATAGTGTCCACCCATTTAGCCACGTTAACATGTTCTAAATGCATCCATATAAATATCTGCTTCTGTGCAGACATTATCTAGAAAAATATGTAAGAAACTTACATAGGGCCAGATGTGGTGGCATCCAGCTGTAATCCCAGCTACTCTGGAGGCAGGAAGATGGCAAGTTCAAGGCCAGCCTGGGCAACCCTGTTTCAGAATAATTCTTTTTTGAAAAAAAGGCTGGGGATGTAGTTCAGATGTAGAATTCTCCTGGGTTTGATTCCCAGTACCGGGGTAGGGGAGGAAGAGACTGAGGGGGAGAGAGAGTAAGAGAGAGGGAGGGAGGGAGAGAGAATCCACGTAGGATATATAACCTACTTGTTGTTAATTGTGGGACATAAGAATGGGGATGGAGGAAGGGAGCCTTATATAATCTATACACTTCCAGAGTTTGATTTTTTTAAAAATCCCATGAGTATGTATTGCTCAGACATTAAAAAAAAAGTGTGTTTTAGCTGAATATAATGCTCAATGCTGTTCTAAGAATTAAGTAGTTAATAGTGAAAGAACCCATTCTCCTCCTAACTTAGAGCTGGACCTCAGTGAATGTTAACGCTGAGTCTAAAGTGAACCTGGCCCTGCATACACAACGCGTCACTAGTGATTGAAGGGCCAGCTGTGAACTGAGGGCTGGGTTCCACTCTTTGAGCAAGAACACTGACTGCTCTAGATGTTTATTTTCCATTAAAGTAACAAGAGAAGTAGCATCTGATTGTGTAACTCACAGGACAGCCACAAGGATAAGTGTGTTGTGAGAAAATAGTCCTAGGCCTAGCTCCAGAGAGCTCTAACACCTGAGCTCCGCCGTGGGCAGGTGTGAGGCACTGGAGCCTCGGGTGCCGTGGAGATGTTCAAGGGAGGGCCTCGTGCAGCTCATAAAACTCCACTTGGAACGCTGGACTTGGGTTTGAGGTGAGTGAAGGCGTCATGGAAAGTGAACTAGGCAGTCCCCAAGTGCCGTCAGATGCACCCAAACCCAAACAAACCAAAATAACCGAGGGAGGGTGCAGGAGCCCTGTTTGGGGATTGGCTTGAATTGCGGTTGACTATGAGCCGTGGAGATTTGGCCTTTGTCGCCACCCGTAGTCTCACGGGATTGTTGCGGGATCTCGAGTGACTTGGCCAAAATTGCTGATCGGGTCAGCGCCATTTTAGGGTGTGTTTTTTGGCGTGTGTTAGTCGTTATTAGAACCAGAGAGAAAAGTTATCAGAATAAAAAGCTGTTTGTCTCCAGTTTGCTTCTGAAGTTTTTCCCGCAGCTCCGTTGCTCCAAGCGCTTCAGGCAGCAACAGGAGGGCACATGGAAATGTGTCACACTGAATCCTTTTAATCAACTCTATTATTTTCATAAAAAGGTGGTGGACTTTGAGGTTCTGATGAGGATGCAGAAAGGGCGAGGGCAGTGCTCTCTCCTGACAGCTACACACTCTGCACAATTGAACCCACCAGGCTGCTGAGGTCAAAAGGCAAAGGAGAGTCTGAAATCCAAAATCAAATGAGGCTCCTAGAAGAACCTGGCCTACCTGAACCCCAGCAGGGAGGAAGATGAGGCCAACTTAGAGCGGGTAAGGTTTTCACTTGCACGTGATGTTCAGCTTCCAACCCCAAATCACCAGACACAGGATGGAAAGGAACAGAGCCTGATTGTCAAGAGTCTCATCAGCAAAGCCAGACTAAGAACGACCCCTGAAGTTGGGCCTTTCAGACAGGGGACTTAAAATAGTGGAGTTACTAGATAAAAGTTCAAATGGGAAAGATTCACAGTGTTCACAAGCAGGTGTGGCATTTGGCACAGAGCTGGAGACTGTGACAGAGAATCAAGTGAAAACATGAGGAAAAAAGAAAAAGAAAAAACCAGTCATGGTGGCAGAGATGAGGGAACCTGACAGGTCCACCAGCCAGCGTGGCACAACGGAGGAACAAAACAAAACAGTGAAGGTGGGCCACTGTGAATTCACCCCAACACACACACACACACACACACACACACACACACACACACACACACATGTGGTGTGGGCGGGAGGCCAAACAGAAGAGGGCACCAAGGACCAAGGGCGACATCGCAAGTCTGACTACCTTGTCACCATGGGGGTCTGAGGAGGTCTCTCCAGAGGCAGCGGAGGCTCTCCTGAGAACTTCAGGCTCTTGGCACATCACAGGTGTGTCAGGGTGTGTCAGATTTTAGCAAAGAGGAAGAGCTTTGTTATAAGATGTGCACTCTGAGAGCGTGGCCCACCTCAAGAGTGAGGAGCGCTTTGGGGGTCCTGGGCTCTTCTTTTAAAGGCAACTTCGCCAGGGGTAGACATGGGCAGGATGAGGGGATGGCATCTGTTGGGTGATCACGAGACGGATTGTGGTGGTCTGGCTATTTTCAGGATCCTGAGGTGGCATCTGGAATATGCCCTAGATTATAGGTTTTTAAAAATATTATATCTCCTTCTGCTTAATCTCTTCTAAAAATGGCTGCATTTGTACACTGCACAGGGCAATGTACACGTGAGTGAATTTCCATTAACCTGAAGACTGTGAGTGAGCATGTGTGGGTTTCCCAGAGATCTGGGAGTGAGGGGTCTGGGGAGAACTGGCTTGGGGCGTGGGGAAGGGGTGAGGAGCTTTGCACAAGATTAAAGCCACAGTCTCGTGGTCCTTCCCTTGGTCTCTTCCCACTAGCTTTTATTTCCTTTTCTATCCCAACTCAGCATGTGTAACTGGACTCCCAGAAAGAGGAGAGCGGAGCCAAAGGGCAGAAGGCCAGGAGGCCAGAGAGGACCAAGAGGGAGAAGTGATAACAGGAGAGACCCTGGCCTCACCTAGATCACATACTGGACACTGAGACCCACGAGTGACACGGGGCACTGCGGGTGTGAACGCTGAACGCGGCGCGTCATTCGAGCCTACCTATGCTGGAGCTGCCGCGTCTCCTGGGCCCTGGTGCCGAGTCCCGGGTCTTCCTGCCGTGCTCGGTTCCCTCCGTGCACCTGCAGCTCTGGCCTTCCCTGGAAGCGCCTCCCGCCCCGGTGTGGCCGGCTTGCAGAGTTGTTCTCCAGGCTGCTCTAGAAGCCCTCGGCGCTGGGCTTTCCTGTGAGCACGGCCCCTTCCCCGTCCCCCAGTGCAGAAGCTGGCATCTGTGAGTCCCGACTGCTGGCCTGGGTGGGGGTGGAGGGTGTTCTTTGTTGCGTTACTTCATCCTGCTCTTTGGCAGGCCCTGTGCCCCTAGGTCTCCGGGGTGGCATTTCTGTGCCCCTGCCCTGGCCCCCACCCCTGCTGGAGCTCTCTCCTGTCCTGGTCCAGGATGGCTCCCTGACACTCTGCAGGAGTGGGGGACTTTCTTTTCCTGTTCTTTACCTCTGGACAAGTGCTCCTGGCCTGTGCCCAGGAGGCAGCTAGCTTAGTCCCCCACCCACCCCTGCAACAGCTGAAGGCTCTGCTCCCCAACAGAAGGGACAAACATCAGGGTCTTTCCCTACATGGCTGCCTATCCCTCCCCCAGGCCCACTCCCCCAGGGAGCTTATCCTTTCTCCCCGAGTCCCTAACCTTTCCTGTGAGCAGCCCGGGAGTCTGCAGAGAAGAGCCCAGATGGAGGCCAGCACCCCCTGTCCTGAGCTCCCAGGGGCTCTGCGATCTTGGAGGGGCTGCCCTCAGTCTTGGACCCTCAGTCAAGTTTGAGCCAAAATCTTTCCTGCTTGTCTGTTGGATCCATGAATGAAGAAGACAGAAAGCCTTTCTTTTTTTTCCCCCAGAAAAACAAAAGTGAAGAGAAATTATTATAAAGACACCTGCACCCAAAGAAAAATTTCAGGCAGGATTATGAAACCAGAGAGAAGCTCAAATCAATGAAGAATGTTGAAATGTTAAGCATTAAGTAAAGATGACATCCTCTTTCTTTCCCAGTTTTCATCATCCCAGAAGATCAGCGACTGCTACAGCAAAAATAGTAGCAGCGCAACTGTGTTCACAGCCCAAGGAAAAGCACAAGGAAGGACAGGAAGCGCGCCGGGGCTGGAGGGGAGCAGGGACTGTGCTGCCGTGAGGTCCTTCCTCTGTGCAGGGAGCTGTGATATCACTGGAGGTATGTCGTGGTCACACACACAGTATCCATATTCCTGTGGGATTTGCCCTTTCCTCCTCTTCAGCAACCTTTTGGGAAGATCCCGGGTGTTCCAGCCTCTTGGATGTGAAGAACTTGGGTGGTCCCTTGATGCAGCAGTCTTGCCCCCAGCACCCACCAGCTGTTCTACGGAACCTGAAATGGGAAGTTCCTTCTCACCTCCTGCTCTCCCAGGCCCCTTTGTCTTCCGGTGTTTTGAAGTGTGGGAGGAGGGATGGAGGGAGGGAGGAAAGGGACAGAGTCTCTGCACTCGCCAGGGGCACTGTGGTCCGCCCCGGGCAGCCACGGGTGGCTGCTGAACTGCAGGTGTGTCCACACCCCTGCTCCCCTGGGCCACACACATGAGGTTTCGGGGCTTGTTGGGGGCAGGGCTCCCACTTGGTCCCGAAGGCTTTCACTTGCCCTTGCCAGGCTCAGGCTCTCCCCTGAGCTCTATGCCCCACACTACCTGCACGAGAGCCTCCTCTCCACGCTCGGAGCTGCCTGACAGTCAGCCTGGGTCTCAGGAAACTTGGGGTCCCTGCCAGGACTAGGGTGGGAGATAGCTGCTCCCAGAGTGGCCCGCTCCTCTGTCCTGCCCCTGACACCCGGCCTCCTTCCCTTGTGCTGAGAGAGGCAGGCGAGGCCCATATGCTTCATCAGAGGACGTCCAAATGGGGAGTGGGCCTTCCTTTCTTCAGGTGCCCACAGTCTCCGTGGGGACACTCTTAGGGCTCCTCCTGTGGCCCAGATGTCACTCCGCTTCCCAGCCCTCTGCTACTCAGGGGGGTTTCCAGTCTTTGGCACAGACTACGTGCTCGTGGACTCATGCCAAACTTCTCTTCTACACCCCTGAAAATGAGTCTCCACAAAGCCAGGGATGCACAGGAGAAATCTGTTAAATACTAGTAATAATTGCATTTCTTTTGATCTCTATAAGTAGGTCGGTTGGTCAATTCTCCATAGCTTGGTATACAACTGATGAATGTAAGTAGTTTACAAATATTAGTTTAAAAATATCATTGTAGTGGGCTGGGAATGTGGCTCTGTGGTAAAGCTCCTGGCCTAGCATGGGCGAGGCCCTGGGTTTGATCCCCAGCACTGCAAAAAAAAAAAAAAAAAAAAAAAAAAATCATTTTATTTTTACAAAAAAGAGAGGAAAGGTATGTTTGTGCCTCCTATTTTTTAAAAACTTATTTTCTTTCTTTCTTAAACACAAAAACAATCTATATGCATTGTCAAAGATGTGGAGAGCAAGGATAGGAGACAGAAGGGCAAAATGATGGAGCATAGCCACCATCAGGACGGACCTCGTCCTGCTGCCTCTCCTCTGCGCCTCTGCCTACGAGAGCCCCTTCCTGCCAAGGGCTTTAGAGTTTCCACCCAAATACCAGCACTTTGGTTTGCATTTTTCCAAACTCTCTCACATGCACATGCTTATGTAACACCAATGTGCTATTTTGATGAAAGCTTTTGGTAGAAAAACTCAGCCAAGCCTCCGTTTCCCAGCAGGAATAGAGGTGGCAGACTCGGGTATTTCAGACTCTGGGGAAGAAGCAGAGCGCCGGCACCGCACCCAGCCCCGGGCGGAAGTGAAGCAGGTCTGCAAACCAGCACACGCTCTTCACAGGAGCCAGGGGAGATGGCCAGCATCCTGCACCTTAGCTGTTGCTTTTAAAATGATCAATTGGAAGGAGAGAGATTCCTTTGTCCCCTTGCTCATTTACACCTGGGTCAAACTTTTAAAATTCTCTTCACTTTTTCCTTACCTTGAAACTTTTGAAAAGCTATTATTATTATTATTATTATTATTATTTAAAAATCAAGTTGGATCCTTCCCATTCACCTAGCAGACTCAGAAGCCACTCTCGTACCTTCTAGATCTTACTGTCTTTTCTTTCATTTCACATTGTGCTTCTTTTGCAACCGAGAAGATAACATGGAGTTTTACAACTAAGAAGGCCAAGAGGCAAAGAGTTTTTATTGCCAATTTCTAACCTATAAACTGGAATGACATTCCCGAACTCTCTTCTCCGGGACACTAGTCCTGGGAGGTATTCACAGCTGTTCTGTGGGGAGGCAGTCACTCTGGTGAAGAAAAACTGTGAACACTGACAGTTCACTCCCAGTGAGTCTTATAATTTGAAGGGCATCTTAAGCTTCGTCACAGGGAAGTCCATTTAACAATAGGAAGCCTGGAGCTCTCTAAACTTATTTGACTCTAGGAAAGAACTGCTGTTCGATTTGAAGAACTCTGAATCCCATTGAATAAGTAAAAGTAGGTCAATCCGTGCCAACTCCTTATAAGCTGTAGAGATGTAAGTCTGAGTCGCTGCTTTAGGAAGAAATTCTGAGCCTTCATCTGAAGTCTTCCTAAGGGCACCTTCTCCTGATGTGCTGCTGGCTGCCTTTGGAGCCCTGGACGGTTTGCTCCTTAGTTCATTCATTCCCTGTTCATCTATCTGTTTGCCAAGTACTCAGGGAATCCAAAATGAGTCCTTGCAGAGTTCCTCAAGGAGCCACAGTCTAGATGACAAACAGATGGTCAAAGGACACAGTAATAGTAATATCGGTTAGTCAACTATTTGCCTAGAGTGCACACTCAATGAACAAGTATCTGGGAAGATGCCAGTGACCAAGCCAGGGTCTCTGCCCTCATGGACTGGCATCTGTTCAGGAGAGTCGGGCAACAAACAGATACCCGCATACAGCTGTAGCACGTCAGCTGGCGGGAAGAGCTGAAGTCAGGAGGGGGGTGGCCTGGCTAGGAGGGGAGGTAAGAAAAGGCTTCACTGAGGAGTGACTTGGTCAGAGGAATAAAGGAGGTGAGGGAGGTGTTCTCTGTCAAGGTTCAGCCTTGCTGAGGAAAGAAGGAGCAAGGGCAATGGCTGCAAGCAGGGGCAGGCCTGGGGGTCGCTTCTTTCCAAGGGTTGGAATTCAGCACTTCCGCCTTTCCTGGTGTCTCACCAGTTCCCAAGGTTGGTTTCCATTTGATGGAACCTCACCCATCACAGGTCAGAGCCCCAACACACTCTGGGCTTTCATGGTCTCTTTCTAAACTTGTTCCCTTGAACTGGCACAGCGGAACAGATGTGGTCTGGTTGCACCCAGCACAGCTACCTGCTTTGAAGGGAACACTGTGCTCCAATTGTCACAGCCTAGGATATCTGGATGTGTGGCAGCCCTGTCCTTGACCTTGTAGTCACCTCCAACTTGAGCTGCCTCCAAGTCATGTCTCTCCACCTTATACTTGTGGAGATGACTTGAAAACTCACAGTTGCACATTGCTGAGGGCCCAGGTCTGAGAAGGATTGGTTGGTGGCATGGCCAGGGATTCAAAATTATTACAATGAACCAGAACAAAGGGTGAAACTAACAAAATTCAAGAGAGATCGATGTAAAACCCCACACTTAGGGTTGAAGTAGGCCGTCTGGCTCCAAGATAAAGCACTGTGCTCTCAGGAGTCGATTTATTATATTGGCCTTCATGAATCTCCTGTCCCGATTCCAAGAGCAGTGTGGGGAAAATGCCACAGTTCTGGGTCTATGGCTAAGAACTGTCTCCTCACCTTAAACGACTGGGGAGATGATATACAGTGGAGCTTGTGTGTGCAGAGCGAGTGTAGAGCAAGGTGTCCTTTCATCAGGGCTTGTCTAGTTCCCTGGGGCTCCCCTCCTCCCTGGGGACTGGTCCTCACCTCCATGCCATGAGCACAGGACTGTTGTACATAGGTCCTTTCTTGGTCACAAGGGGCACCAAGATGGCGCGTCCCCCGCTTGCCATCCTGTCCTCGTCATTCATTAACTCTCCTCAGTCAGCCTGACATCCGCAGTGTCTTCTTCTCACATCCTTGGCCTTCTCCAGGGCAGGGAACTTGAAAACATCTAGGAAGTCCTGATGGTCCTGCCGTGTTAGCCACAGGAGGCAGCTGGTGAGCACGGGAGGTGGCAGACCTGTGATTCATAATGGAGGATGGAGGGTGACTTGCCATGTCTGAGGCCAGGTGATTCAGGTATAGGCGCTTGCCTGAGGCACTGACCCTTTCTTTCTTTCTTTCTTTCTTTTTTTTTTTTAAATATGCATTTATTTACTTTAGTTGTACACAATGCAATGCATTTATGTTTACGTGGTGCTGAGGATCGAACCCGGGCTGCGCACGTGCGAGGCGAGTGCTCTGCCGCTGAGCCACAACCCCAGCCCTGACCCTTCCTTAATCAGGCACTTGCTGGTGACATTCTGCTTTCTCTGTTGACTATCTGCCAGCAACAGGTTCAATACAAACTTGGAACAACTCCCTTCTTGTGGAAAAAGAGAATTCTTTCTATTTGAAGGATAGTGGGATATTTAGGGCTGAATTATATGACTGAATCTTTTTTGTTTTGTAATTACAAAATCATTTGTCCTGTAACCATTTAAACCTACACCAAGGATATGAATGTGCAAGGAAGCATTTCAAGGTCACACTGGGAAATGGTGTCCCAGCCTGTGCTTGGAGTTTCTATTGGGAAGAGGATGTGGATTTAAAGTAATTCCCCTTCTAACTTTGGGGGAGCTATTTTTGTGAGTCCCAGGGAAGTCTCAGTGGGCGCTTTTCTCCATTCTGTTCTCTGAAAGCCTGCGACCTTGAGTCAAGTTCAGTCCAGCAAAGTCAGAGTGGCAGAGTGTTGTTCTTGGCCCTCGCTATCATCGGCACCCTCACCCCTGTGGTCTTTCCCTTGGGCCCCTTCCAACAGGACAATGTGGGCATGCGGGTGCCAAATGACCCAGAAACAGGCGGCATGCTGAGCACAGTGGAAAACTACCCTGCATCCTCAAAGCCGACCACACAGCCCCACTCCACACACAGCCAACTTGGAAAATGGCTTAGGTGGGGAATCTGCTTAGGCTGCCTCGCGGAGCAGCGCGAGATCATTTTCACAGCTGGATGTGTCTTGCTGTAGGATTTTCCTTCATCATGGGAAACAGTGGCAGGTCGCTAATATAGTGCTGATCTTTTTTCCTCCAGAAATCTACACACCTAGGAGTGGATCTGCTGGAATGACACAAAAGTGGTCTGACACTTGCAACCACTGAAATACGTTAATGGAGAGTAGCAGAGTTGTGCCTGAAATTGGCACAGGAGCCAGACTGCCTGACCTCATCAGAGCTCTTTTGGGAATCCTGCATTTATTTATTTATTTTTATTTTAAAAATTTGTTTTAATTAGTTATACAAGACAGTAGAATGCATTCATGCACTTTGATAAATCATACATAAATGGGGTAGAATTTCTCATTTTTCTGGTTCTACGTGTTGTAGAATTACATCAATCATGCAGTCATGTGTGTACATAAGGTAATAATGTCTGTTTCATCCTACTATCCTTCCTATCCCCCCACCCCTTCTCCTCCCTTCACTATCCATGTTCATTGCTAAATCTCAGAAGATATCGATGCTAGAAATATTGGGGTGCCTTAAGAAATCAGGCATGTGCTCAAGTTACGCGGCAAGGCAGACCTCACTTCTGCAAAGAATGTGCTACTGAAAAAAGTCTGGCAAACAAGCACACCTTGGCAGGTGGACCACCTGTGTTAGCCCTAATGCAGCTCTGCCCCTTGCTCTGATAGCAGGAGCTCCGGGTTACAATCTACGCAACTGGCTGATTTTAAAATTGGGGAGGGCAAAGAGGAGGGTTGTGATTGGATAAAATTTGAGAAGCTCAAAGTGGCTACAATTGGATCTTTCACACCAGTGATAAATAATGATACTCTGAAAATGGACCACTGGACTCTCTATTTCTCACAAGTCCCCCCTTCTTCTTTTTATATCTTTTGGTCTCATTTTTAATTTGTTCTTGTACCCTTTGGTAGTGCCATCCATCCTAGACATGTTAGCATTTTGAGGTGGAAATCACCCATGGCAATGAGTTGACCCCCTTCCTAGCGGTTTGGATAGACATCCTGGTGATCAGGAGCACTTGGTAAGGTCCTTTCCCGCTCACTTGAAGTTTGTCTTGTTTCCAGGCCTTGATTAAAATCAAGTCACCAGAGCTGGGTGTGGTGGCGCACGCCTGTAATCCCAGCACTTGGGAGGCTGAGGCAGGAGGATCGCGAGTTCAAAGCCAGCTTCAGCAATGGAGAGGCACTTAGCAACTCAGTGAGACCCTGTCTCTAAATAAAATACAAAAAGGTCTGGGGATGTGACCCAGTGGTCGAGTGCCCCTGAGTTCAATCCCCGGTACTAAAAAAAAAAAAAAAAAAAAAAAAAAAAATCAGGTCACCAGACTGCAAGTAATGAATTGTAAACTCCAGAGGTGGGGTCTGGGCAAGGAGTTTCTGTAGCCTGAACAATGATACACTGGAGGATATGGCCAGTATATATTTTCCTAGAAATTGGCCTTTAGTTCCCATGGTAGGGAATCCCACAAATCCCCCAGGCCCCAAGTAAGGGAACCCATATAGCAGCTCATAATAATCATAACAGCAAAAACAAAGCAAAATAGTGAGCCTGGCACAGTGGCGCACGCCTGTAATCCCAGCACTTGGGAGGCTGAGGCAGGAGGATCGCGAGTTCAAAGCCAGCCTCAGCAATGGCGGCGAGGCACTTAGCAACTCAGTGAGACCCTGTCTCTAAATAAAATACAAAAAAGGGCTGGGGATGTGGCCCAGTGGTCGAGTGCCCCGAGTTCAATCCCTGGTACCAAACAAACAAACAAACAAAAAACCAAAATGGTGACTCAGATCAAGTTTGCCTATGAAGAAGGTTAGGAAGATTTGTAGGTTTCAAATTGACTCAGAGCAAACTTGTGACTCTGACAGAGCTTTTCGTGATATCTATCAAGCACTCCTTTATAAAAACCCTCCCCCATTTTACTTACTTTTGGGAGGACTGACACAAATGTACATCTCAAGAAACAAATCCATCTCATCTTTTAAACATCCATGTAGGGCTGTGTTTGGTTGTACTTTTTTGCCAGTTGTCTAATACTACGTTAGTCAAAACTGACCTTTTATTTTTTTAATGTTTATTGTTTAGTTGTAGTTGGACACAATACCTTTATTATTTATTTATTTATTTTTACATGGTGCTGAGCACTGAACCCAGGGTCACGCACGTGCTAGGCGAGCTAGCGAGCGCTCTGACGCTGAGCCACCACCCCAGCCCACGTTGACCTTTTTCCTACTGTTAAGAGTCAGCTGAGATTTGTCAGAGATCATTCTTGGGAGCACGTGAGAAGGCTCTTGGCTCCTTTGCCTTTCCTCTACCAGGTGTGCCATCTGCCAGGAGAGGTCAGGGTCCTGCTGACCACGTGTGGCTTCCCTTGGAAGCATCAGGGACATTCCCTCTTCATGGCCCTCCTCTTTGCAGCACGTGTGCTGTGTTGGCTCCCTGTTCTCTAGGGTCCTCTCAATCCCCCTGATTGGGACTCCCCAGAGTAG
The DNA here is from genome assembly GCA_025594165.1 of Tamias sibiricus. NCBI lineage: Eukaryota > Metazoa > Chordata > Mammalia > Rodentia > Sciuridae > Tamias > Tamias sibiricus. The sequence continues at coordinate 174,478,873 of CM046660.1, forward strand.
CGGGGCCCTTAGAGGGGTCTGTGGTTCTCTGTGTCCTGGCTGGCCTTAGAGAAAAAGGGCCAAAATATTGGCTTCTTTTCCCTTGGACATTTTACGTCCTGCCTTTGGTCACCACATATTGGTTTTAAAACATCCAGCAGGCAGGTTTCCCAGTCTTGGAGTAGGAGTACGGGGTTTTAACTTCAATATCTGTAATTTTATAGTAACCCCTTCCATTGAATTGGGGTCAGTATTAGTGCTGGAAGTTAGCTTTATATACTGTCTCTCCTTTAGTTGATAGCTTATTTTCTCAAATGAACTCAGGCTGTTCTACTAGATGGAGCACTTCTACAAAACACTAGTAGGCAACAGATATAAAGTTTTACAAGGAAAATACAAAATTAAGTTAATAAGAGCAAAAACATATTCAATTTGTATAGTAGCTATGAACCAAGAAACATGATTTCTATAATCGCACTGATACATCTTTGGTATTTATTTGCTTCCACAAAGACCCATGAATTTATCAACTCAACCACAGAGGAGATCCTTTATAAATTTTACTTTCTTTTAAAACTCTTTTACAACCTTAAATACCTTTTATAATTTGCCCAAACCCTTACTTAGTTTGTATCATATGTATCCTTTGAACATAACTTTAACAAGCTCAAGTCCAGCCTATTTTTGAGCCATCCTAAGTAGGTGGAGCAGGGTGAGGGGCAGAACCTTATCTCAGGGGAGGTGGGGCTCTTGACAAATAACACAACGCAATCTTCCAGCTGAAACAGGAATCAAACAAAAGCGAAGAGAGCTCCTTTCTTTTCTGTTTTTTTTTGTGTGGAAAAAGTGGCAAAATGTTTCCATGTTCCACATGGTCAACCTTTAAATAAATCAGGCTCTCCTTATCATCTTTCAAAAACACATTTAAATTTCCATCCCAGTGTAAAAAGTAACACAACATTCTATATTTAACTTATTGATAACAGGTGACCTTTATCCAGTTACAGAACATTAAATGACAAATCCAATTGCTACAGACAATTGTAGTTTGGAGAACATTAGCTTGGTAAAGTGCTCTCTTAAGCTAGTCTTAAATCTCTTATACATTTAGGAAACAGTGTTAATGATCAGAAATAGATTTAATCAAATAAGCCAGTTTTTAAAAATGACAGTGTGGCCCTTCTATGTCAGATACAATGTATAAAAGAGAGCACTTATTAGTTACCTTGCCTGTAAACCTACACAAATTTCTGTTTTAAAAACTTTTACATCATGCTTAGACAAGGGTCAAACAGTTCCCAGCTGTATACATATCTGTTCACATATGTTTAGAGTGTCAACTATATTGTAAAAAGATAAAACAACAGTTGTTCATTTAACCAGTTACAAAATAATCATTTTAAAAACTTTAAAAACAGGTACAAACTCTAATTTCTTTTAGACTTAGTTTTTCCTAAGTATGAAAACCTAATAGACAGGAGAAATTATCTTGATAGATAACAGCAGATCCACGTTTTAAGGGCCCTGTCATTTCTAAACATAGAAACACTGAGGGTAGCTTCTGAGTAACTGACCCACTGCTGGTTACAGCCAACTTAATCACGTACACAAACATTTTGAGATTTGCCTTCCACAAAACTTTTGCAGCTTACTTGGACGGTCCACAACTTGTTTACATGCTCAGCTTTGTCCTCCCCTTCATCTTGGACTTCACACACGAATATTGCTTTACCATTCCTTCTAAGTCTGAACTGCTTTATTCTCGTTTTTTAGTAATTTTAAGAGGACCATTCTAGAGAAATGGGCTCTTTCTCTAGACTAGTCATTTTATGCAGAAGTTCTCCCCGACACACACCCTGCAGGTTTCTTGCGCCCCCCCCCCCCCCATCGCTCCCCTGGGTGTAGTCTCGAGTTTCTGAATAGAGGCTCTGCTTCCCTTTCTGGAGGTTTCTCTCACTCGTGTCTCCGTCACCGTCCCACAACGCGGGGATGTCCGACCACTGGGGAAGTCCGAGAAGAGATTTTCCTACCTGGATCTGTGGGCGGAGCGGCCTGGTCGCCTCGGTGCTGGCGTGGCCTTTCTCTGCATTGCTGATCGAGTGTTGGCTTCAAGCCTGTTTGTGGGCCTCAGGAGTTGTAGGTTCTCCCCCACTCCAAGGCCACCGCAACAGGGCGGTGGGACACGTCTTCTCTGAGGAGGCGGTCTCCACGATCCCCTGGGTGATGTAATTATCCTGGGTGAGCACCAAGATTGTTAGACGTCCTGGGGTCTAACAAGGACCCCACAAGGACTCAAACCCGTGCTCAGGAGCAGCTTGGCAAGGCAAACCTGACTTCTGCAGAAGGGTGCGCCACCAAGGTCTGCCAGGCAAGCACATCTGGATGGGCAGTCGGCCTGGTTTCACTCCTACTGCAGCACTGTCCCCTGCTCTGATAGGAGGAGTCAGGGTTATAATCTATGCAACTGGCTAATTTTAAAAGTGGGGAGGGTAAAGGGAAGGACTATGATTTGATACAGGCTGGAAGCTCAAAATTGGATCTTTCGCCCCAGTTCCACATGAAGGCTAAATACTATATTCTCAAAATGGACCACAGGACTTTTTATCTCTCACATGGACAAATGCAGAGAAAAGTAGGAAAAACACCTGTGATCCCAGGTTAAGGATTTGTGCTCCCTCCTATGAGTACTCAGTGTGTTGTGGACACATCAGAAGTGCTGTTGACAACCTGCTGGTTTGTCTAATACTTCATGATTAACTTTTTATATTGTCAGTTTATTTCTGTGGTGTACTTTTACCGGCTGCATATTATTCCATCACACACACATACCGTCATTTATTTGACAGATCTCATAATTCTTGGATGATTTAAGCAGCTTCTAATTGTTCACGCTATTCCTGCAACAATAGTCATGTGTTTTGTTTGTTTTGTGTTTCAGGTTCACAGAATTGACCTGGAGAAAATTCCCAGCTCAGGACACTCTGTCTTCATTAATTCAGTAAAAATGTTGTATTATTATTTTTTCTTCTTGCCCTTCCTTTCAAATCCTTCTCAATCTCTCCCCATAGATCCTACTTCTGAGTAATTTATGTGTTCTTCTGATCTATTTCGAGACCTTTATTTACATATATATGTGATTTGGATGAAACATACGAGTTACTTTATGCATTTTTAAATTTGCCTTGGTTTTCCTTTGGCATAGTGGACCGGGTGTTTCTGAAGGTGATTTATGCAGCTCGTTCCTCCCTTTTCATTTCCAGGGTATATACAGCATGTGTAGGCACCAAGTGTCCTGCGTCTGTTCATCCTGGTGCTGGACTTCCAGGTCACTCCAGCCCTGTGCTGCTATACCTAGTGCTACTAGGCATATCCTCCTACACAGTCAGGGGCCCGGGATGAGAGTCTCCCTGAGGAATATTCTCAAGAGTGGAGTTTCTGGGGGTAATTTATGAACAGATGATGATGGTGGTGGTGGTAGTGGTGATGATGACGATTATTTGCAGTACTAGGGATTGAACCCAGGGGTGCTCTACCTCTATGCTATATCTCCAGTTCTTATTTTTTATTTTAAGTTAGGATCATGCTAAGTTGCCAAGGCTGGCCCCAAACTTGAGGTTCTCCAGCCTCAGCCTCCACTGTCTCTGGGATTACAGGTGTGTGCCCTGTGCCCAGCTAGATAGATTAATTTTAATGAATTATTTTCAATTTACTCTCCAAAAGAGCTTTGCCAGTTTATATTCCCTCTAACGGGGCCTGAGGATTCTTGTTTCTTGTGTATCACCCCCCCCACACATGCATTACCCCCATTTTATTTAATTTTATTTATTTGTTGTTATGACTTCTAATTTTTTTTTCATATTTCTATTGGTGCATTACAATGCTATGTAACAGTAAGATTCATGGTTACATATTTGTATGTACACCCAAAATAACAATATAATCTGGTCAATATCATTCCTCAGTATTTCCCCTTTTTCTCTTATTTTATTTTAAATTTGGGTCAATCTAATTGTGCAAAGTGATGATTTTTGTTGATTTAATTTTTCCTAATGAGGGCATTTCATTATGTTTTTATTAGCTATTTGGTTTCCTCCATCTCTGAATAAACTCCTCATATCTTTTTAACATCTTCTGAATTCTACATGTAATATTTTTGGTGGTTTTTATAGGTGTTGGAGATCATTTTCCAGTCATTTGCTTGTTGACTTTATCTGTAAATTGTAATCTTTATCTTTCAGTTGGTTGTAAATCATAAATATCACCTTTAGGGTTTGGTCATTCAGGACCTTGTGTAAGAAATCATTTCTCACTCCCATACAACCAAGTCCCTTCTTAAATAGCTATTTCTGTAGGGCATACTATTTGGAAACGGTATTGCGGGCACAAGGACTACATACCCGAATCCTCTCCTTTTCAGGGCAACTGGCCATAGTTTATGTGGTCATTTCTCACATGGGAGTCATTCTGAATTTCCATCTTTTATGTCTTCACAGGGACTGGGATGTGGTCCAGGCCTAGTTTTGAACTAGAGGGGGGATGCTCTTAGATCTTAGAGTCCTGTGACCTTCCCTCCTGCTCCATCCCTCTGATTTCAGGAGCACGGGAGAGACCTCTAGAGCCAGGCACACCTGTGCCTGCACGGGCACGCCCGAGGCCAGCAGCCCGTCTCTCCTCTTGACGGCCCTGTGCCACGAGCCTGTTCTGGAGGCTTCTGACAGCGTTTCCTGTACAGCAGCGGTTTCCTGCACACTGGCCAGCTCTCCTGTCCACTGCCAGCCACCCGCCTGCCTGCTTCCTCTTTGGCCACGAGGCAGCCACTCTGGCCAGGTCCAGCTGGACACTTGCCCAGTCTGGTTCCCTCTTTCTGTCCAGGATCTACTTTCCTACCAGGGACAGATGGGGTCCCTGCATCAGCAGCGTGTGAATGGCCAACCTCCCTGCATTCACTGAGAGCTTTCCTTGTTTCACAAAGCAGTACCTCCAGCAACACTGAAGCCAGAATATCCACTAAAGCCTTTCAGAGCTGTTTTTCTTTTTTCTTTTTCATGCCAATATTTAAAGAAAAAATAGAACACACTTAATTGAACCCCCCCCAAACCTTAGAAGCCCTCACGCTCTCTATGTCCCTGTGGAGTTCACCCTGTCCCTGTAGCAGTGCAGGAAGAGGTCCCTTCCTTTGGGGAGCGTGCAGCGGCCACGGCAAGGTGGGGACCACACACGGATGAGAACACACCTGGTTGGTGCGTGAATCAGGGCCAGAGGGAGTTGTCCGGGTGGCTGCGTCCAACTCCGAGGACACTCACACCTGGCTCCTCCAGGTCCTGCCTCTGGGAGGCTGCCCATGTGGGGAAAAGAGACTTGCAGGTTCCTGAGGTCCCCATGGCTCCTAAATTTTAGCTACTAAAAATCCACTTTTTATTAAGGTCTAATTTACATATAATAAGATGCATCCAATTTTGGTGTGTAATCTGATGACCTTGATAAGCATATCACCTACATAATGGCTCCTATGCCAGTTGAGCTACAGCTATTTCCTTCATGCCAGAAAGTTCCACTTTCTTCTTTGCAGTTAACACTATCTGAGATCCCACCCCGTCGGGTAACCGCTGAGCTGGCTTCTGTCACTGCTGGTTAGTTTTACTACTCTAGATTTCGCATGCGTGGAGCCACTGACTCCTGAGTCTCTGACTGCTCTTGCTCGGTGCAGAGCCTGCGACCAGCTTTCAGCCTGCTGCACCGGGAGCTCACTTCTCACTGTGGTCAGAGCCACCCTGGCTTCTGAGCTACACACTACAGTCACATGGGGTTATCCTTACATCTCCAGGCAGTCGAGGGCTGCTGTTACTCTTCTTTGCAGTGTTATGTAATTCCTCAGCCAGTCTTTTTAGCATACGTTTTCCAGTAGTTTTAAACATGCATGTACTGCAGTAAATGTGACTGTCCCTACCCACCCCGTTACCAAGCCAGCGGCATCGATATTCTGCAATATTCATGGATTTGTGATACGCTAATAATTTTAAATCCAAAGTGGGCACACTAATACTTCTGTTATTTTTAGTTTGTAGGCCATTATCTTATGACGGAAAGTCTTGTGAAGGAGCCCATGTCCTTCTCTTGGTTAATGACAGTGACCTGCTCTTCTGTCTGTTACTTTCCTATAGGAGGAGATGGCAGTGGAGGAACTGTCACCCTTGTTTTCGGAGCTGCTTGTTTCCTGAGCAAGATACCTTTATTTTATTCATGTGGTGCTGAGGATCAAACCCAGGGCCTCACACATGCGAGACAAGCACTCTACCGCTGAGCCACAGCCCCAGCCCCTGAAGCTTTGGTTTTATGTGTGTATGTATAATATGTACTATTTACTGTAAGTCATGGACAAAAGTGATGTTCGAGAAACACTGGTCTGGAAGAGTCTCCAGAGCTCTCCTCCTCTTGAGCGGAGGCTAGTCTGGCCACAGAAACAGGTTGTGGCTGTGTCTCCAGCTGTCTTAGGTGGAGTCCCCCAGTGTTGCCCACACCCCGTGGGAAGTCCTAGCTTCTCCTCAGGAGAGGCTGGCCGGCCCCTGCCCTGCTCTGGTGAGTCCTGCTCGGGTGTATCCTGAATGCACCCGTCATTCAGACCCTGATACCTCATTGCCGTAGTCGCTGTCCTGGGACCCCTGCGGTCCCCCACTGATGCAGCCACATCACTACACTACAGATGTTCTTTCTGTAGTGTGGTCTCCACGCCTGTCTGGCCCCATCTTCAGTTCTAGCTACCTACTCCAGTAGCGTCTGGTCTGCCTGGCTTGAGACTGGAATGTGACATCTTTGGCATCCAAGGGAGTGTTTGTAGGGGTGGAACCTGGAACCTGGGCCACACTGGGGGAGAACCACACGGGGGTGTCCAGGGAGTACTTCCATGGGCAGCTGATTGATGGGGAGTCACCAGGAGTCAGATTGGGGCAGGGGGCAGATGGAGAAATGAGTTGTGCCAGGCACGGTGGCTCACACCTGCAATACCAGCGGCTCAGGAGGCTGAGGCAAGAGGATCGCGAGTTCAAAGCCAGCCTCAGCAACTGTGAGGTGGTAAGAAACTCAGTGAGTCCCTGTCTCTAAATAAAACACAAAATGTGGCTCAGTGGTTGAGTGTCCCTGAGTTCAATCCCCAGTACCAAAAAGAAGAAAAAAAAGAGAGAGAGAAATGAGTCACAAGGTAGATGGCAGGAGGATTTGGAGCAAGATGGCTGTGCGAGGCAGATCAGCTCAGGAGGGTAAAGATGGGGTCTGTGGCTGGGAGGGAGCATCAGAGGCCCATTTGACGTGACACTGAGCACAGTGGGTGTGGACGGATGGGGTGGCTGGCAGGCGTCTGGAGGATCAGTGAGCTGGCGGGCATGGGTCTCCCCGACCCCTCCTTGGCTCCAGGTGAGGTCCTTTTGGCTCCAAGGGCCTGCCCAGGACTTGCTGTGGAGTGCTCTCTCCTCCTGCTGCTGTCGGAACTGGACTCTCAACCCACGTGCAGGTGATGCAGTCTGAGCTCCGAATCCCCCTCAAAGGGCCACTTCATGGAATTTTGGTCTTCCCATGCAAACCGAGTTTCAGGACATCTCAGTGTCATGGAACCTGACCCCAAAGGTGAGTCCCAACATATTCCCATACTCCCCCCAAATAATCAGTTTGTAAAAACAAATCAGTAGAATAGTTAAGATTCCTTGCTGACCCTGTGCTTGGCACCTCAACATCTTAACCACAGTGGAAGTGGATGTAAGAAACCAGGAGCTGTGACAGTGCTGGGGAGAGGCGCCCACAGCCTCAGCATGTGCTGTGGACCCTCTGTCCCAGAGGATCAGAGATGGATCTGCTTCCTGCAGATGGAACATTGTCTCCACATTGGGCTTGCTGCACAGCACTTCTTGGCTTAGGCTGATGATTAGCACACTTTAATTAATCAATTAATTACACACACTTTATTTGGAGATACATGTCACAGCAAGCTATGCCATTAATCTTTCTCTGTCACAATGTATTGAATAACAATAAGTTCCCAGGCTATTCCACTTTCAGTGGTGGCAGTTGTGGGAATACCCACAAGTCAGCTGTTAGTCAGAAGCCGGGCGATCATAAGTTGTTTTATTCCAGTCTTGCTTTTTAATATCTCTAATACTCAAGTTACACAAGACACTTTACACAATGAAGTAGACAGACCACAGAAAGACTAAGAAAAGTTCAGGGTGGCTGCAAGGTCACAGGGTGCTGAGCCAAGAGCACAGGCAGAGAGAGACGAAGGTAGAGTCCGCGCAGGTGATCAGATGAGGGTTTATCAGACTAGTTCCCCAAAGCTGTCAAGGCAGAGGGTCCAGACTGATGGCAGTTTCAGTCTTAGAGTATCAGCTTGCAGAGCCAGTGCGGAGTGGGCCGTGCTTTGTCGTTATGGGTAGGAGAAGCCATGCTCTGCTGAAGCTCGAAGGGACAGGAAACTGGAGGTTCACCACTGTTCTTCTACACACCATGGAGTTACTCATGGCAGGCACAGCCTGAGAACTGCTGTTCTATGCATCGCAGAGTCAATCAGTGCACAGCCCGAGAACTGCTGTTCTACACACCATGAAGTCACTCAGGGCAGGCACAGCCTGAAAACTACTGTTCTATGCATCACAGAGTCAATCAGAGGTAGGCACAGCTTGAGGCTGCTGTTCTGTATATCACGGAGTCACTCAGGGCAGGTGCAGCCTGAGGACTGCTGTTCTGTGTGTCATGGAGTCACTCAGGGCAGGCACAGCCTGAGGACTGCTGCTCTGCACACCGTGGAGTCGCTAGGGCAGGCGCAGCCTGAGAGCTGCTGCTCTGCACATCACGGAGTCACTCAGCAGTGCACAACCTGCTCTCCACACACATTTTCTTCCTGTTCAAAACTATGTGGTCTTTTGAAGCCAGAGATAATACTTCTTCCTTCATCTTTTATGTCCCCGTCACGGCCAGGGACTTGAACGCAGTAGGTGCTAATCACGCATGTGCTGAATTGGACTGGAGAGTGCAGTGACTGGCTGTCCTTTCTCACAATGGGCGGCTACTTGCACTTTAGAAGTCCCGTTCAAGAGCCGCAGTGACAGGCCGCATGAATCCCTGCCGAGGTCCTGGGTCCTCCTGGCCTCTTTGGAGGCAGTGAAAGCAGGTTCTTAGCTGTGCCTCTTGTTCTGCCACGCGCAGCCCACTGGAAGGCAGCTCCGGCCTGGACAGTGTCCCTGCTAGAGGGGACGGGGTGGGTGTTGGGTGGAGCAGGGGTGGGGGCCTTCAAACACCAGGGACGGATGTGTCGCGGTTATTGAAGGGCCAGGGTGGCCGCTGCGCCCTCCTGTTCACTTAAGTGACTGCCACAGTTATTAGTGAAATGAACTTCATGGAGAGGATGTGCTGGCTTGGGCCCGCTGCAACAGAAGGTGACAGGAACCAGAACAGTGGAATAGTGAGGACAGCTGTCACCCCGCCTGTGCCAGGCCACAAAGGGGAAGAGGCAGGTGGCCTCAAGGCCACTTCAAGGCAGGGGAGAGGACAGTAGACTGAAGCCAGGAGATGCACTAAGTCTTGGGCTCTAAGTCACAGAATGGCCTTGGCAGGTCACTTGGCATCTCTGCAATTCAGTGTCTTCACCATCCAAGCTTTGGACAGTGACCTGCAAGGTTTTTTCTTTTTTCAATTTTAATTGTTTTTCTATTTTTAATTGAGATTAATTCACATGAAGTAAAAAATCATAAGTGTACAGTTTAATGAAGTTTTTACACATGTACACAACTACGTAACCACCATGAAAATAAATTTTTTTTAAAATGTTTATTTATTTGCTTTAGTTGTATACAATGTGTTTATTTGTCCGTGGTGCTGAGGATTGAACCCGGGCCACGCACGTGCCAGGCGAGCGCTCTACCGCTGAGCCACAATCCCAGCCCCCAAATTTTAATATTTGCATAAACCCATAAAGTTCCTTTGTGCTCTTTCCTAGGAAAAATAATCCCCAATTCTGGCTACTTGGGCTTTTGAAGTCAAATATCATAGGTTAGTTTTGACTACTGAATATTATATAGAGTAAATAGGTAATGCATTCTCTTGAATCTGGTTTCTTTTGCTTAAGAAAATGTTTTTGATATTTATCTATGTTGTGTATATCAGAGTTTGCTCTCTTTATTATTATATAGTATTCCACTGCATAAATATAACACAAGTATTTGTTCTAGTCAGCTTTTTCACTGCTATGACCAAAAGACCTGACAAGAACAATTTTAGAAGAAGAAGATTTATTTGGGGCTCACGGTTTCAGAGGTGTCAGTCCATAGACAGCTGGCTCCATTCCTTGGTGCTCGAGGTGAGGCAGAATATCATGGAGGAAGGGTGTGGTGGAGGAAAGTAGCTCAGGACATTGTACCGGGATGCAGAGAGAGAGAGAGAGAGAGAGAGAGAGAGAGAGAGAGAGAGAGTTCTGCTCAACAAGGACAAACTATAAACCCCAAAGTCACACCCCTAGGAACCCACCTCTCCAGCCACACCCCACCTGCCTACAGTCACCGCCAAGTTAATACTTATCAGGGGATTAACGCACTGATCAGGTTAGACCTCTTGTAACCCAGTCACCTCACCCCTAAACCTTCTTGCATTGCCTCCACATGAGTTGTGAGGGGCACCTCATGTCTGTAGCTGTGTTCATCCCCTCTCCAATCGGTATCGGAGCTCCCCTGGCAAGGCTCCTCCCCTCTAGACCCACGGAGTCCAGGGTGTCCTTTGGGCTCTGACAGTCTGTGGCTGAGAGGGCAGCACCAGATTCAGCTCTGAAGCTGCGTCGCAGGCTGGGAGGCCTGACGTGGCTCAGCCAGGCGACCTAGTGAGGCGACTTTGACACAGTGCCAAGGTGCAAATGGAGGGCTGACTGTCAGTCCCTCTGCACTCGAGAATTCTCAGGCCCTAGGGTGGTTAATGGTGTTGTTTTTTTCAGTTTTGAAGACAGTGAGAAGATCTTTTTTACACAGGAGCAACAGGCAGTTGTGGTTCAGCTCTGCTGTCTTTCCGCAGAAGCCACCCCCCTCCTAGATGCAGCTCTGCCTTGGGGAACCCGCGTGCATCCTGGAAGGAAATGTACCTGTGGAATGATGAGGTGGCTTGCTATCAAATAGAGCCCAAGAGTAAGTTTTGTCAGGTGTAGGCAAATAATATCACTCACATTCAAATACTATGCAGCACTGGGGAAATGATATTTTACATAAATGGCTTCAGAGAAGGACATTTAGTTGCACCGCCCTCTGGTCCCACCCAATCACGTTTTGCCTTCAAGGGGCGAGAGCCAAGCAGCTCAACCTCTCCCAGACTTTCTGGGCAGCAGCAGGCTCGCCTGGAGAACATTCAAGAGACTCGAAAATTTATGTCACTTGGAAAAATTCATGTCCCCAAATTATAAAATTAGCACTGGGGGCTGAGTTTAAAGTTGAAAAACAGCACAATGAAAAATACTGACCATTGAGGTCTTCTCATAGATGAGCACAAGCACAGCACTCCCCACGGGAGCAAGTGCCTAGAAAGAGCTGCCGTACGGCGTTTGTGCTCTTCAGGAACTTAGAAGGCCCGGACAGTCCCCGAGCAGAGCGCAGTAATGACCTTGTAGGGAGTTAACTCCGTCGATGCCTCCCTCTCAGGAGAGACCCTTTATAGTGTGGTGGGCACACTTGTTTCTTGAAAAGCAACTTAAATATTGATGGTTATTTTAAAAGCTGATGAAGTATTTACAAGGAGAAAGAGCTTTTTTTGCATGCCAGGAAGCAGACACTTCTTGTGTAAAGATGCTCTTCAATTTATGATGGGTCATGTCCTGAAAATCCCTCGTAACTTGGGAAATAGCTAAGGGGAAAGTGTGTCCCCCACCCCAGCCTTGCGCACCCTGGACAAGCTCACAACACCAGTGGGGTGGAACCTTCCAACAGAGTCTCTCTCATGATCAAGTGTGGCTGGCTGTGAGCTGTGTCTCGCTGTTGCTACCCAGCACCATGAGAGAATGCTCTAAGTATGGTCAGCCTCAGAAAAGATCGAGACCCAAATTTTAAAGAAGTTTCCACTGAATGTGTACCACTTTCACACCACTGTCAAGTTGAAAAGTCCTGCCAGGCCACCATGAGGTGGGGGCTGCCTGTACACTATCTCAGTTAGCTGGAGGGGCCATGAAGTGCCACAGCCGGGATGATTTAAAGAAGAACTCCATTTCTGACGGTCCTAGAGGCCAACGTGCTGGTGAGCAGGTTTCCCGGCACGGCTCTTCTGTGGCGTTGGGGCAGCCGCCATCTTGCTGTGAACGCGCATGACCTCTCTGTGGGCACTCATAGAGCACGTGAACTCTCCAGTCCCTCTTCCTCTTATAAGGGCAAAGTTCCAACATGAGGGCCCCCCTCTCCTTCCCTCATCTATCCCTAATCTCCTCCAGACACCACCCCATTGGAGGTTAGGGCTTCAGCATAAGAATTTGGGGGGAGGACACCGTCATGACACCTATTTTGTGTGACTGTCTCTACTTCCTTCTGTATTAACACAAACAGTATTCATCTTTTAGACCTGCTCCAAACACCAGCAGGCAGCAAGGTCAGGAAGTCTAGGCCAGTGCAAGGGGCTAAGGAGGGGAGCGAGGGGATCATAGGAGAGATAAGGGGACATTGCAGGGAGCATCTCCCACCACTGGCACTGGGCACAGGGCCAAATTTGGGGGCCTCTGCCTTACCCCACGCCTGGGCTGGGGAGGCGAAGATGGCATTGGCAAGCTATCACTTCCACCTTGAGTTGACTATCATGAGGAAATCACACTGGCCACCAGGTGGTCATTGGGAAGGTCAATAGCCGCCCTCCGGAGACTCCAGCAATCACACTTCATCCATGAAGCCCCCGTGTAGGACAACAGGGATTCTGAGGGGCCACTTCTCCCCACTGGACCTCCTTCTCCCTTCCACGTGGATTCTGCTCAACCAGTCTTTGACCACTTCCCCCGGCCCCCTGGGACTACCCAAGCCCAGGCCCTGTTCTTTTTTGGGGAAGTAATACCCAGCTCTTCAGCTGTGGCTCTTCCTTCTCTTCCTGCCCTTGGCCCAGGGACCAACCTCTCCACCCACTTCCTGGAAAGCTGGGCTTCCAGGGATCCCTCCGTAAGCAGGCAGCAGGCACCCTCGGCACCAGGAGAACCATCTCGCCAATTCCTGGCCATTAACACAGATTTCTGAGGTCTTTGAGGTTGGGAGAACACAAGTAGTACCTCCTTTGAACTTGCCCAGCTGCTGAGATCCAGGCTCAGAGGAGGCTCTGGAGAGGCAGCTGATGGGCTGAGGCCCCGGACGGTCAGCGTTTTCCACGGAACATGATGAGGACGCTTTCCCTGGGCCAGGGAGCATTTTGTTGTCAGGAGACCTGCAAAAAATATGAAATTCATAGCAATGTACCACAAACTGCCCCCTGTCAAATATTAGAAGAAAGGGCCACAATTCATTCAGTGACCACCAAGTTCTTTTAATGTATTATTAATTTCATTTTCACAGTAATCCTGGGTGTTAGTGTTTCTTTTCTTTTTCCCTTTTTAAAAAGTTGGACACAATATCTTTATTTTTATCATTTATTTATTTTTATGTGGTGCTGAAGATCAAACCCAGGGCCCCACGTGTGCGAGACAAGTGCTCTACCACTGAGCCACAACCCCAGCCCCACTGGGTGTTAATATCTCTTTCTCTGTATTACAGAAGAGGAAACTGAGCCTTTTGGATACCATGTAACCAGAGCCACGCCATCATCAAGTGGCATGATATTCAAGCGTGTCATTTGAAGGCTGTGTTCTCTTCCTTCATCGAAGAGGCTTCCAAGATGTGACACCTGTACATATTTGATCCTGGTAGATTCCAGATTCAAAATGCCTTCTTAATCCCAGGAATTAAACACACTAGCCACTTCTTAGAGCCCCCTCCTTTACACTGTACAGTAACTTTTTACAGTGTGATTCCTGTAACCGATACATGTGTTGTGTCTGAGTGACAATAATTACTTAGCCAACCTCAAGTGATGGTCTTCAGCTCCTTCATGTTACTTCTTAAGTTGAGAAGTCATGCATTGACTGGGTGTGGTGGCCCACACCTGGAAGCCCAGCCACTCAGAAGGCTCAGGCAGGAAGATGGCATGTTTGCCGCCAGCCTGGGTGACTTAGCATGACCCTGTCCCAAAATTAAAAACAAACAAACAAACCAAAAAAAAAAAAAAAACAAAAAAAAAAAAACAAAGAAACAAAGGACTGGAGATGTAGCTCAGTGGTAGAGCACTTGCCTAGCGTGAGTGAAGCCCTGGGTTCAATCTTTTGTACCACAAGTCAAAAAAAGAAGCCAGGCATTTGTTGATATATAATGAAGGACTTTTCAAAAAGAAAGAACAAATGAACAGAAGCTTTATGTTATTAGTCATCAGGTAAATGCAAATGAAAACCACAATAAGCTATCACTTCAGGCCCTGTAGGATAGCCATTGTCGTCGTCATCATCATCTAGGAATCTATTAAGTGTCAGCAAATATGTGGAGAAACGGGAACCCTCACCCCTTGCTGATGGGAATGGAAAATGGTGCCCTCCGTTTGGAAAGCTGTCTGGCCATTTCTAAAGATGTTAAAGACAGAGTTATTATACAATGAAGCAGTTCTACTGCCAGGATCGAACCCAAGAGAAACAAAGCCAACGTCCACACACACCCCCATGCCCCAGCGTCCATGGTAGGGTTAGTCCTAACAGCCAGGAGGTGGAGAGGCCTCCATCAGCAGGTGGAGGAGAAGCGAGCTGGGCTCTGCGTGCACAGTGGGCACCATCCAACAGCGAGTGGCACGTGGACACAGGCGCAGTGTGAATGGATTCCAAAAACTTCATGTCAGTGACAGACGCCAGTCACAAAAGGCCACAGACTGCAGAATTCCATTCACATGACGTGTCCAAAATAGGCAAGTGTATAGAGATCTGGGAAGGAGGTAATGATGTTCAGGGGCTGAGGAGAAGGACTAGATCTTCTTTTTGGTGTGATGGGTTTTAAATTAGTGGTGATGACCACACAATATTGTGAATGTACTGAAAACTCATGAACTATGC